>OZ012740.1:440040612-441240612 GCA_963859935.3 Lathyrus sativus | reverse complement strand
GTTCCATTGGCTGCTGTCGCACCTCAGATTTTGTACTGCCATCAAGTCGTTGAAATTGAAACCCTCGAAGCGACAAATACTGCGCCAATATATCCAACATCCTAACCATCTGAGAGAAAATCAGAACACGGTGCTTAGTTTCATGCAATCTAACAAGCAGCTTATCAAGTATCACAAGCTTGCCACTGCTAAAAACAATTCTCTCAAGTTTATTACTGTCACTTCCTCCAGAGTCCATCCAATGTACTTCACATTGTTAACATGCTGATTAACATCTAGGTCATTCCATCTTGAACTTAAACCAGTACGAATATATTCAGCAGTATCATTAAGTTTCATTAGCTTTCTGTTATCTTCATTCAGAACAGAAACAGAATTAACAAAGTGAGGCTCTATCTCTTCTTTCGCTTCTTCTGGAATTTTAGAGAGCTTCCTTGTCAGCTTATTCATCATTACCCAAACACTGGATGCTCTTGTTATGATTTCACCTATTTTGAGATCATGCATGAGCCAATCACGACGCATACCATTCTTTCCAGATGCAGAAACCCAAACTTCCAACAACAGCTCTAATTGATTTCTCAGAGAACATAATTTTGTCACTCAAAGACGCAATTATTTCATCGCTGCTTCCAATAACCTGATGACGGCATAGACTGGATTGTCGAAATAGCAGTAACAGTAATAAGACTGATTCTTCTAGACGTTCGATAAGCAACACCAAGCAGTGCCTCTCCATTTATATTGACAACATCTGGATTTTTCCTGTACAGTCGCAACAAACACATCGAATTTTTCAAAAGGGCCTGCAGCTGCTAGATAACAGAAACTTCTCAACGAATTCTCGGCCACCAACATCTTGCTCAGTTCGTCATCAAGAATCTCACTAACTTGAATCTCTATGAAATGGTTGCGAAATGCCCGAGACAACATTTTATGCCCATCATAATGTGTAGGCGGATTTTGAGTTCCGAAAAGCATGAAGTTTGAATGTGCTTTAATTGTTTCTTGCAGTTTAGGAACCACAACAAGGTCTCTACCCAAAACTAATATTACTCTTGCTTTATTTGCAGTACCACAATAATTTGTAGCAGAGAAAAGTGTGATCAGATGTCCCTGGGAAAAACGCTCAAACCCATCCATCACGCATTCATGTGCTCGGATAATTAGCTGAAGATCATTGTTGTTGCAAAAGTCCATCACTCGACTAGGCCCAAAAGTAACTAGTCCAGGACCTCAAGAATTTGGCCGCAGTACTTCCACACTGCTATCTTCTTTATAGTCAATTTGACTGTACTGTGAGGGGAAATTTTCAATCTTGTCAGTGAGAATCTCAATCGCTCCAGCCTCCATTATTGCAATTCTAGCTTTTTCATCATGGCTTAGCAAGAACAAACAGTAACCATATAGCTATATTGGCACCAGATATAATGGTGGTGTTGTTGGTGGATATACCGTCACTGGCATTTTTGTATGCCTGCATATGCTGATGACTTCCTTCTTGTCATTGTCCTAATTAACCAAAGTAGCCTGCGAAGAAATAAGTATATCAACGAGCGACTGTACAAGATCAGCACACAAGTTTGATAAATTTAGATCCTCCACCAGCATCTAGTGATTTTCTCTAGCAACGCAAATAAGAATTGCAGCTCCCCCAATTTTGACCTCCAGATTTGTAGAATTGGAATTGATTATTCTCTTAGCTATTGAAGATATACATCCAGATGCAGTAGCAACAATCTCTCCTAACACGGAAGGCTGATCCTTACATAATCGGGATAATATTTCAATAGCTTTATCCTACAACACTAGTGTTGAATCAGCAATTGACAGAACTATTGGGCTGATGCTTTTGGGGAATTCAGCCAAAGTCATCCAAGCAGGTTTACTAAGTCCAGCTGTCTCTTTCAACTTGGACAGAATGGCAAGTGCTTCTAGAGCCTCCGTTGTCGTAACAGGTTCATTAATAGCAGAATCTAAGAAAGAAACTAATGCAAGAACAATGCCGGCACGATTCACACAGTCAGTAACAACATTATCAACTTTCTGAGAATGTAAGAGGCGAGCGATAGCTGCTACAGCACGTGTTTTTTTTCCAGAATTTGAGTCTTCACGTAATACTCTGGTGGCAGGCAAGATAACTTCTTCTAGAACAACTTTATTTGCTATTTCAAATATCTAAAATAAGATTCGCTACAGCCCCTATAGCCATCTCTGCCACTTCCAAAACTGAAGAGTTAGCTAGAGAAACTGAAGAATTGAAATCTTTCCTTGCTTCGAAAGTTTCAGCCAGAGCTAATGCAGATTCTGCCTGAGTTTCTTTCTGTATTTCCAATACTCATAATTGACTAGGATATACTGAAAAGAGAAAATGATCAATGCTAGGAGAACATCATTCTCAACTCCTGTTTCTACTAGCTCTATGGTGAAGCCCAACACTGATATTGTCAGGGGGTAGTCATTGCTGCTTTGCTCACAGTCAATTAAAAGCATTCTAGCCAATCTGCCAGAAAGCAACCATGACCCACTTGACATGTCATTACTGCTTACACTGAACACAGCAGTCTGCAAAGTGATATCAAATAGATTTGCATAGAGCAACTGCTGTAACATTAGATGGAGAACAAATCAACATGACACCCAAAAATCTTAACACACAATGACATAAGCGCAGCACCGTAGGAATTCAGAAGCGAGTTTTCTACTAGATTGCAAATCAACTCAACCACCTAGACATTCTTTTCGACATGCTCATTTGTCAAGTCAATATCATGAAATTGCATGGAGTTGCTAATGTCCATCATTGCAAAACAAACAGCAGTATTAAAGGACACCAATCTATTGAGCAGGTCAAGAGTGAAATAAACTTCCTCCTTGTTATTCAGATACATATCTTGGGCCAAGTGTAAGAGTAACACATATACTCCAGATGGGGAATACTCCCATCATACAAAGGCAGTTTTCTCTCCAACAACTTTCAAGACACGCCCCAGGGTTCCAGATGGAACAAACAAGCCTTCAATTCCAGGAACCTGCACTGCCTGTTGTGTCTGAAGAATATGGTAGACATCATCTGCTAGCAAATCACTACTGATTTTGAACAAAGAAGATATACCAACAGACCTATCTAGAAAGGTATACATACATTCTGCAGGCCAAGTTCCTTCACAAAAGGGAAGAAAGGAGTTTTACAAGTTCTACTGTCCTGAATGGGAACTCACTCTCTATGTTGCAAAGAATAGACCGAATTGGACCATCAATAAAACTTCCCTTGTCCCAAAACTGAATACACAGAGATTCCTCTCCACGGTAAATCTTGCAGATAATATCCAGTATCAACGCAGAGTTACCGTCCTCAAGCTGAAGGTTAATCTCATAAGATGCGATAAATGAATGTTCTTAGAACACTGCGGTAACTGGAAATTGGGACACCATAATCCTTCAAAAATGTCGCACTAAAGAATTTCAAGACAATAGTGTAATGATCCTGCCTCAAAGGCTTGACGAACATAACCAATGTGATCAATCTCTATGAGCTCATTGTTCCCATCTTTTCCCGGGAGTTAGAGAGTAGATAAAGAAACACTGCCCATGCTATAACTAGAGGACCAACTTCATTCATTTCAAAAGCATTGAAAGTAGAAACTAGTGTATCCATCTCTTTCACATCAGTAAAGGAGAAAGTAGATGCACCTTTCCTGTAATAGATAATACCATGCCACTGTATCATATGTCGCATAATAGAACAAAGAGACTGGCTTGCTAATCATTTTTGAATTTCAACTTATGACCACCCATTGACTTGATTAAATCTGACCCAAAATCCACACTTGAGATTTCTTCACCAATCTTTGATAAAATGAATGAACAAGTCTTGGACCACTGAATATCTTATAACTAAAGAACCTGTCATTTGAATCCACTTGAACTTTTCATAATTTTCTGAATCTCATAAATTACTTCTTGATAACCGGATGGATTCTAGCATGAGATAACATGGCCTTGAACATTCACATTTCTTGAGAAAATAGCCCACTGATACATATACTTGCAAATGAATTAATCTCTTGATAGTTTGACCTTAACTGCACATGAATAGCCACACTTGATTCCAAGTCATTCCTTTGTCATAAATCATCCTGCAAAACCTTAATCACACAGAGAAGACGAAACAAACAAAAGATTGCAAAATATTTTTGGTATTTTGGTTAGAGGTTAGTAAATAGAAACAAACATAAAGCAAGTAAGAAACAACAGGGTGTGAGAACCATAAAGTATGATCTTGTTTGCGTATGTAATGATGCAAATGAAATGTGGGATCTTAGGGGTAAAAATTAGGGTATTACATCGACATCTCGTTATCAAGGGAAACGTCATTTTCCAAGTATCCAATTCCTTTTTGAGTCTCCTCCTCTAGTTGGATTTGGATGACTCTTCGGAGATTGGTTTTCTCAGCTTTAACATCTTGCACCTTTTTCTACAGTGCCTATATCTCCTTTTTCCAACCTGCAATCAGGGCATCCAAGGTAGCGATGGCGCTATTTTTCTGATGAAGGCTTTCTTCAAGTTCTTCTACATGCTGGTATGACTCACTAGCTAATTTCCACGCCTTAGATCTCTCGTCCGCTTTCGTGCCTGCATTGGAAGTCTGCCTGAACTTGGTCAAAAAGAGGTCGAAAAGTGACTAAAAAGTCGACCACTTCGACATGAGCATTATAGACGTCCAGTTTCTTCAAGAAGGTTTTGATGTTGTAGTCGTATATGAAGTATTTCTCTAAAGCTTCAAAAAGATCGACATGCTCAACAATGGATTTTAGTTGCTTTAAAATTGTTTCAACAGGCTCAAGACTGATGGTACCGCCAGATACAGTCGAAGAACTTGAAAGTCTATTAGTAGAGCTTTCGTTGCTAGTAAGAAACATTTTCATGTAGGCCCTATGATTGGTCGCTTCCAGCGCATCCAACTCTTATGGCGACAGAGGTTTGGTTGGTGGAGCAGTCTTTTTGGCGGTTGAGGTACCTAGATTATCTTGCTCCATGATGAGGGCAATTGTGGCAATGAAATGTTTTGAACCTTTTGAAGTGTCAGCCGTTTTTTCTTGTGGTCAGACTTCTTCGACTGGTTTGGAAGCTTCAAGAGGAATGGTGCACTGTGGTTCTTCTTTGTCAAGAATGATCTCTGGAGATACCTCTTCCATATCCATTGCGATCTTTTACTCTTCCAATGATATTGAAGAAGTCGACTTAGTGAGAGATGCTTTACCATTTGATTAGTGGGATTTTTCTTTATCAATTTATACAGGTTTGTTAACTTTGTCGATGATAACTGCAACGACAAATGGTTGATATGTTGGTGAACTGTTTGTAGGGGTTGGCTTAGCAGTCAATATGGTCACAGACTGAGCCAACATTTTATCCTGCAGTTAAGGTACTCATCAGTATTTAACTAATGAGCAAGATAAATTTTAGAATTACTTTTATGGTTTCTTCGTCAGTACTGAAGTTGGCATTCTCATTTGACGCCAATTTTCTAGCCGCTGGGGTGGCCTTCATAACTTTACTAGTAGGGGATTTCTTCTCGTGTTTGATTTTAAGAGTGAGAGCCACCTTGGGACTGGTTGAGATTTTCTTCGTTCCAGCACCTTTGGCTTTCTTCTTTTATGGAGAAGGTTATGAAGATGATTCGTCTATGATAACGGGTTCAGCGACTGCAGCGATAGACATACCTTTTATAGTAATAACATCGACCTATATAGCAAGAATGTAAGAAGATCTTAGATAAGTAAAAAGGCATAAGTTACGAAATGCCAAAAATGTGTATCTCTAAAATAAATACTTGGGCAGGGTTAGAAGAGACCCCTTCGACTTTGGGCTTGTTGAGTGCCGCTTCAACCATGATAGTTTCTCACGTCTTTTTCTTATGCTCGACAGCTGAGATAGAAAAAACAACGACAAACTCAAAGTTAAAGAATGGATAGTGGAAAATGGGTAATATTTGAAAGAGATCTCTTTGCTTTCCTCACCCTCATGTATGGGAGCTTCGACCTTGATATTGTTTGTTCAACATAAAGATGGCCTTTGAAATTGTATATCTAGCTTAGTCGGAGTCACACACTGCGTAGGCTTCAAACACTCGTTTTTTCGTACCTTTAAGAACTCCCTACAAACGAACCACCGTGGAAACGGAGGAGCGAAGGCCAGAGCCATGTCTCTGGGCGATGAGGGTGCCATACCCAAAATTTTTACCAGGCATTTTAATACTTGAATTTATCTAACTTGTATTTTCACTTTGCATCACCTGTATAGTATAATTTTCTTTTCATCATGCATAATACCCAAATTATTAATCAGAATAAACCTATCAGATTTGCAGTCAAATCAGCCAAACTAAAAGTCAACTGTGCTAAAACCAGTGGATGAAAAGTTTCAAAGTCGAGCTTGCAAATGCCAGTCATATTAATTTACGTTCCGCATAGTTTAACCTAGCGCGCTCGTTTTAATTTTTCGACTGCTTTTCAGTCGCATTTTGATAAGTCTAAGCCTTTTAACCGGAAAATTTATTTTAAAACTTGACTGAACTCTGTAATTTTCCGAGTCGTTTATTTCGCGCTAATCATTTTGGTGCATTCATTTTATTTTTAAAGCATTTCGATAAGTCTGATTTCTCATTTTTAATCGATTTTTGTTTTAATTTTTAATTGAAAAGTTATTTTTATTAATCACATTTTTATTATAGATTTTATTTTTTTAAAATAGTTTATATTTTATTCCATCTTATTATTTTTCTTTTTTATTTAATATTTTAGTTTTGTTCTTTATCAAATTTAAGAAACACTTAGTTAGCAAGGTTTCTAAAGTTGTTTGTTTCTTTACTTCGTTTTGGGAAAAACATAGTATTTTAGTGTAAGACTAATCCATAAAACCACAACATCCGACCACATTCCATGTTTGATATGTTGTCAGCACACATAGTAACCTTCATCTCAAAATATCACCCTTTCACCAATAACCTTTTTGACTCATACCCAACACTTGACTCCCACTTCTCTTCCATTCAAACCATAACATCACCTTCCTACTAATACAAACAACCACAACACACAACCGTGCCTTTTTTTCACAACAAGCTCATCACTACTTTAAACCATCTACACACTAATCTCGGATAACCATATCCACCTTTTTACAACACAAACATGTAGGAAACATAATAATTCATAAATCTTATTTTCATTGTTCATCTTTTTCAACAATACATTTACTCCCTCCATCACCAACAGGACATATTCTTCATATTTCTATCCTTTCAACACAAAAAATTAACCAAACTGTTTTTCTTCTTCCTTGTTCATTCACACATACACCACACCATAACAAACTCATAAAAACTCCACCATTCTACAACAACAAACAACCACACGACCACCATCTTACCACATGGCCACATCCCACCAACTTGGTTTTCGGCCACCCTTCATTCCAATCGTGAACCACACAAACATAACCTGAAGCATCCACATTGTTCCATAACCTTCGAACCAATTTTTAACATCTGACTGCACCCCCTTTGTTTCTCGACGACAACAATTGTGAACACATCTCTCTCATTTGCTTTAGCCATATCTCTTTCTCAATGAACAAAGAAATAAAAAGAAACTCCTTGAGTCTTCCTTCATAGTGATTGTGATACTCCCTCCTATTTTTGTTCACAAGCCTTTCAACATAATTTGTCGTCCAAAACACCCACCCTTCTTCAACACCATAAAACAAGCCTATCACATATTAACACGCCTTCATAATTCACATCTCTAACCATGAGACATAATAACACAAAAAGAGCTCATTAAGGTTCCTTCCCAATAACAAATCAAATCATCATATCCTAAGACACACCAAGTTACATCAACAGGAGCCTCTTTCTCACTATCATTGTCATTAAGTGAGCATATACTATTGTAGTGGAGGAACAACTATAGAGTCAAAAGCACAACCTAGTTCAGTGGTTTGGATCTGTCAACTTTCTGATCTTCACCTCAAAATTCTTCATCCCACACATCACCTTACAAAGCCCATGACACCACCACACAACCACCGCAAGTACCAACCACGCCGCTGCGAGACGATAGGGAGATCGTGAGAGGAAGAGTGAACACGATGAGAGTTCACAAGTGAGAGAGAGAGGTCGGACGAGAGAGTAGAGAAAGGCGACGTGAGAATTCACAGATTTTTGGTTCGTTTGATTCCTTCCACTGCATATTTTGAATGTGACGATGAAACTTTGGGAAGCAGGGGAGCATGACTTTTGGTTTCTACACGATTAAAAGCTGAATTTATTTTTTCCCAAAGGAAACTTTACCCCATACCCCTACAATTATACCCATACCCCTACACTAAAACTTTTTGGACCAAAATACCCTCGTATAAATAATTATAATTTTTTTTGTTTGTTTACCGGAAGACTTTAAGTATGTCTTCCGGTTCATATTTTTTTCGTTTGTTCACCGGAAGTCTTTTTGCAAGTCTTCCGGTTTATATTTTTTTCGTTTGTTCACCGGAAGTCTTTTTGCAAGTCTTCCGGTTCATTTTTTTTTTCGTTTGTTCACCGAAAGTCTTTTTGCAAGTCTTTCGGTTCATATTTTTTTTTCATTTGTTCACCGGAAGTCTTTTTGCAAGTCTTCCGATTTATATTTTTTTCGTTTGTTCACCGGAAGTCTTTTTGCAAGTCTCCCGGTTCATATTTTTTCGTTTGTTCACCAGAAGACTTTTTGCAAGTCTTCCGGATGTTTTTTTTTTAATTTTTAATTTTTTTTAATATTCAACTAGACAAATATTTTAATATGTTATTTATTTTAAAAAACAAACCGGCTCTCCTCCACCTCCAAATTCTTCCTCCCAAAACCATAAAACATTTAATTCTTGAGAAAAACTTTCAGCTGCTTTAGCTTCTCTTTAATCACAAAATCACTCCTCTCCTTAACCTCGATATCTCTCAAAGCTTTTTGAACAAGCTTCAAAAACTCCTTTTTATAGATCAAAATTTAAAGATTGCACAACAGTCTCTTCTACAATTGCAGTAGAAAATTTATCATAGAATAGAATGTATTATTTGTTAGTGAAAGTCGAAAACATCTTCATCTCCAAAAATATCATGTTAAATGAACAAAACTTTAACCATAGACAAAAATATGAATTCTTCTATGCAAACCTACGCTTGATTCTTTATCTAGGAATAAAATGGAACTTAAGCAAGATCACAATGTTGTAAAAATAAGTAGGCATGGAAAATATTAAAACAATTACACATGTAGAATTGCAAGAGCATCAGCACTCCAATGAATTAGAAGGAGAAATCTAAAGAAGTTCGGAACTATTTGATTAGTATTGTCTTTTGTCTAGTTGAATATTAAAAAAAATTAAAAGTTAAAAAAAAACATGAACCGGAAGACTTGCAAAAAGTCTTCCGGTGAACAAACGAAAAAAAATGTGAACCGGAAGACTTGCAAAAAGACTTCCGGTGAACAAACGAAAAAAAATATAAACCGGAAGACTTGCAAAAAGACTTCCGGTGAACAATCAAAAAAAATATGATCCGGAAGACATACTTAAAGTCTTTTGGTAAACAAACGAAAAAAATTATAATTATTTATACGAGGGTATTTTGGTTCAAAAATTTTTAGTGTAGGGGTATGGGATAAAATTTCATTTCCCTAAGTGCCTTATCTTTTCTCCATATATGGATCGGGTAGGCCCATGTTCTTTTTGGCCAGTTTTTGGTGGTGGTTTGTTGGGCTCAAAAGCCCAAGAGTTTGTTTTTTTTGCACCCAATAATCACTTTTACACCCTCACCTTTTTATTTTCTTTTTCTTTCTTCACCTTTTTTTAATAATCGTTGTTTTAATATGTTGTTAATATTGGATTTTTTTTTATTATCTTAATTAGTGATTTTAAATTAGGAATATATTTTCTTGTTTAGTTTGATTTAATATTTAGTTAATAGTAATTATCTAGATTATTAGTTTAATTATTAAATACGAAAAAATCTCAAAAATATTTTTTTAATTAGTTTTTTTTTAATTAATATTTTTATTTTGATTTGTATTTAGAATTTAAGTGTTTAGAATCATTTAGATTTTATTTAGTTTAGTTTCTTTATCAATCTAACTCTTAACTTTGTGAATATGAGATCTGGATCCTTTCATCCGGAGACTAGGTTGTATTTGTTGATCTTTTGATTTCGACTCTTGTACTGACTATCACTTGCTCATTACTTTGTGATAATCACCACTCATATAATTCATGTATCTTCTGCTATGTGATTGGCTACTTCCATGTTTTAAGCTTGTTTTCTCTTGCTAATTCATCTTGACGTTTGAGTTATTCCTTGTTTGTTTGAATTCACATGTTCCCTTAGGATCTTCTAGTTCAACTTAATTTTTTAATAATATTGGAGTATGATAGATTTTAGGTTCTTAATCCAAGCATGACAACTTTAGGGTAGAATCTCCCTTCATCCTCGACCTTAGGTCCATCTTTGCATGACAACATTTAGGATCCAGTTCCCCTTGATTTTTCTTTCTTTTGCATCCAAACCTTTTCTTGCATCAAAAATCCAAAAAAAAAGGACGAGGTTCATTCACCTCTTATACTAATAACTCATGGAACAAAAGAAAAAAGGACTATGTTATAAAAAGGACTATGTTTTAAATCCTCTCGT
The DNA here is from genome assembly GCA_963859935.3 of Lathyrus sativus. Lineage (NCBI taxonomy): Eukaryota > Viridiplantae > Streptophyta > Magnoliopsida > Fabales > Fabaceae > Lathyrus > Lathyrus sativus. Next base: position 441,229,898 of record OZ012740.1, on the reverse strand, counting down.
ATTGGTTGAACTGGGTCAGCATTCGACAACAATTGTTCTTCAGCAGATTTGGGTTTTGGAAATTCTTGGACAAAGTCTATGTGGTCACGTTCTTCTTCTTCACTAGAAGACGAGGAAGATAGGTCACTTAGGGACATCTTGCTGATGGATTTGTGAGAATGTGTGTCCTCAATGGTGATGGGCTTATTGACTTCGCCCAAAACAACTTCAGTATTATTGGGTTGTTGCTTAGGGGAGTTGTCGCTTGGCACGAGTTTGGCAGTCGAGGCCATTTCAGCCTGCACCATTGGTTATTCCTGAAAAAACAAAGTACTCGCTCAGAGTCATATAAAAAAAACTTAAGAGCAAGATAAGGTAAAGGAGTACCTTTAGGGGTTCGCCATCAGGACTAGAGTTGGCGCTCTCATTCGACGCCAATTTTTTAGCAGTTAAGGTAACTTTTGCCACAACACTTGCAACAGTCTTCTTCCCTTGCTTAGACTTAAAAATGGTAGCAACTTTTGGGCTAAGAGGGATTTTCCTGGTACCAGCACCTCTGTTTTTCTTTTTCTGAGGAGCACAATCTGGAGAAGAATCTTCTACAGTAGTAAGATCAGCATTCACAGTGCCAGGTTCACCTTCTGCAATTTGATCTTTAGCCTGCAAATTAAAGTGTTAGAAGTAAAATAACCTAAGTACCAAGGTGTTAATGGTTGTGACCTATGTATTTGAGCAGGGTTAGATGAAGTCCCTTCAGCAGTGCTTTGGTTAAGAATTTCTTCAGCCTTCATGTTTTCTCGAGTCATTTTCTTAAGAGCGATAGCTATTAATGTGAAAAGAAAATATCAAAGAATCCAAAAGTTAGAAAATAAATATGGAGAGTAAATGTGAAGAAAGATCTGACGCTTTCCTTACCATCATGTATGGGAGTTTCGACCTTGGCATGTTGTATGTCGACATGAAGGTGACCCTTGATACTGTGCAGATCCAGCTTAGACGAAGTCACACATTGTACAGGATTTAGAATTTCATTTTTTTGTACTTTCAAGAATTTCCCACAAAAAAACCACCATGGAAATGGAGTGGCGATGGAAAGAGCCATATAGCTAGTTGGCAGAGGGGGACATTTTGGAGGATAAAAATTGAGGGCGAAGGTATACCTATCTTTGACATAAGAAGGAATTCTCAAATCCATAAGCTTCGCCATCAATTTATCCTTGAGATTCTTAGTCGCCTCGTTAATCGTATGCCTAAGATCATTTGGGTCGTACACAGTTTCAAAATATTTCTAGAAAGCTTGAATCTATTTAATATGGGTTGATTTACCTTTGTTGAACTTCTTCTGCAAGGAAGAAAAAACGTCATTAAGATATCACCTTATGTTATCAGTAATCAGGAGTTCTCTGTTGTAATAGTCTTTCCACCAAGTTTCAAAAGCAAAAGTACAGTAGTAGCTAGGATTGAAGTCAAAAGGACTAAAAGAAGGTCTACCATCATAATGACGAGTGAACCGTTGCAGCCAGCCGTCCTCAAAGAGACTCATCAGCTTTCTTTAATGAGCTGTCCAAGTTAGTGGGGTGATTTGTCACTAAAATGGAAGTGGCAGTTGGTAGGTTTACTGTACCTAGCTGGCCCTACCCTACTTATTTGGTGTTGTGATAGTGAGGGATATAAGAAGCACGAAAAAGGTGTGGTCTCGAGGTGAATTTTGAAAAGAAATGCCTGTGAGGGCAAAGCCTCATATATAGATGTGTTTGTTTCGATGATATCAAAACTCAGCTCCATAGAAGAATATATGTTGGACGTTATCACCATGTTGCATTTGCATGTCTTGTTTCTCATAATTCAAATGCTCGTATAAAATATCACGGTTGTTGCATATAGATTGTCATAAATGTGTGTCATATTAGTTTGACGTTGTTGGTGTCGTGTGCAATATCATAGGTTTCATCAAGAGTGTTTAAAAAAATATATAAATTGGCATTTTTGAGTGTTTTAGGGCTTTTAGTCGACCAAAGACCTGTTCCGATCGACTTACACTATGTGTCATTTTATGTATTAGTCTCGGGAGGGATCGCGTCGACCCTCCGGACGACTCATACTGTGAGCATTTTAATTTGGCTAAAAATGAATGATATGCGTCGACGCATGCAAAGCTCTGGTCGACACATGGTCCTGTTTTTTGCACAGTTTTACATTCGGGTCAGCTCAGACCGACCCCCTCTTCTGCATAGGTCGACCATTCGCTGTTTGATGTCAAATTTCTGTTATGTCAACTGCCTTTGTGAAGTGGTTTTGTTTGTTATGTCAGTTATGTTTGGTATATAAGTTCAGTTTACTCTTTCATTTCAAAATATTGAGAAAAACAAGAAAAGTGAAATAGGTGTCGATTTGGTTCTCATCATCTTCATTCTCTTCATAGCATATCACAACAATTACACATAATCATCTTTGTTAAACATTGTGCATTGTTAAAGGTGACAACGTTCGAAGCCGAAGATTCGGTTATTCGGTTCGGGTTGAGAAATCAACATATTTTTCTTGAATAAAACCTTTAGGGTTTTTCCCTCCAAGATTCTCAGATTTTTTTTTGGGGGGGGGGGGGAGGGGTTTGCACGACTCGTCTCATTACATATTCAGCCGAGTGAAGGTAATCGAGGAGCTGGAGGTTCTGTCGATTTAGTAACGGTAAACGGAGGGTTGTGAGTGGGAGTTTCGGGTTTGACACGCGGGTGATTGAAATCAGTCGGGCCAGATTTTGAAGAGAGAAGGTTGTTCAAAGATAGTGCTGCAATCGGAGGTTTATTCACAATTGTCGAAGTACTTGATTCAACTTGAATCAAAAGGCAAGAAGAAATAGGATCTACAATAACAATATTGTTCGTTTGTTTGATAGCTATTAGCTTCTTGTATAAACTTTCAACAACAGGTTATATCTATCTATTAACAAGTCTCAATTCTATTATTAGAATTGAGGGCAGACGTACCTCGAGCGAGGACGACGGGGGAACTGCCTCAATAAATCATTGTGTCTTTTGCTTTACGTTTATATTGCTTAATACTTGTGTTTTTAGTGCAAACGATTATATCAATCTAGGTCTGGTTTGAGTAGTGCTAAACTAATTTTTGAACCTAGTACAATCATTGATTGTAAGAGGAAACTTGAGCAATTCACTCTCAAAGCAGAACTCACTTGTAGTGCTCTGCACGCCAAGTATTTGATAAATTGTCTGAACTAAAAACCTTATGAGCTGTCTTTACATATTGTTAATATTTTAAAGCCATTGGGAATTGTCACACCGTATAGTGAGCTGAACCAAATTGATAGTGTGATTAACGTAGTGATTCTCATATCTCGTTATCGGATTCCATAGGCTTAACGCATATCCGGTTTTCTAGTAACCGTTCGTTTTAGACGTGTATAGTTCCTCGGCCGCTTCCGCAATTAAACAAATTTTAAAAACCAATTTTATTCATAGCGCCGACTCTTTTAAGCAAGCGATCTATTCAACCCCCCTTCTAGATCTTCGCTATCGTTTAACAAGTGGTATCAGGAGCATCGATTCATTAAGTGCTTCAAGTATAACTTAGTAGAAAATGGCTAACGAACCTAAAGGGGCTTATAATATAGCACCTATTTTTAATGGAGAAAACTATAGTTACTGGAAAGACTGTATGCTTGTGCATATAAATTCCATTGACAGAAAGTATGGAATGTTATTTTGAACGGTCCTATGGAAATAACCATTACCGATGAAAATAACATGATTGTGCCTAAGCCTGAAGCACAATGGAATGATGATGACGAGAAGAAGTATAATTATGATTGGAAAGCCAAAAATATTTTGATCTCCTCCTTAAGAGTTGACGAATATTATAGGGTTTCTCATTGTTTGACTGCAAAGGTTATGTGGAACTCATTGCAAGTTGCCCACTGTAATACCCCAAATTTTACCCTCAGATTAATCGAGTCAGGTCGCATGACATCTCGTTTTCGCATCTGCTAGATACTAACAGGTTACGTAGTCAGTTATTGTGCAGGAATGGCATTAGGTGTACTTCACCGGTGAAAAGGGAAAGACGTTAATTGGTGCAGTATTTACTGACAGTTGGGGAGGATGAGTTGTCGCCCGGGTTCTTCGGGATAATTAAAATTCCGTCTTCGAATTCTTTATTTTGAGGATAAACAGAAGTACAGTGAATTTTGGCATCAGAGTTTTCGAGATACGGCGCATGTTTTTTTTTCTCTCAAATATTCCCCAATGGAGGCCGTCTCATCGGTGCCATCTCCATTAAGGATCCCGTTCGTACCGTTCCCTTTCTAAAAGTGACAATTGGTCGCGCTCGCATCAGTTGACCATCACTCTGGTATTCCCCAGTGTTGTGCTGTCACCTAGTGCGTCGTATTCCTAGTGTGGTTCGTTCGTCGCGTCTGTCGCCTATGTCATCGTGTCGTCTGCATCTCTGCATCTACCATTCCATCATACGCATCATACTACATTCATGGCATTGTTAGCATTACCTGTTGTTTTGTTTTGTCCATAATATTGCATATCACTACATCTAAGGGCAAAATTTTCGGTTATCTATATTTAAATCCCTCCACCATGATTTCTGGATCCTTCGTCGCTCAAATCATCCGGTGAAGCTATTTAAATAGGGGCAACTATAATACCCCAAATTTTACCCTCAGATTAATCGATTCAGGTCGCATGACATCTCATTTTTGCATCTGCTAAATACTAACAGGTTACGTGGTCTGTTATTGTGCAGGAATGGCATTAGGTGTACTTCATCGGTGAAAAGGGAAGGACGGTAATTGGTGCAATATTTACTGACAGTTGGGGAGGATGAGTTGTCGCCCGGGTTCTTCGGGATAATTAAAATTCCGTCTTCGAATTCTTTATTTTGAGGATAAACAGAAGTACAGTGAATTTTGGCATCAGAGTTTTCGAGATACGGCGCATGTTTTTTTCTCTCTGTTCTCCCTCTTCCTGCTAGTTAAATTGTCAAAAGAAGAAGCAGTTGGAGTTTTGTTTCGACTCGAGCTGGAAGTTACTATGCAGGATCAAATCATGATTTCTAGCCGGCTCAACTCAGGAAATTTGTGTTCAGTCTTCGGAAATTAATTGGAATTCTTTTCCTGGTATAGAGTGTGGTTTCTGTTTCACCGTTAACAGGATTTTTATGCTCACTCAAAGTCGTATTTACTGCCCCTCTACAAATTTGTTTGGTGAAGATTAATTTGTTGGTTCAAGTTAATTGAGTTATCTGTGATTTAGTTGAATTTACTCGGAGGTACTTGATAAGAGGGATTTAATCGGATATGTTCCTTTGGGTCATTCGGTTGCGACAAGTTTGAATTGCGTAAAAGATTTAAATAAATTGGATAGAAATATAATTGAATTTTATTCCTTAATATTTTATTACAATTTATGAAAAAGGAAAATAACAATATATACATTTCTATCCTAAGTGCTATTTTTTCTAAGAGTAGTCTTCATGCCATCCCTTTGTACCGATGTTTCCGATTAATTTCTTCATACCTGCATAGACAAACAAGAACAGAGCAAGTAGATTGTTAATGGAAAAATTATTTTGGTGGTCCGAACACCCTCAGTTACACATCATCGGGTGTCGGGAGGGTACGACAGATGCCGCAGTCGAACTCCCGTTTCCAAACTCGACCGCGGCTATAAACCGATACATCTGTTTCTTATTGTTGGGACAGCCGAGAAAGAGAGTAAAAAAGGAAGTGTGGGTCAAAATGATTTTGCCGAAAAGAGCTTATTTCAAAAGCCGGTTTGAGAAATGATTTGTTTTCGGAAAGGCGGTTTTGCCCAGAGTTGGACCGTAACGCCACCCTTTCTGAAAAAAAAAACAATTCAAACTTCAGTTCAGAAAACCAGTCCAGAGAACTAGTTTCAATCCAAACAGTTCACGGAAAAAACCAGTTTCACCAACCATCAAGGAAAAACCAGTTCAGTAAATAAACCAAGCCAACGTCTGAAATAAATCCATAGCAGAAATTATCCAACAATCCAGCCCAACAAGCATAAACAAACCAAAAGCTGCAAACCAAGTAAAGTGCAACAGCTACAAATCATCCGGAAAAAAATCAACCGCCACTGTTTCGTAAAAGTAGCAGCTACAACAAACAAAAGCTCAACAGCAATATGGCAAAACTATTCGGTCAAAATGCATCAGAATCCATCCCAGAAAAATCTGCAAAATGCAAGCCCACAAACCAACAAACAAAGCCATATAAGTAATCATCAGAAGAATCCAAAGGGGGGTCCGAAAAAAAGATAACCCAAAACGGCGGCGCAAAATCGAAGGAGGCTCAGAAGAACTCTTCAAGTTCATCATCATCACCGTTTGGACCAGGAAGAAGAAGAAGAAAAGTGTGTTTGAGAATAAAGAGTCCGGAACCCTCACGCGTTCGAATCGCAAACGGAAGACGGACCGCGGCGGCCGCAAAGCTCAACCTCACTACCACCATATCGCCTCTGTAATCGGACTCAAAGGGAGTTTTTTGCCTCACCTTCATCATCGTCTTGCTCAACCATTACCGCGAACTTCATCAAAGCTTCGAGGCTCAGATTTCGCCGAAATCATCATCGTCGGAGAGAGAAGAACGAAGACGGATCGACACCGTTTCAGAAGAACTCTACCGGCGGTCGAAAAAGGGGTAAGGATCCATTGTGATTGATTTTTTCTTTTCTTTCTCTGTTGTGTTTTCAGGTTCGAAAGCAAAGAAGGAATACATGCAAGTGAAAAAATGAAGCAGAGGAGCTTCGGAGGCCATTAATGGCACCGCCGGCATCTCGCGAGAGAGAAGAATGCAAAGAGTCGCCGCTGTTTAACTTATGTTTGTTTCGTTGGCTTATGTTTTATTTATCCCGCCACATTACCTTAATTCATCATCACATTTAATAATTAATTAATTAGTAGGTTCTAGTTAATATAACTTTTGGTTGATTAAGTTAAATACTTGTGTCAATTAGTTAATATAGTGTTAAGAGGATCTTTTTCTAATTAATTAATCAATGGTGTTGGTTAATAGAAAAAACTTTTTATTTAGCTAATAAAAGTACCAAGATTAAATGGTTAATAAAACTCTCTAGTCAAATTTTTTTTAATAAGTTGATATAACTTTTCTTTTTTTTCTAAAAAATAAAAAAATATAAAAACTTAAACATTTTAAAACAAACAAAAATATCATTCATAAAAAAAGAATTTTTTTTTTATAAAACTTAAGACACTTTTCTATAATTAAAACTTCAAACATTCTTTAACTAACTTAAAACTTTTTTTTAGAATTAAAACTTTCGTTTAAAATTAAAACTTTCTTTAAAAATTAAAACTTAAATCTCTTTTAATTAAAAACTAAAATCTTTTTAAAAAATCTAATTAAAACTTAAACCTCTGTTTTCATAATTTAACTTAAAACTTCTTTTTCCAAAATTAAAAAAATTATATTAACTAAACAAATCCATTTTTTTTAGATAGCAAAAATTTTTCCTCATAAAAATTAAAATATTTTCATAATTAAAATCTTAAAATTAAAAAAAAATTCTTTATTAGATCAAGTTTCCTTTTATTAACAGAAATGCCAAAATAAAGAGTTCTTAGCTTAGCCGTTTTATTTTCGTCTAACCCTCGTTAATTTATTTGTTTTAGCTTATTATTTTCTTCGTTCACTTTTTGTTCCATGGATGTAATTTACGCGAGGCCATGGTCGCGGTTTTATTTCGTTTTTTTGGGAATTTGTAATTTACGCGAGTGGTCGCGATGCCTTCCTTTTCTGCTTGCTTTATTTTTCATATTTCTTATGTCTGCCATGTAATAATTCTGTTGCTTGCACGTTTTTACTGTTTTGCCCTCCGAAGGAATTAGGATTAACAGTTTGACTGCCGAGTCAATAACCCTAGTTTCAACCATTTTAAAGCCCTAATAGCCTAGGTGTCCCGCCGTGGACGAAAACGCCTTTTACCCTAGCTTTTAGGTCAAAGAGCCGTCGTGCTCTGTTTAGGGTTTCCCGCCGTGGAATCCCTAATTTCAACCCTAAATTTTCAATTAACAAATTCAACATAGAAATAGGAGTTTCAAAGACTCCACGTAAGCGTGTCCTTAAGATACGTTTATTCCCCATTGAAACCTTGACCATAGTCAAGACGTTTCTAACCTCCCTTTCGAGGGGAACTACGATTACTCTGATTCCATTCCCTATCCAGGATACGTAGGCACAATATGCGACGTCTTGCCGAGTAAACTTAGGACTAACCCTTAGGACTTTTAGGTTACTATATCCCTTAGCTCAATGTATATTTCAAACAGATAATAAAAATAAAAAAAAGCATACAATAAACAAAAGGTTCCTGTAGAGTACTACAGAAGTTTAGGGTGCTAGTACCTTCCCTAAATTTAACCAACCCCTTACCTAGGTCTCTCCCCGCATTGTGTTTACGATGCAAAAATAGGTTTTTCCTCTTTTGACCTTTTCCTTAGGATAAATCAAAGAGCGGTTGTGAATTAAAAATTGTGATTCAAATTAATTAATAATTTGATATCCTATTTCCACCTCAACAGAAAATGGCGACTTCACTGGGGAGCCCTCCTAATTTTTAAGGGTTGCCCTATTTTGTTTATTGCATGTTTTATTATTAATTATCTGTATATGTTATTGTATATTGTGGGGATATCCTTTTATTGTGAGATAAGTCCTACACCCGGACTTGAGTGACCTTATTATAGGATGGGGATATATTCGATGAGGCTTATAGGGAGTTGAATCCCGACCAAGCTGACTCGAGAATCACCGCTCAGTTGAGACCCTTTCGAAAATGGTTCGGTTGAACGAGTAATCGTGAAAACTTTTTCTATGGTCGATTGGAGCCTGTGATACTGGGAACCGTAGTACCTTAACACCACTTTGGCCTTATCTAGGGCGTAGTGCGGGAACTATGAGGGAGTAATTCCAAAATGGTTGCTACGCGATACTACACTCAAAAGAGGTTCTCTTGAGAATATTATCAACCACCGAGTCAATCGGGAAATTGATAATATCCGAAAGATGGACTAATGACTTTGGGAACTTCTTTAGAACCTTGTTCTGCAGGTACAATTAATCCTATAGTACATACCTTTGTGGAATGGGTAGACCTTGACTTCCGCTCACATACCTTTAACCTAGGACTTTGTGTGTTTATGTGCATTACATACATAACATATTACATTGCATTACATCTCATGGAATTCAAACGTTATTTATGAACATCGCAGGATACCATGGATTATAACAAGAGAAAAACTTTGAAATATTCTTTTAAGAATTTTAAGTTGGATGATCTAAGGAAACTAGGAACGTTAGTTGAAGATCAAGGAGGTTTCAAGGACAAGTATGGAAGGCTGTTATCCTTATTGAGAATCGAAGTTAAGGATGGGCTCCTTTCTACATTACTACAGTTCTATGATCTGGATTACCATTGTTTCACGTTCCCAGATTATCAGTTATTACCTACTTTAGAAGAGTATTCTCAGTTGGTGGGGCTACCTATTTTGGATAGGTCTTCGTTCCCTTTCTTAGGAGAGGACCCTAAAGAGGAAGACATTGCTAAAGCCACATTCTTAAAGGTGTCCGACATCAAAGGCAACATGATCGCCAAAGGCGGAACTGTGGGGTTACCTACGCATTTCTTAATCAAGAAAGCCCAATATTATGCCGATCATTTAAGCATGCCTACCTTTGAGACGATCCTTGCTTTGCTTATCTATGGAATGCTACTCTTCCCAAGTTTTGAAGGACTCGTTGACATTAACGCCATCAAAATATTCATGAAGAACAATCCCGTACCAACCTTATTGGGTAATACTTATCACTCCATACACCTCCAGAATTTTCATGGTGGAGGAATGATCACCTGTTGTGTGCCTTTATTATACAAGTGGTTTATGTCGCACTTGCCCAGGTCCTTTTTAAGTCTTGACAAGGGATTTTGGTCACCAAGGGTCATGGCGTTGACACACTCGGACATTGTTTGGTATAATCGGGTGTATGATGGAATACTAATTATTGACAACTGTGGAGACTTTGCCAACGTACCTTTACTTGGTTTTAATGGAGGAATTAGCTACAATCCAGTCCTAGCTCGCCGACAACTAGGTTATCCATTGAAGGAACCACCTAAAAGTGTCCAGGTGGAGAAAATCTTTTTCAAGGACAATAAGGAACTTCAAGACCAGATTGTTTCTTCCTGGCGTCATCTGCATAAGAAAGGTAAAGCAAGTCTAGGAAAGCCAAATTGTGTGTCCATGGAACCTTGTCTTCATTAGGTCCGAGAAAGAGCCATCAAGCTGAAGATGCCTTATCCTCGCCAAGAGCCTCTACCTCCGAGAGAAGAACCTGTTCAGTACTTCATGTCTGAAGCGGAAACATTGAAGATCGAATTGAAGAAAGCTCAGCACGAAGCAGAAACATGGAAGGACAAATACCATGTGCTGGTCAGCGAGTACGACGAACTTCAGAAATGGCTTTAGTCAAAGAATGAAGAGATACTCTCCTACAAGAAGAGAAGACTCTGTGAGAATTTTTTTTCCTCCGATTCTCTGCCTAACCGTCAAAATCATGAATAGTGCTTCCTTAGGGACCTAGAACTTTAGTTGTTTATTTTCATCGAGATTTTTCTTTTAAGAATATTATTTGTAATCCATTTTTCAATCAGTAAAATTTTTCGTTATCCCGCAATGCTCATAAATACTTGAATTCCATGAATTCATGTCATTCGCATTTTGCATCATATCTTTGCATTACATGTGTCTCTCGGTTTCTCATGCTCGGTTCTCTCACCTTCCAGTTTTGTCACCCTGAATCGATACAACACTAGAGCTCAAGCTCGAAGAAGGATGGAAGAACATGCTCAAGAGATGGATCGCGTTAACAACGAGCTAGCAGACCTTCGAGGGAGTGTCGGAACAATCATGGAATTACTCCACGTCATGAATGCAAAGATGGATACTCAGCCTACCGTGGTTTCTGAGATTAACGCTACTGCTGCTGTAGATCCTCCGGTTGTTTCTGTACCAAACCCGTTTCCTTATGGCCTCTCACAAGATTTTTTGCATCCTCCTGTTGTTACATCAGCTCACCAGGCTGTTCCAATTACTACATCAGTTCAACAAGTTGTTCCTATTATACAGAACGTACAACAAACTGTGCCTTTGGTTTCCGAGCCTCACAAGGTGGTCCCTACTTTCACTGTGCAGCCTTATCTTAACGAGCTTGTTTATGAAATTCTGGATGATGATGATGGAGGATACCAACCACGTGATAAGCTTCGCGAGGAAGTTGTTACTATTGATAAAAGATTGAGAAAGATGGAAGGAGACCAGATCTTTGGTGCTGCTACTAGAGATATCTGTTTGGTTTCCGGCTGATTATTCTGCCAAAGTTCAAAACTCCGAACTTTGACTGCTATGAAGGGACTACTTGTCCGAAAAGTCATTTGATAATGTACTACCGCAGGATGGCTGCTCATGTGGAAAATGATAAGTTGATGATTTACTGTTTTCAAGACAGTCTGAAAGGTGCTTCGTCGAAGTGGTATTTAACATTAGACCAGTCTCACATCAAGTCTTTTCAGGATTTGTCTGATGCTTTTATTAAGCACTATAAGTACAATATGGATCTAGCTCCCGATAGGAGACAACTGTTGAGTATGACGCAGAAAAGTTCTGAGACCTTTAAGGAGTATGCCCAACGATGGAGAGAGATTGCTTCTCAAGTTGAGCCTCCGTTGACTGACAAAGAACTAGCTGATTGGTTTGTGGACACCGTCCGCCCTGAATTTTACGAGAGGATGGTGGGTAGTGTAACCACAAATTTTGCTGATATTGTTGCCATTGGAGTAAAAGTCGAACTAGCTATGAAAAATGGAAAGATGTCTGATGGTTCTGGCAGCACGAGTTCAAAGGACCAAACTAAGAAGCCCTCTTTCAATTCTCAGAAAAAGAAGGAAGGAGAGACTCATGCTGTATCCTCCGATAGAAGGGGAAACCACCAATATCCATATCCGCCACCATACGCTCAACCTCATGGATACCCGGTTCAGTATGCTCCGCCTCCCTATGTGGCTGCTGTTGCACCATCTTTTAATCAGCAAGCCCCACAAGCTCCTGCTTATCATCCTATGCAGCAGGCTCCTGTTTACCCGCCTCCCGCTTATCATCAGCCTCCACCTAGCTACCAGCAAGCGCCCAACGCTCCCGCTAATCAACAACAGAGGAATCCGACACCTCGCCCAAATGCTCCGAGGAGACAATACAAGCCGTGTCCTCCGATTCTAATGACGTTTACCGAGTTGTACCCTTACCTAGTACAACGAGGTTTGATCACCACCCGAGCTTTGGGGACCGCCTCAGAATCCTTTGCCAGCCAACTACAATGCTGCCGCTCATTGTTTATTTCATGAGGGTGTGCCGGGCCATGATTTGGAGAACTGTTATGCTTTGAAGAATATTGTGAGGGATCTGATGGAAAAGAAGATCTTGTCGTTTGATGATCCATCTCCCAATGTTAAAACCAATCCTCTGCCTACACATGCGAATGTTAATGTTGTTGATGATTCGTATTACGAGAGTTTTATTCATGATGTATCCCAGATTAAGACTCCTCTTAAGGCGTTCCATGCAAAGCTGTTTGAAGTAGGCCTGGTGTCTATTTCCCATGCTGACTGTATAAGTTGTGAAGGAAGTGATAAAGGGTGCGCTATGGTTCAGAAAGATGTTCAGAGATTGATAGATGATGGTTTCCTACAAGTAGTTAACAAGGCGAAGGAAGTTGCTGCAATTGAGCCTACTTTCAACTTGCCCGAACCAAGGGGCAGGGTGCCAGTGTTTAATCTGCCAACGCCAAAGTCTGTCATGCCAATGTTCAGCATACCGATTCTTGTTACTCCAGCAGTGGACCAACATAAGCCCTTGATTATCCAGAAACCGAGTCTGTTTCCATTCAGTGATCCCAAAGTTGTACCTTGGAAGTATGATGTAACTGCGATTGATAAGGAATTTGGGAAGGTCATTCCAAGAGAAGAAGTGAAAGTTGATAGTGAAAATGTGACCAACATAGCTGGGGCAAGCAGGATGACTCGCAGTGGTCGTGTCTACACACCCTGTTTTGATGAGGCTCCGTCCAAGGAAACAACTACCAATACTACTGTGTCGGCTGGAGATAAAGGTAAAGGGGCTGTTACTAATGAGGAAGACGCTGAATTCTTGAGGATAATCAGGAAGAGTGATTATAAAGTTATCGATCAGCTTCACCAGACTCCTTCGAAGATTTCCGTCCTATCCCTGTTATTGAATTCACCTGCGCATAGAGCCGCTTTGCAGAAGGTCTTGACTCAAGCTCATGTGGCTCAAGACACCACTATCGGCCAGTTTAATAGTGTGATTGCTAATATTACCGCCTGTAATACTCTCAGCTTCAGTAATGAAGAGTTGCCGAAAGAGGGTCTGAATCATAATCGTGCTTTGCATATATCAGTAAAGTGTCAGGAAGACAATTTAGCAAGAGTTCTTGTGGATACTGGTTCTTCGTTGAATGTTCTACCTATGAGGGTTCTCAGCAAGATGGCTTACAAGGATACTGTGGTGAAGCCTACTTCTTTAATTGTCAAGGCTTTTGATGGTTCACGTAGATCGGTGGTTGGAGAAGTTGACCTTCCGATTCTGATCGGTCCACACGTGTTCCAGATCACTTTCCAAGTTATGGACATTAATCCTAATTACAGCTGTCTACTAGGAAGACCTTGAATCCATGCCGCTGGGGCAGTAACTTCTACCTTGCACCAAAAGATGAAGTTTGTGGTTAACGACAAGTTGGTGATCATACATGGTGAAGAGGATTTAATGGTTAGTAATTTATCATCGTTCCGGTACATTGAGGCTGATGAAGACGCTTTGGAGACTTCTTTCCAAGCACTTGAATTTGCTAATGCTGTTCTAGTGGAAGTCGAAGAAACTGCGGGAGTCTAGAGTAGCCCATCTTTTGCATCGTTGAAGAGTACCAAATCGACAATCGACAGGGGTATTCCTGAAGGTTGGGGAGAAGTAATCAACATCAAGGCAAAGACTAATCGCTACGGGTTGGGTTACAAGCCAACTCATGTTGAAGGACATCCGAAGGTTTTCCAAGAGGTGTTCGTCAGTGGAGGTTATCAGGTCAATTCCATCGGTGACTATGACGAAGATAAAGATTTGAACAACTTGGTGTTTCAGAGTAATGTAGCATTGAGCAACTGGGAGGCCATAGAGATTCCAGTTATTTTTCCATTGTCAAAGTAATCTTTCATTTTTCATTTTGTGTTTTCAAATCCATAGCTCTGCCCAAGGCTATTGGATCATTTTGTAGGGCCACCTTTTCATTTCAAACAATTATTAATAAATGCATTTTGTTTCCGCTCCATTTTGTTTCACTAAGCGTCTTTTCGTTTTCACCTTTTAAAATGAAATTGGCAATCTCTTCAAAAACAAACTAAAAACATTTTCATTTTCTTTTGCATTTTCATCGAACATTTAATAAAATAAGCCTTTCAAACATGCAGTGACGTTACAACCATTGTTGAATCCGATGAATCTATTGTCTCTCCTGATTGGGATTCACCCATTTATCAAGCTGAAGATGAGGGTGAAGAAGATTTTGAAGTACCCGCAGATCTGACTAGATTGGTTGAGTATGAGTACACAGAGCTTCAACCACACAAGGAGCAGGTAGATTTGATTAATCTTGGCACAGATGAAGACAAGAAAGAGGTCAAGATTGGTGCAGTACTTGGGGCAGAGGTCAAGCAGAGATTGGTCGAGCTATTGAAGGATTATGTTGATGTGTTTGCATGGTCGTATCAAGATATGCCTGGTTTAGACACATATATTGTAGTTCACAAGCTACCGCTTAAGCCAGAATGTCCGCCTGTCAAGCAGAAACTTCGAAGAACGAGACCTGGCATGGCTTTGAAGATTCGAGATGAGGTTAAGAAACAGTTGGATGCAGGTTTTCTTGCGGTTGCAAAGTATCCTGATTGGGTTGTCAACATTGTTCCCGTGCCCAAAAAGGATGGTAAGGTCAGAATGTGTGTGGATTACAGGGATCTGAACAAGGCTAGTCCAAAAGACGATTTCCCTTTGCCGCATATCGACACCCTTATCGACAATACAGATAGTTTTGCAATTTTCTCATTCATGGATGGTTTCTCTGGTTATAATCAGATCAAGATGGATCTCGCTGACAGAGAAAAGACTACATTCATCACTCCTTGGGGGACCTTCTGTTACAAAGTTATGCCTTTCGGTCTGAAGAACGCAGGGGCAACCTATCAGCGTGCTATGACAACTCTCTTTCATGACATGATGCACAAAGAAATTAAAGTGTATGTGGTGTTGGTGTAAGCCCTAGAGGCCAATACTTTTTGGTACTTGTATCGGATTATTCGTTTAATAATAAAAGGCATTTCTTTATTATGTTTGTCTTTCAGAATAATAAAGTCCCTAGAATAGTTAGTTTGTTTAATGAAATGTTAAGTGTGACTTAATCATGAGATCCCATTAAACATAAAGACATTATTCTTAAAATATCCGTAGTCAAGCTTTATTGCAAAGTGGGATAACATTAAAAGCATTGAGACTATTATGAAGATAGACTGATGATCACATCTCATGGATCATGGATAAAGAGTTATCAAGTCTTGACATAGGTATAAATATTAGGAGTAATATTTATACCGGATTGACCCGCTATGAGAATACTACATAGTATGTTATGCAAAGTGTCATAAGTTATTCTCATGGTGATAATGGTGTAATACCACCCTTCGACCTGAAACCACTATGGACCCTAGATGTAGAGTCGGGTGCTTTATTGCTGATCAAACATTATCCGTAACTGGATGATCATAAAGACAGTTGATGGGCACTCCACGAAGCATGCTGAGGGACATGAGTGTCCTAGATGGAATTTGCCAATCCTGCATAACAGGAGAAATGTCTAAGGGCCCAATATTGAACTGGACAAGGATGACACAGTGTATGCCTTGTGTTCAATATAGACATAGGGGCAAAAGGGTAATTGTACAAACATATATTATCACGAAAAAGGTTTTGTCAGATCACATGACATTTTCGTGACTTGGGTAGCAGTGATGTGTTGCTAGATACCGCTTACTGTTTATTATGTTAAATATATAATTTAATATAATTACCAACGTTACGAAATCCTACAGGGTCACACACATAAGGACAGTTTGATGAGAGATAGAGAAATCAAAGGAACACCGTAAGGTACGGTGCACTTAAGTGAAAAATAGAAATTCGGATAATATAATAATAATTATTGTTATTTTATAATGGTTATAAAATAATAATAAAATAAATATATTTATTATAATAATAGTTATTATAATAATATATAATATTATTATGGATCATGTGAATTGGGTTTTTAGCCCGCAGCCCACAAGAGAGTCTATAAAAGGAACCCTTGTGATGAAGCTTTCACTTGATGCAATTTCGTTTTTGATTCTCTTTTCTCACTCAAATAATTCCGTTCGTAAGCAGCTAGCACTGTGACCGGAAGCTGTTCGTGTGGACTGAGTAGAGGCGTTGCACTTCATCAACGCTTGTGATCGCTGCATCAAAGATCTGAATCGCCACAAAGAGGTAACGATTCTATCACTGACCATGCTCATTCGTAAGGATCACTAAAGGAAATTTTTGTTTTCCGCTGCGTTTAGATCGCAATTTCCTTCATGTGGATGATATGATTGCCAAATCTCATGACGAGGAGGAGCATTTGATTCATCTATTGAAACTCTTCGAACGACTCCGAAAATATCAGTTGAAATTAAATCCTGCTAAGTGTACTTTTGGTGTCAGATCTGGAAAGCTACTTGGTTTCATCGTCAGCCAACGAGGAATCGAGGTAGACCCTGATAAAGTCCGAGCCATTCAAGACATGCCGGCTCCGCAGACCGAAACCCAAGTCAGAGGCTTTCTGGGACGTTTGAACTACATCTCCAGGTTTATATCTAACCTGACCGCTACTTGCGAGCCGGTATTCAAGTTGCTTTGCAAAGGTCAGACTGTTGATTGGAATCCAGATTGTCAGCGTGCGTTTGAAAAGATCAAGGATTACTTACAAAAGCCTCCTATCTTGATGCCTCCTATTCACGGAAGACCATTATTTATGTACCTCACTGTTCTTGAGAAGTCTATGGGTTGTGTACTTGGGCAACACGATGAGACCGGACGAAAGGAACACGCTATATACTATCTGAGCAAGAAGTTTACTGATTGTAAGAACCGATATTCACTGTTGGAGAAGACTTGTTGTGCGCTGGCATGGGCTGCTAAGCGTCTCCGGCAATATATGATGGGTCATACTACCTTGTTGATTTCGAAGATGGACCCAATAAAGTATATTTCCGAAAAGCCTGTTCAGACAAGGAGGCTTGCTCGTTGGCATATGTTGTTATCGGAATATGACATCCAATACGTGCTTCAGAAAGCTATCAAAGGAAGTATATTGTCAGATTATCTTGCAGACCAACCAGTCGGAGATTATGAGCCTCTTAAGCTTGACTTTCCAGACGAAGACATTATGTGGGTAAATGATTTTGACGAGCCAGAGCCAGAGCCCGAGGATGGTCCCGAACCGGGTCTCTGGTGGAAGATGATGTTTGATGGTTCCTCCAATTATAGTGGGCACGACATAGGCGCCATTTTGATGAATCCAAAAGGTGGCTATACCCCATTTACAGCAAGGTTAGAGTTTGAGTGCACAAACAATGTCGTCGAATATGAAGCATGCATCCTTGGCCTTGAAGCAACTATTGATCTCCGGATCAAACTTCTTGAAGTAAGCGGAGATTCAGCGTTGGTTATATATCAAGTGAAAGGTGAATGGGAAACCAAGAATGAGAAGCTGGTCCCTTACAAAGCCTACATTGTGGAGTTAATTAAGTACTTTGATGAGATCAAGTTCGAACATATTTTGAGGACTGAAAATCATATTGCTGACGCCTTAGCCATGCTAGCATCCATGTGGAAGGTCAAGTTTGTCAATGAAGCGCCACTCATTCGAATCGAGCGTAGAAGGGAACCCGCCCACTGTCTGTTGATTGAAGAAGATGAAATTGATGAAAAGCCTTGGTTTCATGATATCAAGAGTTATTTGCTCACGCAAGAGTATCCAGCAGATGCCTCTTATCTTGACAAAAGGACGTTGAGAAGGCTAGCATCTAAGTTCTTCATCAGCAATGACGTACTATACAAACGAAACCACGACATGGTTCTGCTCAGGTGTGTGGATAGACGTGAAGCAAATATGTTACTCCAGGAGATTCATGAAGGGACGTTCGGAACTCATGCCAACGGTTATGCCATGTCCAAGAAACTCTTGAGGGCTGGATATTACTAGTTAGCTATGGAATCCGACTGCATCTGATACGCTAGGAAGTGTCACAAGTGCCAAATCTATGCGGACAAAATGCATGTTCCTCCTTCACCATTGAATGTTCTGACTTCGACGTGGCCTTTCTCTATGTGGGGTATTGATATGATTGGGGCAATTGAGCCAAAATCTTCCAATGGTCATCGTTTTATTCTCATCGCTATTGACTACTTCACCAAGTGGGTGGAAGCTGCTTCCTACGCCAATGTGACCAAACAAGTAGTTGCTCGATTCATCAGGAAAGAGATTATCTGCCGTTATGGGGTTCCGAGTCGGATCATCACTGACAATGGTACCAATCTGAATAACAAGACTATGAAGGAGTTGTGTGATACTTTCAAGATTGCGCATCACAATTCTTCTCTGTACCGTCCTAAGATGAATGGAGCTATGGAAGCTGCGAATAAAAATATCAAGAAGATCCTGCAAAAAAATGGTTAAGACTTACAAGGATTGGCATGAAATGTTACCGTTTGCTTTGCATGGATACAGAACCACTGTTCGAACTTCAACAGGGGCAACCCCTTTCTCATTGGTATATGGAATGGACGCCGTTCTTCCCATTGAAGTTGAGTTGCCATCTTTAAGGGTGTTGATGGAAGCAAAGTTAGATGAAGCGGATTGGGTTCAAGACAGATGTGACCAGCTGAATCTCATTGATGAGAAGCGCCTGACGGCTATGTGCCATGGTCAACTATATCAGAAACGGATGAAGAGAGCCTTCAACAAGAAAGTCCGAACTCGTGAGTTTCAACAAGGAGAACTTGTACTCAAGAAGATCTTGCCAGTTCACAAAGACATGCGAGGGAAATGGATGCCCGACTATGATGGCTCATTTGTTGTTAAGACAGTCTTCTCCGGAGGATCGCTAATTCTTACTACGATAGACGGTGAAGAGCTCGCCCATCCTGTGAACTCCGATGCAGTCCGAAAATATTATGCCTAAAGGAAACAAAAAGAAAAAATGCAGCTCGCTAAGTTGAAAACCCGAAAGGGCGTCTTAGGCAAAAATGAGCGTCCCGGTGGATTAAAAACCCGAAAGGGCGGTCCAGGCAAAAGTTAGGGACAAAGGCATTTCACTGCATTGGACGACACCGAGCATTGCAGACGCTTTTACAGAAATCCATTTCAAATCCAATCACTCTCTTCAGAAGCAAGGTTGTGGTTAGTCTCAGTCATCAGGGTCAATAGGTCATTGGATTCAATGTAACCTTTCCCATATTGCCAATTTCAAATTTGTAATTTCCCATGGAGCTATGCCTTTAGCAAGCTACCATTCTTCAATAAAATTTACCTTTTTATTTTCAACACCTTGGTGCACGTTATCTCTATTTTATTTTTGCTATGCAATATGCTGTTGTTAATAATTTGTGAACATGAAAAGTGTTTTTCAAAACTAAAATATATTTTCTCGAAAATACAGTTAGAAATGAAAGTTACTTTGACTTATGGAAATTTATGAAGGATCTATTCGTCCCCAGTAAATCTCATTGTTGCATAAACATTTGTTCATTACCAGCATTTTCCCAGTAACAGTCCCCAGCGAGACTTTAAGCTGACAACACTTTTGGGATCCATCCGATAAATCCCCAGCGACTCTCAAGACTGCAGAGATATCCCTGGTATCCTCCAAGTGATATATGTTCTTGAACCCCATTCTCAGCGGAATTATCTGTTCCTCGGTGAAATTGCCTTACTTTCCTCAGGAATATTCCCCAGGAGACTGCCATATTCTCCCCAAGAGGTCAAGATACCTTCCTCAGGAACGTCTGTGGATTTCTCCCCAGTAAGTCCGATGAACTCTCCTCAGGGAAGTTTTGATATCTTTTATCCCCAATCGGATGTACCTGTTCCTCAGGAAGCCGAGGTACTTTTCCCAGGAAGTTGCTACACTATCTCCATGAAGTTGTCTAGCTCCACACCTTCCCCATACAGCGGATATTTATTTTATCCCCAAAAGTATATGATCCAAGAGTTCTTGAGCTGATTATGGTTCATGATAGTAATCCTTCACGTGAAGTCATGACATCTTATCCCCATGCGGAGGTCATGAATCCCTAGTTGAAGTCAGGGCATCATACTCTCCGGTGAAGTCGTATCGCATCCCCAGGTGGAAGTCATGAGATTTTCTCCCCAGGGAAATTTTAACTTTGAAGCCATATTCGGTCTTACCATCAACTATTCCTATCCTCTAATAGATGTACTATTGCAGAGGCCACCGGGTATTCCTGTCGAGATGTTTATTTCATCTCATGTCTCCTCTCTCATCTGTTTTCTCAGCATAAGCATAATCGTGAGCATTACATACTCATTTTCATTTCATTGTCATACACATGAACATGCACATTCGTATACACTTTGGCATACGCATTAGCATTTGCATGCTTGCTATTTATCGTCATCCTTGTCGTTACCGCCGAGTAACTTGGTTTGTCCGCTCTCTCCAAGTAGATCGTCGGCCTTAAGCATAAAATACCTACTTGTTTCCAGTTTCCCCACAGAGTTCAACCCTCGTGGATGATGGTTATTTCCGTTACCTTTCCGCGCTAGGATAAGATAATCCCTATTTGAGCTCATTCCCTCAATAGATTCTTGTTTGACAGTTCTTTCTAGCCCAATTCTAGATCGAACTTCGGTCCCGTCAGTCACCAAACATACCTGGACGTGCGTTTATTTTGCACTATCTTTCAAGAAAAGCATTTACAGTCCTTTGCAAATAGGCGACATTTCTCACCTGAGAAGCTTATCACTACATTGCACAACAGACAAGCTACAGTTCCCAGCCGAGGAGCTTATCACTTACAATTGATCTTCTCATACAAGGAGCTCATTATTACACCACAGTGATCTCGATGTTTGCCATCATCACAACCATCTTGACAATTTACATTATCTGCTATCACTCAGTGATCTAAATGTTTACCATCATCACGACTTTCTTTACAATTTACATTATCCACAGTGATCTTGATGTTTGCCATCATCACAACATTCTAGATAATTTACACTACAGTGATCTAGATGTTTGCCATCATCACGACCTTCTTTACAATTTATGTTACCTGCTATCACTCAGTGATCTAGATGTTTTCCATCATCACAACTTTCTTTACAATTTACATTACCTGTTACCACCTCTACAAGCAGTTCTCACCCGATAAGCTTATTATTGCCACTCTTGCAAATAAGCGGCATTTCTCGCCCGAGAAGCTTATCCTATCTTCGTTATGACTTACAGCAAATGGTCATCTCCAGCGAGCAGTTTGGTTTCCATTTCCCGTATCATTTTGAAGAAAGGGGAGGTTTGAGCGGAATCATATTCAGGAGAGTGTGAATCTTGAAGTATGAAGAAGTTCGTTTACCCTTTAGTAAAAGAAGGAGCGGAATCATATTCAGGAGAGCACAGATCTTGAAGTATGAAGAAGTTCGTTTACCCTTTAGTAAAAGAAGGAGCTGAATCATATTCGGGATAGCACCGATCTCGAGTTATGAAGACGTTTATTTTATCCTTTAGCAAAAGAAGAAACCAAATCATGTCCAGGGAGCACAGACTTGAGACGTGAAGAAGTTTATATTATCAATCAATCTATTATCCACAGATAAGCAGCAGTCTCTTTATTTGAGAGCTTATCCAGTTTGGCATATAAGTCCCTTCCAACGATAAGTGGCAGTTCTCTCTCGAGAAAGCTTATCAGGGCGTTTCCCATTTAAGACCATTTATTTTGGCATACAGCCGGTTTTACCCTGTATATTTTCTACGGATTCCTAAATTCCGTTTGATCCTGTCACGAGGGAAAGTTTACAGAAGCTCGAATGTTATTCTTTGCTCAATGCTCCAACATTCTGTCGATCGATCCTACAGTCGTGCAGATCCAGTTTTACTTTTTACCATAGAGTATCAGTCGGTCACGCCTGAACCTGTTGAATAATTACTCTCAAATATTCCCCAATGGAGGCCGTCTCATCAGTGTCATCTCCATTAAGGATCCCGTTCGTACCGTTCCCTTTCTAAAAGTGACAATTGGTCGCGCTCGCATCAGTTGACCATCACTCTGGTATTCCCCAGTGTTGTGCTGTCACCCAGTGCGTCGTATTCCTAGTGTGGTTCGTTCGTCGCGTCTGTCGCCTATGTCGTCGTGTCGTCTGCATCTCTGCATCTACCATTCCATCATACACATCATACTACATTCATGGCATTGTTAGCATTACCTGTTGTTTTGTTTTGTCCATAGCATTGCATATCACTGCATCTAAGGGCAAAATTTTTGGTTATCTATATTTAAATCCCTCCACCATGATTTCTCGATCCTTCGTCGCTCAAATCATCCGGTGAAGCTATTTAAATAGGGGCAACTATAATACCTCAAATTTTACCCTCAGATTAATCGAGTCAGGTCGCATGACATCTCGTTTTCGCATCTGCTAAATACTAACAGGTTACGTAGTCTGTTATTGTGCAGGAATGGCATTAGGTGTACTTCATCGGTGAAAAGGGAAAGACGGTAATTGGTGCAATATTTACTGACAGTTGGGGAGGATGAGTTGTCGCCCGGGTTCTTCGGGATAATTAAAATTCCGTCTTCGAATTCTTTATTTTGAGGATAAACAGAAGTACAATGAATTTTGGCATCAGAGTTTTTGAGATACGGCGCATGTTTTTTTCCTCTGTTCTCCTGCTTCCTGCTATTTAAATTGTCAAAAGAAGAAGCAGTTGGAGTTTTGTTTCGACTCGAGTTGGAAGTTACTATGCAGGATCAAATCATGATTTCTAGCCGGCTCAACTCAGGAAATTTGTGTTCAGTCTTCGGAAATTAATTGGAATTTTTTTCCTGGTATAGAGTGTGGTTTCTGTTTCACCGTTAACAGGATTTTTATGCTCACTCAAAGTCGTATTTACTGTCCCTCTACAAATTTGTTTGGTGAAGATTAATCTGTTGGTTCAAGTTAATTGAGTTATCTGTGATTTAGTTGAATTTACTCGGAGGTACTTGATAAGAGGGATTTAATCGAATATGTTCTTTTGGGTCATTCGGTTGCGACAAGTTTGAATTGCGTAAAAGATTTAAATAAATTGGATAGAAATATAATTGAATTTTATTCCTTAATATTTTATTACAATTTATGAAAAGGAAAATAACAATATATACATTTCTATCCTAAGTGCTATTTTTTCTAAGAGTAGTCTTCATGTCATCCCTTTGTGCCGATGTTTCCGATTAATTTCTTCATACCTGCATAGACAAACAAGAACAGAGCAAGCAGATTGTTAATGGAAAAATTATTTTGGTGGTCCGAACACCCTCAGTTACACATCATCGGGTGTCGGGAGGGTACGACAGATGCCGCAGCCGAACTCACTCGACCGCGGCTATAAACCGATAGCATCTGTTTCTTATTGTTGGGACAGCCAAGAAAGAGTAAAAAAGGAAGTGTGGGTCAAAATGATTTTGCCGAAAAGAGCTTATTTCAAAAGCCGGTTTGAGAAGTGATTTGTTTTCGGAAAGGCGGTTTGCCCAGAGTTGGACCGTAACGCCACCCTTTCCGAAAAAAAAAACAATTCAAACTTCAGTTCAGAAAACCAGTCCAGAGAACTAGTTTCAATCCAAACAGTTCACGGAAAAAACCAGTTTCACCAACCAGCAAGGAAAAACCAGTTCAGTAAATAAACCAAGCCAATGTCCGAAATAAATCCGTAGCAGAAATTATCCAATAATCCAGCCCAGCAAGCATAAACAAACCAAAAGCTACAAACCAAGTAAAGTGCAACAGCTACAAATCATCCGGAAAAAAATCAACCGCCACTGTTTCGTAAAAGTAGCAGCTACAACAAACAAAAGCTCAACAACAATATGGCAAAACTATTCGGTCAAAATGCATCATAATCCATCCCGGAAAAATCTGCAAAATGCAAGCCCACAAACCAACAAACAAAGCCATATAAGTAATCATCAGAAGAATCCAAAGGGGGATCCGAAAAAAAGCTAACCCAAAACGCCGGCGCAAAATCGAAGGAGGCTCAGAAGAACTCTTCAAGTTCATCATCATCACCGTTTGGACCAGAAAGAAGAAGAAGAAAAGCGTGTTTGAGAATAAAGAGTCCGGAACCCTCACGCGTTCGAATCGCAAACAGAAGATGGACCGCGGCGGCCGCGAAGCTCAACCTCACTACCACCATATCGCCTCTGTAATCAGACTCAAAGGGAGTTTTTTGCCTCACCTTCATCATCGTCTTGCTCAACCATTACCGCGAACTCCATCAAAGCTTCGAGGCTCAGATTTCGCCGAAATCATCATCGCCGGAGAGAGAAGAACGAAGACGGATCGACACCGTTTCAGAAGAACTCTACCGGCGGCCGAAAAAGGGGTAAGGATCCATTGTGATTGATTTTTTCTTTTCTTTCTCTGTTGTGTTTTCAGGTTCGAAATCAAAGAAGGAATACATGCAAGTGAAAAAATGAAGCAGCGGATCTTCGGAGGCCATTAATGGCACCGCCGGCATCTCGCGAGGGAGAAGAATGCAAAGAGCCGCCGCTGTTTAACTTATGTTTGTTTCGTTGGCTTATGTTTTATTTATCCCACCACATTACCTTAATTCATCATCACATTTAATAATTAATTAATTAGTAGGTTCTAGTTAATATAACTTTTGGTTGATTAAGTTAAATACTTGTGTCAATTAGTTAATATAGTGTTAAGAGGATTTTTTTCTAATTAATTAATCTATGGTGTTGGTTAATAGAAAAGACTTTTTATTTAGCTAATAAAAGTACCAAGATTAAACGGTTAATAGAACTCTCTAGTCAAATTTTTTTAATAAGTTGATATAACTTTTCTTTTTTTTCTAAAAAATAAAAAAATATAAAAACTTAAACATTTTAAAACAAACAAAAAAATCATTCATAAAAAAGGAATTTTTTTTTATAAAACTTAAGACACTTTCCTATAATTAAAACTTCAAACATTCTTTAACTAAATTAAAACTTTTTTTTAGAATTAAAACTTTCGTTTAAAATTAAAACTTTCTTTAAAAATTAAAACTTAAATCTCTTTTAATTAAAAACTAAAATCTTTTTAAAAAATCTAATTAAAACTTAAACCTCTGTTTTCATAATTTAACTTAAAACTTCTTTTTCCAAAATTAAAAAAATTATATTAACTAAACAAATCCATTTTTGTAGATAGCACAAATTTTCCCTCATAAAAATTAAAATATTTTCATAATTAAAATCTTAAAATTAAAAAAAAAATTCTTTATTAGATCAAGTTTCCTTTTATTAACAGAAATGCCAAAATAAAGAGTTCTTAGCTTAGCCGTTTTATTTTCGTCTAACCCTCGTTAATTTATTTGTTTTAGCTTATTATTTTCTTCGTTCACTTTTTGTTCCATGGATGTAATTTACGCGAGGCCATGGTCGCGGTTTTATTTCGTTTTTTTTTTGGAATTTGTAATTTACGTAAGTGGTCGCGATGCCTTCCTTTTCTGCTTGCTTTATTTTTCATATTTCTTATGTCTGCCATGTAATAATTCTGTTGCTTGCACGCTTTTACTGTTTTGCCCTCCGAAGGAATTAGGATTAACAGTTTGACCGCCGAGTCAATAACCCTAGTTTCAACCATTTTAAAACCCTAATAGCCTAGGTGTCCCGCCGTGGACGAAAACGCCCTTTACCCTAGCTTTTAGGTCAAAGAGCCGTCGTGCTCTGTTTAGGGTTTCCCGCCGTGGAATCCCTAATTTCAACCCTAAATTTTCAATTAACAAATTCAACGTAGAAATAGGAGTTTCAAAGACTCCACGTAAGCGTGTCCTTAAGATACGTTTATTCCCCATTGAAACCTTGACCATAGTCAAGACGTTTCTAACCTCCCTTTCGAGGGGAAC
The DNA here is from genome assembly GCA_963859935.3 of Lathyrus sativus. Classification (NCBI taxonomy): domain Eukaryota; kingdom Viridiplantae; phylum Streptophyta; class Magnoliopsida; order Fabales; family Fabaceae; genus Lathyrus; species Lathyrus sativus. Next base: position 441,203,538 of record OZ012740.1, on the reverse strand, counting down.
TACGATTACTCTGATTCCATTCCCTATCCAGGATACGTAGGCACAAGATGCGACGTCTTGCCGAGTAAACTTAGGACTAACCCTTAAGACTTTTAGGTTACTATATCCCTTAGCTCAATATATATTTCAAACAGATAATAAAAATAAAAAAAACATACAATAAACAAAAGGTTCCTATAGAGTACTACAGAAGTTTAGGGTGCTAGTACCTTCCCTAAATTTAACCAACCCCTTACCTAGGTCTCTCCCCGCATTGTGTTTACGATGCAAACATAGGTTTTTCCTCTTTTGACCTTTTTCTTCGGATAAATCAAAGAGCGGTTGTGAATTAAAAATTGTGATTCAAATTAATTAATAATTTGATATCTTATTTCCATCGCAAAACCCATGAGGGAATCAATGATGTTAAACTGATTTGAATTAACAAACTGAATCAACAAGACATTTTTTCTAACCAAATACAGTACCAACAATCTACACACTAAAATGTCTCGCAACATATTTTAGAGATCTTATTTTCTATTTTGCCTATAAAAATAAGTTAATCAAAGAAACAACAATGATATATATTTAAGAAATTTACATAATTCAGTAGTTTAATTAACTTTTTTTACTTTATTGTAAATATATAATTTTATATTTGTATAGAAAATTAATTTAAATAAAACATTTCTACAAAAATTTATAAAATCTAGATTGCCACATATATGTGATCGAATAAAAAATATAAATAACTTACATAGTTTTTTTGGACTGGTTGGAGACGCTCTTTTATATATGATTATTTTCGGATGATAATGAGTAGGTTTGGACAGAATATTATATAGTACTTATTTTTATATACGCAATTTAAAAAAAATCTTTGTATCCGAACAGATACACGTGTGAGCACTAACTTTTATAACCATATCTATATCCTATAATTATTTAAATATTCATATTTGTACCCGTAACCCGCAACTCTAATAAAAATAAATTGATAAATTAAAAATATCATACCATTCTATATTTGAAACAACGTGAACAAAAAAAATTAATTTTTTTATTGATGAGTTATGAAACAATCGAACATTTATATCAAAATACATAATAATTTAATAGTGGTGTATTTTTAAGTAATAGATATACATTTTTATATAATAATATAAATAAAAATATATAAATATATATTATATATGTAAAAGACCAAACATATGTTAAGGTACTCGTATTTGCGTGTATATCTATTTATTTTAGTAGATAATTATATGTAATCTTCGTGCATATATCTATTTTGCAAGTTTTCATCAATTAAATATGGATATTTTTTTTTACAAATACTCATTAAGATACAAATACAATTGTCATCCTTAATGATTATAAAATATATGAATTATCATATATTAATAAATAAAGAATAATAATATGGAAAAAATACATATAGCAAATGCTTACGTGGCATGATCAATAAACTTAGTTCTTGGAACTAAAATGCGTGAATCTATATAAATTATAGATATATTTTTTAAAATGAAGAATAATACGAATAAAATGACATGGCAATTGCTGATGTGAATATGATCAATAAATTAATTAATTCTTAAAATTAAAAATAAGACATAGTTTCGAAACTGCGAAATTTTACTTATTTATTTTTAATTTTTTTGAATTGAAATTTTAACCACTCATTCATTTAACTAAAAAGAAATTCTAAAAGATTTTAGATTATAGATTCCAAAAATATTTATCAATTACTAACAAACTGTTTCTTTAATGCCAATCATCGGCCTTTATGTCAAAGCCATTATAAGATGAAGCCAAAAAGAGATTAATTGGTTGGTACGATTCTTTTCTAATTCCAATTTTTTTTTGGGCTTGGTGCGTGAATTAAACGGTAGGCTGCCCAAGGTCTGATCCATAGACTTTGATACTGTATTAGAGTTTGACCATATTATGCTATTTTTCTCACATGAGTAGTGTTGTGAATTTTTTTAGAAAATGGAGAACTGAGAAGCTAGTGTACAAAAAATGTGCTGAAACCTGAAAGGGATTAGAAGAGACATAAAATATGTGGTGCAACCAAGTAGGTTATTTGCGACCAAGTTGAGGTCATACAGTGCCTACCTTATTGGCCTTAGTGGTGGTCTTTTGTAGTTGTTGGTAAAAAATATATTCTATATGAAGATGATTAATTCCACTAATAACAATGAAGAATATCACATGGCATAGTCCAATTTGTAAGGTTGGTAAAACCTTCTACTTATTGCTTCTTGTTTTTGTTTTATTTCTTAACTTAGTATATGGTAGTTAGAATTATTTCTTTAGAACTTAATATTCTTGTATTTTAGTTTGGTCACATATACATTTTGTGATTCATTCAATGAAGTTATGGAAAATATGATAGATTTAGTTAAATAAGATAAACACATATTATAGTATGTTATAATATTAGCTAATAATAAAAAATAATAAAAACGATATAGAATTATAGAAATTGTCGGTTGAAAAAATGAATATGAGAGGATTAATATTTTTATCGTCATTTACAATTTTCAGGATATGTAAATCGTTTAATGGAACAACGACGGAGAGCAGAGATATCTCATTAGACTTAACTGAATAGTCTAATTCATCACGGTCCATTCAAACACAAAACTCAATCAAATAATTCATTAATAATTAATTTTTATAAGAATTGACCATAATATAATTTATTAATAATTGAATATGTCAATCTATATTTGCTTAATTAAATAATTAATATAATAATTTTCAACTTCGATGACAATTATTAATTATTAAAAATATTAATTTAATATAAAAATATTAATAATGGTCAAAACACTAATAAATTAAAATAGAAGTAAGTTTAAACATTACAGAAATTGTACCTGATAGGGAAAACAAATTATGCATGTTAAAGACTTACAACTTATATAAATAATGATGAATTTAGAGTAACATATTTAATTTAAGAGACATTTGTTATTAAGAATGACTCAAACATATGAATATGCTAATGATAAACTCCCACTAACCCAAAATATCAAAGACTTACTCATGTGCATAAGCATATGGTTAGTGATTATACTAATGAAATTAAATTATAGGTCATAAAATGTCCACATAGGTCTTAAAATAATAATTACATATAGGCGTGCCCTATTAAGAGAGTAATTATATTTAACCAGAAGTACTTTCATAACAAAATATCATATTCGATGGGAGTATTGATATCATACTTGTACTTTCATATTTATAACCTCAAAAGTGTGGATGTTGAAGATAAAATAACACAATTCTTAGTTCACACACCACCTTTACAATTCATTGTCCAAACAACAATTCCTTTTCATAAAAGAACTGTTATAATGCATTCCATAGTAGTCAGACTAATAGCTTAGAGCATCTGAACTAGGACCAAACAGCTAACGTCAAAATACTTCTAGGATACGATTATAACATTGTTCCCTAAAATCAACCAACAAATACTTATTTTCTACTCCGCGAACTACAAAGCTTTGATTTTCTCATTGCACTATGAGAATACGTAGGCACAAGATTTCAACATCTTGGCAAGCACATTAATTAAAAACTTATTTTCCCCTTAATTAAAACCAATCGCAAGTAACCTTTAGATAATAACACTCATTCGTGCAAAGAGCAATCAAAACGGTTCCCGTTGAGTTCAACGAATGTGAGGGATGCTAATACATTTCCCTTGCATCACCGACTTCCTTACCCATTTCTCTTTCCTTCGAGTTTTTTTTTTTTATATTTTCTCTTTCTCTTAGAATAAATAAAATTCAGTGGCGACTCTATTGTGAAGGAAATGACTGTATCTACAAGAATGAGACTCTGGTTCTGTTTTTTTTGTATGGTGGTGAACTTTGATTCTCCGACATCTGATAGATGGACCAAAGAACTTGTAGTGAAGGAGAGAACTTCAGGTTACCACAACTGCTGGAGATTTTATCTTGAATCTTTTGGAGAGAGAATAGTTCGTGACTTAATCGAATGGTCGTCGAGATGCTCTTATGTATTAGGCGTACACTGTAGACCTACCAATCATCCTTTAGATTTTTTCAAGTAATCAGGGCAATGAAAAAGTTTTTTATTTTGAAGGTTTTTATTATTCTCGATGTTTTGTAGTATTATTTATCACCAATAATCAATATTTTGCAAACAAAATACAAAAAAAAGGGAAAATTGAGGGAAAACGAAGAGAATTTTATTAGATGTAGAAGGTTTATACATAAGATGTGAGTACAAGGATGTAAGTTCCTAAAACAGAAAATTACAAAAAAAATGAAAAATAAGGTAAATGGCAATGGGAAATTTATACTAATTTCCATTGATTACAACACATGCTATTATCCACTGTAAGATCTGAATCCCAATACTCTGCTTCAGTCAACGATGAATGGATTGATCTATGTCGTCTGAATTCCATTCGTGATGAAGTAGGCTTAAATATTGCAGTCAAATGTCTTTATCCCTAACTTTTTCTTGGACATATTTCATTTTTTTGTCCACCAGGATACCCATTTTTCCTAAGCTGCCTTTTCAGGTTTTCGACATAGCAGGTTTATCATTTTTTTTCATTTGATCCCCAATTTTTGCCTGGAAATTTCCTTTTTTTTTGTCCACCAGGATACCCATTTTTGCATAGGTTTTTCTTTTGGATATCAACCTAGCGGGCTCTTTATTCATCATTTTTTTAGGCATAATATTTTTTAACTCCAGAGTTCACTAGAAGTGGAAACTCCTTCTCATCCATGGACGTGAGGATCAAAGCTCATCATGAGAAGGCCTTATTTACGAAAAAGGATCCTTCATAGTTAGGAGTCCACATGCCTCGTGGATCTGAATATATTGGCGAGTATTTCTTGAGCATTAGATCACCTCATCGGATACGCGAGGGCGAACCTTTTTATGAAAAGTGTTCTTTAGTCGTCTCTGGTATAACTGGCTATGGCATAGATCAATTAAACGCTTTTCGTCTATGAGATTCAGCTGATCAAATCTAGACTAGATCTATTTTGCTTCATAAAGCTTGGCTTCCATGATGACCCTCGTTGAAGGGATTTCAACTTCGATTGGAAGGACAACTTCCATGCTATATATAAGTGAGAGCGGAGTTGCTCTAGTAGAGGTGTTGCCGAAGTTTTGTAGCCTTGTAGAGCGAAGGAAAGTATTTCATGCCAATCTTTGTAGGTTTTTACCATTTTCTAGACAATCTTTTTGATGTTCTTATTCACTGCTTCTACGGTGCCATTCATCTTGGGCCGATGTGGTGAAGAGTTATGGTATTCAATTTTGAAGCTCTCATATAGTTCTTTCATCATTTTATTATTCAGGTTACGGGCATTGTTAGTAATAATCTTGCTAGGAACTTCGTAACGACAAATTATTTCCTTTTTGATTAACCGTGTAACCACTTGTCGAGTGAAATTGGTGTATGAAGTAACTTCCACCCATTTAGTGAAGTAATCGATAGCGACTAAAATGAAGCGATGTCTGTTTGAAGTTTTCAGTTTGATCATTCCAATCATATTGATTCCCCATATAGAGAAGGACCACGGTGATCTCAAGAAGTTTAAAGGATTTGGTGGCACATGAATCATATCAACGTAGATTTCACATTTATGGCAACTTTTGATGTAGTTGAAATAGTCAGACCCCATAGTCGTCTAGTAATAGTCAGCTCGAAGGATTTCATTGGCCATAACATGTCCATTGATGTGGATCCCTTAAGATCCCTAATGGATTGCTTTTACGATCATGTATGCTTTGTGTCTATCCATGCATCTTAGTAAGACCATGTCGTAGTTTCTTTTGTAGAGTACATCTCCATTGAGGAAAAATTTGGAAGCAAGTCTTCGCAAATTTTTTTGGTCACTGTTGGATGCCCCTGCTGGATACTCTTGGTTTTTAAGGAAACACTTGATGTCATGATATCAAGGTTTATCATCAGATTCTTCTTCGACTGTAAGACAAAATGTTGGTTCATCTTTAAGATCCATCTTTATCACTGGTGCTTTATTAGGGTAGTTTACTTTGTACATTGATGATAATGTAGCTAACGCGTTTGCCACTTGATTTTCTTCTCAAGGAATGTGATGAAAGGTAATTTATTTGAAATTGTTCATCAATTCTAAGACATGATCACAATAAGGAACCAAATTTGAGTGACGGGTTACCCATCCTCCCTTTACTTGACAAATAACGAGCGTTGAGTCTCTGTACACCTCTAGAGTTTTGATCCTTAGGTCGATAGCAGCTTTTATACCCATGATACAAGCTTCATATTCAATCACATTATTTATACATTTGAAGCATAACCTCAAAGCAAAAGGAATATAACCATGATTTGGAGTGATAAATACTTCCCCAATTCCATGCCCCTTAGCATTTGAGGCACCATCAAACATGAACTTCCATCGAGCCCCTAGTTCGGGTTCCTCATCTAGACTGAGAATTTCATAGTCTTTCACAAGCATTACATCCTCATCGGGGAAGTCAAATGACATTGGTTGATATTCTCCAAAGGTTGGTGAGCAAGATGATCTGTTAACATGTTTCCTTTGGTTGCCTTCTAGGTAACATATTAGATATCATACTCAGTCAATAGTAGTTGCCAACGAGCTATCCTTCTATTGACAACATGTTTTTCAAATATGTACTTAATTGGATCCATTTTGGATATTAATAAAGTAGTATGATAGACCATGTACTGCCTTAAGCGTCAAGCTGCCCATGATAAAGCGCATCAAGTCTTTCCAAAAGTGAGTATTTAGAAAATATAAATGCATTACTTTGATAGTGAAAAGACTCTAGGAACTACATAAGTCGTCCAGTTATTCAAAGTGAAACTAGGTGGACACTGACATATGAAGCTTGTAATTTATTTGCTTGCATCTCCTACGACTACCACTAGGTTGTCATGTTAGAACCCAACATTGCTAAACACTTCCGGGATCTAGCAGAATTTCTTCTAGTCTTCAGGATTAGGCAGGCTTGATAATGGACGGTAGTCAATACCAAAATGGTTATTCTTCTCAGCGATGTCTAGTACTTGTCCCCAACCAGCAGGGTTACCTTTTTCAAAGGTATCTTTAGCACTCTTCAGTGAAGACATGACCAATTATGGCACCTTGTCAAGATTAGACGTAGTGGTGCTAACATTTTCAAATTTTAGGCAATGAAAGGGAACCTCTATTGCACCCTCGTCGGTTTTGACGCATCGAAATGATGACAAATCGTTTATAAACAGGTCTTTTTCACCGGAGATAATAACCAACTTGTCTTCCACCATGAATTTTAGCTTCTGGTGTAGCATTGAAGTCACTGTAACAACCCGAATTTCATTAAATAATTAATTATAGTAATTAATTGATTTAGTGGGATTTTTATTAATGTTGGAAATTAATTTTTATTAATAGGAATTAATAGAGAATTGAGAAGGAAATTGGAAGGAAGGAAAATAAAGGAAATATATAATAGAGAAGGAAAAGAAAAGAAAGTTGGAGAGAAACATTTGGAAAGAAAGAAGAAGAGAAAGAGGGAAGAAGAAGAGAAAGAGAGGAGAACAGGAGGAAAGGGGAAAATCATCAAGAACCAACATCAAAGCTCCGATTAATTGAGGTAAGGGTGAGAAATGTTTCTATTTGATCATTGCATGATGTTATATATGTTGGGTTGGGGTTTTGGTGTAGTTTCCATCCTTTTTCATTTAGGGCAAAAGTTGGAATAATCGGTAGAACTGTGATTTAATCGGTTGGAACTGAGTAATAATTCCGTAGAATAGTCGGGTAACATGTATTGATGTTGTTTGAGCTGATTTTGATGTTTGGGAGTTGGTTGGTGGTGGTTTGAGAAGGAGAAGACAGAACAAAATTTTATTTTGCGCAGGTTCGCTGGCTCTCGCCAGGCGAGCTAAGGAGAAGCTTCGCCGGGCGAAGCCAAGCACACGCTGGCGAATAATTATGATTAAGTCCCAGTGGACTTTGCTGGCGAGTTCGCCAGGCGAAGGTTAGTTAGCGAATGTTCGCCCAGCGAAAGTGCTGGCGAATGGTGGCGAACAAAGTCAGTAGCTATTGACTTTGGCTCGCTGGGGAGTCTCGCCAGGCGAAGGCCTAGCGAGTGTTCGCTGAGAGGGTTCGCCAAGCGAAGGTCCAGCAAAGGTTCACTGCGAGGCCTCGCCAGGCGAATATGGGCGAATTTGACAGAATCTTTTATTTGCTGTGGTTTCTATGTGTTGATGATTTAGTTGTTTCACATAGACTAATACCTCTACATTGTGAGTATGTATGAGATCTATTGTGATGATGTGTGTTGTGGGTAGCCTACGGGCGTGAATCCTAGAATTGTGATTTGAATGTTAATTTCATCAAGTATAAATACATGTGAACATAATAGGTGATTATGTGTGTATTATTTAATGAACTTGTGAATGCTTGATGTGTATACAATTATGTGATGAGTATGCATGAGAACATTGTGAATACGTGTGCATAACTTGTAATTGTATGATTGGTATTGTGATGTGAATACCTTGATTGTTGTGATATATGTTGTATGTGCAATCATTGTGTAATTCTTGAAGAGATGAATTATTAAATGCATGAGATTAAGATGCGAGAACGGTCTTAAGTGCATTGTTGTGGTTGATTGCATATGAATCATTTAATCAAGAGGCAATGTCTGTTAGTTTCGTGGAAACTAGTGGCTTGTCCCAAATATAGAAGAGTGGGTTTGAAGGCTTAGAGGACGGGCCTTTGTTGTTATCGGTCTAGAAGAGTGGACCCGGTTTAATGTAAAAACCGAAAAATGATAACAGGTTATCGGTCTAGAAGAGTGGACCCGGTTTAATGTAAAAACCGAAAAATGATAACGAGAGTCGGTACCGCATTGCATGAGTTGCATTGAGTTGTTGAGTCACATTGATATATGACATATGCATGAAGAGATGCTTATGTGTGAATGATAAGATTATGGAAATGTGAGTGTATGTATGATGTGGGAATGCTTTGTGAATATTCATGTTGTCTATATATGTGTGGTAAATATATATGACTAAGAGGGTGAATTGTGGTGAGAAATATGGAGTTGAGTTATATGATTACCTATATATATATATAATCTTATGCTTTGATTATTATGGTTATATTTCTCACCCTTCTGCTGTTTTATAATGCTCTACGAGGCATTGCAGATTAGGATGCTGGAGTCTTTCTTTTGTGAAGTATAGCTTCATTCTTTTGAGTCGGACTGCTCTGATTATGTAACACCGGGTAGTTAGGCTGGTATAGTATTCTTTTGTGATACATTGCGATGTATCAGCTGATGTGGCTTTGTAATTACCTGACATGATGTATTAATCTAGATATCTTATGTGTATGTGAATTAATATTTTGGAAATGATTAAATGATTTTATCTTCCGCTTAAATTTTAATGTTGAAATGTGATTTCTAAAACCATGAAAATGTTACATATTTTATGGAGCAAATGTTAAAGTGTTTTATTGGTGAAATTGTGACATTCTTCCTTTATACCTTATTCTAAATTTTTCACTCTGATAGATTTGTATATGCATTTATTTGGGGGTATAGAAGGGGGTGTTACAGTCACTGCCTCAACAACATGAATCCATGGTCTCCCAAGTAAACAATTGTAAGCAGGGTTAATATCCATCACTTGGAACATAATGGTAAGGAAATGAGGTCCAACCCGAATTGGTAAATCAATTTCACTGATCACTTATCTTCTAGAACCATCAAAAGCTCTTACAGTTAACGTGCTAGCTCTCATTTCTTCTCCTTCGACTAATAGTTGGTTCAACATGTTCTTTGGCATTACATTGAGAGAGGAACCAATATCTATAAGAACTCTAGATAGGATAGTGACCATGTAGGTAATAGATATATGCAACACCTTATTGTGGGAAGCTCCTTCAATTGGTAGTACAACATCATTGAATCCCAGGTAGCAGTTGGCTGTAATATTTGTGACCACTTCATCAAATTGGTCAACAGTGATATCTTGCATTTCATGGGCAAGATTAAGTATCTTTATGAAAGCTTCTCGATGAGCCTCTGACCTCAAGAGTAGTGATAGGATTGAGATCTTAGACAATGTCTGACCTTATTATGAAGGTGTGAAAAATACACAAGAAAGGGGGGGGGGGTGAATTGGGTATTTCCTCTATTGAAACTTTTAATCTTTTTCTCTTAAGTTGCTTTCTATAGTATTCTTTTCTTTGCGTTGCAGAAGCATATAAATCATGATATAAGTAAAGAACACAAGATATATCCTGGTTCACATGAGCAACCCTCAAGCTAATCCAGTCCACCCTTCCAAGGTGATTTCGCCTCACTCACGCAAGGACTTAATCCATTATAACCAAACTGATTACAAATATGCACAAGCTAACTGCAGGTGACTAACAAATGGACAATGACACGTTCATTGATCCCACAAATGACAACTGTCACTTGTCATCTCAAGTATACTGATCTTCACAAGATCACTTGAGGAACCACTAATTCTAACAATAAAATTTATGTTGCAGGAGATTACATGAGTGCTTCTTGATAAGCAGGTTACTCCTAATCTAGTACAGAGCAAGTATTGAGGAACAACTCCTTGCTTCCTAATACAGAAACTAATCTAAAGATAAATCTCTATGAGATTATTAGAACAGTAGTTTCCATATTTCTTAAAAGCTTTCTTATGTGAGCACTGTGACTTCTTAGCATAAAGCTTTTCTTGTTAATCAACTATGTTGCTAACTTCACTTGTCAGCATCATTTCTTTGTAACAAGCTGGCTTACATTGTAATGAGCTAACATTTGAATGAATCAAATGTTCTTCTTTTATAGTGCATTCAAAAGATACGTTGTGAGGACAAAGATGTTCATTCAAATATTTCAACTGTCATATCTCCAATGGATAAAATAGTCACGTGTTGGAAAGTATAGTGACATCACTTACTTTGTCTTTTGTACAGATCAGCTTCTGGCTTAACTTCTTTTGATGATGTATCTAATGAGTAGTTTAGAAACTACTTTGGTATGATAGTGTAATAACATCAGAGTCTTACTTCAGAACTTGTTTACTAGAGTTTATTAACACGTCTTCATCTGGATGTTGCTACATAATCTTCAACTTCAGAATCTAGTCTTCAGAGTCTTTCTGCACTTGGTCTTCAAAGCCTTCAGAACTTCAAGTCATCAGATTCTTCAGAGCGTAATTCTTCAGAAGATTATTTTTCAGAGTCTTGATCTTCAGAACCCTTAAGTCTTCAGAGTCTTTCTGCACTTGGTATTCATAGCATTCTGTCTTTAGAGCTTCAAGTCATCAGAGTCTTTAGAGCTTGGTTCTTTAGAGGACTACATCTCAGATGCATTGATAGCTTCCAGATCAAATACACTTCTCAGAACAGAATCCACAAGAGCATTGCAACAACAATATACAACATCTTTGGATCTTTCTAATTATGATCAGATACAGTGGCAAACTGTTTCTTGAGTAGGCGCTTTAAATTCTTTATCCATAATATCACATGGTACTTCACTCAGAGTTTCACTTTGTTCTTTGTTCAGAGTTTCCTTGAAAGCTATGCTTTAAGTCACGTCACACAAAGTAACTTCATATTGGCTTTCATGCACTTCTTGATATTGTTTGTTGATTTGATATATTCATTAAATGATCTGCGCATAACAACCATTAGAACATAAAATGATTCTTTCATAAATACTTAATTGTTATCATCAAAACATAGAGATATCGTGTAGAGACAATTCTTGCTCTTACAATCTCCCCCTTTTTGATGATGACAAAAAAACATGTATTTTGGTAGAACATTTTATATAGAGAAATCACCAAGAGTTAACATATTCAGAATTTCAAGCAACAGAATAAAATAAATAGAAGGGAAGAATAAAATAAGAGAACATAAGTCTTTAGTATCTGGACTAGTTCAGCAGAACTTCCATCTTCAGATCTTTAGAACTTGTTTTCTCCAAACATCGTATCAGAGTCGTATATCTTCAGAATCTTCTAAAGTATTTGATACGGTTTATCAGAAATTCTGTAGAATATAGATAAAACTCTTCTTTCTAAATAAATTAGCCATGCTATTTATCAGAAGCAGAATTAGTCTTTCAGATTAGAAACTCCCTCTGAGTTTCAGACTGGGTGAAAAACAAGTATTCTGTCTTGTGAACCTTTCTGGGAAAGCTCCCCCTGACTTCAATAGATCAGATATTATTAATTTAGATCCTTCATACAATCTTCAGACTAGCTTTCAGATCCTTGATTTTATCATAGCTAAATAATATTAATCAGATTTGGTTCTGAGTCTGATACTAATCCTTGATTCTGATTCTGATTCTTGCTCTCATGAAGATTTCTGATTCTTATGCTCTGACTATCATATTCAAAGTCAGTTTACACTGTCTGAACATTAGTTCCAGATGATTTTAACTTTCAGATGGTATTTCAACCTCTTGAACAGTATTGAGTACATCTGATTCTGAACATATGTTTATGAAGTGCATAACTTTTATTATATGAACAGCCAGTCATTCTAATTCAGAGTTTATTCATATGACCTGTCTTTAAAATGCCTAGTGAACTTGTTCAGAGTTCCTTAGTAAAACATCAAACAAATAGTTAGTAATAAATATAGTTTATATCAGAGCTGATGCTTTATATCCTTATTAGATTATATCAATCATAATCATATATCCAAATTATATCATACTTAAGTTTCTATCAAAAACAGCTTTATTTCTCCCCCTTTTTTGACATCATCAAAAAGGTGATAATCAGATAAGAACAGAGAAAGGAAAAACACAAAAAGAATCACTTCATAAAAAATATTCAGGTTAACAGACAGATGAACAATAGAAACATCAAACACGTGCACAAACAAAAACAGAAATGAAGACTAAAGCTGGTGAGAGGCTATGATCTTCAGAAGATCTGTGATCTGAGAAGTTGATTGTTTTTGCCTAGCCATCCAAGTTTTGATTTCATCAGTAGTTTGTTCTTGTTTCATCATCCATGTCTTGATTTCATCTTCAAGATCTGGTCTCTCAGTCTTGATCTCAGACGCAGGAGGAGTAGATAAAGATGTTGTTGGATGATCAATGTCCATTGAAGATGTAGCTTGAAAACTAGAAGAAGATGATTGATCCACAATTATCAATGCTGACAGATTGGGCTCCACAGCTGCTTCTGAAAGATCATCTTCAGGAACTAGTTCCACAGTAGGTGCATAACTTGGAGGGATGACTTCTTCAGATGGTGCAGCCAAAGTTCCAGAAGAAGACAGTTCAACTTCTGACGGAGCATTTTCCAAACACAAAGTAGTAGATCTTTTGATGTTAAGCAGAGTCACTCTTACAGCTTCAGAAAATCTCTTTTGAGCTTCTTCAGCACAAATCTCTTGAAGATTCGTAGAAACAGAATTAAATCTGGCTTTGAATCTTTTCCATACAGCATCAGAATCATTAGGATTCAGAGTGGACACACAATCCTTCTGTACAGTGGAGAACCACGTACTTACCTCTTTCTCAAAACAAGATACAAGATTACTAACATCCATCCTAGGTTTGGGTTTAAGGAAGGTTTCCAAAGATGATGGTTTGAATGAGGTGGTTTTGGAGGAAGGTGAGGGAATAAAGAATTTGGGAATGATAAAGATAGGATGCTGTAGAGAAGATGAAAAGGGAATAGAAGATGGTTGAGAATGACTGGGAGGTGAGGGTTTATCTGAGTTAAGATGAAGGTTTAGGGATTGGATAAAAGAGTCAACATCAGATTCAGAAGATGAATCTGCTGTGTCACAATCTCCAGAGGATACAGGATAAATAATCTTAAGAGGTTGGAGATCCATGAAATCAGGTTCAGGATCAGAATAATGTTGGTGATCTGGAGAGAGTGGATGTTCTGGCTGATAGGGTAAAGGTTGTTCTGGTAAAATAACTGGTAGTGTTAGTGGAGCAGAGTTTATGGGTGCAAATGTTTGTTTGTCAGATGGATTTTCTTGTTGGGGTACAGAAGATAGGGGGACCCACTGAGAGTCCCCAGTGAAGTCGCCATTTCTATCGCGGTGAAAATCGGATACCAAACTATTGATTAGTTTGAATCTTTAATTCATTTTGCAACCGAACTTTGATTTGTCCAAAGGAAGGGATAAAGATCAAAATTCCCACAATGCAATGCATATGCAAAGGTTAGAGAGTTTTAGGTTCGGGGGTTGGTTAAACTTAGGGAAGGTACTAGCATCCTAAGTTTCTGTAGTACTCTACAGGAACCTCTTGTTTTATGTTTATTTATTGCTAATGTTTATTTGCTTAAGGTATAAAAGACCTAGGGGTTTATTTCTAAGTATACTCGATAAGATATCATATCTTATGCCTACATATCCTTACGGGAGTGGAATCAGAGTATTTGTAGTTCCCCTAAAGGGTTTGAGGAGTTCTTTGACTGTGGTCAAAGTTCCTACGGGTTTAGGGTAGTTGATTGATTGATTTTAGGAGAAGAGATGCGTTATCATTTTAAGGGAAATTTAACCGCCACAAGTTGTAGGAAAATAGTCTTTGCATCGTCTTAAGAGAAGGGCTCAAGTACTCGGATATGGATCGACGAGGTACGCCTCTATCTCTCTTAAGGCAAAGTTCCTACATATTGATTGTATTGATGTGGGATGGAAGTTCTATCTCGCTTAAGATGATTAACATCTATTTCTCTATTGTGTTTGAATGTTTGAATTGAGTTGTATTTGTTTGTATCTATATTGTAAGATAAAGACAAAGGTCCTCCTATGGGGTAAGATCTAACTTAGAAAGATCAACTTGAATGGGATCAAGGATCAAGGGGAAAATGGTGCAAATGATGTGCACTACACACAATTGTTGAATCATGTGTAGGTTTTTCCTTTGGACGGAATGTAATGCGATACTGTAAAGGATGAGCAATGTAAATTGCGGAAAATAAAGACAGTAAGGTAAATCCATACACACGCATGAAAGCGCTAAGTGGGTGAAAGTGGTGTGAATTGTGGGTGTGCGAACGAATCAGAGACGGAAGCGTGCACGATTGATTACATTTTACGATGCAAGATTAATTTTAGGCGAGATTTATTTATGAGAAAAAGGTTGATTTAAGGGAGAGATTGATTTTGGGTTAACTTATGAGAAAATGATATTTCTGATGAGGTTGATTTTAAGAAAAAGTTATATTATTTGATTTAAGAAAAGTATCGACTTATTTGATTTGAATAAAAATTGAATTTAATAATGATTTTATAAAAAAGTTGGTTGTGATTTGATTTTAAGGAAATTAATAATTAATTTATTAATAAAAGATTAATTTAGATAATAAAGGTTTGTTATAATTTATTTTTAAAAGGTTGTTTTAAATGTGAAATAACTTAGTTCCTAATTTTAAAGAGAAGATTTCTTAATTAAAAAGAAAAAAGGGTTTCATTATTTTTTGTAATTTTAAGTGAAAATATTTTATGAGTTTTATGTTATTATTAAAAGGAGAAAAAAAAGAAACTAAATAAAAATCTAGATCTAAATATTTATTGAAACTTTAATTCTAATAATTTTTAATTAACTAAAAATTAAACCAAATAATAATATATAAAGAAAGGCTGGTTAATAATTAATTAACTTAAATGAGTTAATTAAATTAAATTACTGGTTGAGGCTAATTAATAGAGATTAGGTGGGTTAATGAAAAAGTTATTGGGTTAATTGGTGATTAATTAGAGACTAAATAGGGAGTTGGGCAGATTAGTGAGGGTTAATGGTTAATCAGTGAGGATAATGGAAGGTTAGCAGATTAATTAAGGGGTTGATTAGAGGGGGCGAGTGATTCAGCGGTGCAAGTGTGTGGGGGTTCACCGTGGGATGCAGATGGTGGATCGTGCGATGATGATAACTTGGAGAACATGCGGTGCATGGTGGTGGTTCACGGTAACTACCGTGAATGCATATACATAATACAATATATGAAGGCAAAATGACAGAAAACCCTAAATGATTCCCCCCTTTTCACCGCTACTCTCTCTCGATTCACTCTCTCTTCTCAGCTTCTTCTCTATCTTCTCTCCCTCTTCGTTCTCGTACTTTCTCCTCCTTTTCTCCATCAATTTCTTCTTCTTCATTCTTCCCTGTTTCCTGCGTAAACACAACAATTTAACAATATTAGCAAAATCAGGGCTCACAGTTTCACCGAATCTTTTTTTTTGCAGGGCTCCGATGGCAAGTGGTAAAGGGGTTTCGACGGATGCGGTTGAAGGGGTTCGAATGGGTTTAGAGAGGAGTGAATTTGGTGAGAAAACCACTTGAAGAAACTGCTGTACAGGTCGAATGTAATTGATTCAAGACATCATCTGGAAAAGTCTACTGCCGAGATTTGTAAATGTAATTGAGAATACTTTTGCCAAAGTGTCGCTACTGCGAAAATCGGCGCCGGCTTGACAGGAGAGTCGCCACCGTGCGTTATTTATCCCTCATAGCGGGAAAGGAAACGCTCGAAGTAAACCTCGCAAAGACGGGAAAAGGTATGGTCATCGCAACCAAAACTTGGATTCGGGAGTCGGTTACGCAAGGGGAAGGTATTAGCACCCCTCACGTCCATCGTACTCGATGGGATCCACGCTTGGTGTTTATAGGAAAAGGGTGTGTTATCTATCTACGCTAATGGCCAGTCTGAAAAGAAAATAAAAGGACAGGACTCGACAGAACATACGGTGTTCTGGGCCTACGTACTCCCTCATGCAATGGGAGAGTCAGAGTCAACGTAGTTCGACTACCTACGTCTAAACGGGGAAAAGGTTGCTCTCCAGGACATCGCGTCCTGTGCCTACGTACTTCCACACAGCATGGAAGATCAGAGCAAACGTAGTTCGACTAACTACGGCTAAACAGGGGGCTCTCACACAGCAGTGAGAAAACAAACTGGTTCTAAAGGCTCGGGGACCTACAACTATGATCTGGTCTCAAATGCGCTCGGGCAAGAGAAAAGAGATAACAATTAGTCGTCAGCGGGAAAGTCTCGATCGCACAGCCGCGAGAGAACAAAAGGTTAGTTGTTAGTGTGCTCGCTAGGATATCGCATCCTATGCCTACATATCCTCATCTGACACAAGGAATCAGAGTAGCTGTAGTTCAGCTAACTACGGATCAAGCTACTCAAAAGCTCCTACTGAAAGGAAAGGGGAAAAGACACCCTAAAACTATAGCTGAAAAAGGGAATCTACCTACTGATATCATGCCTGGTTGACCATCCTAAAGTCTATCATAACGACTCCACAGCGGAGAAGTCAGAGCTCCTAAGGGATCATGGCAACAGGACTAAATAGCAAAACAGGAATCAACTGCAAAGTAAAGAAATACTGGAAATATGCATGAATGCAACTACTAAACAAGCAAGGCGCAAATGCCGCAAACCACAGAGGTAAGGGAGCGCAGCTCTACCAAATACCAACAAGCGAAGCCACTCAATAACAAACAAGCAGAAGGAGGACCACCTCAACTTCTCATGCACACAAAGCCTATTTCTAAGATGCACCTACCTCAGAACTATCTAGATGAATACCTAAGTCTAATGCAACACAACACCACACAAGTCAAACAACCCAAAGAGAAGGCTAGCTAACCTGACAAACTTCTATCTAAGACTTAAACAAAAGCCCTGAGCAAGACCCTTAACAAACAAACTTCTAATCTATCTCTGAACAAAGCTCTATGCAAAGCCCGAAACAAAACTCTAAGCAAAACTCTAATCAAAACCCTAAGCAAGAGGAATCAATCCCAGTCTCCAAGCTTCAGAACAAGCTTACCAAAGAAAGGGAGCTAAGCAGACAAACTCATAGTGCCTTCCTCAGGAAAGTACCAGGAGGTTACCACTCAGGAGTCATATCCTATGCGGCTCGACAACTGTGATAAGTTTACATTCCTCCTCAGGAGAAACTAAACTCACATGAAGGCTCCGGCATCATTGGATACTTGAGAAAGCCTATATGGACTAAGGGAACTAAGTGAACAGACCCATAGGACCTTCCTCAGGAAAGTACTAGGAGGCTGCCACTTAGGAATCGTATCCTATGTGGCTCAACAACTGTGATCAGTTTACATTCCTCCTCAGGAGAAATTAAACTCACATGAAGGCTCCGACATCATTGGATACTTAAGAAATCCTAGATGAACTAGAGGAACTAAGTGAACAGACCCATAGGACCTTCCTCAGGAAAGTACTAGGAGGCTGACACTTAGGAATCGTATCCTATGTGGCTCAACAACTGTGATCAGTTTACATTCCTCCTCAGGAGAAATTAAACTCACATGAAGGCTCCGACATCATTGGATACTTAAGAAAGAGGTGAGAAGAAAGAATAAAAGTCATTCATAGTGCCTTCCTCAGGAAAGTACCATAAACTCCCTTCAAACTTCAGGATCTCGAACCTCACAAACAGAGAACAAGCTCCTAGACTAAGCCTCAATCCAATGCATCCTTGCAAGCTCCAACAGGACTTCATCCAGCCTCCATCTTCAAGAAGAAACCACAGATCCTCAAACCACAAGAAACTATCTCTGAAGTTCAACCACAGTTGAACTTCAAAGTCAGAAGCCATCAAGACTTCTCCTATCCTCAAGCTCAGACAAAAACAATCAGAACACCCCATAAAAATCTATCAAAAATCTAGGGGAAACCTACATTAGCCTAGTACAACATACTAAGAAATCAGAACAAAATTCATTACCAGATGAAAGAACTAAAATCAACAAGGCAGACGTGCCACAAACCAATTATTCAATATCAAAACAATACAAAAAATGCAATTAAAATGAAAATGCATGATTAAGCTAATTTTCTTGTACTATAAAATTCTACATTGAATTACGAGTCTACAGAAAAAAGAACGGAATTATTTGATCGAATCTATTATTTTTTATGAATTTTCTAGTAACATGCATGAACTAAAAGATATTAAAAATGTTATTTAAATGGAAAATATGCTAAAAATAGTAAACAAAAATAAAATGACATTTTATTTTTATACAATTTTCTAGACATTATTATGAGGTGGTAGAAAAAACAAGAAATTAAAAATCAATCATTTTCATTTTCTTATGAATTTTTCAAAATGCAAGAAAATATTAAAAGAAATTAAAAAAACAAAATTGGAATAAAAGGGGAGGGGGGTTCAAACAACATGTATGCTCAGTTGAAATCCTAAGGTGGGCCTGAATGGGGGGTGCGCCTAGCAAAAGGCGCAGGCCCAAGGAAATCAAAAAAACCAACTAAAAAAAAAACAGAGAAAAAACAAATGCATGGGGGTGCAATTAACAGGTTTTTCAGGTTATTCTTCCAAAGAGGCTTACATACGGGGGTGTGTATAGCACTTGGGCCTAAGGCCCAAACCAACATCATTCTGTCCCTAACACGCATGGGGGGGGGGGGGAACTAGCAATGAGGGAGTAGTCTGTCAGCAAACACGTTTGGGCCTTACCCAAACCCTAACCCTAACCCAGTTAACCAACGAACAAAAACCCTATCTCCCTTCTCAACTCTCTGTTCACTGTTCACCGTCTAACCTAGCTGTCTTCGTCTTCCTCACCCTCTCTGCAATCTATTTCCAGAAAAACCCCAAACAACCTTCACACATCTCAAACGAAACCTTGTTCCCTAATTCAAAACCAACTAACCCTAACCTGAACTCTAATTGGAACAAACTAACCTTCAAACTCCCCATACGAACCTTAATCCAACGGAATAACAATTAATGGAGGCGATGAAGAAAAGAAAGCGAACCTGAGACGATGGAATTGCTGGGATCCCTTGAAGGCTCAACGAAGATCGCCGAGAGAGAAGAAGATCTTGACGTTTTCCTGACTGTTGAAGGAGCTCATGGAGGCCCTGAAGTACGCGTTGAAGCTCGTTCGAATTCTCCTGGACAAATAGTGAAGAACTCAACGAGTTCTATGAAGATCTGGAAAAACAACTTCAAGAACCGATGAAGATGATGATTCCGGAAGATGATAAATCTTGAAGGTCTTTGGAGTTGCGTAGATGTTCTGAGGAATGTCTTCAAAAGATCGTTGAAGATCTTGAAGAGAGATAACGAACTACGATGATCTGCTTCGAAGGTTGTTGACGGACGGTGTTTGGTGGCTGTTAGAGGTTTCTGGAAAAATCAGATGAACGATGAAGGTTGAACTTTGAAGATCGATGGCGGTTTGATGACGTTCTGGGCAATTCCTTGAATTTTCCGGTCACGGATGAAGTTTCCGGTGACCGTTGGTGAAGGTGAACGGAGGAAGATAGGAGAAGAACGAAGGGTTTGGATGATTCTGGGTTGAAAACCAACTCCGGCGGGTGGTTGCGGCGGCCGGAAGGTGTTAGGGTGGCCGGCGGTGAGAGCTCACCGGATTTGCATGTCGGCCGGTGGGTTCTCAGGTGAAGGTCTGAAGGCGTGACAAGTGGCAGGGGTTAGTGTAGTGGTGCATGCATGTGTTACGCGTGGAGAGAGAGTGGAGAGGTAGTGGCACTGAGTGGGAAACGTGGCTGGATCTGGTGAATTGGAGAAGTGAGGTGGTGGGTCCGAGTTTGCACGCGTGGATCAGCTTTTATGCTGACAAGTGGCATTTTTCTGGCCAAAAACTGCACAAAAAACGCATTGGACTGATAATGAAGTGGGCCTCCAAAAAATCCCCTCTAGGCCCATACGAAAATTAATAAAAAAACCCAAAACTGAATTAACAAAAAAAATTAAATCTAATTAACCTAATTAAAACTAATCCTAATTAACTAGTGACTAATCCTAATTAAACTAAATGCAGATTAACTATCCTAATTGATCCTATCAAATTCAATTCTAAACAATAGATTAATCCTAATTAAATCTAAAACCTGATTAAAATCTAATTAACTCTATGTTAATAAACTTCTACTAATTCCTATTAAAATTCTACAAAAGTCTTTACCATTTTATAATATCTATTTAAAAGAAAAACTATATTAAAACAAATTTTATCTATTTCTATTTAAAACTATTAAAAATTCCTATTAACATAAAAGAAAAATCTATATTCCCCTTTTTCTTTATTATTCTAAAAACAATTAAAACTATTTAAAATCTTTTATATTCTAAAAAACTATTAAATCTATTTAAAAAATCTATATAAAATTCTAAAAAGAGATTTAAACTATTTAAAATTCTAAAAAATCTATTTAAATCCTAAAAATGATTAAAATGTCTATTTAAAATCCACAAAAGTCTATTAAACCCTGAAAATGCAGACAAATGCAAATGACCACCATAAAAGAGCGCACGAGACCAGATCGAATCGAACAGAGAACCCCGGGCATCAGAATATCCCAAAATCACTATGTAAGCTAAAAATCCCCGAGGAGCGCACAATTTCCCGAAAATAAAACCCTGATGATCTGGACTGGATCTGCCATCTAGTAAATGAAAACCAAGCTGTAACCCTGATATCCCCTGTCTGTGCACAAATGTCATGCGTCTGATTTGCGAATATGAATTTAAACCACGAGTCAGATAGGAGAACCGGTTGGTCAAATTTTAGGGTGCAACAGCTGCCCCTATTCAAGCGACTTGGACCTGAAGGGTTTGAAGAGCGCTCAGCCTTCAAACATTCGGAGGTACGAGACGGTTGAATACAAATAAAACCCGAAAATTTGCCAACCGCGAGAATATACTGTAAAATTGCTTGGGGAATAACCCCAGAACCGAGTCCGGTCATTACGGCAACAAACTGATCAATCACCTGGTAAAGAACTCCTGATTTTAACGCCAATTACCTGTGATACCTCATATAACATCCCGAGGGTTGCAACAACACCTGATCCTTTCACATTGCCTACTGATAGGAAGGAAGAGAAATGTACTCACATCGTCCAAAGATGGACGGGAAGAAAGACTTCAATACTTACATCGTCTAAGGATAGACGGGAAGACACCCTGAATTGATACTCACATCGTCTAAGGATAGACGGGATCATCCTGATTGATGAAACAAATCAATATTCACACCGTCTAAGGATAGACGGAAAGAAAGCATTAATCCCCATACTCACATCGTCTAAAGATAGACGGAAAGACACCTTGATCGAATACTCACATCGTCTAAGGATAGACGGGAAGACACCATAATCTCCAAATTCACATCGTCTACTGATAGACGGAAAGAAAGCGTTAATCCCCATACTCACATCGTCTAAGGATAGACGGAAAGACACCTTCCTGATTGATGAAACAAATCAATATTCACATCGTCTAAGGATAGACGGGAAGAAAGCGTTAATCTCCATACTCACATCGTCTAAGGGTAGACGGAAAGACACCACTATCTCCAAACTCACATCGTCTAAGGGTAGACGGGATCATCCTGATTGATGCAACAAATCACTATTCACATCGTCTAAGGATAGACGGAAAGAAAGCCTGATCGAATACTCACATCGTCTAAGGATAGACGGGAAGAAAACCATCTTCATACCCACATCGTCTAAAGATAGACGGGAAGAAATAATCTCCATACTCACATCGTCTAAGGGTAGACGGGATCATCCTGATTGATGAAACAAATCAATATTCACATCGTCTAAGGATAGACGGGAAGAAATAATCTCCATACTCACATCGTCTAAGGGTAGACGGGATCATCCTGATTGATGAAACAAATCAATTCACATCGTCTAAGGATAGACAGGAAGAAAACCACCTTTAAAGAACCATGTCGTCAATAAGAATCGACAATCACGAAAACTGAACATTCTTCGAAGAGCCTCGACATCAATAAGGATTGACGGTCAGAAAAGTCCCTCTTGAAACGTCGTCTCATCCAATACACAGAAAGAAGACCACTATCTGAAATATCGTTTTGAAACCCCTCAACAATCAAAGATAGCCGGAGAAGACTCGCTGGGGAAACACCCCATCTGTATGATCTGACAATAAGAAACCCGCTGAACAATAACCTGAAACTTCACATCGTCTACTGATAGACGGAAAGAAAGCCACTTGCTAGAGAAACCCCGTCTTGAACCCCACTGAAAATCACCCAAAACTTCACATCGTCTAAGGATAGACGGAAAGAAAACCACATCCTGGGGAAACCCCTTCTTGAAACCCTACTGCAATCACCCGCAACTTCACATCGTCTAATGATAGACGGAAAGAACACCACTTTCGAACTCAAGACGTCTAATGATAGACGGAGAAATCCACTTATTGGAGGAACACATCGTCAATATGAATTGACGAGAAGAAAAGTCTGTCGATACCAGATGACTGACTGATCAAAGCACAACTATTGTATGATCTGATACAAATAATCTGCTGAACTGTCTGAACACTGCCGCTGGATAAATGCCCCTGAACTGATCACAGAGTAATTCATGCGCCATGTGAGGCTGGCAGAAAACCTGACTTATGCTTCGTATGCATATGCATATGCTTTAATCTTTCTATGGCTTAATGCTCCATTTAGGATGGAAATGCTACACATCTTGAAAATGACATGCAAGTATGATGCAAATATGATAATGCATGCAATATGCTAGCGCAGGCTCGAGCTGCCGGAGAGAGCTGGGTACAGAAAACCACTTCAGCAACATAAATGCTGAAGACGAAGCCAACTCCGATGGGGATAAACCGGATATCACAGGATTATCCCAGCAAAATAAATGCTGGGAGAGTGAAATCAACTCCGCTGGGGGTATTGGGAACTTAACCGAACACCTCGACGAAGTAATACCCTGCTGGGGAATATGACTCCGTTGTGAAATAGCAGATGCGCCAAGTATGATTGGACTTCTCTGGGGGATAGCTCACCCGTACCAATGAAAAATTGGACTTTGCTGGAGAAAATAGAGGGAGTCTTCCCGCGTATTGCCGAAAATTGGATTTGGAAACTGATGTGCCAACACGGATGGGCCTCACAGTGGTTGCCAACATGAATTTGAACTCTTAGGCTATCTGTGATGGGTCAGGTACAACTGACGCTGTAAGACACTCTGCCTGAATGCACAGTCTCCTAGTGAAGAGTCAAGGGATAGTGACACGACTTCCCGCATTCGTCTCGATCTCGAAAATCGACTGAATCTGCTCGAATAACTCTGAATGACCCTGCTGATACGGAGAAGAACAAACCTTTCGCTTATGATATGCCCCAGCCTGCGGGACCTCTGTGGGGATAGTCCTCGAAAGGAAATCCGCAAATCTGTTCCCTGGTAGTCTAATATGAAATGCCCCAGCATTCTGAACTTCGGAGAGATACTTCACATCGAATGCTCCTCGAATAACTTCTGTGTGCTTAAGATGGTCTGCCCCTGACTGCATTGATGTTGCCCCTGATTACTTGATTCAGAGTAATGCCCCTGACTATAACCATTTACCTGAATCTCAACCTGATTGCCCCAGGATAACCGACTTCGAAAGGCTGACTTGACTGGGGATCCCGATAATAGCTTGCCCCTACTCTCGGAATATTCGGGCGCTTTGCATTCTATCCCGACCATACTCTTCCCGTGTAGAAAACTTTCCTGCCGTCAAGCGCTTACTCGCAAGTAAAACAAGTTGTTCTGCGTAAAAGACATATTAATGCAACACATATGACAGCTTTGACATCCAATCTGTTCACTGGGAAAAGGAAAAAACAGTTTATGGCATATAATGCACAAAACATTTATCAACATTAGTACCAATCATGGTAAGAGGAACCCTTTTAGGAGTCAGAATCGACGCGACCTTTACCGAAGTATGCTTTCGAAACAACCGGCTTCAATTAGGGCTTTTGAAGGTTGTAACGTGGTCAGGTTCATGGTTTTGAAGGAAAGGATAAAGGCTCAAAGTTTATTTTAACCCACCCATTCTCCTTGATGTTCTCCGATCCTATGTTCAGCTAATTCAACCTTAGCGCTCACCTCTCAGAGGTTGAAAGATAGGAGTGATATTTCGAGAAACTATGAGTTTTCGGAGTGACAGCCACTCACTTTTCGCCTTTGACACTTGAGGTCACACGACTCGTATTTCTTTTGAGGATTTTTCTTTTGTCCCTTTTCATCTTTTCCTTTTCATATCCCTAACTTTTGCCTGGACTGACTCTTTTGAGTTTCTTTTGATTTTTTAAGTCCAGCGGGATGCCCTCATTTTTGCCTAAGTCATTTGTTTTGAAGTTTCGACTTAGCGGGCTTTTGATTTCTTTTTTTCTCTCTCTTTTTCTTTCGAACAAGTCGTGTGACACTGGTTGTCTGACTCTTTGGGGAATGATGTGACTGTCTCACTCTTGATTGAACCATTGTGGTCTTTTAGGCACGACCTCTAGGGGCGTGATTGATCCTCGAACGGACACTCCTTTTGCAATTTGGACGCTCGGTCAGATTAGCTAACACCTACCCTGCCCCAGGTTAAGATTGAGGTTTTTCCATTCACAGAAAGAAACTCCTACTACAAGGCTCAAAGGGGTTGACAAGGGATTATCTTCCTTATATCTCCGGTGTTTTAGGGATTTGAAACAATGCATGTACATCATCAGCAGGTTTTATCTCAAAAGCATACACTAGGAATTTTGCACGTCGTTCATTTTCGTCATCCTCCCCAGATTCTTCTTAACCAAGCAGTGGCGATTTGTAAAAAACAATTAGTGAACACGAATGGATTTAATCAAAACATGCATATTTATTTCATTATCATCAATTGAATGAAAACAACAAGTTTTACAAACAAGATTGCAATTTAACATGAAAGAAACTACAACTGTAAAGACATGACAAGATAAAACAAGAAAAAAATGCTAGCTTCCGAGAACCGGGCTTTCACATCTGTCCTGCTGCTGAACCAGCCATCTTCGTAATCAGTTATTAGAGACAATTTGATGCTGTCCTGATCTGCTTTCAACGACCCAACCAGATTATAGAGCCCCTTCTCCTTCATTCAGATGATTTTGGGACTTTCCTGCCCGAAGCTGATAGCTGCACTATCAAGTAGATCCTGCACTTTGTGCTTGAAGGCCAGACAACCTTCAATGTTGTGCCCCTGTGCTCCTGAATGGAAATCACAGCGCTCCTTGATATCATAACCTGCTGGAGGTGTACCTGTCAGCGGAGCTAACTTCCTTTTCTCAACCAACTGCAATCGTAGCAACACCTGAAGAAGTTCGGCATACGGCATCGGAGGCACCTTAAATACCCTCAATGGCTTCTGATTTTGAGCTTTTCGCTGATTGGGATACTGCTGCCTTTTCCACTGTTGGGATCGTTGCTGTTGTTGCTGGTATCGGGTTGACTCTTGAACACCCTTCGTAGCAAATGTAACATCGGTTTCTTGACTTTCACTGTACTGATCAAGACACTCTTTATGCTTAGCCATTTTATTTCTCAGATCTGCCCCAGGAATAGGCAACAGTTGTGGGCATGGAGATTCTGACGCCGTGGAGTCCAGGATACGTTTCTGACCCACTGCAGATTTAGAAACATTTGTCATCTTAGCATCGACTGAGACAGGAGCAATACGTACAGCTACGCCGCTCGGCGTGAATTCAATATCGTGTGAGTCAATCAGGTCTTGAACATTGTGCTTAAAAGCATGACAACCCTCGATGTCGTGTCCGAGTGCCCCAGAATGAAATTCACATTGCTTGCTGGCATCGTACCCATGAGGAAGCGCTCTCGTGGGTGGTTCCAACGTTCTCTTCTCAACCAGATTGAACCTCAATAAAGTCTGCAAGAGCTCAGCATATGTCGTAGGCGGCGCCTCAAATATTCTCTTTGGCTTCCCTTCCTGAATCCTCCGTGGAGCCGGATGCACCCTCTGTTGCTGCTGCTCAGGTTCCACAGGCACCGGTAGCACGAGCTTTTTCACTGCGGCTTCAAATAGCTGATCGTCCTCTTTCCTAAGCACATTCTTGACTACTTCCATGATCAAGCTCATTTGGGTCTTCAGCTGACTATTTTCCTCTTTGAGGATCTTCTGCTCCAGACGCATCTCTTGCATGTCTCTCACCATCTGCCCCAGCTGGCTTCGGACTTCAATCAATTCAAACTGATTCTGTTCCATATCTCGGAAGGAATTCCTGCAACAAACTGGATGATGAGGAAATAAGACCCACGGTTCTGATGTACCTGTTTAAACGATAATGCAATGCGGAAAGCAAACACATATTCAATACAAGATAAAGAGAAAATCAAGCTATCAGCACACAGACGAACATCTCCCACATATGTACAACCAACAAAAGCATCACGTAAGCACAAATGAAGTATGAATACAATGACCCCAGCCAACAATCCTGGTGGTGGTCAGCAAACACTGATGCACAAAAGCTAAACGGGTTAGGCAGAGAAACAGATGCGACACCCGACATAGAAACCTCTAGAAACTTCCCCCATATTCAACTGAACTCTCTGATTGACAATCTTCAGAGCACACACTTCCTGTGGAGTCTTCCATGACATTAACTGACGAACCCACACAACTGGAGGATGGAAAATCATTAATCTGAACAAAACCCTGAGGAGTGATGCAAATCCGGCTAGAGTCTAACAGATCTTGAACCTGGCTTCTGAGCACCTTACAATCATTTTTTGAATGCCCCTGTGCCCCAACATGGTAGTCACAGCGGGTGCTGGCATCAAAACCTGGAGGATACAGTGGAATCACCGGCTTAGTCTCTTTCGGCACTATCAATCCACTTTTGACCAGATCTGGCAACACCTGACTGTACGACACCGGTAGCTGAGCGAACTGCCTTTCAGGTTTCCTTGGTCTTCGTGGGGCGTGCTGACGTGATCGACGGTAGGATGATCGTTGACTTGAAGTGTCTGAAAACCGATCCTGAGATGCTAGAGATTCTGATATGACGTCATTTCCTTCCCACTCTTCTTGAGAACTGACAACTGACTCATTCTTGTCAACTGGGACGTAAGGGACATCTCGAAACTTTCCACTCTTGAGTCCTCTCTCAACAATCTCACCCATTCTCATCAGGCCCACAAAGCTTGTGCAACCGAACAATTTGTCAAAATAATGGCCTTTCAGAGTACCCAAGAAGATGTCAACCATTTCTCTTTCCGGAAGCGGTGGTTGAACACTAGCAGCCAATTCTTTCCATCTTCGCAAATACCCTCTGAATGATTCATTCTCCGCCTGAGATAATTCTTGCAGATGTACGAGACTAGGAGCCAAATCCAGGTTGTAATCGTACTGCTTCAGGAAAGCTCTGGCTAAATCCGCCCATGATCGAATCTGATTACTCTCTAACTGCACATACCACCTCAAAGATGCCCCAGTCAGGCTATACTGAAAGCAATGGATCATCAACTTGTCATTTCGCACAAACGAAGTCATCCTTCGGCAGAACATCATCAAATGCAGCTTTGGACAGCTATCTCCCGTATACTTTTCGAATTCCGGCACTTTGAACTTGTAAGGCAACACCAGATTAGGAACCAAACACATGTCTACAGCATCCAGGTTAACATCATCTTTCGCTTCTAAGGCTTTTATACCTTCTTCCAATGCTCGGAGTCTTCTATCCTTTTCAAGAGCTCTTGGATCTACCATCCCGGCCATTGGAATATCTCTCCGGTAATTCATCACAGGGAAAGCAACACCTTGATTGTTAGCAGGAGGATGACGTTCATTTCGGGCAACGAACTGCTCATGTCGGTCTCGGTTCTGGACAGTAGGATGTACGACTTGGTCTGCAGCAAGGTTGTTCGGGAAGTCTTCCATAGAATCATACTGAGGGTTGGACGCCATAGTAAACCTTGTCAAAGTGTTAGGAGCCTGGAAATTGCCTTCAGCCATAGCTACTGACTACACTGCTTGATTCTGCTCAACTCTGCTTCAGCCCCTTGGTCGTCTTCAACACTCCACTCTTGCCTCAAACAATCCCCCGAGAATCACCCTCTGGTGAAAACAAAGGTTGGATAAGTGCTCTGGCCTGCTAGAGTAATGCTATGCAATATGATTTATGCAAACAGAAATACAAAAAATGCTAACGTGCATGTGTGCATTGGAGATATTTCCCCTCCAATTCCAGTGTCAGTGGTAGCAAGACGAAATAAACCATAAAGACAATATTTAGAAAAACCCTCATATATTTATTAAAATAACAGTCTTGTCAAGAGGTTACATAACTATGCTCCATACAACTGATATGATAAAGGAGGATCCCAGCCAACATGCCTGGTGGTGATCTCAACACAACAGAATACAAGAGAGAAATCAAGTACGGGTACGGTTGCGGAAGTCCTCAACCAGCTTCCTTGTCTCTGCGTGATCCGGTCGATAAATCAAACCTTCTATCAACTGATCCCTCTTCCTGACCGTTCCCTGGATGTCTCTGACAAAGTCTTCCCAAGCCTTATCATTGGAACCATCCCCTGGTTTGGGTCTCTTGGCGTCTGCTCTATGCCGAAAATCTTCCAAATTCTTCATGGCATCTGTCAGTTTGCGCTCGGCCTCGTATCGGCGGCATGCTTCTTCTTCAAGCTCTTCAGTCTTCACTTTGACCTGTTCTTCTAACTGAGCAACCTGTGTCTTTAGCTCTTCTTCCCGCTCTTTGCGCTTGGCCATAGTGAGATCCCAGTGCTCTCTGAACTTAGCTAGCTTCGTGTAGGCCCTTTCCAGCTCTTGCTTCTTAGTAGCCAATACACTGCTAACTGATTCTACATCTAACTCCAGACGCTTCTTGGTTTCAGTCAATTCCAATAACGTAGTCTTCAGATGTTTCAGAGTTTCAGCCTGTTGCTTAGAAAAATATCCTGTTTCAATCTTTTCATGACGAAGCTGGGCATTCTCCTGCTCTAAAGCCTCTTTAGCCTTTGCTAGCTCTTCTTTCTCCGCCATCAGCTGCTTGTATACCTGTATGTCCACAGTGGTAGGCTCCTCCACCGGAGAAGGATGCAATGGCTGAACCGCTGGATAAGGCATAAGGAATTTCGTAGCTCGCTCACGAATCCATTCCACATACGGGCCAGGAACTCGAATATCCCCTCTGCTACCTGAAGGCTTCCCTCTCTTATGCAAGTTCTTCCATGCCTTTTCAAGCTTGGTCAGCATCTCTTTCCCTATTGCCCCAGTGAGATACAGAGATTCCTGTATCTCCTCGGGCTTCGGCGCTCCCTGAGGTACATACCCAAATTGCCTGATCAATAAGGAAGGGTTGTAATTGACACACCCCTTCCTTCCTATTAACGGAACATTCGGGAATCCTTCGCATTTGAGTATGACCTCAACTCCGAATACCTCTTCGTTGACCCACACCACATTCTCGGCAGTCAACCCCATCAAGCGCTCGGGCCATCCTAGAGAATCAATAGAGGTGACAAAAGGTCCTGACTTAGGCATATGACTGGTGAACCACCTGCATAGGAGAGGTACACAACAAGACACATTCCTTCCTCGCCGCTTTTCATTCTGGTAGTGGGTAGAATGGTGGATATCTCCCAGCAAAGTAGGAATTGGGTTCTTCGCAGCCAAAATATAGAAGGCATCTGAGTCAACAAAATCAGGAATGTTCGGGAACAACACGATGCCATAAACACATACAGCAAGGATGACGTCAAAAACAACCCAGCCACCCTTCTGGGCATACTCCCGAGCCTTCTCCACCAAGACATCCAACGGAAATCCCCATACATCTCCTCTTCTGATCATCTTCCCTGACAGCTCAGACTCTCTCAAGTACAGGATGGCAGAAAGCTCAGCCAGATTAGGCTCAGCGTCCGTACGATAGAAAGGCATCTGCTCGCGGATCGGTATATCCAAGAGTGCAGAATATTCCTCCAGGGTAGGAGCCAAAACAAAGTCAGGAAATACAAAACACCTGAGCTCCGCATCATAAAACTGTAACAGGGTATAAATGCCACTGATTTCGTAGGCCGATGGCTGATAAACATAGGTCAGAATCCTCCCATATCTCTTTCTGAAGTCACCCATTACCCTCTTCTTAGCAATAGTAATCATCTCTAACAACAGACTGATATCCGGAGACGGAAACTTGTAGGGCAATACTCTCTTCGTGGCTTCCATGTCTTGCTAGGAAACAGACACCAGAACTGGGAGGGAAAATATGTACCTGCAATACACACACGTTAGTTGGATGCAAAATGGTAATGCAATGATGCAATACGATAAATAATGCAATCTGTGAACACAGGGGCTATGTTGTAGCCTGAAGAGGAACATCTCTGTGATCAAAAACAGAAAACCAACACGGGCACCAGAACCTCATGACACTAACTATCATCTGATACTCAAAACATCAATCCCCTGGTAAGAAATCCATCTGAACCTCTGTATCTGACGAGAAAACCATCTGATAATAGAATCAACCTCAGATAAGAAACCCATCTGATCCAGACAACACACCTGGAGATGAATCAAGAACACCATCTGATAAAGGTACTGAATCATGGTTTCTGAAGGCCAGTTTTCCTGCAATAACCCAATCCCCCTCACAGGTATGATAGACCTAATCTACGGACAAAGGTACGGCATCCTATGCGGTCATCAGTGTAATACCCCAAATTTTACCCTTATAGTTAGTCAGTCATTTCGCATATCATCTCATATGTACATTGCTAACCGCTAACCAGTTATAAAGAGGTTTGTTTTGCAGATTTGGTCCCAAGGGTATTTTGGTCATTTTACGCAAATTCTACCAATTCCTTGAAGACGGGCTGTTATTAAAATTCTGAGGCGTTTGATACGTTATTGTTTTGAGGCATTTATCTATCACCAGGTCTGCTCATATCAGGGTGCCAATTTGACGTGGTCGATATTAAAGTTTGCCGAGCACAACTGGATTTAAGAGCCATTCCAAAGCGCTTCCGTTTCTGTTGTTAAGGCACAGTCGTAATTGGGTGTTATTGGATTATGGCTCTTGGCATTTGGTCAGTGGAATTTAATTACGAGTAGTGTTGTTGTTGATGCTGAAACTGTTGTGATTACGGTGCACATACGTGTTTGGTTATGAAATGGTTGGTTAACATTTAAATGGGATTTTAATCAGATGACAAATGAGACAAGTGCACAAATAAGGATATCACTTGGGAGTGTTTATGTTTTATGACTATGTTAATGAATTTAAATACTTGTGGATTTATTCACAAATGTTTATATTTTTTAACTAAGAATAAAATATAAATGAATTCAAATTTTGGGAATTTTATTTCATAAAAAATCTCATCATACAAGAAATGGAGATTGCTTCACATTTTATACGTACTGTTACAAGGAATTACATTGATCATTAAAGTATCTATCCTAAATCCTAAGAACATCTAAGTGTCTTCATGGTGTCTTGGATCTTCTCCATGAATCCTCGACTAACCTGCACATCAAAAAGAAAACAAACAGTGTAGAAAAATGTTAGAAGATGTTTTTGACACTCTCAGAACAATGTCATCATCGAGTGCCGGGAGGGGCACAACCGAAGCTGCGTCCTACCCCCCGTTACCGATCCGCGCCGTGGGCGTCAGATCAGGTAACACCTGTTCTTATCGGTACGGGACATCCGAGAGATAGAAGTAATAAAAGAAGCGGGACTGATTCGTTTTGCCGCGATTGGATTTCCAAACTGATACGAGAATAAGGCAACATAGGTAAGTTCTGACTCAAACCCGGATGCCGGCAGGTCAGAGTCACTTTGGTTCCGAAGCTTCCACACCTGAAAATCCACAAACACATCAATATCAGGTTCAGCATTCAAAACTCAAAACGATTCATAAGTTGCCATAGGCATCAAACTGCAGCAATCCTGAACAGGGCAGAGAAACGAAACCAAACAGCATCATACGCTGCATCAAAGCCTTCGGCTCAAAAGCATACCAAAACAGGACAAGAGAATTGAAATGCAAGCCAAACTGCATCAATTTCCAAAACAGAACACCATATGCAAACTGAACTGCACCAAAATAATATATCAGAAGGCAGATTTACGCGCAGAAGCCATAAGAAAATATCTCATAGAAATGCCCAACAAGATCCAAAGGAAAGTTAACAGCAGATAATACAAAGAAAGCCAGAAAAATAAAGTATCCAAGCAAAGCTGCATCAAGCTGCAAAGCTGTACCAAAAGGTTGTCAGTTAGGGGCAAGCTTCACGGATGGCAAGTCACAAAAATGGACACCAAGTTGCAGCACAGAATGGGGCTCAGTCATGAGCATCATCGCCCCAACAAACAAGTCACCGAAACAAGCTATCAAATCATACTCAGTTCATGAAACGAACAAACGAACAAATACATGGCTCGGTTAATCAAACATCATAGCTCGAATCATCATCGCCCAAACTCACTATCGCGTAAGTGTATCGAGGCAACATTAAGCGACATTCGAATCCACAGTTGGACACAATTGCCCAGAGTATCAGCTCTGAAACACAAGAACCAAATATCATCAGCAGGAATAAGTGATAAACCACAAGCGAAGATCATCAGAAGCAACCGCGACATCGTCGAAGAAGCCTCCCTCGAAGGCTCAGAACGGTGTCATCATTGCCGTAGACCTTTCCCGGCAATTTTGATTCGACCGAAGTCGTAGCATCAACCCTCTCTGAAAGAAGAAGAGGAAAAGAATCTGAGCTGCATCAAAGAAGCGAACCAATCAAAAAACGAGTCAGTTCGAGATCAAAACATCAAACAGAGATACGAATCCATCAAGGAGTCCTGGGAATCAAAATCAGATATCCATCAATCCAATCTGAAGGCAAACCATATCAGAAAAATAGAGAGATTTTGATTTGATAATTAATCCCAAAGCAGATCAAAACAAATCAGTTCAGACTACTAAAATTGAATCGAATCAGGAAATCATATCAGCTCAATCAGGTTCTAAAAGAGGAAACAGGATTCAATCGTGTATCAGATGGATCCAAATCGTATCAGGAAACATCTCTATTGAAACTCAATCTGAATCAATCAAACAAATCAGTATCAGATTCATATCAGAAAATGAAATCCAATCTCACCGAAATACCAATCAAACCCTAAAAGAGGAACAGAGTATCCAATCGTAATCAAATCAAATCGCATCAACACGAAATCAAATCTCAGAGCAATGCAAATCCAATACAGATTGAAAGCCCAAAAATAAATCAAAGCGTATATAAAAGGGAAGACACAACCTGATAAAGGGGGGATCGCGTACAAACCCTAGAACGTAACCGCGAGAGAGAGAGCAAAACCCTAGTGGAGATCGCAAGCAAACGCTAACGAAGGAAGATCGTGAGCGAACCATAGGCGACAACAAACATCACTGAGCGATCAATATCATCCGCGAAACACCGGAGGAAGATCACCTTCGCCGTTTAAACGGCGGGCAATCAAACCATCCAGCCTCAGAGGAAAACCTCATCACCGGCCGTTTCACCATAAAAGTGAGCCAGGATTGCTTATCATTGCTATTTTCGTGTGTTTTTTTTCCAGGAAATCGAAAGAGAACGGAGAAGAAGATGCATGGCGATCGCGAGAAAGACGAGAGAGGAGAAGAAGAATGAAGCGGCGCCGTGTAACATTAGGGTTCCCAGAACCCTAAATGTTTTGTTTAACTAACGTTTGGGTTGGGTCCGGGTGTGATGACCGGCCCAACCTCTTTTTTTTGTTTTATTTTTTTATTTTCTCTTATTATTATTTATTTTGTTTTTAAAAAAAATCATGTTTTTTATTTGTTTTAAAGTGCTTTGAAAACCTTTTTGTGAAGATATTATAAATAAATAAAACTCTTTTTTTTTAATATAATAAAAAACCCTTTTTTTAAAAAAAATAAAAATTAAAACTTTTTTTTATAATATAAAATTAAAACTTTTGTAAATATAAAATTGAAAAACTTTTTTTTTAATAAGGAAAACTTTTAAAAAAAAAAACATAAAAATAAAATCTTTTTTTTTAATTTCTTTTGCAAGCTAACATTAAATCATTAAATTTTTAAATAAAACAATAGTAAAAATCTCAATTTACATTTTCTCGTAACTCATTGCTGCCTAATTCTGCCTACTAACGGGTGTTCATTTTTTGCAGTTCATACTTATTAACGATTGTGTTGAGTTTTCATTTAAGTTTCCTTTATATTTGTATCTGTTGTAACCTCGCGAACCTAATAATCGCGTTTACTTTTAGCATTTAAATTTCTGCTGATGTATGATTTAAATTTCTGCTGATGTACTGCTATTATCACATTACACACTCCGAAGGGTTAGGTCTAACTGTTTGGCCGCCGCGCCAATAGTCCGTAAAACTTCACACATTCAATTTCAAATCCTCAAAACTACAAATCCTAATTTTCACAAATGCCTTGCCGCAGGCAAGATTAATTTTACCCCTAGCATTAGGTCAAAGAGCCGCCACGCTCATTTTAGGGTTTCCCGCCGTGGAATCCCTAATTTAACCCTAATTACAACTTAACAATTCAACGTAGAGATTGAGAGTTTCTACACTCCACGTAAGCGTGTCCTTAAGATGCGTTTATTCCCCTTGAGACCTCGACCACAGTCAAGAAGTTTCTAACCTCCCTTTTGAGGGGAACTACGATTACTCTGATTCCACTCCCGTAAGGATACGTAGGCACAAGATGCGATGTCTTGCCGAGTAAACTTAGAATTAACCCCTTAGGTCTCCTTTCTCACTTTTAATCCTTTGTACATATACCTTAAGAATAATAAAGCGAAATAGTAAGCATTTGAACAAAAGGTTCCTGTAGAGTACTACAGAAGTTTAGGGTGCTAATACCTTCCCTAAATTTAACCAACCCCCGAACCCTAGATCTTTCCCCGCATTGTGTTTACGATGCAAAAATAGGTTTTCCCTCTTTTGACCTTTTCCTTCGGATAAATCAAAGAGCGGTTGTGAATTGAATTGCGATTCAAACTCATTAATAGTTTGTGATCCTATTTCCACCGCAACAGAAAATGGCGACTTCACTGGGGAGTCCTAAACTTTTGAGGGTTATCCCTAACTTGTTCATATTTATTATTATCTGTTATTATTCATTTGCGTGTATATATTTATGCTTTCATGGTGGGATTGTTCCTTGTGCTGTGAGATAAGTCCTACGCCCGGACTAGTGACATTATTATAGGATGGGGATATGTTCGATGAGGCTTATAGGGAGTGAATCCCGACCAAGCTGATTCGAGAATCTCCGCTCAGTTGAGACCTTTTCGAAAATGGTTCGGTTGAACGAGTAATCGCGAAAACTTTTTCCATGGTCGACTGGAGTCTGTGATATTGAGGACCGTAGTACCTTAACACCACATCGGCCTTATTTAGGACGTAGTGCGGGAGCTATGTGGGAGTAATCTTACAATGGCTGCTACGCGATACTACACTCAAAAGAGGTTCTCTTGAGAATATTATTAACCCCTGAGTCAGTCGGAAGGTTGATAATATCCGAAAGATGGGCTGATGACTTTGGGCACTTTGTAGAACCTTGTTCGGCAGGTACAACTAACCTATAGTACACTCCTTTTGGGATGGGTAGACCTTGACTCCGCTCACGTTCCTTTAACCTAGGACTTTGTGTGTTTTCATGCATTGCATCCATAAAGCATCTCATTGCATTGTATTTCATGGAGTTCAATCATCATTTATGGATATCGCGGGATACCATGAATAAAAAAAAATAATAAAATGAAAAAAAAAAAAGAAAAGGATTTCCTTGGTACCCCACGACATTCGTAAATTCCATGAAATCTTCATCACAGCATCATTTATTGCATTGCATGTGTCTTCCGTTTTCTCATGTTCGGTTCTCTCGCCTTCCAGTTTCGTCACCCTGAGTTCTCGGCACCAATACAACACCAGAGCTCGAACTCGGAAAAGAATGGAGGATCAGGCAAAAGAGATTGATCGCCTTAGCAATGAACTTGAAGACCTTCGAGGGGGTATGGGGCGTATGATGGAATTGTTACATGTCATGAATGCTAAGATGGATACCCAGCCCACTGTTGTTTCTGAGATTATCGGCGTTACTGTGGACCCTCCACCAAGCGTGACCGTAGCAAGGGACCCACCTTATGGTCTTGCCCCCGGTTTTGTGCCTTCTCAAGCCACTGTTCCAATTAATCAGCCTGTTCAGCAAGCCGTGCCTTTATTTTCTGAAGTTTCTAGGGGGGCTCCTATCTTTGCACCACCTGTTGTACACACTCGTGCGCAACCGAACTTCAATGAGACAGTTTTTGATAATCTTGATGAGAATGTTGAGGGTTATGAGAAACATGATAAGCTTCGTGAGGAAGTAAACACCATTGTCCAGAGATTGAAAAAAGTAGAGGGCGATCAAATTTTTGGGACTGCTGCAAGGGATGTTTGTTTGGTCTCAGGTTTGGTTATTCCCCCGAAGTTCAAAACTCCGAACTTCGATCGTTATGAAGGTGCCACCTGTCCTAAGAGTCATCTGATCATGTATTATCGCAAAATGGCTGCCCATGTTGAGAATGATAAACTGATGATTCATTGCTTCCAAGATAGTTTGAAGGGTGCTTCTTCCAAGTGGTATTTAACTTTGGACCAGTCTCGCGTTAAGAGCTTTCAAGATTTATCTGACGCTTTCATCAAACACTACAAGTACAATATGGATCTGGCTCCTGACAGAAGACAGTTGCTGAGTATGTCACAAAAGAATTCTGAGTCATTCAAAGAGTATGCTCAAAGGTGGAGAGAGACTGCTTCGCAGGTAGAACCTCCTTTGACCGAGAAAGAGTTAGCTGATTGGTTTGTCGACACGGTCCGTCCAGAATTTTATGAAAGAATGGTGGGTAGTGTGACTTCAAATTTCTCCGACATCGTTGCTGTGGGTGTCAAGATTGAATTGGGTATGAAAAGTGGTAAAATGACAAATAATCATGGTGCTTCTAAGGATCAGCCGAAGAAACCTCCGTATAGCTCCCAGAAAAAGAAAGAGGGTGAGACTAATGCTATATCCTCTGGTAGACCCAGAGAACGCTTTTATCGACATCCGCAAGGTTATGCTCAACCTCAAGGGTACCCAGTCCAATATGCTCAACAACCCTATGTGGCGGCTATTACACCTTCTTTCAATCAACAGGTTCCCATGTATCAACCTATGCAACAACCTCCTGTTTATCCGCCTCCTGTCAACTATCTACAGGCGCCCAACGCTCCTGCTCCTCAACAGCCAAAGAGTCCGGCTCCTCGCCAGAATGTTCCGAATAGAAGAACGTATAAGCCTTGTCCGCCGATTCCGATGACTTTCACCGAGTTGTACCCCTCTTTGGTCAAGCAAGGTCTGATCACTACTCGAGCTTTGGGTCCGCCTCCTAATCCTCTACCCGCCAATTACAACGCCGCCGCTCATTGTTTATTTCATGAGGGTGCGCCTGGTCATGATCTGGAGAATTGTTATGCTCTCAAAAATATTGTCAGGGATTTATTGGAAAAGAAGATCTTGTCATTTGAAGATCCTCAACCGAATGTTAAGAAGAACCCTTTTCCTAACCATGAGAGTGTCAATGCCATTAGTACCGATTCGGAGGAAGGTTACGCCCTTGACGTTGAACAGATTAAGACTCCTCTCAAGATGTTCCATTCGAAACTGTTTGAAGCTGGTTTGGTAGATACTTCCCACGTTGCATGCGTAAGTTGTGAAGCCAGTATTAAGGGTTGCGTGTTGGTTCAGAATGATGTTCAGAGGTTGATTAATGAGGGGATTTTACAAGTGACAAGCCAAGCCAAGAAGGATGAGGTCGCTGTGGTTGAGCCTGTCTTCCATCAGCCTGAATCAAAGGGTAAGGTACCAGTGTTTAATCTATCAGGGGCAGGTTCTGCCAATCCCGTGTTCGATATACCAAAGTCGTCTATCCCTGAGGTGAATCAGCCTAAGCCTATAGTTATTCGAAGACCAAGTCTGTTTCCTTTCAGTGATCCTAAAGCTGTGCCTTGGAAATACGACGTGACGATGATTGACAAGGAGTCTGGGGAGGTTATTCCAAATGAAGAGGTTAAGGGCACTGTGACCAATATCGCAGAGGCAAGCAGGATGACTCGCAGTGGCCGTGTGTATACTCCCCATTCCAATGAGGTCCCACCTAAGGAAACAACTAGTATCCCAGTGCCTGCCAAAGACAAAGGAAAGGGAGCCGTTACGAATGATGAAGATGCTGAGTTTTTGAGGATCATCAAGAAAAGTGACTATAAAGTTATCGATCAACTTCATCAGACTCCCTCCAAGATTTCGATTCTATCACGGTTGATGAGTTCACCCGCTCATAGGATGGCCTTGCAGAAGGTTTTGACTCAAGCACATGTGGATCAAGATATCAGCACCAGTCGGTTTGATAGTGTGATTGCCAATTTGACCGCCTGTAACACCCTCAGTTTCAGCAATGAAGAGTTACCGAAGGAGGGTCCGAACCATAATCGTGCTTTACATATATCGGTGAAATGTTAGGAGGACAATTTAGCGAGAGTGCTAGTGGACACCGGGTCTTCTCTGAATGTTCTACCCAAGAGGGTTCTTGATAAGTTGGCTTGTAAAGAGACTGTGTTGAAACCTACTCCTTTGGTTGTCAAGGCTTTCGATGGCTCTCGCCGGTCGGTAATGGGGGAGGTTGAGCTTCCTATCCTGATTGGTCCGCAAGTTTTTAATATCACGTTTCAAGTCATGGACATTAATCCCAATTACAGTTGTTTACTTGGAAGGCCGTGGATTCATGCCGCTGGGGCAGTAACCTCAACGTTACATCAGAAGATGAAGTTCGTGATCGATGGAAAGTTGGTTATTATACACGGTGAGGAGGATTTGATGGTCAGTAACCTGTCTTCTTTCCGTTACATCGAGGCCGATGAGAATGCTTTAGAAATCTCCTTTCAAGCACTTGAGATCGCCAATGCTGTTCTGCTAGAAGTCGAAGAGACAGTGGGTCAGGGTAATCCATCTTTTGCATCTCCGAAGAGTACCAAATCAACAATTGACAGGGGCATTCCTGAAGGTTGGGGAGAGGTAATTGATGTCAAGACCAAGACTGATCGCTCTGGGTTGGGTTACAAACCAACTCAGAATGGAGCTGCCACAATTGTCGAAGGGCGTCCGAAGGTTATCCAAGAGGTATTTGTCAGCGGAGGTTTCCAAGTCAATGCCATCAGTAACTGTGAGGAAAACAAAGAGTTGAGCAACTTGTTGTTTAAGGGTGATGCAGTTTTGAACAACTGGGAGGCCGTAGAGATCCCTGTTATTTTTCCCTTGTCAAAGTAATTGTTTTTTAAAGTTTCATTTACATTTTCAAATAAAAATCCGTAGCTCTGCCCAAGGCTATAGGGTCGTTTTTATTGGGCCACCTTTCGTTTCTAAAAAGATATTAATAAAAGCATTTTGTTCAATTCCACTTTGGTTCATTTGCGTTTTTCGTTTTCACCTTTAAAAATGAAATTGGCAACCTTTTTTTTTCCCAAAAAAAAAAAATAAAAAAAAAGCAGCATTTCATTCTTACATATCTTCGAGCATTTTAATTAAGTAAGCCTTCCATCATGCAGAGACATCGTAAACCTTGTTGGATCCAATGACTTTACTGACACTCCTGACTGGGATGCACCCATCAATCAAGCTGAGGACGAGGGTGAAAAAGATTTTGAAGTACCCGCGGAACTGACAAGATTGATTGAGTACGAATACACAGAGCTTCAACCGCATAAAGAGCAGGTGGACTTAATTAATCTCGGTACAGATGAGAGCAAGAAAGAGGTCAAGATTGGCGCAATGCTTGGGACAGAGGTTAAGCCGAGGTTGATTGAGTTGTTAAAAGAGTATATTGATGTGTTTGCGTGGTCGTATCAAGATATGCCGGGCCTAGACACGGATATTGTTGTTCACAAGTTGCCGCTTAAGCCAGATTGTCCGCCTATCAAACAAAAGCTTCGAAGAACGAGACCCGACATGGCTTTGAAAATTCGAGATGAGGTTAAAAAGCAGTTGGATGCAGGTTTCTTGGCAGTCGCAAAATATCCAGATTGGGTTGCCAACATTGTGCCAGTGCCTAAGAAGGACGGTAAAGTTAG
This sequence comes from Lathyrus sativus, assembly GCA_963859935.3. NCBI lineage: Eukaryota > Viridiplantae > Streptophyta > Magnoliopsida > Fabales > Fabaceae > Lathyrus > Lathyrus sativus. Next base: position 441,162,489 of record OZ012740.1, on the reverse strand, counting down.
GATGTGTGTGGATTACAGGGACCTGAACAAAGCAAGTCCGAAAGACGAATTCCCTCTGCCACATATTGATACACTTGTAGACAATACAGCCAGTTTTGCGTTGTTTTCATTTATGGATGGTTTCTCTGGCTACAATCAGATCAAGATGGATCCCGACGATCGAGAGAAGACTACTTTCATTACTCCTTGGGGAACCTTCTGCTACAAAGTCATGCCCTTCGGTTTAAAGAACGCGGGGGCAACTTACCAACGCGCTATGACCACTCTTTTTCATGATATGATGCACAAAGAGATTGAGGTGTATGTGGACGATATGATAGCCAAATCTCAGAGTGAAGAGGAGCATCTAGACCATTTGGTGAAATTGTTTGAACGACTCAGGAAATATCAGTTGAAATTGAATCCTGCTAAATGTACCTTCGGTGTCAGGTCTGGAAAACTGCTTGGTTTCATTGTTAGCCAACGAGGGATTGAGGTGGATCCTGACAAAGTCCGAGCCATTCAAGATATGCCAGCTCCGCGAACCGAGACGCAAGTTAGAGGTTTTCTGGGACGTTTGAATTATATTTCCAGGTTTATCTCCAATATGACCGCTACTTGTGAGCCGATATTCAAGTTACTTTGCAAGGGGCAGACGGTTGAGTGGAACCCCGATTGTCAGAAAGCGTTCGAGAAAATTAAGGGTTATTTGCAAGATCCCCCTATTCTGATTCCTCCCGTGCCTGGAAGACCGTTGTTTATGTACCTTACTGTTCTTGAGAAGTCTATGGGTTGTGTGCTTGGACAACATGATGAGACTGGGAAAAAGGAGCATGCGATTTATTACCTGAGCAAGAAGTTCACCGATTGTGAAAACAGATACTCACCATTGGAGAAAACTTGTTGTGCATTGGCATGGGCCGCTAGGCGCCTTCGGCAATATATGGTCTGTCATACCACATTATTGATTTCTAAAATGGATCCGATCAAGTATATTTTTGAAAAACCTGCTCAAACCGGGAGGCTAGCCCGTTGGCACATGTTGTTATCCGAATATGACATCCAGTATGTACCCCAGAAGGCAATTAAGGGTAGTATTTTATCGGATTATCTTGCAGACCAGCCAGTTGAAGATTATGAACCTCTTAAGTTTGATTTTCCCGATGAGGATATTTTGTTGATTAAAAGAGATTGTGAAGAGCCAGATCCGAGCGAAGGTCCAGAACCAGATCTTTGGTGGAAGATGATGTTTGATGGTTCCTCGAATTTCAATGGGCATGGTATAGGCGCCGTTTTGATGAACCCAAAGGGTGGATTCACTCCATTTACAGCAAGGTTGGACTTTGAGTGTACTAATAACATCGCAGAATATGAAGCATGTATTCTTGGCCTCGAAGCGGCAATTCACCTCCGAATCAAACTTCTTAAAGTAAGTGGTGACTCAGCCTTGGTTATTTACCAGGTACAAGGCAAATGGGAAACGAAGAATGAGAAGTTAATCCCTTACAAGGACTATGTTATTGAGCTGATCAAGTATTTCGACGAGATAAAGTTCGAGCATGTTCCTAGATCCGAGAATCACGTAGCTGATGCTTTAGCCATGTTAGCATCCATGTGGAAAGTTAAATTCGTTAATGAAGCACCTCTTATCCATATTGAGCGCAAGGTTGAGCCCGCTTATTGTCAGTTGGTCGAAGAAGTTGAGGTGGATGAGAAGCCTTGGTTTCATGATATCAAGAACTATCTCGTCAAGCAAGAGTATCCCGATGGCGCTAATGGTCTGGACAAGAAAACATTGAGAAGACTGGCGTCCAAATTCTTTATCAGTAATGGTGTGTTATACAAGAGGAATCACGACATGGTCCTGCTCAGATGCGTTGATAAACGGGAAGCGAACATGTTACTGCAGGAAATTCATGAGGGGACCTTCGGAACTCATGCCAATGGTTATGCTATGTCCAAGAAGATGTTAAGGGCTGGGTATTATTGGTTAACCATGGAAGCTGACTGCATCCAATACGCTAGAAAATGCCATAAGTGCCAAATTTATGCTGATAAAATGCATGTACCTCCGTCACCGTTGAATGTTTTGTCTTCACCATGGCCGTTCTCTATGTGGGGCATTGACATGATTGGGGCAATCGAGCCGAAGGCTTCTAATGGTCATCGTTTTATCCTTGTTGCCATTGATTATTTCACCAAGTGGGTAGAGGTTGCCTCCTACACCAACGTGACCAAGCAAGTGGTTGCCCGTTTCATCAGGAAAGAGATCATCTGCCGTTATGGAGTCCCAAGCCGGATAATAACTGACAATGGCACCAATCTGAATAATAAGACTATGAAAGAGCTGTGTGATAGTTTCAAGATCACTCACCACAATTCTTCTCCGTATCGTCCTAAAATGAATGGGGCCGTTGAAGCTGCGAATAAGAATATCAAGAAAATCCTGCAAAAGATGGTTGTGACTTACAAAGATTGGCATGAGATGTTACCGTTTGCTTTGCATGGATACAGAACCTCAGTGAGAACTTCGACAGGGGCAACACCTTTCTCACTGGTATATGGAATGGACGTCGTGCTCCCCATCGAAGTAGAGATACCTTCTTTAAGAGTGTTGATGGAAGCTGAACTTGAGGAAGCTGAGTGGGTTCAAGACAGACTGGATCAGTTGAATCTCATTGACGAGAAGCGTTTGACAGCCATGTGCCATGGGCAATTATATCAGAAACGGATGAAAAGAGCGTTTGATAAGAAGATCCGTATCCGTGAGTTCCGTCAAGGAGAGCTCGTACTCAAAAAGATCTTACCAGTACATAAAGATATGCGTGGAAAGTGGATGCCCAATTATGAAGGCCCATTTGTTGTAAAGACCGTTTTCTCCGGAGGGTCTCTGATACTTACAACAATGGACGGTGAAGAACTAGCACATCCCGTGAATTCTGATGCAGTCCGAAAATATTATGCCTAAAAGCCCGCTAAGTCGAAAACCTGCAAAAGGCGACTTAGGCAAAAGTAAGGGTTGGAAAAAAAGAAATAATAATAAAAGCTCGCTAAGTTGAAAACCCGAAAGGGCGGCTTAGGCAAAAAAGAGCGTCCCGGTGGATTGAAAACCCGAGAGGGCGGTCCAGGCAAAAGTTAGGGACAAAGGCATTTCATTGCATCAGAGGACACTGATCATCTCGAACACACTTTCCGCATGAGAGCCATGTCTCAGTTCTTTCATCCTTGCCCAAAGCAGGATTCTGGATTGGTCTTAGTTATTAGTGTCAGTAGGTGTCATTGGATTCAATGTAACCTTTTCCCATGTTGCTAATTTCAAAACATAATCATCTGTGGAGCTATGCCTTCAACGAGCTGCCACCCTTTAATAAAAGATACCATTTTGTTACTTACATTCCTTGGTGCATTACTCTTCGTTTTCTATTGTTATGCAAAATGCGTTTATTCTTAAAATTTGAAAATGAAAGGTGCATTGTAGATTTTTCAAAACTGTTTTTCAAAGACGACAAATTTGAAATGTAATAAATTACTTTGACTAGTGGAAATTTCGGAAGGATCTCTTCACTCCCCGGAAATATCATTATTGCAGAAACACTTTCAAACCATTGCTCTAACACAGTCCCCAGCGAGGCTATAAGCTGACAGCTTTTTCTTGGGTAATTCAAAAGTGTCCCTCAGGTTTTCTTCTCCCCATGTGAAGACGTGATACTGTACACCCGAGCAGATTACTTTCTCCCCAGGGAATTCAGAACTTTAAAACCAGATTCGGTCCTGCCATTGATCTTTCTTACCCATGGTTGAAGTATTGGTTGCAGAGAACGCAGGGTATCTCCGTCGAGATGTTTATTTCATCTCTCGTCCCGTTTCTAGTCTGTTTCGTCAACATACGCAAGGACATAAGCATCACATGCCTATTCATTACATACTCATTACGTACTCATTTCATAACATCTTGCATACATAGACATTAACATACATTCACATTAACATATGCATTAACATACGTTAGCATTCACAGGTTCATTGTGTCTCTATCATTGGTCGTTACCGCCGAGTAACTGGGTTCGTCCATTCTCTTCAAATAGATTGTCAGCCCTAAGCATAAAATACATATGTGTTTCCAAGTTTCCCTACGGAGCTCGATCCTCGTGGATGACGGTTACTTCAGCTATCTTTCCTCGCCAGGATAAGATATCTACCCTTCGAGATCATTCCCTCGATGGAGTCTTGATTACCAGTTTTCCTTCTAGTTCGATCCTAGATTGAACCTCAGTCTTGTCGGTCGTCAATCCCAACCGGACGTGCATTTATTTTGCACCATCTAAAGGTTTTCACCATACCATGATAGATACGCGACTATCTCGCTTGAGAAGTTTATCATTGTACCCGGACGTGCATTTACTTTGCACTATCTTCAACTACAATCATTTACAGATACACGCCAGTTCACGCCTGGAAAATCTATCAATACAATACTTTACAATCCTACATGTTACAACAACACTTCACACTTTACATCTTACAGCATCAATATGCAACATTTCTCACCTAAGAAGCCGATCCTACCTTCGTTATGACTCGCAGCAAATGGCCATCTCCATGGAGCAGTTGGGCTTCCATTTACCTGTCGTCTTGAAGTATAGGAGGTATGAACCAAATCGTATTCAGGAGAGCACGATCTTGAAGTACGGGGAGGTTTGAGCAGAATCATATTCAGGAGAGCACGATTCTGAATTATGAAGAAGTTCATTTATCCTTTAGTAAAAGAAGGAGCGGAATCATATTCAGGAGAGCACGATTCTGAGTTATGAGGAAGTTCAATTATCCATTTTCATATTCAGGAGAGCACGATTCTGAAGTATGAAGAATTTCATTTACAAGAAACAACCGAATCATATTCAGGAGAGCACGATTCTGAGTTATGAGGAAGTTCAATTATCCATTTTCATATTCAGGAGAGCACGATTCTGAAGTATGAAGAATTTCATTTACAAGAGCCGAATCATATTCAGGAGAGCACGATTCTGAGTTATGAGGAAGTTCGATTAGCCCTTTTCATATTCAGGAGAGCACGATTCTGAAGTATGAAGAATTTCATTTACAAGAGCCGAATCATATTCAGGAGAGCACGATTCTGAGTTATGAGGAAGTTCGATTAGCCCTTTTCATATTCAGGAGAGCACGATTCTGAAGTATGAAGAATTTCATTTACCCGAAAAAGCCGAATCATATTCAGGAGAGCACGATTCTGAGGTATGAGGAAGTTCAGTTTACCCTTTTCATGTTCAGGAGAGCACGATCTTATAGCATGAAGAAGTTTATTTATCCTGCAGTAAGAGAAGAATCAAAATCGTGTTCCAGGCGCCGACCTTAAATGCGAGAAGATTTATTTATCAGATAAGCAGCAGCCTCTTTATTTGAATGCTTATCCATTTTGGCACATAAGTCCCCTCCAACGATGAGTAACAATTCTCCCGCGAGAAGCTTATCAGGGCATTTCCCATCAAAGTCCATTTATTTTGGCATACAGCCGGTTTTTACCCTGTATATTTGTTACGGAGCTCCGAAAGGTCCGTTTGATCCTGTCACGAGAGATAGTTTACAGAAGCTTGGATGTTATTCTTTGCTCAATGCTCCAGCATTCTGTAATCGATCTTGCAATCGTACGTGATCCAGTTTTATTTTTAGATTCCCCAGTGGAGGCCGTCTCACAAGTGTCATCTCCATTTGAGAATCTCGTTCCCAAGATGACAATTGGTCGTGTTCGCACCAGTTGACTATCATTTTAGGATTCCCCAGTGTTTGTACTGTGTCTCAGCATGTCGTTTTCCCCAGTGTGTTCTTCTCGTAGCGTCTGTCTCGTAGCGTTTGTCATCATTTTCATATTCATCATTCCAGCATACGCATCACATCATATTCATATCATCTGCATTAAGCGGTCCTCGCTTTGTCCATAGCATTGCATACCGTCGCATATAAGGGCAAAATTTTCGGTTATCTATATTTAAATCTCTCCACCACGATTCCTCGAGTCTCTGTCACTCAAATCGTCCGGTGTAGCTATTTAAATAGGGGCAACTGTAATACCCCAAATTTTACCCTTATAGTTAGTCAGTCATTTCGCATATCATCTCATATGTACATTGCTAACCGCTAACCAGTTATGAAGAGGTTTGTTTTGCAGATTTGGTCCCAAGGGTATTTTGGTCATTTTACGCAAATTCTACCAATTCCTTGAAGACGGGCTGTTATTAAAATTCTGAGGCGTTTGATACGTTATTGTTTTGAGGCATTTATCTATCACCAGGTCTGCTCATATCAGGGTGCCAATTTGACGTGGTCGATATTAAAGTTTGCCGAGCACAACTGGATTTAAGATCCATTCCAAAGCGCTTCCGTTTCTGTTGTTAAGGCACAGTCGTAATTGGGTGTTATTGGATTATGGCTCTTGGCATTTGGTCAGTGGAATTTAATTACGAGTAGTGTTGTTGTTGATGCTGAAACTGTTGTGATTACGGTGCACATACGTGTTTGGTTATGAAATGGTTGGTTAACATTTAAATGGGATTTTAATCAGATGACAAATGAGACAAGTGCACAAATAAGGATATCACTTGGGAGTGTTTATGTTTTATGACTATGTTAATGAATTTAAATACTTGTGGATTTATTCACAAATGTTTATATTTTTTAACTAAGAATAAAATATAAATGAATTCAAATTTTGGGAATTTTATTTCATAAAAAATCTCATCATACAAGAAATGGAGATTGCTTCACATTTTATACGTACTGTTACAAGGAATTACATTGATCATTAAAGTATCTATCCTAAATCCTAAGAACATCTAAGTGTCTTCATGGTGTCTTGGAGCTTCTCCACGAATCCTCGACTAACCTGCACATCAAAAAGAAAACAAACAGTGTAGAAAAATGTTAGAAGATGTTTTTGACACTCTCAGAACAATGTCATCATCGAGTGCCGGGAGGGGCACAACCGAAGCTGCGTCCTACCCCCCGTTACCGATCCGCGCCGTGGGCGTCAGATCAGGTAACACCTGTTCTTATCGGTACGGGACATCCGAGAGATAGAAGTAATAAAAGAAGCGGGACTGATTCGTTTTGCCGCGATTGGATTTCCAAACTGATACGAGAATAAGGCAACATAGGTAAGTTCTGACTTAAACCCGGATGCCGGCAGGTCAGAGTCACTTTGGTTCCGAAGCTTCCACACATGAAAATCCACAAACACATCAATATCAGGTTCAGCATTCAAAACTCAAAACGATTCATAAGTTGCCATAGGCATCAAACTGCAGCAATCCTGAACAGGGCAGAGAAATGAAACCAAACAGCATCATACGCTGCATCAAAGCCTTCGGCTCAAAAGCATACCAAAACAGGACAAGAGAATTGAAATGCAAGCCAAACTGCATCAATTTCCAAAACAGAACACCATATGCAAACTGAACTGCACCAAAATAATATATCAGAAGGCAGATTTACGCGCAGAAGCCATAAGAAAATATCTCATAGAAATGCCCAACAAGATCCAAAGGAAAGTTAACAGCAGATAATACAAAGAAAGCCAGAAAAATAAAGTATCCAAGCAAAGCTGCATCAAGCTGCAAAGCTGTACCAAAAGGTTGTCAGTTAGGGGCAAGCTTCACGGATGGCAAGTCACAAAAATGGACACCAAGTTGCAGCACAGAATGGGGCTCAGTCATGAGCATCATCGCCCCAACAAACAAGTCACCGAAACAAGCTATCAAATCATACTCAGTTCATGAAACGAACAAACGAACAAATACATGGCTCGGTTAATCAAACATCATAGCTCGAATCATCATCGCCCAAACTCACTATCGCGTAAGTGTATCGAGGCAACATTAAGCGACACTCGAATCCACAGTTGGACACAATTGCCCAGAGTATCAGCTCTGAAACACAAGAACCAAATATCATCAGCAGGAATAAGTGATAAACCACAAGCGAAGATCATCAGAAGCAACCGCGACATCGTCGAAGAAGCCTCCCTCGAAGGCTCAGAACGGTGTCATCATTGCCGTAGACCTTTCCCGGCAATTTTGATTCGACCGAAGTCGTAGCATCAACCCTCTCTGAAAGAAGAAGAGGAAAAGAATCTGAGCTGCATCAAAGAAGCGAACCAATCAAAAAACGAGTCAGTTCGAGATCAAAACATCAAACAGAGATACGAATCCATCAAGGAGTCCTGGGAATCAAAATCAGATATCCATCAATCCAATCTGAAGGCAAACCATATCAGAAAAATAGAGAGATTTTGATTTGATAATTAATCCCAAAGCAGATCAAAACAAATCAGTTCAGACTACTAAAATTGAATCGAATCAGGAAATCATATCAGCTCAATCAGGTTCTAAAAGAGGAAACAGGATTCAATCGTGTATCAGATGGATCCAAATCGTATCAGGAAACATCTCTATTGGAACTCAATCTGAATCAATCAAACAAATCAGTATCAGATTCATATCAGAAAATGAAATCCAATCTCACCGAAATACCAATCAAACCCTAAAAGAGGAACAGAGTATCCAATCGTAATCAAATCAAATCGCATCAACACGAAATCAAATCTCAGAGCAATGCAAATCCAATACAGATTGAAAGCCCAAAAATAAATCAAAGCGTATATAAAAGGGAAGACACAACCTGATAAAGGGGGGATCGCGTACAAACCCTAGAACGTAACCGCGAGAGAGAGAGCAAAACCCTAGTGGAGATCGCAAGCAAACGCTAACGAAGGAAGATCGTGAGCGAACCATAGGCGACAGCAAACATCACTGAGCGATCAATATCATCCGCGAAACACCGGAGGAAGATCACCTTCGCCGTTTAAACGGCGGGCAATCAAACCATCCAGCCTCAGAGGAAAACCTCATCACCGGCCGTTTCACCATAAAAGTGAGCCAGGATTGCTTATCATTGCTATTTTCGTGTGTTTTTTTTTCAGGAAATCGAAAGAGAACGGAGAAGAAGATGCATGGCGATCGCGAGAAAGACGAGAGAGGAGAAGAAGAATGAAGCGGCGCCGTGTAACATTAGGGTTCCCAGAACCCTAAATGTTTTGTTTAACTAACGTTTGGGTTGGGTCCGGGTGTGATGACCGGCCCAACCTCTGTTTTTTGTTTTATTTTTTTATTTTCTCTTATTATTATTTATTTTGTTTTTAAAAAAAATCATGTTTTTTATTTGTTTTAAAGTGCTTTGAAAACCTTTTTGTGAAGATATTATAAATAAATAAAACTCTTTTTTTTAATATAATAAAAAAACCCTTTTTTTTAAAAAAACAAAAATTAAAACTTTTTTTTTATAATATAAAATTAAAACTTTTGTAAATATAAAATTGAAAAACTTTTTTTTTAATAAGGAAAACTTTTAAAAAAAAACATAAAAATAAAATCTTTTTTTTTAATTTCTTTTGCAAGCTAACATTAAATCATTAAATTTTTAAATAAAACAATAGTAAAAATCTCAATTTACATTTTCTCGTAACTCATTGCTGCCTAATTCTGCCTACTAACGGGTGTTCATTTTTTGCAGTTCATACTTATTAACGATTGTGTTGAGTTTTCATTTAAGTTTCCTTTATATTTGTATCTGTTGTAACCTCGCGAACCTAATAATCGCGTTTACTTTTAGCATTTAAATTTCTGCTGATGTATGATTTAAATTTCTGCTGATGTACTGCTATTATCACATTACACACTCCGAAGGGTTAGGTCTAACTGTTTGGCCGCCGCGCCAATAGTCCGTAAAACTTCACACATTCAATTTCAAATCCTCAAAACTACAAACCCTAATTTTCACAAATGCCTCGCCGCAGGCAAGATTAATTTTACCCCTAGCATTAGGTCAAAGAGCCGCCACGCTCATTTTAGGGTTTCCCGCCGTGGAATCCCTAATTTAACCCTAATTACAACTTAACAATTCAACGTAGAGATTGGGAGTTTCTACACTCCACGTAAGCGTGTCCTTAAGATGCGTTTATTCCCCTTGAGACCTCGACCACAGTCAAGAAGTTTCTAACCTCCCATTTGAGGGGAACTACGATTACTCTGATTCCACTCCCGTAAGGATACGTAGGCACACGATGCGATGTCTTGCCGAGTAAACTTAGAATTAACCCCTTAGGTCTCCTTTCTCACTTTTAATCCTTTGTACATATACCTTAAGAATAATAAAGCGAAATAGTAAGCATTTGAACAAAAGGTTCCTGTAGAGTACTACAGAAGTTTAGGGTGCTAATACCTTCCCTAAATTTAACCAACCCCCGAACCCTAGATCTTTCCCCGCATTGTGTTTACGATGCAAAAATAGGTTTTCCCTCTTTTGACCTTTTCCTTCGGATAAATCAAAGAGCGGTTGTGAATTGAATTGCGATTCAAACTCATTAATAGTTTGTGATCCTATTTCCACCGCAACAATCAGCGTCACAGACTTTCATGAATGATGATACGATTCCCAGAAGGAGTGGCATCATCAAGTCATGAAGAGGCCTCACTTAGATGACTTCCAAATGATCGGTCCCCAGAGTCGACAATCCTCACGTCTGGACTCCCCTCAGATCCTCAGGACCGGAAAGGAGCACCTCTGCGAGAACCTCGTCTGAGCGTAGATTTCGTAGGGAACTGTGCCTGCTCAGCAGACAGGTTCGTCTACTACTCTCCACAACTATATCTAGGTGCATACTCAAGCCCAGGTCCGGCTTCTCACTCACAGTAACCTCCCTTGCCCACAACAATAATCATAATAATATAATGCTGAAAGTAAATGCGGAAAGGTAAAGATACGGAAAAGTAAAGTGCGGAAAAGATAAAACACATATGCACAACACCCAACAAATAAACACCCAAGCGCTAGGATTGACTCGCGTAGGGGATGGGAAACGGTCCCAGCATAAGGGATGGGAAAAGTCCCTAGATGCTATAAGTCCCCAGCAGAGTCGCCAGCTGTCGCTACTGCGAAAATCGGCGCCGGCTTGACAGGAGAGTCGCCACCGTGCGTTATTTATCCCTCAGAGCGGGAAAGGAAATGCTCGAAGTAAACCTCGCAAAGACGGGAAAAGGTATGGTCATCGCAACCAAAACCTGGATTCGGGAGTCGGTTACGCAAGGGGAAGGTATTAGCACCCCTCACGTCCATCGTACTCGATGGGATCCACGCTTGGTGTTTATAGGAAAAGGGTGTGTTATCTATCTACGCTAATGGCCAGTCTGAAAAGAAAATAAAAGGACAGGACTCGACAGAACATACGGTGTTCTGGGCCTACGTACTCCCTCGTGCAATGGGAGAGTCAGAGTCAACGTAGTTCGACTACCTACGTCTAAACGGGGAAAAGGTTGCTCGCCAGGACATCGCGTCCTGTGCCTACGTACTTCCACACAGCATGGAAGATCAGAGCAAACGTAGTTCGACTAACTACGGCTAAACAGGGGGCTCTCACACAGCAGTGAGAAAACAAACTGGTTCTAAAGGCTCGGGGACCTACAACTACAATCTGGTCTCAAATGCGCTCGGGCAAGAGAAAAGAGATAACAATTAGTCGTCAGCGGGAAAGTCTCGATCGCACAGCCGCGAGAGAACAAAAGGTTAGTTGTTAGTGTGCTCGCTAGGATATCGCATCCTATGCCTACATATCCTCATCTGACACAAGGAATCAGAGCAGCTGTAGTTCAGCTAACTACGGATCAAGCTACTCAAAAGCTCCTACTGAAAGGAAAGGGGAAAAGACACCCTAAAACTATAGCTGAAAAAGGGAATCTACCTACTGATATCATGCCTGGTTGACCATCCTAAAGTCTATCATAACGACTCCACAGCGGAGAAGTCAGAGCTCCTAAGGGATCATGGCAACAGGACTAAATAGCAAAACAGGAATCAACTGCAAAGTAAAGAAATACTGGAAATATGCATGAATGCAACTACTAAACAAGCAAGGCGCAAAGGCCGCAAACCACAGAGGTAAGGGAGCGCAGCTCTACCAAATACCAACAAGCGAAGCCACTCAATAACAAACAAGCAGAAGGAGGACCACCTCAACTTCTCATGCACACAAAGCCTATTTCTAAGATGCACCTACCTCAGAACTATCTAGATGAATACCTAAGTCTAATGCAACACAACACCACACAAGTCAAACAACCCAAAGAGAAGGCTAGCTAACCTGACAAACTTCTATCTAAGACTTAAACAAAAGCCCTGAGCAAGACCCCTAACAAACAAACTTCTAATCTATCTCTGAACAAAGCTCTATGCAAAGCCCGAAACAAAACTCTAAGCAAAACTCTAATCAAAACCCTAAGCAAGAGGAATCAATCCCAGTCTCCAAGCTTCAGAACAAGCTTACCAAAGAAAGGGAGCTAAGCAGACAAACTCATAGTGCCTTCCTCAGGAAAGTACCAGGAGGTTACCACTCAGGAGTCATATCCTATGCGGCTCGACAACTGTGATAAGTTTACATTCCTCCTCAGGAGAAACTAAACTCACATGAAGGCTCTGGCATCATTGGATACTTGAGAAAGCCTATATGGACTAAGGGAACTAAGTGAACAGACCCATAGGACCTTCCTCAGGAAAGTACTAGGAGGCTGCCACTTAGGAATCGTATCCTATGTGGCTCAACAACTGTGATCAGTTTACATTCCTCCTCAGGAGAAATTAAACTCACATGAAGGCTCCGACATCATTGGATACTTAAGAAATCCTAGATGAACTAGAGGAACTAAGTGAACAGACCCATAGGACCTTCCTCAGGAAAGTACTAGGAGGCTGACACTTAGGAATCGTATCCTATGTGGCTCAACAACTGTGATCAGTTTACATTCCTCCTCAGGAGAAATTAAACTCACATGAAGGCTCCGACATCATTGGATACTTAAGAAAGAGGTGAGAAGAAAGAATAAAAGTCATTCATAGTGCCTTCCTCAGGAAAGTACCATAAACTCCCTTCAAACTTCAGGATCTCGAACCTCACAAACAGAGAACAAGCTCCTAGACTAAGCCTCAATCCAATGCATCCTTGCAAGCTCCAACAGGACTTCATCCAGCCTCCATCTTCAAGAAGAAACCACAGATCCTCAAACCACAAGAAACTATCTCTGAAGTTCAACCACAGTTGAACTTCAAAGTCAGAAGCCATCAAGACTTCTCCTATCCTCAAGCTCAGACAAAAACAATCAGAACACCCCACAAAAATCTATCAAAAATCTAGGGGAAACCTACATTAGCCTAGTACAACATACTAAGAAATCAGAACAAAATTCATTACCAGATGAAAGAACTAAAATCAACAAGGCAGACGTGCCACAAACCAATTATTCAATATCAAAACAATACAAAAAATGCAATTAAAATGAAAATGCATGATTAAGCTAATGTTCTTGTACTATAAAATTCTACATTGAATTACGAGTCTACAGAAAAAAGAACGGAATTATTTGATCGAATCTACTATTTTTTATGAATTTTCTAGTAACATGCATGAACTAAAAGATATTAAAAATGTTATTTAAATGGAAAATATGCTAAAAATAGTAAACAAAAATAAAATGGTATTTTTATTTTTATACAATTTTCTAGACATTATTATGAGGTGGTAGAAAAAACAAGAAATTAAAAATCAATCATTTTCATTTTCTTATGAATTTTTCAAAATGCAAGAAAATATTAAAAGAAATTAAAAAAACAAAATTGGAATAAAAGGGGAGGGGGGTTCAAACAGCATGTATGCTCAGTTGAAATCCTAAGGTGGGCCTGAATGGGGGGTGCGCCTAGAAAAAGGCGCAGGCCCAAGGAAATCAAAAAAACCAACTAAAAAAAACAGAGAAAAAACAAATGCATGGGGGTGCAATTAACAGGTTTTTCAGGTTATTCTTCCAAAGAGGCTTACATACGGGGGTGTGTATAGCACTTGGGCCTAAGGCCCATACCAACATCATTCTGTCCCTAACACGCATGGGGGGGAACTAGCAATGAGGGAGTAGTCTGTCAGCAAACACGTTTGGGCCTTACCCAAACCCTAACCCTAACCCAGTTAATCAACGAACAAAAACCCTATCTCCCTTCTCAACTCTCTGTTCACTGTTCACCGTCTAACCTAGCCGTCTTCGTCTTCCTCACCCTCTCTGCAATCTATTTCCAGAAAAACCCCAAACAACCTTCACACATCTCAAACGAAACCTTGTTCCCTAATTCAAAACCAACTAACCCTAACCTGAACTCTAATTGGAACAAACTAACCTTCAAACTCCCCATACGAACCTTAATCCAACGGAATAACAATTAATGGAGGCGATGAAGAAAAGAAAGCGAACCTGAGACGATGGAATTGCTGGGATCCCTTGAAGGCTCAACGAAGATCGCCGAGAGAGAAGAAGATCTTGACGTTTTCCTGACTGTTGAAGGAGCTCATGGAGGCCCTGAAGTACGCGTTGAAGCTCGTTCGAATTCTCCTGGACAAATAGTGAAGAACTCAACGAGTTCTATGAAGATCTGGAAAAACAACTTCAAGAACCGATGAAGATGATGATTCCGGAAGATGATAAATCTTGAAGGTCTTTGGAGTTGCGTAGATGTTCTGAGGAATGTCTTCAAAAGATCGTTGAAGATCTTGAAGAGAGATAACGAACTACGATGATCTGCTTCGAAGGTTGTTGACGGACGGTGTTTGGTGGCTGTTAGAGGTTTCTGGAAAAATCAGATGAACGATGAAGGTTGAACTTTGAAGATCGATGGCGGTTTGATGACGTTCTGGGCAATTCCTTGAATTTTCCGGTCACGGATGAAGTTTCCGGTGACCGTTGGTGAAGGTGAACGGAGGAAGATAGGAGAAGAACGAAGGGTTTGGATGATTCTGGGTTGAAAACCAACTCCGGCGGGTGGTTGCGGCGGCCGGAAGGTGTTAGGGTGGCCGGCGGTGAGAGCTCACCGGATTTGCATGCCGGCCGGTGGGTTCTCAGGTGAAGGTCTGAAGGCGTGACAAGTGGCAGAGGTTAGTGTAGTGGTGCATGCATGTGTTACGCGTGGAGAGAGAGTGGAGAGGTAGTGACACTGAGTGGGAAACGTGGCTGGATCTGGTGAATTGGAGAAGTGAGGTGGTGGGTCCGAGTTTGCACGCGTGGATCAGCTTTTATGCTGACAAATGGCATTTTTCTGGCCAAAAACTGCACAAAAAACGCATTGGACTGATAATGAAGTGGGCCTCCAAAAAATCCCCTCTAGGCCCATACGAAAATTAATAAAAAAAACCAAAACTGAATTAACAAAAAAAATTAAATCTAATTAACCTAATTAAAACTAATCCTAATTAACTAGTGACTAATCCTAATTAAACTAAATGCAGATTAACTATCCTAATTGATCCTATCAAATTCAATTCTAAACAAAAGATTAATCCTAATTAAATCTAAAACCTGATTAAAATCTAATTAACTCTATGTTAATAAACTTCTACTAATTCCTATTAAAATTCTACAAAAGTCTTTACCATTTTATAATATCTATTTAAAAGAAAAACTATATTAAAACAAATTTTATCTATTTCTATTTAAAACTATTAAAAATTCCTATTAACATAAAAGAAAAATCTATATTCCCCTTTTTCTTTATTATTCTAAAAACAATTAAAACTATTTAAAATCTTTTATATTCTAAAAAACTATTAAATCTATTTAAAAAATCTATATAAAATTCTAAAAAGAGATTTAAACTATTTAAAATTCTAAAAAATCTATTTAAATCCTAAAAATGATTAAAATGTCTATTTAAAATCCACAAAAGTCTATTAAACCCTGAAAATGCAGACAAATGCAAATGACCACCATAAAAGAGCGCACGAGACCAGATCGAATCGAACAGAGAACCCCGGGCATCAGAATATTCCAAAATCACTATGTAAGCTAAAAATCCCCGAGGAGCGCACAATTTCCCGAAAATAAAACCCTGATGATCTGGACTGGATCTGCCATCTAGTAAATGAAAACCAAGCTGTAACCCTGATATCCTCTGTCTGTGCACAAATGTCATGCGTCTGATTTGCGAATATGAATTTAAACCACGAGTCAGATAGGAGAACCGGTTGGTAAAATTTTAGGGTGCAACACAAAGTATCTATTGTTGAAATTTGTAAGGAATCTACTGCCGAGATTCTATGTTGAAGTCTGCTGGAGAAATACTTCTGGCGAAGTCCTCTGGAAATCTACTGCCGAGATTATCCAGGAAATAAAATATAAATACCTACTGCCGAGGTCTACTGGTAATCTACTGCCGAGATTAGCCAGGAAAAAGGATGTTTTTGAATAACTGTTCAAAAGGATGATAAACTTCCCCACGCTTCAAGGTTTGTGTGCCATGAACGGGTCTCAGTTTCTTGAAATAACCTCCCCACGCCTCATGGTTTGTGTGCCATGAACGGGTCTCATTTTCTTGAAATAACCTCCCCACGCCTCATGGTTTGTGTGCCATGAACGGGTCTCAGTTTCTTGAAATAACCTCCCCACGCCTCATGGTTTGTGTGCCATGAACGGGTCTCAGTTTCTCCTGAAAGGATGAAAACTCATGAGAGCATCTTCACAGGGGGTTGAAATTTTTTGTAGATTGTAGAATCATTGTAGATTGTAGATGTTGATGTAGATGTTGTATAACTTCTTGGCTGTGAGCTATAATGTATTGTAAATAGTAGAATTTTGTAGATGTCGATGTAGAACCTAGGCTGTAAGCCATAATGTACTGAAGGTTTGCGAAACTTCACCGGGGTCTTCAGGAGAGATGTGAGCCGGTTGAATTATGAAGTATGTCTTCTCAAATAAAGAGAGACTAATGTGATAACCTTCCTCAACTTCTCTGGGGAGATGTCACCTGATGGAAATAATCTTGTGTGACGAACTCACTGGGGAATTCATTCCTGAGGAGCATTCTGGCTGTTGCAAAAATGTGTGAATTCTCAAATAAAGAGAAATATCTGTAATGCTTTCCACTTACCAAGTCGATAATCACTGGGGATGGACAAACCGTCTTGAGAAGACTGCCATTTATCGTTTTGAATAAGATCCTGATCAAAACGAGTTGCTCAAATAAAGAGGTTGTTTGCAATCTTGCATAAATTGTTGAGAAAATCTTGTAATATCGTTGGAGAAATATCCATCTTCAATAGTTATCTTCATAGAGATTCTCTTGGGGAGTCAAAGTGCAAAATAAATGCACACCCAATCCAATTTGAAAAGTCTGGAGATATCCACAATGTGATTGCCAAGAACTGAAGTTCAATTCGGGAAATAACCGAAGAGAAACTGTCAAGAAAGACTCGACCATTGAGATATGAACTCAAATGGGATTATACTAAAACAACTGTCTTCCACGAGGATCGAACTCAGTGGGGAAATGGAAATGTTATGCTCTTTCTGCTTAGGGCTGACAGCTCTAACTGTAAGGAGAAGACGCGCCGAACCACTCGAGGGTAAACACGACCGAAGCGACAGGACAAACAAACACAACAATGCAAAATGCACATGCCATGTTGTCTATCTATATGCTATGCGTATGCTAATGCTGACAAAACAAACGAAAAGAAGCAACCGAAGATGAAATAGATGTCTCGAAGCAAACATCCAACCAATCTTCGAAGATAGAAGTACCACTGGAGATAGGTGGAGAACAAAATATGGGGTCATAATCCTGCTTTAGGGCTTCAACCACTTCCCCTTGGGGAGTAGAGAGCATTCCACTTAGGGATACAACATCTTGATCAATCTTGATTATCTTGTTGAGGATGAGAATAAAGATCTACCAGGGGTGTATCAAACTCATAACTGGAGAAAGCCATGGATAAAATAAATATCCATCTCACTGGAGAGACTCATGCTGGAGAAGATCGACGTTGTAGAAAGTCCAATGAGGAGTAAAACACGCCCCCTTCACCGGGAAGGTGAAGTTGGAGAAGCAATTTACTAGGATTAAAATATCATGCACTTCACTAGGGAAGTGAAGTTAAGCAAATCACTGGGAATTCTTGCATTGAAAAGCTGGAGAATTCTTGGATCGAGAAGATTCATCGGAGAATGTCATGACTACCAGGATTACAATTCATTGGGGACTTGAAGAATGTTGAAAAGTAGTGGTAGTCGCTGTTTTTGAACAATAGTTTGTTGCACATGGATAAGATAATCTTCACTTCTTAGATGCCCCAAGTCACGTGGTTATGAGAAGAAGTCGTTCTAAGAGGATTTTACAGAAAACATGGCGTCCCATTATTTTCAAACTCTTTAGAGAGATTCGCTGAATCTCGACGTAACTGGACCTGATTGTCGGTATTATGGTTGCGTCTTCAGAAATAGCTCTCTAGATGAAGTTGAATTTGTATAAATGAGTAGACTAATTGGAAACAAACTTGCCCCCAGGTTAACAGAATTCTCAATCTTCATCATCGGTGTCTGTATGCAATCTTTCTAAAATATCAAGCGAAGTTAGCAAGTCAGAAATGTTAATTTCAAAACTATTAATGCAACACACGTTTGTCTTGAAGTTTTGAAAAGAGATATCCCAATAACTGGTGACCGAAATCACTAGTTAGGATATAGATTTATTTTTATAAAGCCAACGAAATTTGAGCATAACTCAATAGGAATCAGGAAACGTTATCTCACTGAGTATGCTTTCGAAGTAAACCTTACTTCAATTAGGACTTTGAAAGGTTGTACGATTTGTAAAACAAAGGTATAAGGGTCAAAGTATATTTGTACCCATCCATTTTTGAGAGATGCTCACTTTTTTTGAAAACTTAGGTGCTCAATCAAGCTGACTGAAAATTTCCCTAGGTTAAAATGAGGTTGAAAAATGGTTAAAAAGGAATTAACCGCTAGTGTTTAGGAGGTTTGAAAAAATGAATGCCTTACATCATCAGCAGGGTTCTATTCGTAAGCATACAACAAGAGATCCTACGTTTTATTTCGTCATCCTCCTTCCAATTCTTCACCAAAGTGAGGAAAGATTGGGTAAAAGTTGGCATTATAAAATTTCGAAGAAAATTTTACGAGTGAAACGAATGGATTTCTTCAAGACAAACGCTTATTGCACTAATTATTCAAAATAACATGTTCTTACATGCCAATTATGCTTTTAATCAAAGAAATAAAACACACACAAGCAGACAAACAAACAACTGGTCAATATAAAGGTATTTCATTCACGATTGGTCTTTCTCTTTTGAAGGTTAGCACTTCATTGTCTATCATTTCTTGAACTTTCTCTTAAAAAACTTTGCACTCTTCGATCGAATGCCCCAACACTCCATCATGAAATTCACAGCTGACGTTCGAGTTGAACCAAGGTGGATGAGACTTCATGATTCTAGTCTTTCTGGGTGTCATTACCGAGTTTCGGATGAAATAAGACCAAAGTTGACTGTAATACATTGGGATAAGATCAAACCAACGAGTTTCTTCTTTTTAAATACTCAGGGGTATTTTCTGATTCTGAAACCGTCTTCGAACCTGTCGATTCTGATGTTGACCTAGAGATATCATTCTTCGCTTATGAGGTAGTCGCTGTTTGCGCTGAGCAGTCACTTCATACTGATGTTGAGGGCGAGGTACTGGAACTGGATCTGACAGGATTTGAGAGGAGTCCCGAATTACATTAACATCAACGCTTCTTTCCCCTAGGGAATCATCAACCGAAATTTCTTCATTAACTTGGCCATTCAAGTTATCTTGAATTCTTCCACTTTTGAGTGCACTCTCGATGTTTACTCCGACTTCTATAATTTTGGAGAAATCTGATGGTACAACTCCTACCATCCTATCATAATAAGAGTCTGACAGTGTTCTTAGAAACATCTTGCTTAAATCTTTCTCTGGAAGTGGTGGATGAATTTGGGCTGCCAACTCTTTCCATCGTTGGGCATATTTCCTGAAAGATTCACTGTCGTTCTTACTCATGCTCATTAGTTGATCACTGTCTGGAGCTACGTCCAAATTATAATTGTACTGCTTCACAAAAGCACCAGCTAAATCTCTCCAAGACTGTATACAGTTCCTTTGTAGCTTCATGTACCATATCAAGGATGCCCCAGATAAGCTTTCTTGAAAGCAATGGATCATCAATTCGTCGTTGTCAATATAAGCAGCCATATTTCGAAAAAACATCGTCAAATGGTATCTTGGACAACTAATACCCTTGTATACTTCAAAGACAGGCATCTTGAACTTCGGAGGGATAGTTACGCCTGGAACCAGACATAAGTCACGAGCATCAAGGCCAGATGCATCAGCTTCTTTCACTATTTTCAATTGTTCTTCGAGATCACGAAATCCTTTCTCAATTGCTAGAATTCTGGGATCGTTCATCTTTGTCTTAGCATGAACATTCGGAGGATTCGGTATACTCTGTGGAAACTGGGAAGCTTGAACAACCAAGTTGTCTTGCACAGGCTGAGGTTGTGTAGGAACACCCATTTGTTGAACAATGTCATCAGAAGGAAGATCAAATAGCGGATTGGTCATAATTCTAAAACCAGTCATGGAATCCATATTCTTTATTCTCTTTACTATCCTTTAGTAATACTTCAAGCTTGGTCAGATGGTCGAGATGTCAGCTGATAGACAAAGACAGAAGACCGGATGAGCCACAGAAGAGGAGAGACACATGCATATGCAAAATGCTAAATGAAGGATGCTAATGCAAGAATGCAGAAAATGAAAGGTTTCATGGGACTCGAGTATTTATTAACGTCACAGAGTGTCGCTACTGCGAAAATCGGCGCCGGCTGAACAGAAGAGTCGCCACCGTGTGTTATTTATCCCACGGGAGGGAAAGGAAACGCTCAGAGTAAACCTCGTACAACACGGGAAAGGTATGGTCGTCGCAACCAAAACCTGGATTCGGGAGTCGGTTACGCAAGGGGAAGGTATTAACACCCCTCACGTCCGTCGTACTCGACGGGATCCACGCTTGTTTTCGGGTATGGATTGTTATTCTATCTACACTAAGGGTCAAGGGTTAAAAAGAAAGAAAAAGGTGACTCGGCAAAGTATCGCACTTTATGCCTACGTATTCTCGACTGGAACGAGAAATCAGAGTCAACGTAGTTCGCCTACCTACAGGAAAGGAAGGGAAGGTTGCTCGCTAGGATATCGCATCCTATGCCTACGTACTTTCACACGGCATGAAAGATCAGAGCAAACGTAGTTCGGGCTACGTACGACACAAGTCTGTTTTGATTGATTTTATTCCTTCTGAAAAAGGGTTTTCTGATTAACCGTCCCAGCGGACAAAAAATGACGTTTTGATGAGTTCACATTCTTTTACGGAAGAAGTGTCTTTTATTGTGTTTGAAATCTTATTGTATTTTTCTGTTTGTTTTGAGGAAGAAGAGACAGAACTCTAACCTACGGTTGCGAAGGGAAACAAACTAACCTAATGTTATCATGCATGGGTTAAGACCTAGTGTCTATCATGCTCCTCTCTTACGCAGAGAGAAACAGAGATCCTAAGGGATAGGCAGAAACAGAAACAATATCAGATATATACAGTAAAACAGTAAAATGCATGGATGCAACAGTACAAGCGAGGCAAGGGAGTCTCACTCAACCTCGAACCTAGAAAACAATAGGCGAAAGTGAACAGACTCCACTTTCAACCCAACAGGGTAAACAGCAAACAATACAACTAGGAAATCCAAACAATACATCAGCAATGAAATACAACAGCAAAAGAAACAGCATCAGCAGCTCTGAATCAACATCTGGCTTCAAGTAATCTTCAATCATCTACAGGCTTCAACAAGTATCAATCTCCATCTTCATGGCCTTCAGGAAAGGGCTTTGATCATCAGTTTCCTATAAGCAATGGCTTTTCTTCAAGTCTCCAATCTTCAGGGATGAACATTAGTCAACAAGAGGAGAGGAATGTTAAACAGTAAATTGCCTACCAAAGGTGGCTCATTAACTGTTAACATTATGCAGACAGGTTTCTCTCAAAAGTTCTATCTTCCAAATGCTTTCACTGATCCTTCCAAAGGAAGGAGTTGGATATTTGAAAGAGACTTTGAATCATAGAGAAAGGATGGATGCAGACAAGACATTCCATGTTTGAGAAGCAAGCTTTCTAATATAGAGCTCTGCCTAGCTCCTAAACCCTAGTCTCCTCAGCAGCTGCTAGCAAGAACCTCCTCTCCCACTCTGGCAGTTGATCTTCAATCTCTGGATCTCCAATGGTCTTCATCTCCTCAAGTCTTCAGCTCTCCCAAGTCCCCAAACAATCCCAATACCCAAGCAAGCAAGCAATAATCCCCAGAGGGCACACCACACCAGTCAATCAAATAAGGACAGTATATTAATAGCAGTAGGGGAATCCTGACTTTTTCTAGGGGATCTAATGACTACCCATAGCCCCTATAGTCCCATAGCTAAACTATTCAAACCCTAAGTCCTAAGGGAAAAGAATCAAATCTCCTAAGTCATCACCTAAAACCCTAGTTTGTTCATGTTGTTCACACCTAAGCTAAACACCTAGAATTAATTTCTAAAAAATGGGAACTAAATTGCATCTATAAGTTCAATGTCTAAACTAAACAACCTAAAAAGAATGGGCAAAAAATATTGAAGCAACTAATAGAACAAAAAATAACAAAATCATGTATGAAATGAAACTATTAAAATGTCATTTATTTAGAAAATATGGGAAAAATATCAAATAAAAAATAAAATGCAATTTTTATTTTTTATAATATTCTAGACATCCTAAAGAAAAATATGCAAAAAGAATGAATTAAAAATGATGATTTTTCTATTTATCATGATTTTTATAAGATGCATAAAAAATGAAAAGAAAATAAAAGAAAATATAAAGAAATATTTGAGGGGGTGAGAGAAGTAAAGGCGCGCAGTTGAAATTCATGATGGGCCCCAGGACAGGGGGTGCTAATATCAAGTGGATAAGGCCTAGGTGCGCTCAGAAAAACACTTGAGAAAATGCCAGAAAAATAAAGAAAGATTCGGTGTAAATAGCATCCAATTCATGTGTATTCGTTTGGGCTTAGTGAAAAGGGGGTGTGTATAGCGATTGGATCCAAAGCCCACTCAGAGTATTTAAATGAAACGCCGCGTTTCATGCCAAATCCTTCCCTCCGTTTTCAGCTTTAAACGTGGATCGTTGGATGGGGGATTAAGTCAAAGGTCAAGCTGGGATCGTGTGGTGCCAGGGTCATCTTCAACCTTGAGCCCAAACCCTAACTCAGAAAAACCCTAACCATGCACACACCTTCGAGCTCCCTATTCTCTCTCCCTGCTCCATGAAATCAGATACCTCCAATAGCAAACTTGCTCTACATCAATCCCTCTACGCATCCATGCCAATAGCTCATCCTAAAACTCACTCAATAAAACAATTCGATAGGTGTAACAGATCTGATCCATCATTTTCCAACTGATATTGATCCTCTCAATTCTCTCTAGAACTCATCCTAAACTAATCTAAAACTCACCCTGATCATTTTAAGCACCTAATCTAAGATTATCTCTCATGATTCTTGACATTCTAAGCTTCAACAGAATTAGTGCACCATGATCAACATCCATGAAACTTGTCCAAACTTACCAAAATCAATCATCTCACTTATCCTAACCGATCTATACTAACAATTCCCTATAATTCTCATTAAATCATGCAATTCGAATGAAGTTACCAACCTGTTGTGATGATGAAGACAGCTATGGAATCCTCTTGATCCAATGCTTGAAATGAGGGGAAACTGATCAGTGAACTTGGTGATGAGTTCTGTATGCAACCAAAGATGCTTCAAGGCTTTGAATCTCCTAATTCCAAGATTCTTGCACTTTGAATGATGATGATGAATGGCACGATTCCTTGTTCAATTTGCCAAATAAATGTGTGGATTCTGATCCTTGTGTGATGATGATGAAGATTGAATCCAGAATATTGAAGATTGATGGAGATTATGGAGATTTTGGAAAGCTTATGCAAGTTGAAGAAAGTATGGAAAAGTTGGGGTTTTGAACAAATGGGAGCACCAACCCTTGCATGAATCAGCTTGTATGAATATATAGATGAGGTTGGAACCTCCTAGAACATTGGAGAAATTTCCCTTGCATTTTTCCTTTTCAATTTGGATTATGTTACTTTCAATTCAAGCAACCATGGATAACTCACAAATTATGAACTAAGCTCAAAATTCCACTTTAGCCAATGTCTTTAAAATGCCCTTTCCATTCAAAATGACCTATAATTTTGCTTCATTTGGCCAAGATATGAAAAATATCATTTTTTAAGTCATTTTTCTTCATTAAATTCAAAAATTTTGAAACCTTGTGATATGAATCTTTCCAATCTCTCATGGTCACCTTTCTAGACTCAAAATGTCATTTGGAGCAAGTTTGATGTTGTAAGTTTTTCCATTTGAGGCCTCCTTGTATGAGTTTTGGGCATAGGTTAAAATGACCTGTAATTCACAAATGACCAAAATACCCTTTGCTTGCCAAGACCATAAGTAGAGCTCCCCAAATCAGATGAAGGCATACCATACCTATTTAGAAAGCTAAGACAATTAGGAACAACTCTTATGTTGGCTAAAAATTCATTTGAAATCTCCTTGAGGGGTAAAAAATGCTTGGAAGTCAAGTCACTTTCACAGACAAAATTTCAGATACCTCAGATGACCTGTAACTTGCAAGGACCATAACTTGAGTTCTATAAATCTCCTTGATGTCTTCCACCACTCAAATTAAAGGTCTTGAGATTCTCTACAAGTTTCATGTTGGCCAAGGATCCATTTGAAGCTTGCATTTTGACTTATCTTGCTTGGAAATTTGACCTAAACTAGGGGATTTTACACAGAAACCCTAATTTAGAGACTCCTCTTCTCCTTGATTTCTCTTGAATTCTTCTTAGCATAATAACATATCCTTGTTCTCCATGTCAAATGATGAACCCCACATCCCTTCAATAGACCTGAATGCCCTTAAATCAATCAATTGACCTAGGGTTGACCCAGATGAAACCCTAGTTGACTATCTTCAACTGCAATTCTTGTGATCCCATCAACAACTTGTTTTATTCTCCAAATGACTTTCTAAGTCTCTCATGATGTCTATATACTCTCCATGCTCTCAATTCACAACTCATAATTCCCTTGTTGATCCTCATACACCCTCAGTTAGGAGATATACTCAGTGCTTGATCCACTGGACTCCCTGCTTTCAAATTCTTTCTTGATGACTTGAATGAGATTGAATTAGGATAATAACCTCTGGATAGGCCTCTAGAGATGAGAATAGTGCTTGATCCCCTGTTGAATGACCTGCTATGCTTATGCTATGTAAATGGTTAGGCTATGTACATGACTCTATATGCAAATGCTAATGATATTGCAACATAAACCAAGTGAATAAGGTTGAGCAAATTTTAGGGTGCAACAGCTGCCCCTATTCAAGCGACTCGGACCCGGTTGGGTGAAGAGAGAACGGCCTTCAAACATTCGAGGTACAAGACGGTTGAATACTAAGAAACCCGGAAATTTGCCAACCGCAAAAATAAACTGCACCCCTGTTTGGGTAACGACACCCACTGCCTGTATCTGACTGTTTGCAGCCGCTCACTGATCTCGTAACGACCACGCTGGGGATAACAGATTGCTTGCTTGTCCACATTAGGACTCTGTCTGTCATCAATACGAAGAAATCTCAACTAGAACCTGTCCACGTTAGGACTCCACTTGCTGTTAACCCAGAAAAATCTCGGCAACTCCGCTGGGGGATATTCCAATAAATCGTCCACGCTAGGAATAAATTCTTCCACGTTAGGAATAACACCATCCACGTAAGGAATCATCTCTTCTGCATCTGTCCACGTCAGGACTAAACTTTCCATCTTTCCACGTCAGGATGCAATCTTCTTTTTCCACGTAAGGAGAACCGTATCAATCTGTCCATGTAAGGACCCCAATACAACTCGATATGTCTGCGTCAGGACTCCAATCTTTCCGCGTAAGGAATACAACTTCGGTTCTGAACCTGTCCACGTTAGGACTCACCTTTCCACGTAAGGAGTACATCATTCTTCCACGTCAGGAATCAACTTTTCTTGAATCTGTCCACGTAAGGACCCCAATCTCTCCACGTAAGGAAACCAACTCTTTCCGATTTGTCCGCGTCATGACTACATTTTTCCACGTCAGGAATGCCATCTTAATCTGTCCACGTAAGGACTCCGCTCTTTCCACGTAAGGAAACCTCCTCCTATGTGTCCGCGTAAGGACTCAATCTTTTCCACGTAAGGAACACGATCTCTTTTCCCCGTAAGGAACCATTTTTCTGATTTGTCCACGTAAGGACTCCCATCTTTCTACGTAAGGACCTGAAGTTTCTCTTTCTCTTCCACGTAAGGAACACGCCTTCTTTCCACGTTAGGCATACTTCTTCTTCTGAATCCGTCCACGTCAGGACTAAATTTTCCACGTAAGGAATCTATCTTCTTCTTCCACGTTAGGAATAACTTCTTTGATGTGTCCGCGTCAGGACTAAACTCTTCCACTTCAGGAATAATCTCTTTCTTTCCACGTCAGGAATCAATCTTGATATGTCCGCGTGAGGACTCAATCTTTCCACGTAAGGAATCCCAATTTTAATCTGCCCACTTAAGGACTCCCGTCTTTCCACGTAAGGAATGAACTTGCTCTTCCACGTAAGGAACTGAAACCTCTTTTTCCACGTAAGGAATAGATTCGTCCACGTCAGGACCCATGTTTCGTCTTGACTTGTCCACGTAAGGACTACATCTTTTCTGCTGAGAAAATACATCTTGTCCCCGTCAGGACTCAGTTCTCCATTGATCCCAACTCACAAACTTCTTAGCACCGACGTGACAGCGACTTTGAAGCGGACCCTACTGGGGATACTTGGAAACCAAACTACCGGACACGTGTTCTGATAACCGGCGATGGCCTCTGAATATCTGATTCATGGAACCCCTGATGACAACTAACTCTGCCTGGGAATAAAGAGAAACTTATCCTGATAACTCTGTGGGGAATACGGCCGAAACTGACATTATCATTGGATATCCCACGCCGAGATCTTGAATGCTTGGTAGTTCATTTGAGCAAGAGTTCTCTCCACCTGAACTGCTAGAATACAGAAACTGCTTCAGCAAAATAAATGCTGAAGATACTGCCGACTCCGCCGGGGATAGCCAGATGCTACAGAATTATTCCAGCAAAATAAATGCTGGAAGGGTGAAGTCAACCCTGCTGGGAAATTGGGAACTCAAACCAACACCCTGTTGAGGTAACCCCCTGCTGGGGAATATAACTTTGCTGGGGAATAGCAGACGTGCACAGTATGATCGGACTTTCTGCTGGAGAGTGAACTGACATTACACGGTATCCCTGACGAAATAAATGACAGGACCCACCACCGACTCTGCTGGGGAGAGTCTTGATCTTCGAGTTCCACTGGGAGGAAAGAACACTTGCTGAAAAGAGAATTCCGCTGGGGATGGGATGATTCTCTTGGGGAAAAATTAACTGACTCCACTGGGGAAGAATAAATGACCTTGCGGGGAAAGGGAAACCGCCTGAATACAGCTCACCAATTTGGAAATATTAAGCTTCTGAGGCTGAACCACTCTGCTTGAGATAAGGAATCCTTCTGGGGGACACCACACTGCCTGCATACAGCCTACAATCTTTGAATCGTCAATTCTGTTGAGGATGAACGACTTTGCCGGATAATCCTTTTGCACAGGCTACGACTAGCTGGAGAGTTCGATCCTTCTTCAGGAAGAACCTGCATGACCTGCGTGAGGGCTGAGTCTTTCGTTATTGCAATCTTTTGATCATCTTCCTGCAACAACACAAACAAGACAAGACAAGCCTATGCAACCAAATCAATTCAGGTTAGCGACGTTATTTTCAGTTAATTCAAGGCTTTAGCAACTGTTGGCAAGGGCCAGTGACGTTATACACACGCTAGTTTCATCAAACTTAGGCGTTAATCATGCACAAAACAGTAAAGAACAGTGTCAAGTACTGAATAACGTATTTTATTGATTGGGCCCCTGAATGGGCGGAGTTTTGTACACGGGATGTAACTCCTGAAATGAGGAAGCTACACAAAGCAAATATACAAGTATACAAGTATGCACAAGAAGCATAAGTATTGACAACTTAAATTTGTACACATGTCGGCAACGGGATGCAGATGAACACCCCGAACTGATCCTCCCATGACTCGCCCGACTCTAACGCTTTCCCGGTATCCCCACTTCTGAAGAGATTGTATCAGATAACTGACTCCTCAAATGTATTCTCCCGCATTGATGCTCATTGCAATTATCAAATCCGGACCGCAGCCATTTGCTTTTCAAATCCCTAACTTTTGCGCGAACTGCCCTTTACGGGTTTTCAGTTTACCGGGATACCCCTTTTTGCCGAAGTCGCCCAGTGTAGGTTTTCAACTTCGCGGGTGTACATTTTTTCAATTTTATCCCTAATTTTTGCCCGAACCTTTCATTCTGTTTTTGGTTCGCCAGGATGCCCCATTTTTGCTTGGACTCTCTTTTTCTGTCCAGCGGGTCAATTTTAAGCAAAGTATTTTTTAACTGCGTCCGAATTCACTGTTGATGTAAAGTCTTCACCGTCCATGGTGGACAACAGCAATGCCCCTCCTGAAAAGACTTTCTTGACAATGTATGGCCCTTCGTAGTTGGGGGTCCACTTGCCCCTGTGATCTGCTTGCGGCGGGAGAATCCTTTTCAAAACAAGATCGCCCGTCTGAAAGTTTCGAGGGCACACCTTCTTGTCGTAAGCTTTCTTCATCCGGCTCTGGTACAAACGACCGTATGCTAGAGAAGCTAGCCTCTTCTCATCCATCAAACTCAGTTGATTCAACCTGTCCTTTACCCATTCTGCCTCGTCCAGCTGAACGTCTCGCAATACCCTCAGAGAAGGGATTTCGACTTCTAACGGTAGCACCGCTTCCATTCCATATACCAACGAGAACGGAGTTGCCCCGGTTGATGTGCGTACCGTCGTACGATAACCGTGCAAAGAGAAAGGTAGCATCTCGTGCCAATCCTTATAGGTCACCACCATTTTCTGAACGATCTTCTTGATGTTCTTATTGGCCGCCTCGACAGCGCCATTCATCTTGGGTCGGTAAGGGGAGGAGTTGTGATGTTCGATCTTGAAATTCTGACAGAGCTCCTTCATCATTTTGTTGTTCAGGTTCGAACCGTTGTCCGTGATTATCCGCTCGGGAATCCCATATCGGCAAATGATATCTCTCTTGATGAATCTGGCCACCACTTGCTTCGTTACATTTGCATAAGACGCCGCTTCTACCCACTTGGTGAAATAATCGATTGCTACTAAGATGAACCGATGCCCGTTAGAAGCTGTCGGCTCGATCTTTCCAATCATATCGATTCCCCACATTGAAAATGGCCAAGGCGATGACATCACATTCAGAGGACTTGGAGGCACATGGATCTTATCAGCATAGATCTGGCACTTGTGACACTTCCTCGCAAACTTGAAACAATCAGTTTCCATGGTCAGCCAAAAATAACCTGCCCGCAGCAGCTTTCTAGTCATAGCATGCCCGCCCGCATGCGTACCAAAGGTACCTTCGTGTATTTCCTCCATGAGCAACTTTGCCTCTCTTTCGTCTACACAACGCAACAGCACCAAATCGTGGTTTCTTCTGTATAAGACGCCATCTGGATTCAAATAGAAATTACCCGCTAATCTCCTGAGAGTCTTCTGATCTTGACTGGATGCCCCAGTCGGATACTCTTTGTTCTTCAGGAAATTAAGGATATCAAAATATCACGGTTTGCCGTCGGATGCTTCGTCAATAGCAAACACATAGGCTGGCCGGTCAAGCCGAGAGATAATGATTCTGGGAGCCTCGTTCCAGAAGTTGACTTTGTACATGGAAGACAAAGTGGCCAGGGCGTCAGCCATTTGATTCTCTACCCGCGGTACATGATGCAATTCAACCTTGTCGAAGAAAGGCAACAATCTCCTTGCATAGTTCATGTAATGTATCAAATTGGGCTGTCGTGTCTCCCATTCCCCTTTGATCTGATTCACTACCAGAGCTGAGTCTCCGTATACGTCCAGATGTTTGATTCGCAAATCAATGGCTTCTTCAAGCCCCATTATACAAGCTTCGTATTCGGCCTCATTATTGGTAACTGCAAAGGTCAATCGGGCAGTAAACGGGATGTGCGACCCGTGTGGCGTAGTGATGATTGCCCCTATTCCACTACCGTAAGCATTCACAGCTCCGTCAAATATCATCTTCCATTTGGAACCCAACTCTGGTCCTTCGTCTGGCAACGGCTCTTCACAATCTTTCATCTTTAGGTACATGATATCCTCGTCAGGAAAATCAAACCTCATCGATTGGTACTCTTCAATAGGCTGCTCCGCCAGATATTCGGATAGCACACTCCCCTTTATAGCCTTTTGCGAGACGTATTGGATATCATATTCAGTCAAGACCATCTGCCAACGGGCAATTCTCCCTGACAACGCCTGCTTTTCGAATACATATTTGATAGGATCCATTTTCGAGATGAGCATGGTAGTATGATTCAGCATGTACTGCCTCAAACGCTTGGCGGCCCAGGCTAGTGCGCAACAAGTTTTCTCCAGCATTGAATACCGAGATTCACAATCTGTAAATTTCTTACTCAGGTAATAGATCGCATGCTCTTTTCTCCCTGTCTCGTCGTGCTGACCGAGAACACAACCCATGCTTCCCTCAAGAACCGTCAAATACATTATCAAGGGTCTACCTGCCACTGGGGGTATCAAAATAGGAGGCTCCTGCAAATACTGCTTTATTTTATCGAACTCCTTTTGACAATTTTCGTTCCACGTTACAGCTTGATCTTTCTTCAACAGCTTGAATAATGGTTCACACGTGGCCGTTAGGTGAGATATGAACCGGGCGATGTAGTTCAACCTCCCTAAAAACCCGCGCACCTCTTTCTTTGTTTTGGGCGTCGGCATTTCTTGAATTGCTTTTATTTTAGCAGGATCGACCTCTATTCCTCTTTCGCTTACGATAAACCCCAGGAGCTTACCCGATCTCACCCCGAAGGTGCATTTGTTAGGGTTCAGCCTCAGCCTGAACTTCCTAAGTCTTTTAAACAACTTCAGCAGATTTACCAGATGTTCTTCCTCCGTCTGGGATTTGGCAATCATATCGTCAAATAAACTTCGATCTCTTTATGCATCATGTCATGGAAAAGAGTCGTCATCGCACGCTGATATGTTGCCCCAGCATTTTTCAAACCGAAGGGCATCACTTTATAGCAAAATGTTCCCCAGGGCGTTATGAAAGTGGTCTTCTCCATATCCTCTGGCGCCATTTTAATCTGATTATAGCCTGAAAAGCCATCCATGAAGGAGAATACGGAGTATTGAGCAGTATTATCAACTAACACGTCAATGTGAGGAAGGGGAAAATCGTCTTTTGGGCTTGCTTTATTCAAATCTCTATAATCCACGCACATTCGAACCTTGCCATCTTTCTTTGGCACTGGTACGATGTTGGCAACCCATGAGGGATACTTTGTCACAGCCAGGAAACCAGCGTCCCACTGTTTTTGGACTTCCTCTTTGATCTTCACTGCCATATCTGGTCGAGTTCTGCGAAGCTTTTGCTTGACTGGCGGGCAATCTTCTTTCAGTGGCAGGCGATGCACAACCATATCTGTATCGAGCCCAGGCATATCTTCATATGACCAAGCGAATACATCATTATACTCCCTGAGCATTTCAACCAGTCTTCGCTTGATATCACTCTGCAGTGCGGCTCCGATACGAATATTCTTCTCAACCCCTTCCGACCCCAAGTTGATAATTTCGATGACCTCTTCGTGAGGCAGAATGGCTCTTTCCTCTTGCTTCACCAACCAAGACAGTTCTTCAGGAACGTCGCTATCTTCGACAACCTCTTCTTCGGCCTGAAATACTGGGTGCTCAAAGTTGGGACGAGTCATAGGTGGTTCAAAGATGTCATCTGAAAATGTTATCCTGCAAAAGGAACGGTTAAGTGCTTCAAAATGCGTATAAAGCGAACAACCACGTTGCCATTTTATTGAAAAATATACTACAAGAAAGACAGGGATTACAGTATTTGCACATGAAAAAACGCCATTTATTTAATGATTGACACGCAATGTTCATAACGAAACAGCCCTAAGCAGATCCTGATGCCCCGGGCAAGACATCAGATTATTCAACAATTAATAAAGCAAAGCATTACTGTTTAAAAGTCACAGGAACAAGCTCCTGAATAGACCAGTTGCACAGTCCCTGTCCTGGCGTGCTTGGCTGAATCCAGGCATCCATATCACAGTCGCTGTCTCCTTCGTCAGACTCCGAAGCAGCGTTGATGGTTTCATGGCACACTCCACTGGCAGAGATGGTGATTGGCCCTCTGAAACGGGGTGCTCCCACGGTAGGAGTTGATGACGACGGTTGGTATCCTAGCCCAAACCGGTCCATCTTCACAGGAATGTCCAGCACTTTGCCCCAGCCCTTTGCTTCTCCTGCTTCTACTAGAGCTTGCGCTTCTTTATACGATGAGACGGCTATCTCTGGCACTTTGCTCGGCCCGGGACCTTTGTCCTTGATGCGCAAACCTTCAAATTCCTGGCAGGGCGTTTCGTGGATTTCTCCATCGACCTCCACATATTTAAATGACGACAGATGGCTAACCAGGATGTCCTCTTCTCCGCATACGGTGACTACGCTGTCTCCGACCATATATTTCAGTTTTTGATGTAGGGTAGACGTGACTGCCCCAGCCCCATGAATCCAGGGTCTTCCAAGCAAACAGCTGTACGCAGGCTGTATATCCATGATATAAAACTCAGTTGCAAACACCTCCGGCCCCACCTGCAGAGGCAGTGTGATCGATCCAAAGACTGTTCTCCGCGTGCCGTCAAACGCTCTGACTACCAAATCACTGGGCGTACACAAGATTCCTCTAACATCCAGCTTCATCATCGCCTTCTTGGGCAGCACATTCAAAGACGATCCGGTGTCAACCAATACGTGCGACATTACTGATCCTCTACACTCGACAGATACGTGCAGCGCCATATTATGATCTCTTCCTTTCGGGGTCAAGTCAAAATCAGTAAAGCCCAAGCTGTGGCCGGCATTCACATGTGCCAACACTCCTTCCAGCTGATTCACGGAGACGTCTTGGGGTACAAAAGAAGTATCCAGGACTTTCAGCAACGCATTTCTGTGGGCTTCCGAACACAACAGCAATGACAGAATAGATATTTTGGACGGCGTCTGCTGCAGATGCTCCACAATCTTATAATCACTTTTCCGAATCAAGCGCATGAACTCTTCTACGTCTTTCGATGCCGATTCTTTGTCACTTGCTTGTGCCGGGACATTCTCAACCGCTTTCCCTTTCCCTTTCGCGAGTCTTTCGGCCTCCACTTCAGGGGATATAAAGATCCTACCACTCCTTGTCATACCTCCCGACCCAACAACATGATCCACAGTCTCGGCTGGCTGCTTATTAACATCAATTTTTATTTCGTCACAATACACCTCCAACCCATATGACCATGGGACTGCTTTCGTGCTCTCGTACGGGATCGGCCCGGCCTTAGTTATGGTGATCGGTGGTCGCCGAGCTGGTGCTGCAATAGTGATTGTCTTTCGAGGAATCGTTACAGTGGCCATATCAGTCTGATCACATGCTACTGCCCCCGCGGGCTTTTCAGTTGCTGCTTGGTCAAACTGCAATATGCCTTCATCAATTAAAGCCTGAATGCCCTTCTTCAAATCATCACACCCCCCAGCTAGGGTCCAACAGTCTAAGCAATACTCGTCACATCCCGGGTAAACACCCCCTTGTAACAGTCGGCTTTTTATTTCGCTCAGCGGCGTCTTTAAATCTTCGACGTTCATAATCAGATTCAACCCTTCCTCAGTCAGAATGGCGTTTGCCCCATGATTAGGCATGGGTTTCTGCACTATATTCGGACCTGCCGTTCCGAAATTAATAGTCTTATTGTCCAGAAGATCCTGCACAACATGCTTAAAAGCATGGCAACCCTCTATATCGTGGCCCGGGGCCCCAGAATGAAACTCACAGTGCCTGCTTGCGTCGTAACCAAACGGGGGAGCTCCCGTTATCGGTGCTAGAGTTCTCTTCTCTACCAAGTTCAATCCCAACAATGTCTGCAATAAATCAGCATATGTCGAGGGAGGCTTCTCAAACACTCTTCTTGGTTTACTACCCTGGAATCTTCGCTGAGCCTGCTGTGCCCCCTGCTGAGGCTGCTGCTGCTGTTGCATTGGCTGTTGCTGAACCGGTTGTTGTTGCTGAAGTGGTTGTTGTTGATACGGGATAGTAACACTCGCCACCTGCTGCGGCTGACGATATTGACCTCGTCCCCTGCCTCGGCCTCGGCCTCGGCCTCCAAATACTGCGCTTGCCTCGCCCTGACGGCGCCCACCAAAAGCCTTCCTATTACTGCCAGATGCAGTCGATTCCTCAACCTGGAATTTTCCTTGCTTAATGTTACGTTCAATCTTTTCTCCCATCAGAATTAGGTCTGAAAAACTGGCCAGAGACGTGTGAAACAGCATATCATGAAACAGACCGGTGAATGTGCCGACAAACATGTCATTCATTTCCTTATCTTCTACCGGAGGACGGACCCGGGCAGCCATATCGCGCCACCTTTGCGCGTACTCTTTAAAGCTCTCCCCCTTCTTCTGCGACAGTCCCGCCAACTGGACCCGATTGGGTGCCAAGTCGCTGTTATACTTGTAGTGAGCTACAAATGCCTCGGCTAATTGCTTCCATGTCTTGATATCAGTTGGCTCCAACCCCATGTACCATTCTAGGGAAGGACCCGACAGACTATCTTGAAAGAAATGCATTAGCATTCTTTCATCAGTTGAGTATGCAGACATCTTTCTGTAATAAGCTCGTACATGCACTTTCGGACATGTGTCCCCTTTATACTTATCGAACGCAGGAGCTTTGAATTTGATTGGCACCCTCAAGCCAGGTACCAAGCCCATTGTTGCCATGTCCAAACCCACAGCACTTTGGTTCAGGACTCCCCTCATCTGCTCTTCTAGCATTCTGATCTTCTGGGAGTCATCCATCGGCCCTTCGAAACCTCCGCCGGAGAAAGCGTCCTCCTGTTGATCCTCTTGCCACATACCATTTCCAGCTCCATACCCATCATATCCATTATTACGTCCAGCTCTGATATGATTCATCCCCGGACCTCGGCCTCTGTTGCCGTACCCTTGAACTCCTCCAGCAGGACCAAAAGCCATAAATCCAGCACCGTTTCCATTTCCAAAACCTCCGTAACCCTGGTTGGTCGCGCCATAACCGTCTTTCCCAAAGCCCTGAGCATTAAAGCCATATTTCCCCGCATTATCGAATCCCTGATCATTGAATCCGAATCCAGCATTGACGAAGCCATTGCCTCCCGTATTATCTCCCAAATTGACATCACCCAGCCCAACGTTATGGACAGCAGTCTCGTTCCCAACTCCGACGTTACCATTCACAGCAGCGGTAGCGTTGTTGATGTTAGCAGCAGGTATATTGACTACAGGTGGAGCCACTGGCGTGGGAGTGCCGTCTCCATGAACAGTATCGACCCGCACAGACTGATGATCTTCATTACCGTGACCAGCATTTCGAGCCAACAGAGGCTGGACCATGGCCTGCAAATTCTCCTGCCCTTTTGCAATAGCTTCCATGGTCTGCATAAAGAGAGCGAGCTTCTCGCGCACATCTTGCATCTCGTTCTGCATTTGATCCATGATTCTTCGACAGTTGGTGCGGGTAGAATAGCGGTGCGGGTGCTGATCTGCAATCCTGTAAAGTACCCGGTACAGAGCAGGAAATCAGACATTTATTCAAAGATTACCTGTAATGCAATATGAATATGAATGCAATGCAATGTGTCTGTGCCTTAGGGAAATTCATTCCCCCCAGTTCTAGTGTGAAGGTGCCAGTGCGGTGACAGTGCTGACAATAGGAATATCGGAGCTGAATCATAGAAAGCCTCATATATTGCAGGGAAAATCAATAAGCCCAGAGTACAATATCACTGAGAGTACAAAGAAGGCATGACCTCAACCAACAATCCTGGTGATGGTCAGCACTATGCAAATAAAGCATACAAGTTATTATATGAAATGATCAAATCCTCCCAAAAGTCTGGTACTCTTCTATCAACTTCTTGGTCTCTGGATGGCTTGGTCGATCAAGCAGCCCTTCAACAAGTTGGTTTCTCTTCTTAAGAACACGGCGCACGTCTTCAGCAGTTTCTTCCCATGTTGCTTCTCCGAAGCAATCTTCTAGCTTTCGCTTCTGAGACACCGTTTCATCTCTGCATTTGATTGCCTTGTTCAGTGCATGCTGGACACTATACCGGGTCATCACTTCTTCCTCACACTTCTTGATGCTAGACTTCAACTTCTCCTCGAGGTTGGAGATTTGCTGCTTCAGCTTATCTTCCCTCTTCTTATTGTTGGTGAGTGTAGCATTCCAAGTCTTGTTGCAAGAGGAGATTTCTCGGTGTGCCGCGTCAAGCGCTTTCTTTTTGGCTTCCAGCATGTCATGGGAGCTTCTGAACTCTTGCCCCAGACGTTCGCGCTTCTTCTTTTCTTCGGTCAACTCAGCCCCTAACCTGTTTAACAGCTCGATTTGTTGTTGGAAAGCATATACAGCCTTGTTTTTCTCACTGCGTACTTGAGCTAGCTCTTGCTCTAACCCTTCGTTGATCTTCGTCAAGGCTTCCTTTTCCTTCACAACTTGCTCGTAGGCCTCCCTATAAACAGTAGTTGGCTCTTCTGCCGGGACGGGAACAGTGACGGGTGCAGCGGGAAATGGCATTAATAACTGACTTGCTCTTTCCTGGATCCAAACCCTGTAAGGCCCATAAGCCTGGCAATCGTTCTTACCTAACAGTGGCTTCCCTTTGCGGTTAATACGTGTCCAGGCATGTTGCAACTTGGCTAATAACTCCCCCTTCACGTCACCTGTGAAGTACAGAGATTCCCGTGCTTCTTCCTTCTGAGGTGGATTCTTCAGTGCATATCCGAACTGACGAATGAATAGAGAAGGGTTGTAATTGATACACCCTTTTCTTCCTATCAGCGGCACATTAGGGTACCCAGAACAGTTGAAGATGAGCTCAGATCCCAACAGGTCTCGATCAAACCACACAACGTCTTCGGAATATAGCCTCATCAAGCGCTCTGACCAACTGGCTGAGGTTGCACTGTCCACAAATGGTCCCTTCATGGGGAGATGACTTTTGAACCACATATTTAATAGAGGAGCACAACAGTAAACAACTTTTCCCCTTCGGTTTTCGTTCTTGTAGTGCAATGAGTGGTAGAAGTCTCCGATCAACGTTGGCACTGGGTCGCCTGCAGCAAACAGATAGAAAGCATCCAGATCCACAAAGTTGGGCAAGTTAGGAAACAGCACGATTCCATAAATGCATAAAGCCAAAATAGCATTGAAAACCACCCAACAACCGTTCCTGGCGTACTCTTGAGCCTTGCCAACCAGAAAATCCAGAGAGAAACCGGGAACCCCGAGCCAAGAAGTCACTAACAACTCAGCAGCGTTCATATGCAAGGCTTTGGCTAAGTCCTCCAACTTGGGCTCAGCAGCAGAGTGAATAAAGGGAACCTTGTTCTGCACGGGAAGCTCAGTAAACTCCACATACTCCTCAATGGTAGGCCCTAGAATGAAGTCAGCAAAAGTAAAGCATCTCAATGCGGGGTCATAGAACTGCATCAAGGTGTACAGCCCGTGCATCTCATCAGCAGTGGGCTTGCAAACTAATCTCAGTAATCTTCCATGACTCATTCTGAAGCTTCTCCTGACCTCCTCATCAGCAAGAGATATCAGACCAAGCAAAGGAGTAATATCAGGTGTCGGTAGCTTATACGCAACTGTCTTCCTCAAACCAGCCATGATCAAAACTCAGAAGTCTGGGTACTAGAACCGGGGAATATGCAAATGCACCTGCAGCACAGACACACGTTAGTGAAATGCAAGTGGTAATGGATATGCAGGCAATGCAATGCAAGTAACATGCAACAGGGACCAAAGCTGTAGCTGAATAGCCTGAACCCAATCAAGAAAGGTCTCAGATAGACCATCCAGAAGTCATCAAACCCTGGTCTCAGATAGACCTAAAACAAAGCTCCAACACTGGTCTCTGACAGACCTCAAACCATAACTCCAACTGGTCTCTGGTAGACCTCAAATCACATTTCCAATTGGTCTCTGACAGACCTCAGAATTCTCCAACTGGTCTCTGACAGACCTCAGAACACATCTCCAAATGGTCTCTGACAGACTTCCTCACTCTCCATAAATACCCAGGATCTCTGATCAAGAAATAACCGGTAGTCTGAAGGTCTAGTTACCTGCATAACCCCAAACCCTCTCACAGGTGGATGTCCTAGTAACTGACAAAGGTATGGCATCCTATGCGGTCGTCGGCGTCACAGACTTTCAGGGTTGATGATACGATTCCCAGAAGGAGTGGCATCATCAAATCCTGAAGAGGCCTCACTTAGCCAACTTCCAAATGATCGGTTCCCGGAGTCGACAATTCAGCTGACCAACAACCCCTTCGACCCAAAGGGTAGAAAAAGAAGCCAACCAGAAGAACCTCGTCCGAGTGTAGATTTCATGAGACACTAATGCAAGCAAAGCCGGCACGCGCCCACTACTTTCTACTCTAATTCTAGGTGCACTCAAGCCCAGGTCCGGCTTCTCACTCAATATCAGAACACCCATCACACCCCAATACAGCAATAATAATCCATACATACAAAGCTGAAAATAAAGGTCAGAAATATAAATCCATACAAAATCCTCGACGGGAGAACAAGCGTTAGGATTGACTCTCTTAAGGGACGTTGGATCCCAAATGCATAAGAACTATCGCAGTCCTTAGCAGCCAGGGGACGTTGGATCCCCAGCAGTCGCCAGCTGTCGCTACTGCGAAAATCGGCGCCGGCTGAACAGAAGAGTCGCCACCGTGCGTTATTTATCCCACGGGAGGGAAAGGAAACGCTCAGAGTAAACCTCGTACAACACGGGAAAGGTATGGTCGTCGCAACCAAAACCTGGATTCGGGAGTCGGTTACGCAAGGGGAAGGTATTAGCACCCCTCACGTCCGTCGTACTCGACGGGATCCATGCTTGTTTTCGGGTATGGATTGTTATTCTATCTACACTAAGGGTCAAGGGTTAAAAAGAAAGAAAAAGGTGACTCGGCAAAGTATCGCACTTTATGCCTACGTATTCTCGACTGGAACGAGAAATCAGAGTCAACGTAGTTCGCCTACCTACAGGAAAGGAAGGGAAGGTTGCTCGCTAGGATATCGCATCCTATGCCTACGTACTTTCACACGGCATGAAAGATCAGAGCAAACGTAGTTCGGGCTACGTACGACACAAGTCTGTTTTGATTGATTTTATTCCTTCTGAAAAAGGGTTTTCTGATTAACCGTCCCAGCGGACAAAAAATGACGTTTTGATGAGTTCACATTCTTTTACGGAAGAAGTGTCTTTTATTGTGTTTGAAATCTTATTGTATTTTTCTGTTTGTTTTGAGGAAGAAGAGACAGAACTCTAACCTACGGTTGCAAAGGGAAACAAACTAACCTAATGTTATCATGCATGGGTTAAGACCTAGTGTCTATCATGCTCCTCTCTTGCGCAGAGAGAAACAGAGATCCTAAGGGATAGGCAGAAACAGAAACAATATCAGATATATACAGTAAAACAGTAAAATGCATGGATGCAACAGTACAAGCGAGGCAAGGGAGTCTCACTCAACCTCGAACCTAGAAAACAATAGGCGAAAGTGAACAGGCTCCACTTTCAACCCAACAGGGTAAACAACAAACAATACAACTAGGAAATCCAAACAATACATCAGCAATGAAATACAACAGCAAAAGAAACAGCATCAGCAGCTCTGAATCAACATCTGGCTTCAAGTAATCTTCAATCATCTACAGGCTTCAACAAGTATCAATCTCCATCTTCATGGCCTTCAGGCAAGGGCTTTGATCATCAGTTTCCTATAAGCAATGGCTTTTCTTCAAGTCTCCAATCTTCAGGGATGAACATTAGTCAACAAGAGGAGAGGAATGTTAAACAGTAAATTGCCTACCAAAGGTGGCTCATTAACTGTTAACATTATGCAGACAGGTTTCTCTCAAAAGTTCTATCTTCCAAATGCTTTCACTGATCCTTCCAAAGGAAGGAGGTGGATATTTGAAAGAGACTTTGAATCATAGAGAAAGGATGGATGCAGACAAGGCATTCCATGTTTGAGAAGCAAGCTTTCTAATCTAGAGCTCTGCCTAGCTCCTAAACCCTAGTCTCCTCAGCAGCTGCTAGCAAGAACCTCCTCTCCCACTCTAGCAGTTGATCTTCAATCTCTGGATCTCCAATGGTCTTCATCTCCTCAAGTCTTCAGCTCTCCCAAGTCCCCAAACAATCCCAATACCCAAGCAAGCAAGCAATAATCCCCAGAGGGCACACCACACCAGTCAATCAAATAAGGACAGTATATTAATAGTAGTAGGGGAATCCTGACTTTTTCTAGGGGATCTAATGACTACCCATAGCCCCTATAGTCCCATAGCTAAACTATTCAAACCCTAAGTCCTAAGGGAAAAGAATCAAATCTCCTAAGTCATCACCTAAAACCCTAGTTTGTTCATGTTGTTCACACCTAAGCTAAACACCTAGAATTAATTTCTAAAAAATGGGAACTAAATTGCATCTATGAGTTCAATGTCTAAACTAAACAACCTAAAAAGAATGGGCAAAAAATATTGAAGCAACTAATAGAACAAAAAATAACAAAATCATGTATGAAATGAAACTATTAAAATGTCATTTATTTAGAAAATATGGGAAAAATATCAAATAAAAAATAAAATGCAATTTTTATTTTTTATAATCTTCTAGACATCCTAAAGAAAAATATGCAAAAAGAATGAATTAAAAATGATGATTTTTCTATTTATCATGATTTTTATAAGATGCATAAAAAATGAAAAGAAAATAAAAGAAAATATAAAGAAATATTTGAGGGGGTGAGAGAAGTAAAGGCGCGCAGTTGAAATTCATGATGGGCCCCAGGACAGGGGGTGCGAATATCAAGTGGATAAGGC
Organism: Lathyrus sativus; assembly: GCA_963859935.3. Taxonomy (NCBI): domain Eukaryota; kingdom Viridiplantae; phylum Streptophyta; class Magnoliopsida; order Fabales; family Fabaceae; genus Lathyrus; species Lathyrus sativus. The sequence continues at coordinate 441,121,211 of OZ012740.1, read as the reverse complement.
CCAGGTGCGCTCAGAAAAACACTTGAGAAAATGCCAGAAAAATAAAGAAAGATTCGGTGTAAATAGCATCCAATTCATGTGTATTCGTTTGGGCTTAGTGAAAAGGGGGTGTGTATAGCGATTGGATCCAAAGCCCACTCAGAGTATTTAAATGAAACGCCGCGTTTCATGCCAAATCCTTCCCTCCGTTTTCAGCTTTAAACGTGGATCGTTGGATGGGGGATTAAGTCAAAGGTCAAGCTGGGATCGTGTGGTGCCAGGGTCATCTTCAACCTTGAGCCCAAACCCTAACTCAGAAAAACCCTAACCATGCACACACCTTCGAGCTCCCTGTTCTCTCTCCCTGCTCCATGAAATCAGATACCTCCAACAGCAAACTTGCTCTACATCAATCCCTCTACGCATCCATGCCAATAGCTCATCCTAAAACTCACTCAATAAAACAATTCGATAGGTGTAACAGATCTGATCCATCATTTTCCAACTGATATTGATCCTCTCAATTCTCTCTAGAACTCATCCTAAACTAATCTACAACTCACCCTGATCATTTTAAGCACCTAATCTAAGATTATCTCTCATGATTCTTGACATTCTAAGCTTCAACAGAATTAGTGCACCATGATCAACATCCATGAAACTTGTCCAAACTTACCAAAATCAATCATCTCACTTATCCTAACCGATCTATACTAACAATTCCCTATAATTCTCATTAAATCATGCAATTCGATAGAAGTTACCAACCTGTTGTGATGATGAAGACAACTATGGAATCCTCTTGATCCAATGCTTGAAATGAGGGGAAACTGATCAGTGAACTTGGTGATGAGTTCTGTATGCAACCAAAGATGCTTCAAGGCTTTGAATCTCCTAATTCCAAGATTCTTGCACTTTGAATGATGATGATGAATGGCACGATTCCTTGTTCAATTTGCCAAATAAATGTGTGGATTCTGATCCTTGTGTGATGATGATGAAGATTGAATCCAGAATATTGAAGATTGATGGAGATTATGGAGATTTTGGAAAGCTTATGCAAGTTGAAGAAAGTATGGAAAAGTTGGGGTTTTGAACAAATGGGAGCACCAACCCTTGCATGAATCAACTTGTATGAATATATAGATGAGGTTGGAACCTCCTAGAACATTGGAGAAATTTCCCTTGCATTTTTCCTTTTCAATTTGGATTATGTTACTTTCAATTCAAGCAACCATGGATAACTCACAAATTATGAACTAAGCTCAAAATTCCACTTTAGCCAATGTCTTTAAAATGCCCTTTCCATTCAAAATGACCTATAATTTTGCTTCATTTGGCCAAGATATGAAAAATATCATTTTTTAAGTCATTTTTCTTCATTAAATTCAACAATTTTGAAACCTTGTGATATGAATCTTTCCAATCTCTCATGGTCACCTTTCTAGACTCAAAATGTCATTTGGAGCAAGTTTGATGTTGTAAGTTTTTCCATTTGAGGCCTCCTTGTATGAGTTTTGGGCATAGGTTAAAATGACCTGTAATTCACAAATGACCAAAATACCCTTTGCTTGCCAAGACCATAATTAGAGCTCCCCAAATCAGATGAAGGCATACCATACCTCTTTAGAAAGCTAAGACAATGAGGAACAACTCTTATGTTGGCTAAAAATTCATTTGAAATCTCCTTGAGGGGTAAAAATTGCTTGGAAGTCAAGTCACTTTCACAGACAAAATTTCAGATACCTCAGATGACCTGTAACTTGCAAGGACCATAACTTGAGTTCTATAAATCTCCTTGATGTCTTCCACAACTCAAATTAAAGGTCTTGAGATTCTCTACAAGTTTCATGTTGGCCAAGGATCCATTTGAATCTTGCATTTTGACTTATCTTGCTTGGAAATTTGACCTAAACTAGGGGATTTTACACAGAAACCCTAATTTAGAGACTCCTCTTCTCCTTGATTTCTCTTGAATTCTTCTTAGCATAATAACATATCCTTGTTCTCCATGTCAAATGATGAATCCCACATCCCTTCAATAGACCTGAATGCCCTTAAATCAATCAATTGACCTAGGGTTGACCTAGGGTTGACCCAGATGAAACCCTAGTTGACTGTCTTCAACTGCAATTCTTGTGATCCCATCAACAACTTGTTTTCTTCTCCAAATGACTTTCTAAGTCTCTCATGATGTCTATATACTCTCCATGCTCTCAATTCACAACTCATAATTCCCTTGTTGATCCTCATACACCCTCAGTTAGGAGATATACTCAGTGCTTGATCCACTGGACTCCCTGCTTTCAAATTCTTTCTTGATGACTTGAATGAGATTGAATTAGGATAATAACCTCTGGATAGGCCTCTAGAGATGAGAATAGTGCTTGATCCCCTGTTGAATGACCTGTTATGCTTATGTTATGTAAATGGTTAGGCTATGTACATGACTCTATATGCAAATGCTAATGATATTGCAACATAAACCAAGTGAATAAGGTTGAGCAAATTTTAGGGTGCAACACAGAGTACCAAATAAAATTCATGTATTTTTTTTTACTGTTTTATTTTTTTTATTGGATTACAAGGAAACAGCCTTGTAAGAGTCCTTACTTAATAGCTAAATAAAAGCTAATAAAGCCCTAAGGAAGTTCTTCATCTTGCTTGTTGATATACTTCTCTAACTGGATCTTCTTGAAGATAAGTTGTCCATGATCAACTTCGAAAGAGTAATGTGATAGAGGAAAATAAATCCTCCATCTCTCTTCTATTCTTGTTGGAAAGTGAGAAAGGAATCCCTTGGTTACTTGGATCTTTAATGTTGATGAGAGTATTTTGAACTTCACTTGATCTTTAATAATAAGGGAAGTCTTTCGTATTTGTCTTTGAGTCTTCTTGATTCTTCAATCAATGTCCTTAACTTCCTTAGGTCATCCAAGTTAGGACTCATAAAAGAATATTTCAAAATATTTTCTTTTGTAATCCCTATTGGTTTCTGTAATGTTTATAAATGAACTAAGAATCCCATGAAACCGATGCAATATGATGCTATATGATGCAATAAACACAAGTAAGCACATAGATGCACAAAGATAAACAAACAAGGGAGACCCTAGGTTTGCAACGAGCATGGAGCAAAGGTATACCCATTCCCAAAGGTTGTGGACTAAAGGTTGATTGTACCTGTAGAACAAGGTTCTAATAAGGTTCCCAAAATCATTAGCTCATCTTTCGAATATTATAAATTTCCCAATTACTCGGTGATTAATAATATTCTCAAGAGAACTTCTTTTGAGTGTAGCATCGCGTAGCACTATTTTGGGTGTACTCCCTCATAGTCCTGCACTACGTCCTAATAAAGGCCAAAGTGGGGTTAAGGTAACTATGGTCCTCAATATCATAGACTCCAATCGAAAATAGTAAAAGTCTTCACAATTACTCGTTCAACCAAACTATTTTCGAAAGGGTCTCAACTGAGCGTGATTTTCAAGTCGACTTGGTCGAGATTCAACTCCCTATAAGTCTCGTCGAACATATCACTATCATATCATAATTTCTCTCAAGTTCGGGTGTAGGACTTTGTCTCACCACTTAAGGATAATAGCCCAAAATAAATAAAAAACAAATAAGCAAGTAGGCAAATAAACACATATATAGAGCAATAAAGAAAAAAAAAACAAGATAGAGGGACCCACTGAGAGTCCCCAATGAAGTCTCCATTTCTGTCGCGGTGAAAATCGGATACCAAACTATTGATTAATTTGAATCTTTAATTCATTTTGCAACCGAACTTTGATTTGTCCAAAGGAAGGGATAAAGATCAAAATCCCACAATGCAATGCATATGCAAAGGTTAGAGAGTTTTAGGTTCCGGGGTTGGTTAAACTTAGGGAAGGTACTAGCATCCTAAGTTTTCTGTAGTACTCTACAGGAACCTCTTGTTTTGTGTTTATTTATTGCTAATGTTTATTTGCTTAAGGTATAAAAGACCTAGGGGTTTATTTCTAAGTATACTCGATAAGATATCGCATCTTATGCCTACATATCCTTACGGGAGTGGAATCAGAGTATTTGTAGTTCCCCTAAAGGGTTTGAGGAGTTCTTTGACTGTGGTCAAAGTTCCTACGGGTTTAGGGTAGTTGATTGATTGATTTTAGGAGAAGAGATGCGTTATCATTTTAAGGGAGATTTAACCGCCACAAGTTGTAGGAAAATAGTCTTTGCATCGTCTTAAGAGAAGGGCTTAAGTACTCGGATATGGATCGACGAGGTACGCCTCTATCTCTCTTAAGGCAAAGTTTCTACATATTGATTGTATTGATGTGGGATGGAAGTTCTATCTCGCTTAAAATGATTAACATCTATTTCTCTATTGTGTTTGAATGTTTGAATTGAGTTGTATTTGTTTGTATCTATGTTGTAAGATAAAGACAAAGGTCCTCCTATGGGGTAGGATCTAACCTAGAAAGATCAACTTGAATGAGATCAAGGATCAATGGCAAAATGGTGCAAATGATGTGCACTACACACAATTGTTGAATCATGTGTAGGTTTTCCCTTTGGACGGAATGCAATGCGATAATGTAAAGGATGAGCAATGTAAATTGCGGAAAATAAAGACAGTAAGGTAAATCACTACACACGCATGAAAGCGCTAAGTGGGTGAAAGTGGTGTGAATTGTGGGTGTGCGAACGAATCAGAGACGGAAGCGTGCACGATTGATTACATTTTACGATGCAAGATTAATTTTAGGCGAGATTTATTTATGAGAAAAAGGTTGATTTAAGGGAGAGATTGATTTTGGGTTAACTTATGAGAAAATGATATTTCTGATGAGCTTGATTTTAAGAAAAAGTTATATTATTTGATTTACGAAAAGTATCGACTTATTTGATTTGAATAAAAATTGACTTTAATAATGATTTTATAAAAAAGTTGGTTGTGATTTGATTTTAAGGAAATTAATAATTAATTTATTAATAAAAGATTAATTTAGATAATAAAGGTTTGTTATAATTTATTTTTAAAAGGTTGTTTTAAATGTGAAATAACTTAGTTCCTAATTTTAAAGAGAAGATTTCTTAATTAAAAAGAAAAAAAGGGTTTCATTATTTTTTGTAATTTTAAGTGAAAATATTTTATGAGTTTTATGTTATTATTAAAAGGAGAAAAAAAAGAAACTAAATAAAAATCTAGATCTAAATATTTATTGAAACTTTAATTCTAATAATTTTTAATTAACTAAAAATTAAACCAAATAATAATATATAAAGAAAGGATGGTTAATAATTAATTAACTTAAATGAGTTAATTAGATTAAATTACAGGTTGAGGCTAATTAATAGAGATTAGGTGGGTTAATGAAAAAGTTATTGGGTTAATTGGTGATTAATTAGAGACTAAATAGGGAGTTAAGCAGATTAGTGAGGGTTAATGGTTAATCAGTGAGGATAATGGAAGGTTAGCGGATTAATTAAGGGGTTGATTAGAGGGGGCGAGTGATTCAGCGGTGCAAGTGTGTGGGGGTTCACCGTGGGATGCAGATGGTGGATCGTGCGATGATGATAACTTGGAGAACGTGCGGTGCATGGTGGTGGTTCACGGTAACTACCGTGAGTGCATATACATAATACAATATATGAAGGCAAAATGACAGAAAACCCTAAATGATTCCCCCCTTTTCGCCGCTACTCTCTCTCGATTCACTCTCTCTTCTCAACTTCTTCTCTATCTTCTCTCCCTCTTCGTTCTCGTACTTTCTCCTCCTTCTCTCCATCAATTTCTTCTTCTTCATTCTTCCCTGTTTCCTGCGTAAACACAATAATTTAACAATATTAGCAAAATCAGGGCTCACAGTTTCACCGAATCTTTTTTTTTTGCAGGGTTCCGATGGCAAGTGGTAAAGGGGTTTCGACGGATGCGGTTGAAGGGGTTCGAATGGGTTTGGCGAGGAGTCAATTCGCGGCGGCTTCTCGGTGGAGATTGAGGGTTTGAGGTTATGATTTCGCGGAGAAGCTTAGAAGATAAGTGTTTACTTTTTATGATTTTCGAAATTTAGGGTTTTGAAGGGATTCTTGTGAGGTTTCTGAGGATTGTTGTGAATCTCTGAGATCGTGTTTTTTTTAGAATTATTTGTGGATGGCCTTTTTTTTAGTTTGATTCTGATAGCCTCTTTTTATAGTTCAACAAATCTTCTTTCCACTTAAAACACGGTCCCTTGTTAAAGAATATTGCCAAAATCGTAGAACATGTTTCAACCGATTTTGGAAAGTTATGAATGCTTTGGTTGTGCTGTAAATGGACCTTTCCATTTTGACTGTAACATATCCAAACATGCTTCTTATCCGATTAATCTCTTCTCGAATTCCCGATTTAATGTTGTTTATTGTCACTGATTTGCTGTTATAACTTTGCTGTTGACGATGACTCACTACTAACATCACTATTATTTGTGACAGGTATTGTTTACCATTCAATGGATCAAAGTGTTAGCGTGTGAAAGGTGTTGGTCCAAGAGCTTTGTACAACCAGTCCCAACATTGTCAACATTAATCCTCAATAAAAACGACTGTATCGAAGAAATCTTACGGGACGGCCGCCCAGGCGAACTCAAACTCATCGCCACCACCAGCTACGTAGAGAAGAAAGCCTTGCACAAATTAAGTCCCTTTGAACATTCGTACTGTTGTCTTCGTCTCCTAAAAATTTGCTTTCCTCATTTCTGCAGGTGTACGACAGTTCAAGATTGACGTTTGTGCCATGGGTATGGAGAAGGAGGGTTGTCACTTGGTCTCAACTCCTGTTATAGTTCCAATGTGCGAATTACTGAGCACTACTTCTTTTCCTCCTCAGAAGTAAACCGCTGGCGACTTCATGAGTATGGAATTTGGTTCTGAAGTTTCTCTTCTTTTAAATTAAGTTGTCTGACTTGTGTTGTGACTGCTCATGAAGCTGGAATGTTTCTTTTGAATACAGGTGCATCCATATTTGGAGAACATAGTGAGTACGGCACGAGATAGTATCGGCAATTGCGATGTTTGCTTCAAAGCTTAGGATACGTTCGAGGACGTGATAAATCCTTCCCATTTGAAAAATATTTTGGAGTAACCCAAAACCTAAACTAATGGGATGTGAATTCTGCAGGTGGGGTACTGGTGTTTTGGCGTGAGGATTATCTGGAAAGCTTGCAAGGTCTATCTCAAGTTGGAGAGGATATACCAGTAACCGGTTTGTCATGTCTTGCGGCATTGAGAGATTTGCTGGCAGCTGCGGCTGAACTTTTTGCTTCTGAGTATTCAACTGTAACCCCTGCATCTTAAATGTATTCATCCAATCTTGTGAGTCCTGAGTCCAAGAATCATTTTCAACAAGTTGTTTAACAAGTATATCATATGTTGTTTTCTCGTGCTGGTGAGAGAGCTTGAAAGCTCCCATACAATTAAATGCAATAGCAAGTGCATGATAACAAACAGTTGTTTGAATATGTTGCTCACCAAGAAACCTTTCATTTCTTTAAAGCTTCTTGCAGATAACAAAGAGATGTGTTCATCTTTCCTATATCCTGATACATCATTGCCACATTTATGAAAATTGCAGCAACATCGGGATGACCTGGTCTTTGTTTGCTTCTGAACCAGATTAACTTTTCCTCTCCTTCTACTTCTGTTAATAGATTATCGTTGGGTTTTGCAGGTCTTGAGGGCATGGTCGAACGGAGAACGGAGTTGAGTTCTTTAAATGTTGTGACCGCAGAAGTGGTGTAATGCCCTGGTTGAGTGCTAATAGGTTCATAAATTCCTCTTTTCAGGTGTAAGTCTCGTAGTGGTTTACGGACCGACTCTTTTTGTTTTAAAGTGACTCTCTTATCTTGACAGAATCATATTTGTGGTAGTTTTCTTTTGTAAATCATTGGATATTAATGAGAATTGCTTTCGGTTATCCTAGGTGCAGGTGCCGCCGAGTTGGATTCGATAATGGGGGCTGCTGTGGTCTTTGAGCCATTGAGACACCAGAGAGAAGCCCTTGGGACATATGCAAGGCCTGAGCATTTCCAGGTGGCAACATCCCTGTGTTTGCTACCGGGTTATGCGACACTCTTAAAGATGTATTACTGCCACTAGCTATTTTTTCCATTTCATTACATGACTGACTCAGATTTGGTTCTCCACATTGCTGCATCTCATTAGGAGGTAAACTAGGTTGACTGCTCAATGGAAGGTTCACACGTTTTGGTCTAAGTTGGATTCCGTCTTGAGCTTTTAATGAAATTAACACTTGTTTCTCTTTTGCAGGCCCATCAATACATGCATAGATAAAGGATGCCGTAAGCATGGGAACAAAATGGTCAGCAGAAACTCCTGTCTCGGCATTGTCCGTCTGTAGGTTCAAATATATCGGGTGAATTGTTGCTGTTAGAGGATCTTTAGGAGGTGGTACCGGGATTAAATATGAGTTTCCATGCCTACAACTCTGGTATGTTGTTTCTTGGCAATTGTTGTATCCTTCTTATATCGAGTTCTTACGGTCGATGGCCTATTGGATAGTGAGTCTCTGACATGGTTTTATCACTGCAGCTCGCGTATACGACGGTCGTCGCTCCAACCGCCTCCGAAGTAAACAAAATTGTGCAACAGCTGTGGTAATTTAAGGGGTGCTAGGTACTGGCTCTGAAGAGTTACGAAAGGCTGCTACGGAATTCGTTTTCCTGTGTTGATTATGCAAGTGGTTTCTTTCCAAGCATTGGGAATGTCGAGTTCAGCAGGCTCATGGATCAACCAATGACAGTGAGTTCACTTTTCCGATTTTCTTTACAAAATTTAGCAGAAATTGGTTTGTAGTTGTGATGGTCTGTTGCGTAAACATTAGGTAATTAATATTCTCACGATTAATGCTCCAATTGTTTTCAGGCGATGAGGTGGTGTTAAGCACGGTAACCAAACGAGTCGAACGATTCAAATGGCATGATGGCTAACCAAAATGTGGATGTGTTTGCAGAACAACCTAAGCAAAGCGCAAGAACTGGTTGCCATGGAGTTGGAAATGCTGCTGTGATAGTTTATTATGCACTTTGCAGGGATCATGTTGGCTAGTCTTCTTCCAAGAACATGCTTTAAGTTTCTGCCTCCTTCTATTGTATCTGTGACGTTATGATAAGTAGTAACATTCATTCGACTGCCAAGTACTCTTATCCAAGCAAAGCAACACCTTCTCTCATCCATGGTCGACACCTCGTATCAGCTAGCTGCAGCCATGATTCATCAAGTTCGTTATCATGCCGGCGGCGTTGCAAATTGGACCCTTGCAGGAGGATTCTTTAGAATTTATAATTTTGTGTTCCGATGTAATATGTACTTGGTTTAATTTGTCTTTTGGCATTTGTGTTGAGCTTATTTTGTGAAACTTTGGGACTCAATCAATGTGCCGGTTTCTTTCAATTGGAGACAACTTTAAGTGTAATTGTTTATTTAGGTTTGGCATAATTCTCACTTGCAGTGGCAACAACAATCCTTAATTAGTGTTGGTGTTATAACTCAGTATCACACGTGTATTTGTAAAGAGTTTCTGAACAAACAAATGTAGCATGTATCTGGTCAATGAAATTTGAAACGGTTGTCCTTATGTTGAATGATAGATTTTTCTTACTCGTAAAAGAAAATCCAATTCCTTGCTTTGAAAAAACAACAATAGCCTCTTATGCTCGCAACCATACCATCGTTTTGAAGTTCAACCAACAACTTGACGTTGCTAATAAATCCCATGCGGCCTTATAATGGATTGTTTTATGTACCAAAATGGAATAAACTTAGGACAAAAAAAGAAGTTCTTATGGTTTGGCTTCTAAACTCTCACAAAGCATGAACTTAAATTCTCTAAGGCAAAAACCACTTAGTTAACCATTTCAATCCATCCAAGCTGAATCCGAAAAACTAAGAACCAAGTCGTTAGAGAACAAAAGTATGAGTGAGCTTCACTCTTGCATTTAAAATCCTCTCGTGTGAGAAAGTCAAAGGGTCTCAATCCATGTGTAACACCCCCTTTCTATGCCCCCAAATAATACAATTAATCATTTAGGCATAAATTTAAAATTTCATCAGAGTACATTTGCAACATGGCATGAAAGGGAAATATCACATTATCATAAAAATTTCGACACATACAACACCTGCTCAACAGATATGCAACAACGGGATAACACCCACAAGAAATATTTAGAACAAAGGCGGAAATATCCAAATATTTCATAATTCACCAAACATGTATTCACATATACAGTTATCATTCATCATGGTTTACAAAACATATCAACAGCAGATACATACTCAGATGTATCACAAAAGGAATCAAAATAAATCCTATTCTACCCGGTGCTACATACCAGAGCCGACCGACCAAAAAGGGAAGAAGCCACACTTCACAAAAATACCTCCAGCAATCTAGTCTGCAATGCCTCATAGAGCATTAAAAGAAACAACAGAAGGGTGAGAAACGATATCATAATAACAATGCATAAAAACACACACACACACACACACACACACACACATATATATATATATATATATATATATATATATAAAATACCCAATATACGTCTTTCGCATTCTCACCGCAACTCACCTCGTCATACCGTACATCGCAATGTATTCGCATTATCTATTTACAAATAGAACATCATGCATATACAATATATGTCAACAATGTTTATATCGGTTCATAAACACACAAAACATACATATTCATATATTCACCCATACATGTGTCTTCAAGCATACCAATCATGCCAATCATCAACAATTCATATAAACATTTACAATTATATTCATTCACCATACACCGTGCAGGATGTCAACATGCAACTCATAGAGACCGACACACGACTCTATGCAGATGCAAATGCGGTACCGACTCATTTCAGCAGGTTCAATTGAAGAACCAAATAACCATCGCTCACACCCCACATGGGCACACGAGGTTCTGCAGATTCTATGCGGAATCAAAATAACCATCGTTATATACGAGGTTCTGCAAATCCACCGAGGGATCAATAATTAACCATCGCTCACACCCCACAAGGGCACACGAGGTTCTGCAGATTCACCGAGGAATCAATAATTAACCATCGCTCACACCCCACAAGGGCACACGAGGTTCTGCAGATTCACCGAGGAATCAATCAACACAAGAATACATACCATGATGCTTCACATGCAACATGACTCATGACACTCTTGAAATGCACACATGTTTACAACATACTCATGCATTATACACATTCATACAAACATCATAGATTTTTAATCAGGCTAAACAATGCACATAATTGCCCAAGCGGCCACAATTCATAATCTAGGATTCACGCCATACGGCTACCCACAACACAACACAACCCAGCATATAACTACTAAATCAAAGAAGGGTCGATCGCAACCGAAACCCCAAGCCACGACAGCACCCAGCAACAGGGAAATCCATCCTGCTACGTTCGCTACACGCTCGCCTAGCGAGCTGCTAGCGAGCGTTCGCTACTTCCTCGCCTAGCGAACTGCTAGCGAGTGCAAACAGAACCTCCAAACATTGCTCTCTACCTCGTTCGCCACAGTGAACCCCCAGCGAGCTCTTCGCTACTCCCTTCGCTACCAGCGAAAGACCACAATACCATTCTGTCCCAAGTCTGGGACCATTCGCTGCGCACTCGCCTAGCGAACTACCAGCGACCATTCGCGACCTTCTCGCCTAGCAAACTGCTAGCGAGTGTCTGCGAACAGAACTTCTCCCTACTGTTCAGAATCCAAAACCACCGATAAAATCACCCGATGAACTCCAACTCATATCCAGTAGCCTTAGTCTAACATATACCGACTAATCTACGCCATCTAATCACGATTCTAACCGTTAGACAACGATTTCTATCGATTAAACCAAATTCAACCTAAAATGGAAAGTGTAGAAAAACTACCAACAATCCAAAACAATCCAACAAAATCATACATGATTATACACATTGATAAAATAATAAAGTTTCACACCCTTACCCGATCAATCGAAAGCTTTGGTGATGATTTCTTGAAGTTCTAGGTTTTTCCTCTTCTTTCTCTCCTCTTTCCCTTCTCTTCCTTTCTTTCCTTTGTTTTTTTTTCTATCTTACTAACTTTCTCTTTTTCTCTCATATATTCATATTTCTATTTCTTTCCTCTCAAATTCTTTCCACACACTAATTAATCAATTCACATAAAATATTCACTTAACCTAATTACTAATGCCCAAAATACCCTCCGGTCTATTTTTACTCGATACTCTCAAAGTAGGCAAAAATAGCACAATATGCACAAATAACATATTAAACACACAATTCCACATTTAAAATAATAATTAAATCAATTAAATCAGAAAGGACTCAAAATAAAGGAAATTCAGAATCGGGGCGTTACACCATGAGCTTGCGATCTTATCTCTGTATGAATCCTGTCTTGACAAGCTTTCCTTGACAAAGAGAAAAACTCGAGAGGGACCAAAACTTTTATTTAAGGGGATATAGTCATAAGAGTCCGCTAGAGATGCTTTTAAAGTAAAATAACCTTGCACGCACCCGTTAATCGCACATAAAAGCGGAAAGATAAAATGTAAGAAAACACACTCGGAGGTGGGATCTTACGGTCAAAAATTAGGATGCAACACACTTGATGGAATTAATCTTGTGTAATGAACCCACTAAGGAAAATATTCCTGGGGAGTACCTTTGTTGTAGCTGTAGAAGTATATATCATTGTAGGTTCTCAAATAAAGAGAAATGTTTGTAATGGGAATTCTCAAATAAAGAGAAGTGTCTTGTAATGTCTTTGGAGGACTTCTTTGATAGATTTGCGAAGCGATGCCATTCGACGAGTTGATAATCTTGATAAATCCAATGGGGATGGCCGAGCTGTCTTGAAGAGACTGCCATTTGTCGTTTCGAAGGAGATCCTGATCAAAACGAGTTGCTCAAATAAAGAGGACGTTGCAGTCCAGATATAAATTGTTGAAAAGCTTCTGATAACGTTGTTGGAGAAATATTCGTCTTCAATAGTTATCTTCATAAAACCCTTCCTGGAGAGTTAAGTGCGAAATAAATGCACACTTAATCCACATTCAAAAGTCGGAGATGTCCACCAATGCGGTTGTCAAGGACTGAAGTTCACTTTGGGAAATAGCCGAAGAGAAACTGTCAAACAAGACTCGACCATTGAGGTATGAACTCCAATGAAATGTACTAGAATAACCGCCTTCCACGAGGATCAAACTTCATGGGGAAAGTATAAACATTGTACTCTTTCTGCCTAGGGCCGACAATTCTATTTGGAGGGATAAGACACACCCAAACGCCTGGGGATAACCACGGCCAAAGCAATAGAATAAAACAAACACAAAGATATGCAACAAGATGTGCATGCCATGCTATCTATCTATATGCTATGCGTATGCTGACAAAACAAACGAACAAAGGCAAACGGAAATGAAAAGAACATCTTGAAGCAAACATCCGACCAATCTTCGAAGACAGAAGCACCACTGGGGATAGATGGAGAACCAAATATGGGATCACAATCCCGCTTCAGGGCTTCAGAACTTCTACTGGGGAATAGAGATTACTCCACTTGGGGATGTAACATCTTGATAAGTCTGAAAGGTTGTCCTGTTGAAGATAAGGAAAAGGATCTTCTAGAAACGTATCCATTTCTTAATTGGAGGGCTTTGTGGATAAAATAAATATCCACTTCCTTGGAGAGATTCCTGCTGGAACTGTAGATGGAAATACCCAAACCGAAGTGTTACATGGGATAAAATAAATATCCTCCTCAAATGAGAAACCTGTGTCATTTTAGCTGTTGAACACATTAGAGTTGAGCTTTAGATGGGGATGAAATAAACATCCGCTTCGCTGGAGAAGACCGGTGTTGTAGAAGATCCACTGAGGAGTCGAATAATACCTACTTCTTTGGAAATGTGAAGTTTACGGCAGTTCACTGGTTTTTGCATTGAAAAGATTCATCGGAGAGTTTTGATGAAATTTGGTATTGATGTCGTCATGTCCACTCTCAAATGCCCCAAGTCACCAGGTTTACGAGAATCAAGAGTTTTCAAAGAGGATTTTACAAAAAAACATGGCGTCCCACTATTTTCAAACTCTTAGAGAGATTCGCCGAATCTCGACGTAACTAGCCCTGATTGACGGTGTATCTGAGTCTTCAAAATTTGTTTTAGAACAAACCACTTGGAAAACAAACTTGCCCCAGGCCAGCAGAGTCTTATCATTGATGCTTGTGTGTAATTTTTCTAAGATACCAAACAAGGTTAGCAAGTCATAAATGTTAATTCTGAATTTATCAATGCAACATACGTTTGTCTTGAGGTTTTGAAAAGAGATATCACCGTAACTGGTGACCGAAATCATTATTTATAAAGCCGATATCAAATTTGAGCATAGCTCATAGGAGTCAGGAAACGATATCTCATCGAGTATGCTTTCGAACTAAACCTTACTTCAATTAGGACTTTGAGGGTTGTATCTGGGTTTAGTTTCTGATTTGTAAAACAAAGGAATGAAAGGTTAAGGCATATTTGTGCCCACCCAAATTTTGAAAGGTGATTTTTTTTATACCCTGCCCCAGGTTATAATAAGGGTTTTGGTTTGGGAAAAGAAACAAAATCTTCATCTAGGTTCACAGAAGTTTAAATATTTCTGGTGTTTAGGAGGTTGAAACAGGAATCCCTCACATCATCAGTAGGATTTTTATTCAAAAGCATACAATGAGAGATCCTACGTTTTACTTCATCATCCTCCTTCTAATTATTCACCAAAGTGAAAAGAAGATTGGACATAGTAGGTGTTATAAATTATGAAAAATATTTTACGAGTGAAAACGAATGGATTTCTTCAAGTCAAACCTTTTGCTGCATTAATTATTCAAAATAACGAGTTCTTACATGCCAAATATGCTTTTAATTAAAGAACGAAAACACAAAAGCAAAAAATAAAGTGAAAAGCCACACAGGTCCCTTTCTTGGGTTTTATTACGCCTTGGAATGGAGAGGCTCGTTAAATCGTCAAATATACTTTCTGACGCTATATTGATATGAGTTTTTCAAATAACCTTAGATCATGTTCTCGGAGGGTGAACCATGTTGAGGTTAGGATTGGAACCTCTGAAGGATAAGATTCTGTCCTTAACCAACCTTTGAACGTCAACCTTCAAACTGTAGCAGCTCTAAATATCGTGCCCCATAGCACCTTTATGGTATGGGCAAAATTTGTCAGTTTTGTACCAGTACGGAATTTTCTCAGGTACCTTAGGTGGAGCTCTTGTCTGGATATGACCTTTCTGGATTAATGCTGGAAAAAGGTCAGCATACTTCATAGGGATGGGGTCAAACTGATGAATTCCCTTTCTCGAAACATCCAAAGATATCCTTTGATTACGAAACCATTTCCGAAACCGTCGATTCCGTGGTTGATCTGGAGAGGCCATCTTCCGCTTGGGAGGTGGTTGCTGTTCGCGCCGAGCAGGCGTTGTATGTCATGGTTGAGGAGGAGGTACTGGAGCTATGAACCCTCTGGAAGATCCATTGTCATCTTTATTATCTGGAACTATACCCAAATTGTAATTGTATTGCTTCACAAACGCAACAGCTAAGTCTTCCTAAGACTGAATGTGGTTACTTTGCAGCTTCATGTACAATATCAAGGATGCCCCACATAAGCTTTCTTGAAAGAAATGAATCATTAATTTGTCGTTGTCAATATAAGGAGTCATCTTTCGGCAAAACATCGTCAAATGGTATTTTGGACAGCTGACACCCTTGTATACCTCAAAGACAGGCATCTTGAACTTTGGAGGGATAATTACACCTAGAACTAAACATAAGTCGTGAGCATCAAGACCAGATGCATTAGCTCCTTTCATCATCTTCACTTGTTCTTGGAGATCACGAAGTTCTTTCTCCATTGCTATAAATCTAGGATCGTCCATTTCTCTCCCAGCATGAGTATTCTGAGGGTCAACAAACAGGTTGTCTTGTACAGGCTGAGGTTGCATAGGAACATACATTTGTTGAGCAAAGTCGTCGAAAGACCTGTCAAATGTCGGATTGGTCCTTACTATGAAACCAGTCATGCGATCCATATCTTTGTTCTCCTCACTATCCTTCAATAGTACTTCAAGCTTGGTCAAATGGTCAAGACGTCGGCTGGCGAGAGAAAGACAGAAAGACGGATGAGGACGCGGAGGAGAAGAGACACATGCACATGCTAAAATGCTAGATGCTATGCAGAATGCAGGATGAAACTTCAAGAAACTCAAGTTGTTTTCGGTATTATAACGTTGGATAAAAACTTGTTTTATTTTGATATTAGAGATGCATTACAAAGCAAAGTACTCTTTTAAGAGTTTATTACATTGAACCAAAAGCAAAAGAGAAACTCGGAGGTCTACTCCCTATGCTCCTTTTGTGCGTGAAGTTCTTCTTCTAACTGGCTGACGCGTTCTTGTAATTTGGCCTTCACACTGATTATTCGATCGACACATTCCTTCCAGGCCTCAGTATCTGGGGGAAGATCATCACTGGTGACAGCTCTTGAAGAGGTGTGAGAGGAAAATAAATCCTCTCACGCCTTTCTCTTCTTTGTGAATTCTATCTCTGGCAGCTTCTGGGATTTTTCTTTCTCTACTTTGAGGGTGAAAAACTTCTTCCTCCAAGCGGCTTTCAGTTTCCGAGCCTCATCCAAGGCAGCCTTTAATTGATCTACTTCGCTCACATCAAACCAATCAGGATCATGAAAAGCCAATACCATAGGTTCGTGAAAAGGAAATGGCATCTTGAGGTCGAGAGCTCTTTCTCGCACCCAATGTAGATATTCTTCAGAGATAGCACAATTGGGGTATCCTAAAGCAGTCTTTCCTTCCTTATTAACGTATCTCCATGCGTAAATTATGACGGTCTTCAAGTCTGGATCTTCTCCTTCCTTGAGAAATATCCCTTCTAATAGAGCTTGGTCAGGTACTTCGATTATAGGATGCCCAAATTGGAGGCGAGCCAAAGCAGGGTTGTAACTTATGCATCCTTCTCTCCCAATAAGCGGTACGTTAGTGAATCCTCCGATGCTGGGAATCATACATATACCTCCATAGGTAGGGTCGTACCACACAATGTCAGAGTGAGTAAGGGCCATAACTATCTCGGACCAATGAGGTGTTTCTACCTCATCCCAAATAGACGGATGTCGAGTTAGGCGAGCGATGAACCATGAATATAGCAAAGCGGTACAACAAACAATATGTCCTCCTCCTTCAGCATTCTTCGAGTGGATTGAGTGGTATGTGTCAGCTAGCAAGGTGGGAACGGGGTTCTTGAGGATGAACAGCTTAATTGCATACATGTCTACAAAGTCGTCGATCTTTGGGAACCAGAAAATCCCATAGACCAACAAAGCAAAGGTAGCTTCCAAGATAAGGACCTCTTTACTTTCAGCATGGTAACAGACTTTTCCAATCAAGAAATCAGCTGAGAATCCAAGGACTCCTTCCTTGGTGATTAAGTGCGCTTGAACATCTGCTAAGCTGAGATGAGTAGCGTTTGCAATTTCTTGGTGATTGGGTATCTCCTCCTGACCGGTGAATATAGGTCGGGCCATCACAGGCATCCTCAAGAAATCAGAATACTCTTCTAGAGTCGGCATCAACTGGTAATCCGGAAAAGTGAAAAAATGGTACAACAGATGATAAAACTGAACAAGGGTCTCCAACAGCCCTCCTTTCATCTTGAGTTCGAGGAAACGAAAGACTTCTCCATATTCTGTTGCAAAAGTGTGACGGTTCTCGATGAGATCTGCTAGCTCTCTTAAGCTTTCAATGTTAGGACTCTGAAAAGTGTACTCCAATGCTTCTCTCTTGAAATCCATTGTTACAATACCTGTGAAGTAAAATTGAGTTTCTTGAAGTCAATAAAGAGAGAATGCAATGCAAGATGAATAAGACTCCATAGGATCCCAACTATTTATAAACATTGCGGTAAAAGAAAACGTTTTTATTAATTTTGAAACGGAGTACAAGTAATTGCTTTTAAAAGTACCAAATAAATAGCCAAATAGAAGCTAATGAAAGCCCTAAAGGAGTTTTGAATTCCGCTGCTTGAGCTCTTCTTCCAACTGGGTCTTCTCACGGATAAGGTTGTCCACAATCAGCTTCCAAATAGTACATTGTGGGTCGGAGAAAAATAAATCCTCCATGGCTTTCCTCTTCTTGCAAGGAAGTAATTCTTCATCCTTCAACTGTAGCTGCTTCTGAAGTTCATCATTCTCTTTCTGAAGTTCATCTTTCTGCTTCTGAAATTCATCGTTTTCTGCAACCACTACTTGATGCTTGTTCTTCCATGACTCTAGCTCACGTTGCGACTTCCTCAAAGTGACCTCTAACTTCTCAGCTTCGGACATAAAGACGTAAGTGGGCTTCCTTCTCGGAGGTATAGGATCTTGACTGGAATAGGGCATCTTCAATTTGATTGCTCTCTGTCGCTACTGCGAAAATCGGCGCCGGTTGAACAGAAGAGTCGCCACCGTGCGTTATTTATCCCAACGGAGGGAAAGGAAACGCTCAGAGTAAACCTAACGCAAAACAGGAAAGGAATGGTCATCGCAACCAAATCCTGGATTCGGGAGTCGATTACGCAAGGGGAAGGTATTAGCACCCCTTACGTCCATCGTACTCGACGGGATCCACGCTTGTTTTCTGGTACGGATTGTTATTCTATCTACTCTACAGGGTCAAGGGTCAAAAGAAAATAAAATGACTCGGCAAAGTATCGCACTTTATGCCTACATATTCCCGTCTTGAACGAGAAATCAGTGTCAACGTAGTTCGCCTACCTAAGGGAAAGGAGGGGAAGGTTGCTCGCTAGGATATCGCATCCTATGCCTACGTACTTTCATACAGCATGAAAGATCAGAGCAAACGTAGTTCGGGCTACGGAAGACACAGATTTGTCTGAGTGCTTTTAGATCCTTCTGAAAAGGGTTTTCTCCTGATTACGGGTCCAAGCGGACAAAAATGACACTTTGATTGGTTTTCAGTCTTTTACGCAAGAACTGTTTTTTATTGATGTTTGAAATCTTATTACTGTGTTTTGAATGATTTTGAGATAGAAGTGAAAAGACGCTCTAGAAAGCCTAAGGTTGAAAAGGGAATCAAAACTACCCTAATGTTGTCATGCATGGATTAACACCTAATGTCTGTCATATTTCTCTCTTGCGCAGAGAGAAACAGAGATCCTAGGGGATAAACGGAAAAGAAACAACACATATACAGTAAAGCAGTAAAATGCATGGGATGCAGCAATACAAGCGAGGCAAGGGAGTCCCACTCAACCTCGAACCTGAGAAAACAATAGGCAAAGTGAAACAGCTTCACTTCAAACCTAAGGGAAAATTAACAAACAATACAGCAAAGAAAATGAAACCCCAAAACCAGCTCTGACAGCACACCAGCTCCTACAACAGCAACTCTGAAAAACATCAATTCTGACAATTGATTAACTGCAAAACACAACAATCTTCAAAAGAACCCCAAAGATCAACTCTTCAATGATCCTCCAAACTCCCAGCAATCACCAAGCTTTATCAAGCAATGAACCCCAACAGTTGATAGCTTCAGACATCATACATCTTCAAACAACAGTAAAACCCTACTCCGACAGTTGAGCAGCTTTGACATGAACAGGTATCATCTTTATCAATCTTTAATGCAATGAATTTCATCTTCAATGAACTTCTATCTTCAAGGCAAGCACTCCAGAAGAGAATCACTTAACAGAATAAGTTGAATGTTAAACAACTTATTGACAACCAAAGGAAGCCTATAAGTGTTCAACATTATGAGAGACAGGTTCCCTCAAAGTTTTACTCCCAAGATAAGCCACTTATCCCTCCAAAGGAGGGATGTGAATACCTTAGAAGGACTTTATGTTATAGGGAGGAATGGAAGCACAAGATGCTTTCCATGTTTGTGGAAGAATTCAGTCTAATCTAAAGCTCTGCCTATTTCTCCTATTTCCTATGTCTTCACAAACCAACCTCCAAGCAAAAGAATCCCCAAGCTCCCAGCATTGATACTTGCCTTCAATCTTCTCACATGCTTCCCCATGCTCTACAAGCCAATCCCAAGCCCCACGCCCCAAAGAAATGCCCCAAAACCCAACACACAAAGCAACATCCCAAGTGGGAAACACACCAATATCAACCAAATTGCAAAAATCAAGTAAAAATAGTAAAACTCACTATAAAATCCTAATTAAATTTCTAGGTGACTCTAACTATGTACCCTATACCCCATATAAACCCCAAGACCTAAATCAATTTTAAAATCCCAAAACTATGCCCTAAACTGCACCTAATTGTTGTGAAACCCTAATCCTGATCACCCTAAAGTTCATGGTTCAAAACTATCCTAAATTAAATCAAAAAAATGTGATAAAATTCCAGGGGGAACCTAATATTCTAATCTAACCATAGGAAAAAGAATTACATCAAAATGTGAAATACAATGACCATACTAAATTCAACAAGTAACATATGCCAAGTGAAAATGAAATAAATGCCATAAAATGTAAAAATGCACCAAAAAATAAAAAATGGATGAAATGCTAATTTTATTCTTTTATAATTTTCTTGATGTTTTTATGAAAATGAGGGGAAAAATCCCATGTAAAAATAACCATTTTTCAATTTGTTATGATTTATTGACTAAAATATATGCAAACATGAAAATCAATTAAAAATAAAAGAAAAGGTGTGGCAAATAGCAATTCTACAGTTCAGAAGTGAACTGGGCTCAGGAGGGGGGGTGCGCATAGCCAGCGCGCCAAGCCCATTACCCTTTCAGAAAAAAAACATTAACAGCAAGAAAAAAGAAAAATGGGGGGGGGGGGTGGCGAATAACAAATCTCTCCTTGTTAATCATACTTGGGCCCCAGACTGGTGGGTGTGGATAGCAAGTCTGGGCTAGGCCCAGCGGAATTTCACACCAGGGGAGGGGGGTGTCAAGGGAAAATTGGGGATATGGTTAGCAGACCAACCACAATGGGCCTAAGGCCCGAATCCCATTCTCAACTCAGCCTCAGCAAAACAAAACCCTAAACTCATCCCAACCCTTTCCACTGTTCATCATCTTCCTACCCCAAACCCTAAACGCCGTTCTCTCCACCCTCTCCCTCTAAAACTCTGAAACCAACACTAACACCCCAACTCAAACAAACAATCTTCATTCTACACTCAAATCACCAGTAACATTCTTCAAAAATCCACCGCTGTCACCAATTAACGACCAAAACTCAGCTCAAAATACCAATCCTTAACCTACTCACCTCACAGAACTCTGATGTTCAAACCAAGTCACAAAGTTCTAACCTAATCTCGTTTCAAACTTAACCATCATAAAGACCTAAATCTATAGCTATCAAACTACTACGAACATGCAATGAATTAGATGAGAAGCAATAAAAACCTGGATGATGATGCTGTTGAAGATCTACAGATGAAGAGGACCTTGAGCGTCTAACGAAAATCTTGAAGAAGATCTGAAAAAGAGCTCACTGAAGAAAGAACGCGGTGACGTTCTTAGATCGAGGACACGCTTCTGAAGATCTTTGATCGAGTATGAAGAAATTGATGGAGGCGTTGGGTTTCTAGCAATTTTGGCGTAATCGGGCAAGCGATGATTGGAGATCTTCTGGAAATCTTGGTGATGATTGAAAGATTTGGAAAAATTCTCGAACACTGATGAAGATTGGAAGACGTTCTGACGAATCTGGAAAGAAACGGATGAGTATCGATGAAGTTCTTGAGCTCGCTTGAAGATTCCTGAAAAAAATGGTGATGAACACAATGAATGTTCTTGATTTTCTGGCAAGCGAGGATGAATCCGGTGAGGATCGGTGGATCGTGGCGACTTCCGGCAAGAACGCGTTGTTGGTGTTGATGAAGCACAACGAAGATCAGTGAAATTTGCAGTTTCCGGTGAAGTTTGCAGTTGCCGACGAGAGGTTACGGCGGCGGTGCGGTGGTCCGGTGGCTATTGCATGTACTCCGGCCAGTAGGCGGTAGTGGATTACACGTGGGGTGCATGCAGTGAGTGTGGTTGTGGTGGTATCATAAAGGAACGCGTGGCACTGATGAGAGAGGCGAGGGTTACACGTGTGGAGGGATCTGTGAAGTGGCAGAAGGGAGGTGGCTGAAAGGGTTTGCACACGCGTGGCAGGCTTATTTATGCGACACCTGGCGCAAACTCTGGACCTTCTGACTGGGCCTTGACTGGACACCTGGCCCATTATTAAGGGACTCTGATTAATGCATTAAACATGATTAATTGATGATGAAAATCCTAATTAAACTAAACGAAATTAATTAAGAAACCTTAATCAAAATCTCTAATTAATCCTAATTAAAGACTAAACGAAAATTACTAATAAAACCCTAATTAACCCTAAAACAAAATGAAATTAATACTGAAAAAACCCTAATTAATCCTAAAAAACGAAATTAACCCTAATTAATCTATTTAAAACAGAAAAAGATTATTTAATATCTATTTATCTATTTAAAATTCCAATTAAACCTATAAAATCAAAAAAAAAAAATCTAATAAAATCTATATAAAACCTATTAAATTCTATATTAAATCCATTAAACCAATTAAAAATCTAATCTAACATTATTATATTCCCCTTTTTTAAAACTATATCAAAAAAATTATTAAAAAAATCTAAAATCTATATTAAAATCTATATTAAACTACTCTATTTAATGATAAAAAAAGTAATATCTAAAATGTTAAAAATCTATTAAATCTATTAAAAAAGGAATATCTATTTAAAAATCTATTAAATTCTATTAAAAAAAATTATTAAAATGCATTAAAATCTAAAAAAATAAAAGAAAAATCCTAAAAATGCCAGGAAGCCGATTAAATCGATTAGAGAACGATTGCGCAACCATAGCAAAACCCGGGCACCGAGACGGCCTGAAAACACAGGGAACGAGCACCAATTCTCAAAATACACTTATTCAAACCGGCCTGAACTTCCTGAGACACCAGGGGCTGCAATCCCGATAAAATCAATCTGACTGAGAAAATTGCAATGCATGCAGTATGCGAATGCGAATGCAAAATGTGTCGAAACATAAACCAGATATGGGAATCGGTTGGTCAAATTTTGGGGTGCAACTGTTGCCCCTATTCAAGCGGCTTGGACCCGACTGGGTGAAGAGCGAATGACCTTCAAACATTCGAGGTACGAGATGGTTGAATACTAAGAAACCCTGAAATTTGCCAATCGCAGAAATAAACTGCACCAACTGCTTGGACAACACCACCCGCTGACTGGATCTGGTTGTTACGGTAACAAACTGATATATTAGCGACCGTGCTGGGGATTATTTTCATCAGCCTGAAAAGGATTCTATCAGCGCGGGGATAGAACTTTGTCCACATTCTGTTATCACAGAGAAAACCTGACGACCTCGCCGGGGAAATAGTTCTGTCGAATATCTGAACACCTTCTGTCTTGTCCTGCGACACATACTCTGTGTATCATGGGAAAACCATCTTCCTGAATACGAGAGATTCATCCGCCTGCTCCATACGGGAAAAGTCATCTGCCTGATTACAGGAAGCTCCATCCGCCTGCTTCGTACGGGAAAAGTCGACTGCCTGATTACAGGAAAATCCATCCGCCTGCTTCGTACGGGAAAAGTCGTCTGCCTGATTACCGGAAAGTTCTTCCGCCTGATTCATACAGGAAAATCGTAACACATCTGCCTGATACTTACAGGAAAGCTCTTCCGCCTGCTTCATACGGGAAAATTATCTGAATACCGTTTCTCTGCCTACCTCTGTAGTAGCCAAATCCATTGGTCCCATCCCACAAACGACTTTGCGGAGGACTCTACTGGGGATAGTAACACGAGGAAATCACGGCGACTTCCTTGGGAAAAAGCTTTTGTCGAATATCGGAACACCACTCACATACTCTGGCTATCCTGGGAGAATTATCTATCGGGATACCGGAGCATTCATCCGCCTGCTGCATACGGGAAAAGTCATCTGCCTGATTCATGCAGGAAAATCCATTCGCCTGATTCTTACGGGAAAACATAACACATCCGCCTTGTTCATACAGGAAAGCATAACACATCTGCCTGGTTCATACAGGGAAGTTCATCCGCCTGATTCTTATGGGAAAATCGTAACACATCTGCCTGATACATACAGGAAAGTTCATCCGCCTGATTCTTACAGGAAAATCACAACACATCTGCCTGATACATACAGGAAAGTTCGTCCGCCTGATTATTACGGGGAAAAGATAACCCATCTGCCTGATACATACAGGAAAGTTCTTCCGCCTGATTCTTACGGGAAACATACAACACATCTGCCTGATACTTACAGGAAAGTTCTTCCGCCTGATTCTTACGGGAAACATACAACACATTTGCCTGATACTTACAGGGAAGTTCATCCGCCTGATTCATACGGGAAAAGATAACCTTGGATATAGCTTCCTAGCCTGTTCGCGGTAGTAGCTAACTCCACTAGGGATATTCTGAAACTAACTGCTCAACACCCGTTTCGACAACAAGTGACCACTTCTGAAATCTTGATTTATGAAACCCTGAAATGCTGCCGCAACAGCAAACCTGAAGAAAAACACTCTGCTGGTCGGATAAGAGAAACTTCAACCAGTAACTATGGGGAATAATGACAAGAACTGTGTCATCACATGTCTCACGGTGAGACTTTGATCGTCTGGTAATGGATCCGAGATAAAACCCCGTACTCCTGTTGAGAAACACACCTGAAAAGCAAAAGGTTGACCAACCTGATTTATGTTTCAAAATGCGTATGTTTGGCAATGGCGTAATGCTCCATACAGCATGGAAATGCTACGCGTTTTGGGTAGATGCAATCATGATAATGTATGCAAATGCAAATGCAGGTTCAGGCTGCTGGGGAGCTCTGATAAGCTTGCTTCAACACGGTCGTTGAGGACGAAATACCACCCTGTTGGGGATGAACAGATATCGCGAAATATTCTGGCAAAATAAATGCCGGAGACACAACCCACTCTGCCGGGGAGAGATTACACATCGATTTCCACTAGAGGAAAGAATAACACCTGCTGGGAAGACTAACTCAACTGGGGGAGAAGCAACCCTTCTGGGAGACCACTGTCTGAGTACAGTTTACGAACTCAAAACTACCACTCCGTTGGGGATAATCATCCGGACGAAGGCATGACGACCTGCGGGGAGGAAGAAAACCATCCTCGGTGGGGATACTCCTTTCTGAACTTACTATCTTGGTTACGTGCCATGGAAATCCTCCCAGCTGGGGATTGAATGCGCACATCTCCGACTCTCTGGGGAGTATACACTGCATGAGACACTGATTCTGTCTTGCTGGGGATACCCTGGTGGTAAGCTGCGACTAGCTGGGGAGAGTGATCCCTCTTCGGTAAGGGATAACAACACTTCAACTCCTGGAGTGAGGCGCAACCTGCATGGGGATTAGCGTCACACCAAATCAAGTCTTTCACCACGAACCTCCCGCTGGGGCCGCAATTTCCTGATCGTTTGCTTCAAAGGTGAGGACCCTGCAAAACACAAATGAGGCAAGACAAATCTATACAACCAAATCTATTCGGGTTAGTGTCTGTAACATTACTTCAGTCAATTCGAAGTTTTAGCAATTATTGGCAAGGGCCAGCAAAGTTATGCACATGCAAGTTCATCGGAACATTGGCGTTTTCCACATACAAAATAGTAAAACACAAACAGCAAATGATGAATAACATGTTTTATTAATAACAGGCCTCTGAATAGGCAAAGTTTTGTACATCGGATGCAACTCCTGAAAAGAGGAAGTTACGCACACACACATACATATATGCATAAAAATATAAAATACAAAATGAATTTGTATACATGTCGGCGACGTGGTGCAGACAAACATCATGAGCTGATCCTCTTATGACTCGCCTGACTCTGTTGCTTTCCCGATATTCAATTTTCGGAAGAGATTGTATCTGATAGACGAACCCTCAGGTACTCCCAGACCACTAAGCAATGTAGTATCAGATTCGGACCGCAGTCATTTGCTTTTTCAATCCCTAACTTTTGCGTGAATCGCCCTTTGCGGGTTTTCAATTCACCGGGATACCCTTTTTTGCCGAAGTCGCCCAGTGTAGGTTTTCGACATCGCGGGTGTACATCTTTTCAATTTTATCCCTAACTTTTGCCCGAACCTTTTATTCTGTTTTTGGTTCGCCAGGATGCCCCATTTTTGCCTGGACTCTCTTTTTTTGTCCAGCGGGTCAATTTTAAGCAAAGTATTTTTTAACTGTGTCCGAATTCACAGGCGACGTAAAGTCTTCACCGTCCATGGTGGACAACAACAATGCTCCTCCTGAGAAGACTTTCCTGACAACGTATGGCCCTTCGTAATTAGGGGTCCATTTGCCCCTGTGATCTGTTTATGGCGGGAGAATCCTCTTCAGCACAAGGTCGCCCGTCTGAAAGCTTCGAGGGTGTATCTTCTTATCGTACACTTTCTTCATCCGGCTCTGGTACAGCCGACCGTATGCTAGAGAAGCTAGCCTCTTCTCATCCATTAAACTCAGCTGGTTCAACCTGTCTTTCACCCATTCTGCCTCGTCAAGTTGGACATCTCGTAAAACCCTCAGGGAAGGAATCTCAACCTCTAACGGTAACACTGCCTCCATTTCGTATACTAATGAGAAAGGGGTTGCCCCGGTTGATGTGTGTACCGTCGTACGATAACCGTGCAAAGCGAAAGGTAGCATCTCGTGCCAGTCCTTATAGGTCACCACCATCTTCTGAACAATCTTCTTTATGTTCTTATTGGCCGCTTCAACAGCGCCATTCATCTTGGGTCGGTAAGGAGAAGAGTTGTGATGCTCGATCTTAAAATTCTGGCACAACTCTTTCATCATTTTGTTATTCAAATTCGAACCGTTGTCGGTGATAATCCGCTCGGGGATCCCATATCTGCAGATAATATCTCGTTTGATAAATCTGGCGACCACTTGTTTGGTGACATTGACATATGATGCTGCTTCCACCCACTTGGTGAAGTAATCGATTGCCACCAAGATGAACCGGTGTCCGTTGGATGCCGTTGGCTCGATCTTTCCAATCATATCAATTCCCCATATCAAGAACGGCCACGGTGATGACATCACATTCAGAGGACTTGGGGGTACATGAACCTTATCCGCATAAATTTGGCATTTATGACATCTCTTTGCAAACTTGAAACAGTTTGTTTCCATAGTTAGCCAGTAATAACCTGCCCGCAGCAATTTTCTCATCATAGCGTGCCCACCAGCATGTGTACCAAATGTACCCTCATGTATCTCTTCCATGAGCAACTTCGCCTCTTTCTCATCTACACAGCGTAGCAACACCAAGTCATGGTTTCTTTTGTACAGGACACCGTCAGGGTTCAAATAGAAACTGCCACCCAATCTCCTGAGAGTCTTCTGATCTCGACTGGATGCCCCAGCCAGATACTCCTTGTTCTTCAGGAAATTTTGGATGTCAAAGTACCAGGGTTTATCATCAGATGCTTCGTCAATAGCAAATATGAAGGCAGGCCTATCAAGACGAGAGATAACGATCCGGGGAGCCTCGTTCTAGAAATTAACTTTATACATCGAAGACAACGTTGCCAGGGCGTCAGCCATTTGATTTTCTGCTCGCGGTACATGATGCAATTCTACCTTGTCAAAGAAAGGCAATAATCTCCTTGCATAATTCATATACGGTATCAAATTGGGCTGACGTGTCTCTCATTCTCCTTTAATCTGATTCACCACTAGAGCCGAGTCTCCGTATACATCTAGATGTTTAATTCGCAAATCAATAGCTTCTTCAAGACCCATGATGCAAGCCTCGTATTCAGCCTCATTATTGGTAACCAGAAAGGTCAATCGGGCAGTAAAGGGGATGTGTGACCCCTGAGGAGTAGTAATAATTGCACCTATTCCGCTACCGTAGGAATTCACAGCTCCATCAAATATCAACTGCCACTTGGAATCCGACTCTGGTCCTTCATCCGGCAACGGTTCTTCCCAATCTTTCATCTTTAGGTACATGATATCCTCGTCAGGAAAATCAAACCTCATCGATTGGTAGTCCTTAATAGGCTGCTCCGCAAGGTACTCTGACAAGACGCTACCTTTAATAGACTTTTGCGAGACATACTGAATATCATATTCGGTTAACACCATCTGCCATCGGGCAATTCTTCCGGAGAGTGCTTGCTTCTCAAACACGTATTTGATTAGATCCATCTTTGAAATTAGCAGGGTTGTATGATTTAGCATGTATTGCCTCAAACGTTTGGCGGTCCAGGCTAGCGTACAACACGTTTTCTCGAGCATTGAGTACCTAGACTCACAGTCTGTGAACTTTTTACTCAAGTAGTATATCGCATGCTCTTTACGCCCTGTCTCGTCGTGTTGACCGAGAACACAACCCATACTTTCCTCAAGAACCGTCAAATAAATAATCAACGGTCTCCCGGCCACTGGGGGTATCAAAACAGGAGGTTCCTGCAAGTATTCTTTTATCTTGTCGAACGCCTTTTGACAATTTTCATTCCAAGTCACAGCCTAGTCCTTTTTCAACAGCTTGAACAATGGCTCGCAAGTAGCTGTTAGGTGAGAGATGAACCTAGCAATATAGTTCAACCTCCCTAAAAATCCACGCACTTCTTTTTCTGTTTTAGGCGTCGGCATTTCTTGTATTGCTTTTATTTTCGCAGGATCAACCTCTATTCCTTTTTCACTCACGATAAACCCCAGCAGTTTACCCGATCTCACCCCGAAGGTGCACTTGTTAGGGTTCAGTCTCAGCCTGAACTTCCTAAGCCTCTTGAACAATTTCAGCAGATTATCCAAGTGCTCCTCCTCCGTCTGGGATTTGGCAATCATATCATCAACATAAACCTCGATCTCTTTATGCATCATGTCATGAAAGAGAGTCGTCATAGCACGTTGATATGTTGCCCCAGCATTCTTCAATCCGAAGGGCATCACTTTGTAACAAAATGTTCCCCAGGGAGTAATGAAAGTAGTCTTCTCCGTGTCTTATGGCGCCATTTTGATCTGATTATAGCCCGAGAAGCCATCCATGAAGGAGAATACGGAGAATTGAGCAGTGTTATCGACCAGCACATCGATGTGAGGAAGTGGAAAGTCGTCTTTTGGGCTCGCTTTGTTCAAGTCACGGTAGTCTACGCACATTCTCAATTTACCGTCTTTCTTTGGCACAGGCACAATATTAGCGACTCATGAGGGATATTTTGTAACAGCTAGGAAACCAGCATCCCACTGTTTTTGAACTTCCTCCTTGATCTTCACAGCTATGTCCGGTCTAGTTCTTTGGAGTTTCTGCTTAACCGGTGGGCATTCTTCTTTTAATGGCAGACAGTGAACAACCATATCCGTATCCAACCCAGGCATGTCCTCGTACGACCAAGCAAATATATCACTATATTCCCTGAGCATCTCAATCAACCTTTGCTTGATGTCGCTCTACAGTGCAGCCCCTATACGGATGTTTCTTTCGACCTCTTTCGATCCCAAATTGATGATCTCAATGACTTCCTCATGAGGCAGAATGATTCGCTCTTCTTGTTTTAACAACCAAGTCAACTCTTCGGGAACATCGCCATCTTCGACAATCTCTTCTTCGGCCTGAGATACCGGGTGCTCAAAGTCGAAGTGAGTCATAGGCGGTTCATAGATGTCATCTGAAATAGTAATCCTGCAAAGGAAATGGTTAAATGCTTCAAAACGCATACAAAGGAAATAACCACATTGCCATTTTATTGTAAAAATAAAAACAGGAAAAACAGAGATCACAATATTTGTACATGAAAAAACGCCTTTTATTTAACGATTAACAGTGCAATGTACATAACAGAATGGCCCTAAGCAAAATCACGATGCCCCGGGTAAGACACCGGATTGCTCAACAATTAATAAAACAAAGCATTACTGTTTCATTGTCACAAGAACAGTCTCCTGAACAGACCAATTGCAAAGCCCTTGTCCTGGCACGCTCGGCTGAATCCAGACGTCCATGTCACAGTCGCTGTCCCCTTCCTCGGAATCTGAAACAGCATTGATGGTCTCGTAACATATCCCACTAGCTGTAACTGTTATTGGTCCTTTGAAACGGGGTGCCCCTGCGGTAGGCGTTGATGATGAAGGATGATATCCAAGCCCGAACCTGTCGTTCTTCACGGGAATCTCCAACACTCGACCCCAACCCTTGGTCTCGCCGGTCTTCACTAGAGCCTGAGCCTCTTTATACGACGACACTGCCACTTCTGATGCTTTGCTTGGCCCTGGAGCTCTGTCCTTAATGCGCAACCCCTCAAAGGCTTGACAGGCTGTCTCATGGATTTCGCCATCGACCTCCACATACTTGAACGACGACAAATGGCTGACCAGTATATCCTCCTCTCCACAAACTGTGACGACACTATCCCCCACCATGTACTTCAGTTTTTGGTGTAACGTGGATGTGACTGCCCCGGCAGCATGGATCCATGGGCGCCCCAGAAGACAACTATACACTAGCTGGATGTCCATTATATAGAACTCAGTTTCGAATATTTCAGGCCCCACTTGCAACGACAATGTTATGGATCCGAAAACTGACCTCCGTGTACCATCAAATGCCCTGACCACCAAGTCACTAGGCGTACAAATGATCCCCCTGATATCCAATTTCATCAGTGCTTTCTTCGGAAGCACATTCAAGGAAGACCCTGTATCCACCAACACATGGGACATGACCGTGCCCCTGCATTCAACTGAGACGTGCAGCGCCATATTATACTCTCTTCCCCTGGGGTCAAATCAAAATCTGTAAAGCCCAAACTATGGCTTGCATTCACGTGCGCCATCACTCCCTCCAACTGATTCACAGAAACATCTTGGGGTACAAACGACGTGTCCATAATTTTCAATAAAGCGTTCTGATGGGCCTCGGAACACAATAGCAGCGACAATATGGAGATCTTTGAAGGCGTTTGTTGAAGGTGCTCAACAATTTTGTAGTCACTTTTACGGATAAGACGCATAAATTCCTCTACATCTTTCAGTGACGTTTCTTTTTCATTTGACTGAGAAGGACCACTCTCAGTTGCCTTAGCTTTACCCTTGGCTAATCTTTCCGCCTCTACCTCGGGTGATGTGAAGATTCTCCCACTTCTGGTCATACCCCCGGTTCCGACAACATTATCTACAACCCCAGCTGGTTGTCCATTGACTTCGATCTTCTTACCGTTGCAATATACCTCCAACCCGTAAGTCCATGGCACTGCTTTGGTACTTTCAAAAGGAACTGGTCCTGCTTTGGTAATTGTGATCGTCGGCCGACTGGCGGGCGCCGTTATCGTTATCGTTTTCCTTGGAATTGTCACCATAGCAACATCGTTCTGCTCGTCACACAACGCCTCTACAGGCTCTTCAGTCGCGGTTCTATCAAACTGCAAAGTACCCTCATCCATCATAGCCTGAATACCCTGCTTTAACTCACTACAACCCTCTGGCTTTATCCAACAATCCAAGCAAAATTCATCACACCCCGGGAATACACCCCCTTTTAACAACCTGCTTTTAATCTCACCCAACGGTGTCTTCCGCTCATTGACATCTGTCACCAGATTCAAATTCTCCTCTGTCAGGATGGCGTTTGCCCCATGATTGGGCATAGGCTGTTGTACTATATTCAGACCTGCCTGTCCAAAGTTAATAGCTTTGCTATCCAATAAATCCTGAACTTTATGTTTAAATGCCTGACAAGCTTCTATATCATGCCCGGGTGCCCCGGAATGAAACTCACAATGCTTGTTGGCATCATATCCGTAAGGAAGTACTGCCCCAGTAGGCGGTGCCAAAGTCCTCTTTTCGACCAAGTTCAAACCTAGCAGAGTCTGAAGGAGTTCTGCATACATGGAAGGAGGTGCGTCGAACACTCTTTTTGGTCTTGCGTTTTGTACCCTTCTCTGGCCAGGATTCTGTCCTTGCTGTTGTTGTGGTTGTTGTTGTTGTTGCTGTCTTTGTTGAGGAATCAGGATCGTGACACTAGCTATCTGATGCGGCTGAGCATACTGATGTCTTCCTCTGCCCCTGCCCCTGCCACTAAACACTGCGTTGGAATCACCCTGACGTCGACCCCCAAATGCTTTTCTATTACCTCCTGACGAAATGGACTCCCCAGCTTGGAACCTTCCCACCTTAATACTATTCTCAATCATTTCACCCATCAAAATCAGGTCAGAGAAACTGCCCAACGCAACAGGAAACAACTTCTCATAGAATATCCCGTGAATGTTCCAATGAACATATCGTTCATCTCCTTCTCCACTAGAGGAGGATGCACTTTTGCCGCCATGTCGTGCCACCTTTGCGCATATTCTTTGAAACTCTCCCCAGTTTTCTGTGACAAGCCTTGCAGCTGGACCCTGTTTGGTGCCAGGTCACTGTTATATTTGTAATGTGTCACAAACGCCTCAGCCAGTTGCCTCCATGTTTTGATCTGAGTGGGCTCCAGCCCCATATACCACTCCAGCGACGGTCCGGACAGGCTATCTTGAAAGAAATGCATCAGCATTCTTTCATCATTCGAGTAAGCGGACATCCGTCTATAGTAAGAGCGAACATGCACCTTGGGGCAAGTGTCTCCCTTATACTTATCAAACGTGGGAGCTTTAAACTTCAGCGGTACCCTCAGGCCAGACACCAATCCCATTGTAGTCATATCTAAGCCAGTAGTACTCTAACTCACTACACCCTTCATTTGTTCCTCAAGCATTCTGATCCTCTGCACAGGATCTACAGGTCCTTCAATACCTCTACCAGAAAAGGCATCCTCCTGTTGGTTTTCCCCCCAATTAAGATTCTCATTTTCGTACCCGTCATACCCATTGTTACGACCAAATCCAATCTGATTCATCATAGGACCCTGTCCTCTACTACCATACCCTTGAGTGACCCCGACAGGTCCAAAAGGCATCATTCCAGCACCATTTCCGTTACCAAATCCACCATAGCCCTGATTAGCATTACCAAAACCATCATATCCGAAACCCTGAGCGTTGAAGCCGAACTTCCCATCCTGATTGACATAATCAAACCTCTGGTCGTTATAGCCGAACCCGTTGTTGCCAAAGCCATTACCTCCATTGTTACCACCGCCTAGATTGGCGTCTCCGAATCCAACATTGTTAATGACAGTCTCATTACCAATTCCTGTATTACCATTCCCGGCGCCAGCGCCATTGTTCACATTCACAACAGGTATATTCACCATAGGTGGAGCTATAGGCGTAGGAGTACCATCCCCATGAATGGTTTCAACACGTACAGAATTGTGGTCTTCGTTTCCATTCCCAGCACTCTTCGCCAGCAATGGCTGCACCAAAATCTGCAGGCTTTCCTGCCCCTTCACAATTGTCTCCATCGTCTGCATGAACAGCGCCAGCTTTTCACGCATCTCCTGCATCTCGTTTTGCATCTGGTCCATAACTCTTTTGCAGTTGGTACGAGTAGAGTATCGGTGAGGACGTTGACTTTCAATCCTGGATGAACCTGGCGAGGTGCAGGAAATGAGATACAGTTCAATAATTACCCGATAATGCAATATGAATGTGTATGCAAATGCAACATGTGTCTGTGCATTAGGGAATATCACTCCCCAATTCTAGTGCCAATGTGCTTTTGTGTCGTGCAGTGCTGTGACAATGTGGTGATAAGAAGCTCAGATACATTCACATAAGAAACAACTCATTTATTGCTGAAGGGCCCCCCGGACCGGGAATACAATATACAATAACAAGGAGGCATGACCTCAGCCAACAATCCTGGTGATGGTCAGCACGATGCAAATAAAGCATACACAATAGTACATAAAACGATCACGTGCGGCCATACGCCCGATACTCTTCCAGCAGCCTTTTGGTCTTCTGATGGTCTGGCTGAGAAAGCAATCCCTCGATAAGTAGATCTCTTCGCTTGAGAACACGTCGTAAATCACCAATAGATTCCTCCCATGCCCCTTCTCCAAAGCAGTCATCTAACTTCCGTTTCTGAGATGCAGACTCCTTCTTGCACTTGATAACTTTGTTCAAGGAACTCTGGACATCATACCTCCGTGTAACCTCTTCTTCCAACCTCTTATGGCTGGCCTTCAACTGACCCTCCAGCTCAGAGATCTGCAGCCTCAGTTTGTCTTCTCTTTCCTTATTGTCGGTCAGCGTGGCATTCCAGGTTTTGTTGAACGCAGAGATCTCACGGTAGGCGATATCGAGTGACCTCTTCTTGGACTCTAACATGTCATGAGAGCTTTTGAAGTCTTTTCCCAGGCGTTCACGCTTCTTTTTCTCTTCTGCCAGTTCAGCACCTAACCTGCTTACCAACTCAGTCTGCTGTTGGAAGGCATACACAACTTCGTTTTTCTCCCTCCAGATTTGAGCCAATTCCTTCTCTAACTCTTCGTTGATCTTTATCAGGTCTTCTTTCTCTTTTACTACCTGCTCATAGACCTCGATAGCCACAGAAGTGGGCTCCTCAACTGGAATGGGAACAGGACGTGATACTGCTGGAAAAGGCATCTGCACCTGTCTTACCCTCTCTTGAATCCACACCTTGTAAGGCATATAGGCTTGACAATCATTCTTGCCTAGTAATGGTTTCCCTCTTCTGCAGATATGATTCCAAGCGTGCTACAGCTTGGCCAATAATTCCCCACTCAGGTCACCAGTGAAATACAGAGATTCCTGTATTTCTTCTTCCTTCGGCGAACTCTTCAAAGCATACCCAAACTGTCTGACTAGCAATGAGGGGTTGTAGTTGATACACCCCTTCCTTCCAATCAAAGGAACATTGGGAAACCCGGCACAACTGAAGATAATCTCTGACCCCAATAAATCTCTATCGAACCAGACGATGTCTTCTGAAGAAATCCCCATTAGACGCTCATACCATTCAGCTGTATCTGCAGACTCAACAAAAGGACCCTTCTCGGGCAGATGGCTCTCAAACCACATATTCAGCAATGGTACACAACAATGGACATTCTTCCCCCTTCTGTTTTCATTCTTATAATGCAAGGAATGATAGAAATCTCCCATCAAGGTAGGCACCGGGTTTCCTGCGGCAAACAAGTGGAATGCATCCAAATCAATGAATTCAGGCAGATTAGGGAACAGTATAATCCCATAGATGCACAAAGCCAGAACAACGTTAAACACAATCCAGCAGCCACTCTTGGCATATTCTTGGCCTTTGCCAACCAAAAACTTGAGAGAAAACCCCGAAACTCCATGCCAGGAAGTCAACAACAACTCCGCATGATCCATATGCAAGGGAACAGCTAAGTCTTCCAGCTTAGGCTTAGCATCAAAGTGAATGAAGGGCACTCTGTTCTGAACTGGCAACTCTAGAAATTCAGCGTACTCCTCCATGGTCGGGGCCAAAATGAAGTCCTGGAACATAAAACACCTCAGGGAGGGATCATATAACTGCATCAATGTGTATAACCCATTCAGCTCATATGCAGTTGGTCTGCAAACCAAACTCAGTAGCTTCCCATAACTCTTCCTAAAGCTTCTCTTCACATCATCGTCAGCTAGGGAAATCAGACCCAACAGAGAAGTCACATCAGGGGTAGGCAACTTATACGCAACAGTCTTCCTCAAAGTACTCATGGTGACAGATAGAAGTCCGGAGCACTAGAATCGGGAAGTATGAAAATGCACCTGCAGCACAGACACACGTTAATGATATGCACATGATGATGCAAACAATGCAATATGCAACATGCAACAAGGGATCAAGTGCCCCCTGGCTAAGAAGCCCAATCCACAATATTGGCCTCAAATAGACCCACAAACTGCTCAAGACCATCAACCTGGTCTCTGACAGACCCAATAATACTGTCCTCAAATACCACTGAACCTCAATCACAAAAACCGGTAATCTGGAGGTCAAGTTACCTGCATATCCCAACCCCTCTCACAGGTAGGTGTCCTAATAACTGACACAAGGTATGGCATCCTATGCGGTCGTTGGCGTCACAGACTTTCAAGACTGATGATACGATACCCAGAAGGTGTGACATCATCAAATCTTGAAGAGGCCTCACTTAGCCAACTTCCAATTGATCGGTCCCCAGAGTCGACAATCCAACTAACCAACAACCCCATCAACCCAAAGGGTTGAAAAAGAAGTCAACCAGAAGAACCTCGTCCGAGCGTGGATTTCATGAGACACTAGTGCCTGCAAAGCAAGCACGCGCCCACTAATTTCCACTCTAATTCTAGGTGCACTCAAGCCCAGGTCCGACTTATCTCTCAATCATAGAACCCCCTCATACCCACAACAATAATCACAATAATATAATGCTGAAAGTAAAACACAGAAACGTAAATCCATACAAAACCCACGACGGGAAAACAAGCGCTAGGACTGACTCGTGTAGGGAACCGTTGGATTCCCCAGCAGAGTCGCCAGCTGTCACTACTGCGAAAATCGGCGCCGGCTGAACAGAAGAGTCGCCACCGTGCGTTATTTATCCCAACGGAGGGAAAGGAAATGCTCAGAGTAAACCTAACGCAAAACGGGAAAGGAATGGTCATCGCAACCAAATCCTGGATTTGGGAGTCGATTACGCAAGGGGAAGGTATTAGCACCCCTCACGTCCGTCGTACTCGACGGGATCCACGCTTGTTTTCTGGTACGGATTGTTATCCTATCTACTCTACAGGGTCAAGGGTCAAAAGAAAATAAAATGACTCGGCAAAGTATCGCACTTTATGCCTACGTATTCCCGTCTTGAACTAGAAATTAGAGTCAACGTAGTTCGCCTACCTACGGGAAAGGAGGGGAAGGTTGCTCGCTAGGATATCGCATCCTATGCCTACGTACTTTCATACAGCATTGTCATACCCCAAATTTGTCCCACCTTGCTCATGTTCTTGTAGCTAACTTTGTGTTACTTCTTTTGATCTCCCCTTAGATGATTATTTGGCCTTTGACTATGATCCTCTAAGATATAGGTCATGAAGATGGGAGTAGGAGTGTGTGACCTTGCTTCAGCTCTGCACATGGATAATTGATTGCGGGTGTTAAAATAATTTGGGCAGTTGATTTGAAGGATAGATCATTGTCGCTACGCGAAAAATGACACAGAGTCGCCACCGGATTTTATTTATCCCACGGAGGGAAAGGGAAATAGCGATAAAACCTTTGGAAAAAGAGCGTGGTCATCGCAACCAAGTTTTTAGGGTTCGGGAGTCAGTTATGCGAGGGGAAGGTGTTAGCACCCCCTCGCATCCATCGTACTCGATGGGAACCTCCTAGGTTATTTCGCGTGAATGGGTGTTTTTATTAAGAGTTTGCTTGTTTAAGGAAAAGAGGGGTTGATTTATTTAATTTAATGCTCGCCAAGGATTGTGGCCCTTGTGCCTACGTATCCTCACTTAAAAGAAGTGAAGAATCAGAGCTCCGTAGTTCGGAGGCTTGTGAAATTGTTGTTTGTTGGTTGATTTTATACCTTGAAAAAGGGTTTTGGATTGATGCCCTAAAGCGAAAATAAGTTTGATGAGTTGATGTTATTTTTATGTTTTTTTGAATAAAAAATGGTTCTTGATTAAGGTTATACACAAAAGACTTTGGATAGAAGTGAGTGTCTCGAATAACCAAGTCGAGCGCCTTGTATTCAAAACATTCGAAACGAGTGTAGGAGAGTTCCATTCTCATTCCTTCTCCACCACTTTAAAATCCATGGTGTATAGTCCTAATCGTATACTTATTGTGTTTTGGATTTTTTATGAGAAAAGGATCACTTGATGTTGGATCAAGGTTTATTGTTTGTAAAAATGTATTTGAGGTGATACGGACAAGGTTGATGGCGATGCACAAGGCAATCGGCTTACAAGGTTGAAAATGGCTCGATAAAATCGAGAGTTTGTTTTTAAAAAGGTTTTAAGAATCAAAGGTCAACAAGGACCATAACAACATTCACATTAAAAAACATACAAACAAATGAAGTTAGTTGCATAAAAAAATCGAGACATGCCAATAAAAACGGTCAAAGAGTTCACGTGCGAACTCTTTGAGAAAAATTTTTTGGGGGTAAAAATAACGAAACAAACGGTAAAACAGTTGTGTGACACGGGTGGCCGTGTTGTGTGACACGGCCCGTGTCACAAGGCCTGGGATAAAAACGGTTTTTAGGGCAAACAGAGGTGCAACACGGGTGGCCGTGTCGTGTGACATGGCCCGTGTTGTGAAGCCTGGGGATTTTTCACATGGAAAACCTCAAACAGAGGTGTAACACGGGTGGCCGTGTCGTGTAACACTGCCCGTGTTGTGAGACCTGGGTATTTCACATGGAAAACCTCAAACAGAGGTGTAACACGGGTGGCCGTGTCGTGTAACACGGC
The DNA here is from genome assembly GCA_963859935.3 of Lathyrus sativus. Taxonomy (NCBI): domain Eukaryota; kingdom Viridiplantae; phylum Streptophyta; class Magnoliopsida; order Fabales; family Fabaceae; genus Lathyrus; species Lathyrus sativus. Next base: position 441,082,661 of record OZ012740.1, on the reverse strand, counting down.
CCGTGTTGTGAGACCTGGGTATTTTTCATTGAAAAGGCCATCCAGAAGTGTGACACGGGCGGCCGTGTCGTGTGACACGGCCCGTGTTGTGCTTCCAGAACCAAAACCCTAATTTTTTTGTGTTTTCGTTTCGTTTTTACGGTTCTTAAGAATGGTTTCTTGGTCCCCTATGGGACCTTACATGATATATACAGTTCAACAACTCATAAAAGAGTACGCAAAATGAATATAATAGCAAAGAAATAAGGAGAGAAAAGTTTGAGGAAATGGATACCCAAGAATTTCTTGTTCTTGCAAGTCCTCCTTGGTCTTGGTTGAATGTCCTTCACTCCTCTTCACTCTATGTTGTAAAGGTTCTACTCTTTTGTGGTTCTCTTGGTTCTATCTCACTCTTTTTTTTTTTGGTTTCCAAAGCTCTCTATTTTTCTGGTTTTTTGCAATGTGTGTGATGTGTAGTGTTGTGAATGAATTCTGAATGATCTTCTTTGCTTACCAACTTCTCTTCTTATCTCAGCCCCTAGGTTTACACTTCTCCCCACATAGCAGATTTTATGGGGCATTGTCTATTCCCACCTTTTCTCATGTCACTCTCTTTCTTTCCATTTCCATGCAAGGTCACATGCTGCATTTTTCTGCACTACTCTATCATGCCCTCAATCCTTGTTCCACTTTGTTGGCTTGTGTTTTGACAGCTTTTGGTCAATGCTAACCAATCTTTGACAGCACTTTGAAAATTCTGGTTTGTAGTAGCATTGTCACATGTTATGCCTTTGGTCTTGTGACATGTGATGGTCTTATGATAAAATGAAAATTGTCACCTCTTGCATGGGACTGTTTTGCTCATAATTAGTATGCATAATCTTGGTCTTAAAACATCCCAATGTTGATTTAATCCTTACATATTTCTTGGATGTTTGTAAGCATAAGGTGGACTTGGTGTGGCATGAATTTGATTAGAAGCTTGAATGAAGATTAGAAATAAATTCTAATCATTACTTAGAGTTGGATACATTGTAACAAATGACATTCTTGTAATGTCATAAAGTTTCTCTTTGTAATATTCTTACCTTTAATCTTGAATTCATGATGAATTTCCCTAGAACCATTAAGCTTGAAATAGATGAAGTCTTGAATTATGGACTTGTAATCTTGACTCATGCTTTGCAAAATTGAACTCCACTTGATCAAGAATTTAAAACAAAATTAGATGAAGCAATCTTGAATTATGCCTTGCATTTCATGGTCATTAGGAATATATCTTGAATATCCTAATATTTCATCAAGTAACTTCTCTTTTTAAGAAATCTACAAGAGTAGACTTTCCAATTTAGATCAAACTTTAGATGATGAACCTTTCCTTCCATGTAGTCCAAGATAGACAAGTTATCTTATGGAAAATGACAAATCGACCCAATCCGTACCCACATGCTTGATATGCAATAATAAAATGATGTATGATATGGCGAATGTAGGGTATAAAGGCTAAAGGCGAAAATGAGGGTGTGACAATCATGCATGGAATCAAACTATCAAGGTTATGTTAAATGTCATCAAGTGAGATTTTTGTTGGTTTGAATGACTCTCCAAGGTATCACTATTCATGGGATGAACAAGATTTGTAAGGTGAAATTATAAGATGTTCAAGTTTAGTGCGTTTGGGCTCGTGGTTCAAAATCGATGCAAGATATCTATTTCTCAAGGTCCCACTATTGCTCCCTTGTACAAAGAAGAATCCAGAATGCCATAAAAAAAATTAAATCTAGTTCATGTTAGTTTCTCCTTTCAAATTTCGTATCAATCTCGAGTTCATTACAAGTTTTCACATTTCAAAGTCCAATGTTCAAACGATCATTCAAATATCCATCCAAATCCAATTTTATTCAGCGGTCTGTGTTATAATCTTAATATTTCCAAGTCCATTTCAAGTCACTTCACAAAGTTCCAAAAAAATATATACCAAAGTTCTATACAATAAAAGAATCCCTTTCATTCAAAGAATATAAAAGTCTCATAATTCTAATAAGGCCCATTCATTACTAAAATATATTTGGCCCAAAAGAAGAGGTGGAGAAAACCTAGTTTGGGTTATATATATACTCTTCTAAAGGTAGAGGGTGGCGGCTGGAAGATTCTCTTTCAAACAAGTGAATTAAAATTAAAAAAAAAAAAGAGGATAGAACCAGTAAAATAGAGGTAGAGTTTTTTGTCTCTGCTTCGTGTATCTTCTCCACCAACTACCACACTAAACCATTCACAAAATGTCATCCCCACTATACATGCCATGAATCAAATATAACATCTTCATGTAATATCATCATGGTAGCTACTTTCATCAAGCTCCTTCCACCAATAAATCATTCCATCTTCATACTACCTTCACCTTACTACATCCTTCATGCGATGAATTCACTTTAAATTCAAACTTCATGAAAACTATACCATCATATTTTCCATCCATATTACCTTTATACCACTGCATAAACAGTTTGCCGTTTACCGGTAAAAAAAAAAAAGCACTTTGTGACTCCATCCTGTTTTGTAACCACAACTTTGCCACTGTTTTCATGTATGGATCTGCGGTTATTCCATTGCGCATGAGTTAGCAGTGACCACAAGCTGATGGTATACACAAAAATATCTCAGATCTATGAGACTCATTTGATCTTTGCAACGCTTCAGCAATACGGTTTGTGAAGGATAACTTAACTTCTCTCAATAACAACATTCATGCATTTTTATCTCCACCCCCAATCGACTATTGTGGTGTTTTCTACACAAACTATAACTTTGTGCACTTCCATTTTTCAGCCAGGACAACGTCTTTCTACCACTGTATTTCACTCTCACCCTATAAGTCTCACTACATACAAAATACTTGTTACGGTTCACAGCATATATCCTCATATAACCTCGTTCTGTCAAAGCTACACCATAACAAACCTCCATTAAAACACCATTTTAAACAACAATCCTCCTGCACCGCGTTCAACTTACAACCACCATTTCATTACCGACAAAAATGAAGGACCTGCTACTACCACACAAGTCCATACAAGTTACAAATACTTCATCATCCAATAACTTTTGACCTGCAACTACACACCTTGACCATTTCGTTCCTCTCTCCCTTCAACTCACCATCTTTGTAGTGTAACATCATATTCCACCTCACTGTCATGCTCACAGTCCACCTTACAACAACCTCTGATTTCATTTCTTTGGCCACCTCACAAAACTATTTGTGCATCATGAAACCACCATGAAAGTCTTGAGCTGTTGTAACTCTTTAGTGCTCTCGCAGAATCCGGTTTTGTCGTGGCTTTGTGAACCAAGTACCACAACAATGTCATAGTTAATCTTTTCACAATAGCATCGAAGGCTTTTGTCGCAGAGATCTCTTTGTAAGAAAATAGCGGCAATGACGGTTCCTCCACCAAGAACAACAATTTTCACCATCTTAAACTCCTGCTGAACCCACAAAACCTGTCACAAAAAAAACATCAGCTCAAACACCATGTAATCACTAGAGAACAAACATCAAAACACCTCTCTCACTTATATCCTTCATTACCGTAACAGCCGCAAAGTCACAATATCTGTTATGCTTCAACATAAATCATAAACTATCAAAAAATACATACCAGCCTTGCACTTATGACGAAACTAAGATGTGTAGGCTGACTCTTGCCACAACTTTCGCAGCACCAACGAGTCCCTCCACCTCTACCATTCTCATGAACTCTCTTTAACCTCACATTGTTCTTCATCAGTTACCTCACCTTGTTTCTTCCACCATTTTTTTTCTTACAATATGCTTCATTTAATTCCTCCACTGTTTAACCTACATCACAAACACCAAAACAAAAAAGAACAAACATGAAAAGACTTGTGTTGAGAATATGCTCCCAAAGCTTCAAACTGTTGCGTGAGTTTGAGTACAAATCTTACATTACTGTACTTATCAAGTTGATAGCGGTGTTTGGAAAATGTCAGCCACCTGATAAAGCTTTTGGACTCTTTCAAGCTATGATTAGAGAAGGTTGTATTTTGGGGTTGTGAATCGCACAACATTATTAGCTGACTATACGTCTTGGTCGGGAAATCTTCCACGAGGGGAGAGGCCAACAAGAGCATCATAGGCCGTTCACATCACCAAGAACTCAGCATCTTCCTAGCATCAGCGGCACGACTTCAACAATTATCAATTCCATCAAAGTTAGCTCACCATCATTTCCAAACAATAATAAGTTCGATACATATTCACAAACAACAACTGGTGTTTCACTCAAGGATATACAACCTATTCTTCACAACATAAGAAGCACTAGCAGAGGACGCCGCTGCGTCAAATTCGAAAACCGCTTGTGGCAATATCCTATAACCTCAACTCAGCAACAAGTAGAACACATCACCCATAGATTCTTCAAAACTTTTTTGAGTTCTTGAACATCATCTCTTCAATTCAAACTTCAGACGATAACAGCAACTACAAAACCTTTTCACAAACAGTTGGCGTGCACAGATTCACAAACAACGACAACCTGCATTTCATCTGCGGATTCCAAAACAACAATATCGAACAATCTTCTTCTCCTTATCACGACAACAATGACGATCCAAGTATACACGTGAACTTCGGTTGGGATAACTTCAAGCAGCATGATGTTTTGCTAAGTCGAACCAAACAACAACATCGATGTGCAACAACGTTCAAAAATCTCCGAGCAACTGATTTCGCCACAACCATACACTGCCGCGAGACCAAGAGGTTTGAAGGGGAGGACAAATAAGAGGGATGAGGAATGGGTCTACATACCTTCCATCTCGGATTACACGAACCAACGATTCCGCCGGAGGAGCACTTCCGTCGACGGCAAGGTGAGTTCGTCAACTTTCCCTTTTTCATATTCCCTGCGTTTTGTAGAAGATAATCAGATCACGTTTTCTTTCCTCTTTTATTTTAACTAATTATTTACTTAATTATTTTATAAAAATTTAAATATAGTTGTTGGGTTTAATTTGGGCCCAATAACATGACTTAACTCTCCATATGAACACCCTCCTCTCTTTTGAGACCCCCCTTTTTCCTTTTTATGAATTATTTTTACTTAATTATATTTTGTTTAAATAATGTTGATGTTTAGATAGTTTGGTTAAGTGATATACTTGTTTATCTATTCGCTAACTAATAAAAATAATAAAAAGTTAATGAATTTGATTAGTGGTTTAAAATATGATGTAATTGATTAACTATTTTGTTATGGTTATTATCTCTACAAAATTTATATATTCACCTTAAATTGATTAGTCCCTTCAAATTCTTATATCAAATCATTTTTCAAAAAGATTCTCGATTTATCGAGCCATTTTCTATCCTTGTAAGTCGAGTGCTTTCAAAGCCTCGCCATCAACCTTCGATCACCATACACAATATTTTAAAGCTTAATCCTGGGCTTCCTTACAGTGATACCTATTTGATCAATTATTTCTAGTTGGTCACTTAAAAGACTAGCCCACTTTGCTAGTATACACGTTAAAACTCAATTTCAAACCTTGATTTACATCAAGCATTTTCTCCAAATAAAATTAAAACACTTAACAACTACTCAAATACAATTTCAATAAAAGATGAAAAAGAGAGGGTTCCAAGTCTTTGGTTCACTCTCCCAATTGTTTGGGTCCGAGAAGTCTTTCTTAAGCTCGAACAATTGTCTTCTAAAAACGAAAAACGAATTCAAACCTTTTTTTCCTAAACACTCAGATGAAAAAGGGAGAGCTCCAAGTCTTTGGTTCACTCTCCCGATTACTTGGGTCCGAGAAGTCTTTCTTAAGCTTCAAGTAATCGTCATCCGATTAATACACTCTAATCATACTAAACATCTTTCATAATATTAGATGAGAAAAGGAGAGAGCTCCAAGTCTTTGGTTCACTCTTCCGATTATTTGAGGTCCGAGAAGCCTTTCTTAAGCTTCGAATAATCCTCATCTGTTAAAATACTTTAACCGCATCCTATCTTTCAAACGCCATTGAAACAATTCCTTTTGCGATGAAAAAGAAAGTGTTCCAAGTCTTTGGCTCGCTTTCCCGATTACTTGGGCCAGAGAAGTCTTTCTTAAGCTTCAAGTAATCGTCATCCGTTCAACTTATTCAAACCATACTCAATTCTATCCTTTCGCATTTGAGGTTGAAAAAGAGAGAGTTCCAAGTCTTTGGTTCACTCTCCCGATTACTGAGGTCCGAGAAGTCTTTCTTAAGCTTCAGGTAATCGTCACCTCTAGCTAAACATCAAATACATCTAACCAATCTCTTTCTCGCCCCGTGTGACCAATACCCTAAAACCTATTCAAATCTATCCTCTTTTCCAAACCAAAATACTTAACCAATCAAACTCTATTCCTCGCCCTCGTGCGATCCATAACTCAAACAACCTCTTACCAAGAACATTGTTTAGTCCCTTCTTCCGCGCATAACAAACTCGTGCTTCAGCCTCCCCTAGCGAGCAGACAAGCCAACGTTTAGCAGTTAGAATGCGACCTAAACTCTCGTTCCAAACACGAACCCTTTCAGAAAACCGTAGGCCAAACTACGGTTGCTCTGATTCCTCATTCCCTAATGAGGATACGTAGGCACGAGGATCTCTATCCTTGACGAGCACACTAACAACTAACTTCCCCTTTCTCTTGCTTTAGTGCAATCGAGACCAACCTGTTATTCAAAACCTCTTCTCTTGCCCTAGTGCAATCGAGACATTTTCCCGTAGTTGGCCGAACTACGGCTGCTCTGATTTCTCACATCCGTTGAGAATACGTAGGCATAGGATTGCGATGATCCTAGCGAGCACAATCCCCTCTTTACCCGTAGTCCCATGAACTACGAATGCTCTGATTTTCCACTTCTTACAAGTGAAGATACGTAGGCACAAGGGCCCCAATCCTTGGCGAGCACCCTATCTTAAAACTACCTCATTTTCCCATTAGCAAGCAATTCCTTAGAAGATAAACAAACATAGTTAACTTTCTCTCGCGAATCGAATCAAGAGGTTCCCGTTGAGTACAACGGACGTAGAGGGTGCTAATACCTTCCCTCTATGTAATCGACTCCCGAACCTAGAATATTGGTTGCGATAACCATGTTCTTATCCCTTTCAAGGTTTTATCGATATTTTCCTATTCCTTCCTTGGAATGAATAAAATTCGGTGGCGACTCTGTTTCGAACAGTATTTTCCGCGTCCATCGCGAGGATCGTATTTTTCGAGGTACGACAGATGGCGACTCTGCTGGGGAAATTGCGTAGCCCTATGCTAGAGAGAGTCAAGCCTAACTTGACTCGATTCGCGAGAGTTAAATCCATTTGTGTATTTATCTTATCTTATTATTTGAATTGCTTGTTTGCTTTTATATATCTTATTATTGTTTCTTGTGACACTGTTGGGGTTCTCTGATTGTGGGAACTCTGTGAGATGGCTCTACACCCGAGTCCGAGAAAAACCATAGGATTAGAATGGTGGTTGTGTAGTGGAATCCCTCGAGGAGTCTTTCTCGTTGGGAGGAAGCAAAAACCCCGCTTAGAGTTGATTCCCTTAAGGATGTTATTGTTGTGGTGAGTCTTTGCCATGGAAGTAGTGTTTTTAAGGTTGAATCTATAACTCTAAGGACCTTTTACCCTTATCCATGGTGGTTGGTAGTGTTAACTCATGAGGGTTAATCCTTTTCGGGTTGATGCGAACGCCCCAATCAGATGAGATCCCTTGAACGTATCGTTATTCTGACAATGATATTTTCAACCTCGATCTATGACTCTGAGGTCTCTTTAAGAAACCTTAGACTCGATGGTTGTGTAGTAGAGACTCACGAGGAGTCTTTCTCGTGGGACGACACGAAAACCTCACCTAGAAGAGATCCTTCGAGGGTATTATTATCGGATGAATCTTTGTCATGGTAATAATATCTTTGAAAAGATCCATGAAACTGGGCACCTACCCGTTTAGAGCCTACATATGGGGTTCCTTTAATCAGAGATATCTGTCTTTAGCTGTTCTTCTGTCTGACCTCAGAATGTGATGGAAGCTGTGATCCTATTTGTGCTTACATTGCACTTGCATATCATTGCATCTGCATTTCATTTGCATTGCATATCATCTTCCTAAACCAGAAAATTTATCCATCATTTGTTCATAATCCGCAGTTGATTTCCCGACACAAGTACCGAACTTGACTTAGTGCTGGAAGACCATGGAATACTTGAGGCAGACTCAAGTTGAGCTGAGAAAAGACGAGAATAGCGGGGAAGGCAAGATGAAGCAGATGCCAGAAGTGGGAAGAAGAAAGGAAAAGCTTCAAGAAGGTACCACAACTAGGATTTTTACTCCTATAGTTCATGCCACTCTGCAATCTGCAGTGAATAGCCCGTTGTGTGTTGTTCCTCTTGGGTTTTATCCCCAACCAATTCTTCCAAGGCCTTGGAATCAGCGGCCATCACCTATTCAGGATCGGAGAGGTAGTAAGAAGTCTCAGTCTCGCCCTATTCTCGACCCTATTCCTATACCGTGTGAACAACTGCTATCATACCTGATTCAGAGTTCATTGGTGGTACCTGTATCCCTCGGGCCAGTTCGTACTCCTCCTCCACCTGGATATGATCCTAATGCGCAATGTGAATACCATAAAGGGGCTAGAGGACACTTTATTGAAGGTTGTTGGTCATTCAAGAATAAAGTTCGAGAGCTAATTAACAACAAGCGCATAGTCTTCGAGGAAGAAAACCCAGGGGTAGAGTGTGGGTATCATACTGGAACTATAGGGCATGTTGTCGAAGAGTGTGAAAGCTTTCGAAACAAGTTGCAAAGATTGACCAGAAAGGAAGGCCCTATCCCAAATGGTTCAACTCAAAGATCTGGCAAAGAGGAAGTACAAGAGTTTTGTGGACCAATCAAAATCCAGTACCACAAGGAAAAGGTTGAGTTTTTGGCAGATGAGATGTCTTTTAATCATGTGGAGACCATGATCTCAAGAGAAGAGATGGAAGAGAAGTCCAAAAGGGTTGTATTTGCTGAAGAGATCTCGAAAATTCGCTTGGGAGAGCATCCTACCGATACTTAGGAAGATGATGACATCCACCTTTGGATCCCAAAAGGGCATCCAACAATACCAAGGGAACCATGTCAGAAGCCTTGGATTGCTCCCTATGCAAATCAACGAGTGTATGGCCAAGGAAATCAGGATCCACGCCAAAATCAATACAGGCCTCGCAACAACTTGGGAAGAAGGAACGCTCCTCTTCACCCAATTCCTGTATCGCACACTCAGCTTCTGCCACATTTGATTCGAAATTCACTAGTGGAGCCTAAATCTCTCAAGCCAGTGCCAGAACCATACCCTCCTGGGTATGATCCCAATGCACATTATGGATACCATGCTGGATCAATGGGGCATTCGACAGAAGATTGCAAAGCTTTTCAGGCTAGGGTACAACAATTGATTGACCAGGGATGTATATCCTTTCAAGAAGGGAGTTTGGTTGTGCGTGTCCGACTCGCACCAGAATGAGTTTGGGGACTTCAAGACGCATTTTCTCAAGACAACTGATCAAGCAAGAAAAGCCCAGTTCCTCCATGCTGGCATTTTTTTAGATCATGTTTTTTATGCAATTGTAGTTTCTTTTCTGTTAATTACTACTTGCTTTTAGACATTATTTCGTATTAATGGTATTGTTAATGTGATAATCATGCATGTTTTGATCAAATCCATTCGTATTCACTCACAGTTTCTCATTTATTGCAAAAATCACAAAAATATTTCACTTCCTTTATCGCACTGTTGTTTTGAGGGAGGATGACGAAAATGAAATACCCATAATTGCTGATAAGTATGCTTTTGGATAAAGTTCCGCCGATGATGTACAGGCATTGTTTCAAATCCCCAAACACTGAAGAAGTAAGGAGTTAGTCCCTAGTTAACCACTTCGAGCCTAGAAGTAGGAGTTTCCTTCGGATTTCTAAACCCTCATACTTAACCTGGGGCATGGGTAGTGTTCAGTTAACTTGATTACGCACTCGAATCACGAAAGAAAAACCAAATACAAGATGGTTGTACCCTTGACATGGCAGTCACAATCCTTCAAAAAATTCAAAAGCCTGCTAAGTCGAACACCTCAAAATGAGACTTAGGCAAAAATCAAGGCAATCCCGATGGATCTGACAAGCAAAGTCAGTCCATGCAAAAGTTAGGGATCAAAAACAAAACCAAAAAGAGGTCCTCAAACCCTCAACAAAAACAAAATAAGACTCAGTGGCCACCCAAATCAAGGGGTTACTGACATCCATCAAAATAAGATGGTTGCCATTTCAAGCAAACTTTAAACCATCAAGTTTACACCGTCAAGCAGGTGCAAAATTAATTGAACGTAGGTATGGAGATCATTACGAAGAAGGGGCGGGTACAAATAATACTTTGAGCCTAATATCCTTTATTTCTATAACCGTGAACCAGACCACGTTACAACCCTCGAAAGACCTAATTGAGGCGAGGTTTATTCTGAAAGCATACTACAGCAAGGTTGTGTAAACTGACTCCTACATATTTGCTAATTTTATGTATTGGTGTCATATTCTTGCTATATCTTTCACACCAATTAAATCAGCATTACGTTTGGATTAATAGTCCACTCGTCACACATTTTCACGTCATTCACAATAAATGATATTTTCAAAACTTACATGAATGTCGCATTAAAATTACCATTTTTGAATGAACAATTTTAAACTGCAAATCAGTACTTGACATTATAGAAATTCCAACAAAGTGCAGTCAAAGAGGAACTTGATCGCTCATTGGTGTTGACCTGAATCAAGACTTTCTCATAACCCTATGAATCTGGGGCAAGTCCTTTTGAGGTTTAAACCGGGGCAAACCACTACAAGGTCCAGACACTGGGGCAAATGGGTTCAAGCCATATCCTGGTATAATCATCGCCAAAAGTTCTCATCCCAGAAGAAAATCCTTCAAATACCCGGAAGACTGGGGCAGACCATTTTGAACTGGGGCAGATTAGCTGAACAAGGGCAATTTCCCTTAACGCTTTCAAAGTTGATCAAGCTGACCACACCAAACACCAGTAATGGTTAAGGTCAACAAACATCAAAAGCCTTGGGGCAGAGCAAAAGCACGACTAACACGCATTGGTTAAATCGCTACGCTCATGCAATCCATATGCATTGGTTAAGTCGCTACGCTAGCACGAGTAACACGCATTGGTTAAGTCGCTACGCTCGCGCAGTCAACATGCTTTGGATAAGTCGCTACGCTTAACATTTGTAAGCTGTCATGACGTATCATCTAGAAGCGAGGTTCTTACAAGAACAAGAATACCACTTCTGCAAAGGATCCAACTTGGAGCACCAAGAGTATCCACATTTGTTTTCTGATTGTGGCGCTGTCATATACCATGTGTCGGGAAGTCAAATCCTTTTACCAATAAAAGTCCAATCTCGCTTGGCACGTCCTTAAAGTCCAATCTTTTATTGGCAACTACAAAAAGCCACTCCAATTGGCACCTTCAATTCACCCTAAAAGTCCAGTCTTCATTGGCAACCACTAAAAGTCCACCCTCGATGGCATCCTCATAAAACCAAAGTCCAAATCCATTTGGCAACTACCGAATCCAGTCCCTGGTGATATCCCCGACAAGAATTATCCCCAGTGTACCTGTTCATTTGCATTTTCATAAGCATGACATACAACATCATATCATAATAACTTCAAGCATTTGCACACCATTTTCATACGCATCTTGTACTCCCTAGCAGTTGCATTTTTTGTTGCATATTGGTGCATCGTAATACATAGCATTTCTATCTCCATTAACATAGCGTGGCATAGCAACATAGATGGATCCAAGATCAGTTTTCAAACATCTTGGCCAGTCCTCCGGTGAAGTTGGCAGTAGTGAATCTGAAAAGAGTTGTTACTCCGCGAGTTCAGGGAATTCTAATCTCCAGCAAGTCATTTTTCAACCATGCAGTTGATAATGATAGTCCCCGGCGACCGTTGCTCTTATGGCTCCCCAAGCAAAGGTTATCTTAAAAAGTTTCTTGAAGACTTTCCCCTATAGAGCTTGGACAACGCTGTTCCTCTAATAGGAATTTTAGCTCAACTATTCCTCAGCAAAATTATCGCTCGAGATACTGCTTTGGTATCGTCGAAGAGCCTTAATGGATAAGGTACTGCTTCGACCACCTGAAGAATCTCAAGTTTTGTTCGAGATACTGCTTTGGTATCATCGAAGAGCCTTAATGGATAAGGTACTGCTTCGACCACCCGAAGAATCTCAAGTTTTGTTCGAGATACTGCTTTGGTATCATCGAAGAGCCTTAATGGATAAGGTACTGCTTCGACCACCCGAAGAATCTCAAGTTTTGTTCGAGGTACTGCTTTGGTATCATCGAAGAACCTTAATGAATAAGGTACTGCTTCGACCACCTGAAGAATCTCCAGTTTTGTTCGAGATACTGCTTTGGTATCATCAAAGAGCCTTAATGGATAAGGTACTGCTTCGACCACCTGAAGAATCTCAAGTTTTGTTCGAGATACTGCTTTGGTATCATCGAAGAGCCTTAATGGATAAGGTACTGCTTCGACCACCCGAAGAATCTCAAGTTTTGTTCGAGATACTGCTTTGGTATCATCGAAGAGCCTTATTGGATTAGGGACTGCTTCGACCACCCGAAGAATCTCAAGTGTTTAGAGATACTGCTTTGGTATCATCGAAGAACCTTATTGGATAAGGGACTGCTTCAACCACCCGAAGAATCTCAAGTGTTTAGAGATACTGCTTTGGTATCATCGAAGAACCTTATTGGATAAGGGGCTGCTTCGACCACCCGAAGAATCTACAGTGTTTAGAGATACTACTTTGGTATCATCGAAGAACCTTATTAGATAGGGGACTGCTTCGACCACCCGAAGAATCTCAAGTGTTTATAGATACTGCTTTGGTATCATCAAAGAACCTTATTGGATAAGGGACTGCTTCGACCACCCGAAGAATCTCAAGTGTTTAGAGATACTGCTTTGGTATCATCGAAGGACCTTATTGGATAAGGGACTGCTTCGACCACCCAGAGAATGTCAGGTTATCTCGTTTGCATCTTGTTCATCCTGTTAACCCATTCATGGTACTTTTCATTCCTATACCGGACAAATTTTGGGGTCTTCTTGTATCTAATTGACTTCCACCTTAAAATGAATGTCATGCAACTGTTCATTCTCTTAGGTTCAAGGCAATTAGATAGGGGCATCTGTCATACCCCAAATTTGTCCCACCTTGCTCATGTTCTTGTAGATAACTTTGTGTTACTTCTGTTGATCTCCCCTTAGATGATTATTTGGCCTTTGACTATGATCCTCTAAGATATAGGTCATGAAGATGGGAGTAGGAGTGTGTGACCTTGCTTCAGCTCTGCACATGGATAATTGATTGCGGGTGTTAAAATAATTTGGGCAGTTGATTTGAAGGATAGATCATGCATGGAATCAAACTATCAAGGTTATGTTAAATGTCATCAAGTGAGATTTTTGTTGGTTTGAATGACTCTCCAAGGTATCACTATTCATGGGATGAACAAGATTTGTAAGGTGAAATTATAAGATGTTCAAGTTTAGTGCGTTTGGGCTCGTAGTTCAAAATCGATGCAAGATATCTATTTCTCAAGGTCCCACTATTGCTCCCTTGTACAAAGAAGAATCCAGAATGCCATAAAAAAATTAAATCTAGTTCATGTTAGTTTCTCCTTTCAAATTTCGTATCAATCTCGAGTTCATTACAAGTTTTCACATTTCAAAGTCCAATGTTCAAACAATCATTCAAATATCCATCCAAATCCAATTTTATTCAGCGGTCTGTGTTATAATCTTAATATTTCCAAGTCCATTTCAAGTCACTTCACAAAGTTCCAAAAAAATATATACCAAAGTTCTATACAATAAAAGAATCCCTTTCATTCAAAGAATATAAAAGTCTCATAATTCTAACAAGGCCTATTCATTACTAAACTATATTTGGCCCAAAAGAAGAGGTGGAGAAAACCTAGTTTGGGTTATATATATACTCTTCTAAAGGTAGAGGGTGGCGGCTGGAAGATTCTCTTTCAAACAAGTGAATTAAAATTTAAAAAAAAAAGAGAGGATAGAACCAGTAAAATAGAGGTAGAGTTTTTTGTCTCTGCTTCGTGTATCTTCTCCACCAACTACCACACTAAACCATTCACAAAATGTCATCCCCACTATACATGCCATGAATCAAATATAACATCTTCATGTAATATCATCATGGTAGCTACTTTCATCAAGCTCCTTCCACCAATAAATCATTCCATCTTCATACTACCTTCACCTTACTACATCCTTCATGCGATGAATTCACTTTAAATTCAAACTTCATGAAAACTATACCATCATATTTTCCATCCATATTATCTTTATACCACTGCATAAACCGTTTGCCGTTTGCCGGTAAAAAAAAGCACTTTGTGACTCCATCCTGTTTTGTAACCACAACTTTGCCACTGTTTTCACCTATGGATCTGCGGTTATTCCATTGCGCATGAGTTAGCAGTGACCACAGGCTGATGGTATACACAAAAATATCTCAGATCTATGAGACTCATTTGATCTTTGCAACGCTTCAGCAATACGGTTTGTGAAGGATAACTTAACTTCTCTCAATAACAACATTCATGCATTTTTATCTCCACCCCCAATCGACTATTGTGGTGTTTGCTACACAAACTATAACTTTGTGCACTTCCATTTTTCAGCCAGGACAACGTCTTTCTACCACCGTATTTCACTCTCACCCTATAAGTCTCACTGCATACAAAATACTTGTTACGGTTCACAGCATATATCCTCATATAACCTCGTTCTGTCAAAGCTACACCATAACAAACCTCCATTAAAACACCATTTTAAACAACAATCCTCCTGCACCGCGTTCAACTTACAACCACCATTTCATTACCGACAAAAATGAAGGACCTGCTACTACCACACAAGTCCATACAAGTTACAAATACTTCATCATCCAATAACTTTTGACCTGCAACTACACACCTTGACCATTTCGTTCCTCTCTCCCTTCAACTCACCATCTTTGTAGTGTAACATCATATTCCACCTCACTGTCATGCTCACAGTCCACCTTACAACAACCTCTGATTTCATTTCTTTGGCCACCTCACAAAACCATTTGTGCATCATGAAACCACCATGAAAGTCTTGAGCTGTTGTAACTCTTTAGTGCTCTCGCAGAATCCGGTTATGTCGTGGATTTGTGAACCAAGTACCACAACAATGTCATAGTTAATCTTTTCACAATAGCATCGAAGGCTTTTGTCGCAGAGATCTCTTTGTAAGAAAATAGCGGCAATGACGGTTCCTCCACCAAGAACAACAATTTTCACCTTCTTAAACTCCTGTTGAACCCACAAAACCTGTCACAAAAAAAAACATCAGCTCAAACACCATGTAATCACTAGAGAACAAACATCAAAACACCTCTCTCACTTATATCCTTCATTACCGTAACAGTCGCAAAGTCACAGTATCTGTTATGCTTCAACATAAATCATAAACTATCAAAAAATACATACCAGCCTTGCACTTATGACGAAACTAAGATGTGTAGGTTTACTCTTGCCACAACTTTCGCAGCACCAACGAGTCCCTCCACCTCTACCATTCTCATGAACTCTCTTTAACCTCACACTGTTCTTCATCAGTTACCTCACCTTATTTCTTCCACCATTTTTTTTCTTACAATATGCTTCATTTAATTCCTCCACTGTTTAACCTACATCACAAACACCAAAACAAAAAAGAACAAACATGAAAAGACTTGTGTTGATAATATGCTCCCAAAGCTTCAAACTGCTGCGTGAGTTTGAGTACAGATCTTACATTACTGTACTTATCAAGTTGATAGCGGTGTTTGGAAAATGTCAGCCACCTGATAAAGCTTTTGGACTCTTTCAAGCTATGATTGTAGAAGGTTGTATTTTGGGGTTGTGAATCGCACAACATTATTAGCTGACTATACGTCTTGGTCGAGAAATCTTCCACGAGGGGAGAGGCCAACAAGAGCATCATAGGTCGTTCACATCACCAAGAACTCAGCATCTTCCTAGCATCAGCGGCACGACTTCAACAATTATCAATTCCATCAAAGTCAGCTCACCATCATTTCCAAACAATAATAAGTTCGATACAGATTCACAAACAACAACTGGTGTTTCACTCAAGGATATACAACCTATTCTTCACAACATAAGAAGCACTAGCAGAGGACGCCGCTGCGTCAAATTCGAAAACCGCTTGTGGCAATATCCTATAACCTCAACTCAGCAACAAGTAGAACACATCACCCATAGATTCTTCAAAACTTTTTTGAGTTCTTGAACATCATCTCTTCAATTCAAACTTCAGACGATAACAGCAACTACAAAACCTTTTCACAAACAGTTGGCGTGCACAGATTCACAAACAACGACAACCTGCATTTCATCCGCAGATTCCAAAACAACAATATCGAACAATCTTCTTCTCCTTATCACGACAACAATGACGATCCAAGTATATGCGTGAACTTCGGTTGGGATAACTTCAAGCAGCTTGATGTTTTGCTAAGTCGAACCAAACAACAACATCGATGTGCAACAACGTTCAAAAATCTCCGAGCAACTGATTTCGCCACAACCATACACTGCCGCGAGACCAAGAGGTTTGAAGGGGAGGACAAATAAGAGGGATGAGGAATGGGTCTACATACCTTCCATCTCGGATTACAAGAACCAACGATTCTGCTGGAGGAGCACTTTTGTCGACGGCAAGGTGAGTTCGTCAACTTTCCCTTTTTCATATTCCCTGCGTTTTGTAGAAGATAATCAGATCACGTTTTCTTTCCTCTTTTATTTTAACTAATTATTTACTTAATTATTTTATAAAAATTTAAATATAGTTGTTGGGTTTAATTTGGGCCCAATAACATGACTTAACTCTCCATATGAACACCCTCCTCTCTTTTGAGACCCCCCTTTTTCCTTTTTATGAATTATTTTTACTTAATTATATTTTGTTTAAATAATGTTGATGTTTAGATAGTTTGGTTAAGTGATATACTTGTTTATCTATTCGCTAACTAATAAAAATAATAAAAAGTTAATGAATTTGATTAGTGGTTTAAAATATGATGTAATTGATTAACTATTTTGTTATGGTTATTATCTCTACAAAATTTATATATTCACCTTTAATTGATTAGTCCCTTCAAATTCTTATATCAAATCATTTTTCAAAAAGATTCTCGATTTATCGAGCCATTTTCTATCCTTGTAAGTCGAGTGCTTTCAAAGCCTCGCCATCAACCTTCGATCACCATACACAACATTTTAAAGCTTAATCCTGGGCTTCCTTACAGTGATACCTATTTGATCAATTATTTCTAGTTGGTCACTTAGAAGACTAGCCCACTTTTCTAGTATACACGTTAAAACTCAATTTCAAACCTTGATTTACATCAAGCATTTTCTCCAAATAAAATTAAAACACTTAACAACTACTCAAATACAATTTCAATAAAAGATGAAAAAGAGAGGGTTCCAAGTCTTTGGTTCACTCTCCCAATTGTTTGGGTCCGAGAAGTCTTTCTTAAGCTCGAACTATTGTCTTCTAAAAACGATAAACGAATTCAAACCTTTTTTTCCTAAACACTCAGATGAAAAAGGGAGAGCTCTAAGTCTTTGGTTCACTCTCCCGATTACTTGGGTCTGAGAAGTCTTTCTTAAGCTTCAAGTAATCGTCATCCGATTAATACACTCTAATCATACTAAACATCTTTCATAATATTAGATGAGAAAAGGAGAGAGCTCCAAGTCTTTGGTTCACTCTTCCGATTATTTGAGGTCCGAGAAGCCTTTCTTAAGCTTCGAATAATCCTCGTCTGTTAAAATACTTTAACCGCATCCTATCTTTCAAACGCCATTGAAACAATTCCTTTTGCGATGAAAAAGAAAGTGTTCCAAGTCTTTGGCTTGCTTTCCCGATTACTTGGGCCAGAGAAGTCTTTCTTAAGCTTCAAGTAATCGTCATCCGTTCAACTTATTCAAACCATACTCAATTCTATCCTTTCGCATTTGAGGTTGAAAAAGAGAGAGTTCCAAGTCTTTGGTTCACTCTCCCGATTACTGAGGTCCGAGAAGTCTTTCTTAAGCTTCAGGTAATCGTCACCTCTAGCTAAACATCAAATACATCTAACCAATCTCTTTCTCGCCCCGTGTGACCAATACCCTAAAACCTATTCAAATCTATCCTCTTTTCCAAACCAAAATACTTAACCAATCAAACTCTATTCCTCGCCCTCGTGCGATCCATAACTCAAACAACCTCTTACCAAGAACATTGTTTAGTCCCTTCTTCCGCGCATAACAAACTCGTGCTTCAGCCTCCCCTAGCGAGCAGACAAGCCAACGTTTAGCAATTAGAATGCGACCTAAACTCTCGTTCCAAACACGAACCCTTTCAGAAAACCGTAGGCCGAACTACGACTGCTCTGATTCCTCATTCCCTAATGAGGATACGTAGGCACGAGGATCTCTATCCTTGACGAGCACACTAACAACTAACTTCCCCTTTCTCTTACTTTAGTGCAATCGAGACCAACCTGTTATTCAAAACCTCTTCTCTTGCCCCAGTGCGATCGAGACATTTTCCCGTAGTTGGTCGAACTACGACTGCTCTGATTTCTCACATCCGTTGAGAATACATAGGCATAGGATTGCGATGATCCTAGCGAGCACAATCCCCTCTTTACCCGTAGTCCCACGAACTACGAATGCTCTGATTTTCCACTTCTTACAAGTGAAGATACGTAGGCACAAGGGCCCCAATCCTTGGCGAGCACCCTATCTTAAAACTACCCCATTTTCCCATTAGCAAGCAATTCCTTAGAAGATAAACAAACATAGTTAACTTTCTCTCGCGAATCGAATCAAGAGGTTCCCGTTGAGTACAACGGACGTAGAGGGTGCTAATACCTTCCCTCTATGTAATCGACTCCCGAACCTAGAATATTGGTTGCGATGACCATGTTCTTATCCCTTTCAAGGTTTTATCGATATTTTCCTATTCCTTCCTTGGAATGAATAAAATTCGGTGGCGACTCTATTTCGAACAGTATTTTCCGCGTCCATCGCGAGGATCGTATTTTTCGAGGTACGACAAGCATGAAAGATAAGAGCAAACGTAGTTCTGGCTACGAAAGACACAGATTTGTCTGACTGTTTTTAGATCCCTCTGAAAAGGGTTTTCTCCTGATTACGGGTCCAAGCGGACAAAAATGACACTTTGATTGGTTTTCAGTCTTTTACGCAAGAACTGTTTTTTTATTGATGTTTGAAATCTTATTACTGTGTTTTGAATGATTTTGAGATAGAAGTGAAAAGACGCTCTAGAAAGCCTAAGGTTGAAAAGGGAATCAAAACTACCCTAATGTTGTCATGCATGGATTAATACCTAATGTCTGTCGTATTTCTCTCTTGCGCAGAGAGAAACAGAGATCCTAGGGGATAAATGGAAAAGAAACAACACATATACAGTAAAGCAGTAAAATGCATGGGATGCAGCAATACAAACGAGGCAAGGGAGTCCCACTCAACCTCGAACCTGAGAAAACAATAGGCAAAGTGAAACAGCTTCACTTCAAACCTAAGGGAAAATTAACAAAAAATACAGCAAAGAAAATGAAACCCCAAAACCAGCTCTGACAGCACACCAGCTCCTACAGCAGCAACTCTGAAAAACATCAATTCTGACAATTGATTAACTGCAAAACACAACAATCTTCAAAAGAACCCCAAAGATCAACTCTTCAATGATCCTCCAAACTCCCAGCAATCACCAAGCTTTATCAAGCAATGAACCCCAACAGTTGATAGCTTCAGACAGCATACAGCTTCAAACAGCAGTAAAACCCTACTCTGACAGTTGAGCAGCTTTGACATGAACAAGTATCATCTTTATCAATATTTAATGCAATGAATTTCATCTTCAATGAACTTATATCTTCAAGGTAAGCACTCCAGAAGAGAATCACTTAACAGAATAAGTTGAATGCTAAACAGCTTATTGACAACCAAAGGAAGCCTATAAGTGTTCAACATTATGAGAGACAGGTTCCCTCAAAGTTCTACTCCCAAGATAAGCCACTTATCCCTCCAAAGGAGGGATGTGAATACCTTAGAAGGACTTTATGTCATAGGGAGGAATGGAAGCATAAGATGCTTTCCATGTTTGTCGAAGAATTCAGTCTAATCTAAAGCTCTGCCTATTTCTCCTATTTCATATGTCTTCACAAACCAACCTCCAAGCAAAAGAATCCCCAAGCTCCCAGCATTGATACTTGCCTTCAATCTTCTCACATGCTTCCCCATTCTCCACAAGCCAAGCCCCACACCCCAAAGAAATGCCCCAAAACCCAACACACAAAGCAACATCCCAAGTGGGAAACACACCAATATCAACCAAATTGCAAAAATCAAGTAAAAATAGTAAAACTCACTATAAAATCATAATTAAATTTCTAGGGGACTCTAACTATGTACCCTATACCCCATATAAACCCCAAGACCTAAATCAATTTTAAAATCCCAAAACTATGCCCTAAACTGCACCTAATTGTTGTGAAACCCTAATTCTGATCACCCTAAAGTTCATGGTTCAAAACTATCCTAAATTAAATCACAAAAATGTGATAAAATTCCAGGGGGAACCTAATACTCTAATCTAAACATAGGAAAAAGAATTACATCAAAATGTGAAATACAATGACCATACTAAATTCAACAAGTAACATATGCCAAGTGAAAATGAAATAAATGCCAGAAAATGTAAAAATGCACCAAAAAATAAAAAATGAATGAAATGCTATTTTTATTCTTTTATAATTTTCTTGATGTTTTTATGAAAATGAGGGGAAAAATCCCATGTAAAAATAACCATTTTTCAATTTGTTATGATTTATTGACTAAAATATATGCAAACATGAAAATCAATTAAAAATAAAAGAAAAGGTGTGGCAAAGAGCAATTCTACAGTTCAGAAGTGAACTGGGCTCAGGAGGGGGGGTGCGCATAGCCAGCGCGCCAAGCCCATTACCCTTTCAGGAAAAAAACAGTAACAGCAAGAAAAAAGAAAAATGGGGGGGGGGGGGGGGGGGGTGGCGAATAGCAAATCTCTCCTTGTTAATCATACTTGGGCCCCAGACTGGGGGGTGTGGATAGCAAGTCTGGGCTAGGCCCATCGGAATTTCACACCAGGGGAGGGGGGTGTCAAGGGAAAATTGGGGATATGGTTAGCAGACCAACCACAATGGGCCTAAGGCCTGAATCCCATTCTCAACTTAGCCTCAGCAAAATAAAACCCTAAACTCATCCCAACCCTTTCCACTGTTCATCATCTTCCTACCCCAAACCCTAAACGCCGTTCTCTCCACCCTCTCCCTCTAAAACTCTGAAACCAACACTAACACCCTAACTCAAACAAACAATCTTCGTTCTACACTCAAATCACCAGCAACATTCTTTAAAAATCCACCGCTGTCACCAATTAACAACCAAAACTCAGCTCAAAATACCAATCCTTAACCTACTCACCTCACAGAACTCTGATGTTCAAACCAAGTCACAAAGTTCTAACCTAATCTCGTTTCAAACTTAACCATCATAAAGACCTAAATCTATAGCTATCAAACTACTACGAACATGCAATGAATTAGATGAGAAGAAATAAAAACCTGGATGATGATGCTGTTGAAGATCTATAGATGAAGAGGACCTTGAGCGTCTAACAAAAATCTTGAAGAAGATCTGAAAAAGAGCTCACTGAAGAAAGCACGCGGTGACGTTCTTGGATCGAGGACACGCTTCTGAAGATCTTTGATCGAGTATGAAGAAATTGATGGAGGCGTTGGGTTTCTGGCAATTTTGGCGTAATCGGGCAAGCGATGATTGGAGATCTTCTGGAAATCTTGGTGATGATTGAAAGATCTGGAAAAATTCTCGAACACTGATGAAGATTGGAAGACGTTCTGGCGAATCTGGAAAGAAACGGATGAGTATCGATGAAGTTCTTGAGCTTGCTTGAAGATTCCTGGAAAAAATGATGATGAACACAATGAATGTTCTTGATTTTCTGGCAAGCGAGGATGAATCCGGTGAGGATCGGTGGATCGTGGAGACTTCCGGCAAGAACACGTTGTTAGTGTTGATGAAGCACAACGAAGATCAGTGAAATTTGCAGTTTCCGGTTAAGTTTGCAGTTGCCGGCGAGAGGTTACGGCGGCGGTGTGGTGGTCCGGTGGCTATTGCATGTACTCCGGCCAGTAGGCGGTAGTGGATTACACGTGGGGTGCATGCAGTGAGTGTGGTTGTGGTGGTATCAGAAAGGAACGCGTGGCACTGATGAGAGAGGCGAGGGTTACACGTGTGGAGGGATCTGTGAAGTGGCAGAAGGGAGGTGGCTGAAGGGGTTTGCACACGCGTGGCAGGCTTATTTATGCGACACCTGGCGCAAACTCTGGACCTTCTGACTGGGCCTTGACTGGACACCTGGCCCATTATTAAGGGACTCTGATTAATGCATTAAACATGTTTAATTGATGATGAAACCCTAATTAAACTAAACGAAATTAATTAAGAAACCTTAATCAAAATCTCTAATTAATCCTAATTAAAGACTAAACGTAAATTACTAATAAAACCCTAATTAACCCTAAAACAAAATGAAATTAATACTGAAAAAACCCTAATTAATCCTAAAAAACGAAATTAACCCTAATTAATCTATTTAAAACAGAAAAAGATTATTTAATATCTATTTATCTATTTAAAATTCCAATTAAACCTATAAAATCAATTAACAAAAATCTAATAAAATCTATATAAAACCTATTAAATTCTATATTAAATCTATTAAACCAATTAAAAATCTAATCTAACATTATTATATTCCCCTTTTTTTAAACTATATCAAAAACTATTATTAAAAAAATCTAAAATCTATATTAAAATCTATATTAAACTACTCTATTTAATGATAAAAAAACTAATATCTAAAATGTTAAAAATCTATTAAATCTATTAAAAAAAGAATATCTATTTAAAAATCTATTAAATTCTATTAAATTCTATTAAAAAAAACTATTAAAATGCATTAAAATCTAAAAAAATAAAAGAAAAATCCTAAAAATGCCAGGAAGCCGATTAAATCGATTAGAGAACGATTGCGCAACCATAGCGAAACCCGGGCACCGAGATGGCCTGAAAACACAGGGAACGAGCACCAATTCTCAAAATACACTTATTCAAACCGGCCTGAACTGCCTGAGACACCAGGGGCTGCAATCCCAATAAAATCAATCTGACTGAGAAAATTGCAATGCATGCAGTATGCGAATGCGAATGCAAAACTGCGTCGAAACATAAACCAGATATAGGAACCGGTTGGTCAAAATTTGGGGTGCAACACTCTCTCTCTGACCCACTGAAGGTAGGGCTCCAAGGACACACAATTAGGTTTCCCAAGACTTTTCTTCCCTTTCTTGTGCAAATGATCCCATGCAGCCGAAATCTTGTCTTGGAGTTCCTTGTCATCCCTAAAGAAAATGCTTTCCACTTGAACACTCTTAGGCGGCTCCTTCAACGGGAATCCCAACTGTCGACGAGCTAAGACTGGATTGTAACTGATCCCTCCATTAAAATTGAGTAACGACACATTAGCAAAGTCACCACAACCATCAATAATTAAAGTCCTATCATACACTCGGTTATACCAATCAATGTCTGAGTAGGTCAACGCCATAACTCTCGGAGACCAAAGTTCCTTGCCGATATTTGTAAAAGAGCTAGACTTCGGTAAGTGTGAAATAAACCACTTGTAAAGCAAAGGTACACAGCAGGTAATCATTCCTCCACCATAAAGATTTCGGAGATGTACAAAATGATAAGTATTACCCAATAGAGTTGGCACTGGGTTATTCTTTAGAAAGATCTTGATGGCATTAAAGTCGACAAACCCTTCAAAGCTTGGGAATAGAAACACTCCATAAACGAGTAAATCAAAGATTGCTTCGAACGGGGTCTTGTTCATATAATCGGCATAAAACATAGCCTTGCTGATTAAGAAATCCGTAGTTAAGCCTAAAACACCACCCTTACTAATTAAGTTTCTCCTGACGTCGGATACTTTCAGATAAAGAGCTTTAGCAATATCTCTTTCCTTAGGGTCCTTCTCCAAGAAAGGGAAGGGAGATTCTTCTAGAATAGGTAGACCAACCAAAAAGGAGTACTCTTCCAATGTAGGCAATAGTTGAAAGTCTGAGAATGTAAAACAATGATAAAGCGGATCATAAAACTGCAATAAAGTGGAAAGAAGTCCTTCGTTTACTTGGCGACTCAATAAAGATATCAGCTTCCCATACTTGCTCTTGAACTTTACTTGGTCTTCAATCAAGGTCACCAACTCCTTTAGGTCATCCAATCTAGGAAATTTAAAAGTGTATTTCAAAGTGCGTCTTCCATTAGAAGCCATAGCGACCTACAATGTTCATAAACAAAAGGGAATCCCATGAAATCCAATGCAAAATTATGTTATATGAATGCAATAAACACAAGTAAGCACATAAGGACACACTAAGATAAACAAACAAAGGTCCTAGGTTTACAACGAGCATGGAGCCAAAGGTATACCCATTCCCAAAGGACACGGACTAAAGGTTGATTGTACCTGCAGAATAAGGTTCTAATAAGGTTCCCAAAGTCATTAGCTCATCTTTCGGATATTATCAATTTCCCAATTACTCGGTGATTAATAATATTCTCAAGAGAACTTCTTTTGAGTGTAGAATCGCGTAGCATTATTTCGGGTGTACTTCATCATAGTCCCACACTACGTCCTAATAAAGGCCAAAGTGGGGTTAAAGGTAACTATGGTCCTCAATATCATAGACTCCAATCGAAAATAGTAAAAGTCTTCACAATTACTCGTTCAACCGAACTATTTTCGAAAGGGTCTCAACTGAGCGTGATTTTGAAGTCAACTTGGTCGGGATTCAACTCCCTATAAGTCTCGTCGAACATATCACTATCCTATCTTAAGTTCACTCAAGTCCGGGTGTAGGACTTTGTCTCACCACTCAAAGGTATCACCCAAAGGCAACAAACAAACAAATATACAAGTAAACGATTAAACAAATATAAGAAAATATATAAATAAAACAAGATAGGGAAACCCACTAGAGCAGGTCCCTAGTGAAGTCGCCATTTCTGTCGCGGTGAAATTTGGATATCAAACTATTGATTAGTTTGAATCTTTAATTCATTTTGCAACCGAACTTTGATTTTGTCCAAAGGAAGGGATAAAGATCGAAATTCCCACAATGCAATGCAAATGCAAAGTTTAGAGAGTTATAGGTTTTGGGGTTGGTTAAACTTAGGGAAGGTGATAGCATCCTAAGCTTCTGTAGTACTCTACAGGAACCTCTTGTTTTATGTTTGTTTATTGCTAAGGTTTATCTGCTTAATGGTTGAAAGACCCTAGGGGTTTATTTCTAAGTATACTCGATAAGATGTCGCATCTTATGCCTACATATCCTTACGGGAGTGGAATCAGAGTATTTGTAGTTCCCTTAAAGGGTTTGAGGAAGTCTTTGACTGTGGTCAAAGTTCCTACGAGTTTAGGGTAGTTGGTTGATTGATTTTAGGAGAAAAGATGAGTTGTCATTTTAAGAGAGATTTAACCGCCACAAATTGTAAGAAGATAGTTTTTGCATCATCTTAAGAGAAGGGCTCAAGTACTCAGATATTGATCGACGATGTACGCCTCTATCTCTCTTAAGGAAAAGTTCCTACGATATTGATTGTATTGATGCGGGGTGGAGATTTTATCTCGCTTAAGATGATTAACATCTTTCTCTAATGTGTTTGAATATTGTTTGAATTGTATTGTTTTCCTATGTTTGTAAAAGATAACGGTCCTTCCTATGGGGTAGGATCCATCTTGAAGATCGACTTGAATGGGATCAAGGATCGTAGGGGAGAATGATGCAAATGATGTGCACTACACACAATTGTTGAATCATGTGTAGGTTTTTCCTTTGGACGGATGCGATGCGGAAATATAAATTGATAATGTAAATTGCTCGTGAAATAAATTGCGGAATAATAAAGGGCAAATAAATAAAGGATACACATACGCATGAAAGCGTTGAAGTGTGTGAGAGTGAATCGTGAAGTGGGGTGCACGATTAGATTGTATTTTACACTGTGAGTTGATTTTAATTGATCGATTTTAAACGAGAGATTGATTTTAAGACGAGTTGATTTTAGATGGGATTTAAGTATATAATTAAGGTCTAAGGTTGAATAAGACGTTATGACGATTTACTTATTGGGTAAAATAAATTTATTTATGAAAATTGAAATTAATGTGAGAAATTAATTATAATAAAAGGTTGTTTTTATTTTTATTCTCCTAGAAAGTTTTAATATTAGATATAAGCTATATGAAAAGTTTTTTTGTGAGTAAACAAAAGTATAATAAGATGCCATTAAAAAGGATAATTAATGATTAGCACAATAATTTAGGTAAAAAAAAGGATTATTATTTTAAGAAAAGATTTGATTATCTAAGGTTGATTAATTTATTTTAAAAAAAGTATAATAGATGAGATAGAATAGACCTAAGGAATTATGATAAAGTTAAATAAAAAACTAACTTATTAAGGTTATTGATTATTCTTAAAAGGGTTAACTAATTTAAAAAAAAAATGTTTTAATATTAATATATAAAAAAAAGCTTTTATTTTATTTTTTTTATAGATAAAACAAGAAGTTACTGATTAATAAATGGTTAATTTAACAAAGGTTATTAATTATTTTTTAAAACTTGATTAACTGATTAATTAAAGGGTTAAAATACTGATTAAAAGGAAAACTATTGATTAACGGATAAAACAGAAAAAGATAAAAAGATTAGAGGGTGATTAGAGCGCATAATGGTGGTTATGATGGGTTAACGGTGATTAGCGGTGATGGTAGTATGGTGAGTGTGTGTGTGTGTATTCACTTCACAAGATACATGAACAAAACAAAGGGGGCAAAGAGGGGCGACGGAACCCTAAATCCCTCGTTCCCTAGATCGAAATCCCAGTATTTTCACTCTCCTCCCTAATCACGATCGGTTTTCATCATGCTCTGAACCTGAAAACAACATCAGAAGCATCAATAGTTTAAGAAGGTAGAAGAGAACAGGGCATTACCGAAGGCTGGTGGTCGTAGCTGCGTTAGAGATGACGGGAATGGAGCGTTTTATTCGTGAACTTGCGGTGGCTTCGTCCACGGAAAAGCTAAGTTTATGCTTCGATCTATTAGGTTTTGTGATGGTTTTTTCGGGGTCCTTCTTCGTCTCTTGGGTCTCTTCTTATATAGGCCTCTAAACGCAAAACATCTTTTGATGAATAATGAATGCTACCTTGAATGTTGATTTAGGGTTTCCGGATTGGGATGAGTCAGATTCGAAAATATTTCCAATTCATCTGATTGTTATAATGAGCCATTAATTGATATTTTAAATCATTGATTTTTGTGATTCAATTTGAGATTGGATTTGATTTGGTCTCCTTTTGAATCGAATCTTTCCATTGAATATTCTCTAACGGTTTTATTTTGATTCTGGATGTGACCTGGCAGGTGTGGAAAACAACGGTTTTGGGCCAGAAGGCGGATTAGAAGCCCAGGGGGGAAACTCGTGCCTGATACGTCTGTTGGAGATGAGGGGTTTCCATTGAAAAGGTCGGTGGTGAAGAGCAGCAAATGCAAGTGTTCGCAGGGTATATTCCTTCAACTTGATCTATATTCCTATGTTTCTCTTCAAACTGATACACATTTGAACATCTTCCTTTTCATGTGTTTGATGAAGGTTATCTTTTTACTGGGTTCGTACATTAATGCTCTGCTGGCTTATGGTCGAACTCTCGAATAATTTCCAATAGATTAACAATGGAAGGACTGCTAGCAGTGTAATCATGATTGAACTTAATATGATATAACAACTCATTGACAGCCCAAGAATCATTCTCTCCACAGAGCATTCGGTCAAGAAAATCATGGTGTGATCAGACCTTGAAGCAAGAACCATATCAGGATACCCGGGAAGAGTAAAAAAATCAAGACAAAGATCCTCAATTATGTTTAACTAGAGCTTGAAACTCATGCAGCACCCCGCTAAGTTCAGGGTTAAGTGATTGTATGTCGCAGACTTAAAGTTCCTTTCCAAGAATAAGTTATAGAAAGCTTTTGAAAAGTGGAGGTCTAAGACTCTTTCATATTGAAGTGTTTTAGCTACAACTTGACAAAGAATGAATTCCTGTTTCCTCAGTCTGCAAACCTGTCTTGAGGGTATGTGAAGAAGCATCCTCTCTCCACATGCCTGAACCATACTTTTGCAACTTCTGACACATCAAGGTATAAAATTCCAAAGTTGTTCCAAGACCAGTTCCCACTTCTTCATCATATTCCACTTCAAGAACCACTTTATGACTGGCATATAGTTTCATCATTGGCAGCAGACTCCAAGATTCGGTCGCGGTAAACTAAGAACTTCTTTCGAGGCGATACACCATGACTCAGTCGCCTGTCGCTTAGAGTTTCAGAGTTATGGTAAGATATGTGAGATGGTAGTATTGTTCCATTTGAGGTGGCTTCATGTTCCCCTTTTTGAACCTGTTATCCTTCTTTCGCAGGTGCTGAATTTGTACGTGTTTGGAGGTGTGTGATACTAGAGCTGGGAGAATGATTGATAATTGGCAAGGGACTCTGCTCTACAGGGCTATTTCACTGTAACCAAACACCTGGTGGAGAGTTGGCTAGAGGCGAACCCACTGGTTATGATAAAAGGCATGCGGCTGCACTTGGATAACCGCAGCTGCCTTGGCGGTATCTTCTTGTAATTGCCTGTACGCGCCTGGTATTGGGGTATGACAACGCTATGGTTGGCTTCATCCGTTTCGCTTCTAGGCAGCAATCTAGTTATTGTTGGATGTATTGTTCAACTTTCGATTCATGGCATTGTTGTGTATCTTTACCATTCCTTTGCATTGTATTCCTTATGACACTTGAAGTTGTTAATTGAATTTGTTAATTGAATTTCTGACTTTTGCATTTGGATTCTGTTATGGTGAGAAACTAATTACTTCTTTGAATGCAGGGGTGGTGTATTCCGTTATCTCGACAGCTAGGAGAACAATGCCTTGCCCAGTCCTCATGATAATATTGCATACAAAGGTAAAGGTAGGCTCAAAAGTCCACTGACAAAAAGCCGTGTGGCAGGTGCATATACAGGCTGCTATGACATTTTCCTGGTCTATGTTTTGTAGGTGTAGTAAAGACGGCCAAGGATCACAAGACGCATGGTCAGAACTCCCTCTGTGGCATGATGTTACCAAATTATGCAGGTCGAAAGGCGCACATTCCAGGCGGGACAGAGCCCACAGGGTGATTTGAGAACACTTCCTGTTGTCTTTTCTGCAATACACCGACGAAGCATCATTTTGTTTTTGACGGAAACTTCTCGAACACCAACAGCCTTGGGAATTGCTTTCTCTTTGACTGTCATTTGGTCGTATTGCCTGTAGTTACTAGTAGTTGATACTGGACTTTAAATTCTCTTGTAACTTAAAGTATGAGCACACACTTGGGTCATTGTAAGGATTTATGATGATGTAATGAGGTTGGATTGCAAGAAATCTCCTCGTATTAAAATTGTGTTGGATACTTGTATGTTTTCTTCAAGTAGCTTATTTTTTCAAATAATGAAGGGATATCTATAATATTCATTTCCTCTTGCGATAGGCTTCTTTCATTGGACTTTGAATTTGTATCTTATTAATCTTGAATTGGTGAAGCATGGCGCTACCCCCACGACAAATCTCTTTGACTTTGTAATAAAAAAAAAACTTCCTTGACGTTATAAGAAATCCATAGGCCGAAATATACTACTTATCCACTTAGCAAACACATGTGAACTTCAAACCCTTGGTTTATAAGAAAACGGAAAATGCTTTGAATTTCATGAGATAAATCCGGGAAATTCATCCAAGCTATCCTTTACATTACTGATCCAAGAGTGGCTTCCTAGAAGGAAAAGAAGAAAAAAAATGCAAGAACGCGCACTATCCCCATTTGGAAATTAACACCTGTGCAAAACTGGTTAGTGATACTAAACACGCATTCAAAGGTAAAAGATAGCATGTAAGAAAACAAACAAAAGAGGTGGGACATTAAGGTCAAAATTAGGGTGCGACACACTCAGATATTCTGAAGGAGTTCCATCTTCTTTAAGCTTCAGATCTTCTGATGCAATTCTCTTACTTCCCTTATCAGAATAATCTTCAGATCTTCTGATGAGGTTCCAAATTTAGCTTCAGATCTATGCAGCTTGGCTCTGGCGAGTGTTTCAGAAAACTTGTCATCCAGAGGAATGCTTCAGATCAGATCAGATCTTCGTTCTTCATATGTTCTTGTTATCCAGAAACAATCTTTGTTGCAGACGTTTCAGAGCCATGTATAATCTGTTTCTCAGAGTTTCTTGTCACAGAAGAATATGTCTTCTAGGTAGTTAAGAAATTTCTTGATAGACTTCTGATGACTTCTCCTTCTATCTGTTAATCATCTCTTCTAGGTGAGAAGATTTGATTCAGGAGAAGCTCTTCAAAGATAGTTTTCCAGAAGCAGCTAACCGAATGATATCTGGATTTGCTTCTGAAAGGAATGTCAACTGACTTATTCATGAATAACTCCAGTAACTTAAATTCCTTCAGGAAACATATTGAATGACTTCTGTCACTGAATCTTCTTGACATTTTGACTTTTTTAATAAAGAATATCAGAAAAACATCTAACCAATTACAGTTTGTTCAACTGAGATAAAATCTCAATTTAATAGAACTTAATTGTCCATGCAGCATCTAATACAAACTCATAGTTATTAAACTTCTTTACATGTGCATGCTTTAATCTGAAATTCTTATGAGTCAAATTCTCTTAGCCAACAAAATTTCTTTACCTACTAAAGAGAAATTCCCAATGAGTTTTTCATGAGAAAGTCAAGTGTGGACTGATCTGTTTTTTGAAAACATCTCATACTCACCTGGAATTAATCTTCAGCAAACAAGATTTCTTGCTACTTATGATTTGACCTTTGAGCTAATACAATGTACATCCAAACGTATTTTATGAAGCATTCAACAGAAAAACTTCTTTTCTGATGAATCTCTCTTGTCAGCTGATTCTTCAAACTTCTTTCAATCTCTAGAGGAGAATATTTTGTTATTGAAAACTTTCAATACTTCAAACTTCAGTGAATCACTGACTTGCTCACAAAAACCCATTAAATACAATTTTAGTACTCATCTCCGTCAGAAACTGATATGAGACTGAAATTGTACGAGGAGTGAAAAATCCCCAGGAGTATTTCTTCACATGCTTTTGGATCTTTATATGACACTGTTAGGTGTTTGATATCCATCAATAACAGAACCGGAGCTCTGATACCAACTGAAGGTGTGAAAAATACACAAGAAAGGGGGGTTTGAATTGGGTATTTCCTCTATTGAAACTTTTAATATTTTTCTCTTAAGTTGCTTTCTATAGTATTCATTTCTTTGCGTTGCGGAAGCATATAAATCATGATATAAGTAAAGAACACAAGATATATCCTGGTTCACTTGAGTAACCCTCAAGCTAATCCAGTCCACCCTTCCAATGTGATTTCGCCTCACTCACGCAAGGACTTAATCCATTATAACCAAACTGATTATAGATATGCACAAGCTAACTGCAGGTGACTAACAAATGGACAATGACACGTTCAGGGATCCCTTAAGGATATAACGTTCATTGATCCCACAAATGACAACTGTCACTTGTCATCTCAAGTATACTGATCTTCACAAGATCACTTGAGGAACCACTAATTCTAACAATAGAATTTATGTTGCAAGAGATTACATGAGTTCTTCTTGATAAGCAGGTTACTCCTAATTTAGTACAGAGCAAGTATTGAGCAACAACTCCTTGCTTCCTAATACATAAACTAATCTAAAGATAAATCTCTATGAGATTATTAGAACAATAGTTTCCATATTTCTTAAAAGCTTTCTTATGTGAGCACTGTGACTTCTTAGCATAAAGCTTTTCTTGTTTATAAACTATGTTGCTAACTTCACTCGTCAGCATCATTGCTTTGTAACAAGCTGGCTTACATTGTAACGAGATAACATTTGAATGAATCAAATGTTCTTCTTTTATAGTGCATTCAAAAGATACGTTGTGAGGACAGAGATGTCCATTCAAATATTTCAACTGTCATATCTCCAACGGATAGAATAGTCACGTGTTGGAAAGTATAGTGACATCACTTACTTTATCTTTTGTACAGATCAGCTTCTGGCTTAACTTCTTCTGATGATGTATCTGATGAGTAGTTCAGAAACTACTTTGGTATGATAGTGTAATAACATCAGAGTCTTACTTCAGAACTTGTTTACCAGAGTTTATTAACACGTCTTTATTTGGGTGTTGCTACATAATCTTCAACTTCAGAATCTAGTCTTCAGAGTCTTTCTGCACTTGGTCTTCAGAGCCTTCAGAACTTCAAGTCATCAGATTCTTCATAGCGTAATTCTTCAAAAGATTATTTCTTCAGAGTCTTGATCTTTAGAACCCTTAAGTCTTCAGAGTCTTTCTGCATTGGTCTTTAGAGAATTCTGTCTTCAGAGCTTCAAGTCATCAGAGTCTTCAGAGCTTGGTTCTTCAGAGGACTACATCTCAGATGCATTGATAGCTTCCAGATAAAATACACTTCTCAGAACAGAATCCACAAGAGCATTGCAGCAACAATATACAACATCTTTGGATCTTTCTGGTTATGATCAGATACAGTGGCAAACTGTTTCTTGAGTAGGCGCTTTAAATTCTTTATCCAGAATATCACATGGTACTTCACTCAGAGTTTCACTTTGTTCTTTGCTCAGAGTTTCCTTTAAAGCTATTCTTTAAGTCAGATCACACAAAGTAACTTCATATTGGCTTTCATGCACTTCTTGATATTGTTTGTTGATTTGATATATTTATTTAATGATCTACGCACAACAACCATTAGAACATAAAATGATTCTTTCATAAATACTTAATTGTTATTATCAAAACATAGAAATATCATGTAGATACAATTCTTGCTCTTACAAATTAGTCCATAATCTTGAAGTCGCTGAGGAATTCCTGACTTTTATTAGGAGAGATTTTCTCTTTATGGGGTTTTGGTTGTACCACCACGTCCATTACCCCTTTTCCATTGGAATGAATAAATTATGTTGGCTTGTCCATAACATCCTTCACCTTGGGGGGAGTAATTGGTGTAGCCTTCTTATGAGAAATGGATGTTGGTAACCCCTCCTTTTGGGGAGAGGCTGCTGGTATACTTTTCCCCTTGGCAAGAGCTGTTGCAGGTGGATTTGGTTTTGTTGTGAATTTTGGGGCAAACACGCGACCACTCTGGGTCGTTCCCCTAGTTTCCTCTATGTTGATGGTTTATGACTCAGGGAATTCTATGGGCTTTCCTCCCACATAAGAATTAGTATCATACTTTAAAGTAAGAACCTTGGTACTGTGGAAAGGGAAAGGCCCTGGAACACATATATTTATAGGTTGCAATAGTTTCTTCACAAGCACCTGTATCTATTTCCGTTTGTAGACAATAGTGATTGGTTTAATAGTGGATACCTCTTCATTGACATTTGTTTTGGTGACTTAGATGACACCTTGGTTCATCAAACACTGTACATAATTCTTTAGTTCCTTACACTGACCTGGTTCTATTTGGTAGATGCCATAATCATCGTGTAAATCTTGCACAAAACCATGGTCCTGTAGTCTCTTCATAATGATTGACATCGGGGTCTTGAACCTGATGACCTCTTTGATTAATTCTTTACAATCTAGGTCATCAATTGTATTAACCACTGACCCATTGTGGCTAGGTAAATGATTCGTCTTTACGTTCAATTGTTCTTCAGTAAATGTCAGTAACGTTTGATCAAGTAACTTCTATATATCATACATGGTAGGCGCATGAGGAATTGGGGTTATGTTTGGGATGATAGGGAAAAGAAGCAGGTTGTATCTCTTTAAGCCCAATTTCCCTAACATGAACAAGATAAGGAAGTAAGTGGGCATAAGACACTAGAATTTTATCGAAGTAGAGACGTCTCCTCTCTTGACCATTGTTCCATTTTCTATTCTAAACTTACCCCTAGTTTTGATTATTCAATGCAGGTTGTTGATTTTGTGAAGTACGACTTGAAGGAGGTTGTTGGTACCCTAGTGATGCTTGATATTGAAATGGAGATTGTTGATATTGTGCTGCGACGATGTATGAGAACAAATAGTACGACATGGGAGCCACGAGTGCTTGGTATTGGGAATGAACATTGGCCATCACATCACTAATCTCTCCCTCTTTATTTTTTGTAAATCTGCCTTGAGGCTTCTTAGATCTTGCTTGACTACCAACAAAAGCACCTAGAATCCTACCTGTTTACAACCTGTTTTCTATGTGTTCACCAATCATGACAAAGTTTGAGAAGTTAGATGACATGCTTCTAGCCATCTTCTTGAAATACGAAATTTGGAGCATATTCATGAAATTTTTTACGAGTTCAGAATCAGATAAAGTTGGTTGAACTCGAGCTCACATCTCTCTCTAATGTTATGTGTATTCTTTGAAGGTTTAATTATTTCTCGGAGCTTGGTTTTGTAGTTGTAGTCTAGTTGAAGCCATATCAAGGTTGTATTTATATTGCTTTAGGAAAGCATCAAATATATCTTTCCAGGTACGAATCTTACTTTGTTCTAACCCCATATACCAATCCAGAGATGCCCCAGACAAGCTGTCTTGGAAGAAATGGATCAGTAAAGCATCATTGTCAATATTAAAGGCCATTTTTCTGCAATACATGGTTATATGGATTTTTGAAAAACTCAAGCCATTGTATTTCTTTAAGTCCAGAATCTTGAATTTTTGAGGTAACACAACATTGGTCACCAAACACAACTCTTTGGCATCCATTCCATAGGATGGGAATCCTTTTATGGCCCTGATCTGTTCCTCTAAAAACTTGTAATCACCGGAAGGATTGTTTAGATTAGCATAAGGGGAGTTCTTATTAGCATACTGAATACCTTGAGGAGTATAATGAGGACCAGGATTAAAACATTATACAATAGTTGGCAAATTATGCCCCAGGATTAGCAAACCGAGCATATTGTGCCCCAAGATTTGGATACTGAGCACTGACATTAGCATATTTTCCCTCATAGTAGGCATATTATGGACCAATTTTAGCATATGGTGCCTATGATAACAATAGCGTTCCTACTAGGCCCAAACAAAGATCCTGGCTAGTTTTGTAAAAGCTGGGCGACTTCTTCAACTTCAGTAAGAGCTTCAGTAGCAGCTAGAGTTTTATCCTTCTGAGTGCGAAAGAGTTCAAGAATCATGTCCATCTTTCCTTGAACTTGATCCAAGTTCTCTTTGTAAGTATTGTTCTCTTGTTTAATTTTCACCATTATTTTATGACGATTAGCTCAAGTAAGATATCTCCGTTGGAGAATCGTTGCTTATTCTAGACGGTGCAAAAGATATGGTAAGAGAATCTTGGTTTTAGGATGATATGCATAAATGTATGAATGCATGGATGCATTCAAAAAGGTTATTTTTTAGTTTCCAGGGAATTCTGAGATTTCTTCTATTTCTATGAGTAATCGTAAAGCATGAAAATAAAAACAGAAGATAAGACCAAAAGTTGTGCACAAGCCAAAATACTCATTTTATTCAATTTGAAGAAAGTTATTACAAGTAATGGATTATAATCGATTTGCCAACCTGACCCTCTTAAGATCGATTCTGAAGCCGATCAACATGACCATACAAAAGGCAACACAATTGTAAACTTCCCTAGGGGTGTTTTGGGGAATCATTACTACAAAGGCCATCTTTAATTTCTCAGGGATGTCCTCAATTACCTGGTCTACAAACTCTACTAAATGAAGGTGCTTCTCTCTCCATTCTTGAGCATTTCTGAGAAGATTTTGAATCACCTTCTGATTTCTTCTTTGGATAAGGTCTTGAATGAATGCTTACCTTTGGTTTATAAGAATCTCTAGGTGATGGCCTCGACCTTCCCCATAGGAGCATTCTTCACTTAGCTTTTTGTAAGCATCCCTATGTTGTTGGTCTATACCCCTAAGCTCACGGATGTCTTTGAAGGCATTGTCCAATTCATGCTTACATCTAGTGAGTAGGTCTTTGAATTTGTCATTCATGTATTGTTTGCTTTTCAGTTAGTCTTGACTGTCTTTTAGTTCATCTTGGATACTCTTCACTTGAGCTTCAAAATCTTACCTCATTTTCTTCTTAGCTTTTATGGCTTGTTTCCACGACTTCTCCAACTTCTGAATCTAATGACATGCTTCACCCAACTCTTGATTTTTAGTGCTGAAACTACTGTCAGCATCTCTTAAACCCTCTAATATTCATTTTTGTTTCTTGTTCTTAACTTGAATCTTTCTGGCTTTCTTGTGGAGTTGTTTTGCTTTTTGATCAATGTTGATTTGCATGTCATATTTTTGACGGGAGACTTGATTAAGGCTTAGTCGTAACTCTTTATTTTCTATCTTTAGCTCTTGGATGATCACTTTGGGTTCATTGAACTTTTTGATAGGAACATGAATTCGTTCAGCAGGTCATGTGTTCATGGAAAGCTTAAAAGGAAAAGGCAGCAAGACCTTCTTAACTCTTTCCTTGACCCATTTTGTGTATGGCTCTTTAGCTATGCAGTTTTTCTTACCCAGTTCAACCTTTCCTCGATGGTGAATCTTGCCCTAGGCTCTATTAATCCTCTTCAGCAATTATGGATTTTCAACCCCCTCAATTAAGATAAAATCCTCCAATAGTTTGGTGCCAGGTTTGTAAGCATTGGGTAACCTAGTTTACGCAAAGTTGCGTTTGGATTGCAGTTGATTCCCCCTTTAGTTCCTATGAGAGGTATGTTAGGGGAATTACCACAATTAAGGATGATCTTGATATTGTCGTAATCTTAAGAATACCAAGATATGTCTTTAGAAGTTAGAGACATGATTCTATGGGACCATTTGAGTTTGCCCTTATTTTCAATGAAAGGGCCTTTGTTGGGTATGTGGGTCATAAAGCATTTGTATATCAGGGTTGCACAACATACAATAGTTCCCTTCTTTTTCTAATTCCTTAAATGAATTGAATGGTAAGTATCATCCAATAGGGTAGGAATGGGGTTCTTGGTTATGAAGATGCAAATCAAAGCCAAGTCCACAAAATCGTCAATGTTTGGGAATAATACTATCCCTTATATGATGAAAGCAAGTATGGAATTGAAAGCATCCCAACTTCTGATATCAGCAAATGTCGTATCTTTGTCCATCAAGAACTTCATGGTAAAACCATGAGCACCACTCTTAGGCTTGAGATTGATTTCTACCTCATTCTTTTCCAAGTAGAGTGCTTCGGCTATCTGGTGAAACTTAAGAAGTTCCTTTGAGCTACTGAGTGAAACTTAATCCTTGATCTCAATCCCTAAAATATGTAAGTACTCTTCCAGCGTGGGAGCCAACAGGTAATCTTGGAAGGTAAAACACCTCAATGGAGGATCGTAGAATTAAACAAGAGTGTGGATGGCCATTACATTGACTTCAGTGTTGAGGATACTGATAAGCTGTTGCACACGGGTCAAAAATGAGTTTAAAATTGTAGTTTAAGGTAACGACACTCGAATGTCGTATCACAAGAACTCTTGTCTTAATTTTTACCAACCGATTGAAATAAGGGGGGTTTTGATTCGATTTAGAATAAGTGGTTACAAAAAGTGATTATGAAATAAGCTGATCTACTATTTTGGTTTCATAACTTATCATTGGTTAATATAATTTTTAGTTTCCTAAGTGAATTTGACCCTATTTGATTACAATACCCACTAATAAGCGCAATTGGTATTATGTGATGTATGTTCCTATTATCCGAATTAAGCAAATGGATAAAAGCTCTCATGAATTAAGCAAACACAATTTAATCAAACATGATAACATAAAAGCTACGCTAACATGATTATAGTTAAGGATCATGCAACAATCGAATTTAATCAACTTTATCCTATAAGCAACAATCAAATCAAGCAAATGAAAGCAATCGAATTAAGAAAATGAGTTTATAAGACGAATTGGAAAGGAATCAAAATTTAGCTAAAATTTATAAAACTTCAAAGTATCAGTGGAAACCAATTACAGTAGATCAACCATGCAGACTTTAGTTCTCCATGAAATTCGTATCCTAGCCTTAAATTTTTGTGAATGCAGAATAATGGTTACTGTAGCAGCAAAATTCCTAATATAAAAAAAGGAAAATTTGGGCCCTTATGGAAACCGACCCGAAAATTACAAAAACCGGCCCAAATTAACTTATTTAATTAAGTCTAGAACTTTAACGAATTATTAGATCCTTCTTCACTATGAATCGACTTTTGACTTTAACATAAAACTTGTAGCTCTATCTCTTAACTTTCCAACGCTTATTAGAACGCGTCAATTCGACTCTCGTAGCTCAAGTTATGGTCTGCATAGTGCATAAGTATCAAATAACAGCTTAACCTGAAAATAAAGTACGAAAATAAAATAAAGTCATAAATAAACTTAAATATAAAAGCACACTAAAATAGTAAAAATAATGAAATAAACTATAGAGTTTCTCAAGTACAATAGTAGAAGAAAGTGCATCAAGATGCACTGATCAAATTCCCCCACACTAGAACTTTTGCACTCCGAGCAAAATTATAAATTCAAAACAGAGCATGCAACTCCAAAAGTTCTCAAAATACAAAGTTCAAGAAAAATTCTAAGTTTAAGCCTCAAGAAAATGTCATTAGTAAGTAAATCTTTTGTGACATTCAAAGCAAATACAAAAAACAGAATACCAAAGAGTACATCTAAAGAAGTAATATCCTCAAAAAATAAAATTCACTCAACTCTCAAGTGTTTAGGGTACTGTTTACACTTAAAGCAAATCATGAAAATTAGTACTACCATAAGCTTGAAAAGACTCTAACATCCACAATTGAAATATATGCACACAAAGATCCAAAAGACTGTTATTCGGTTATAACTTGCTCAGGATACGAGTGAGATAAATCCTTAGGGGAACTATGCTAAGATTCAAAGGGAGAAAAGAGACATGAAAGAACTTGTGGGAGTTGAACTACATTTATCCACTTTCAAATAAAAACTTTTCCGCTATTTTTCTTCTCTTTTATCTTTTTATTCTATTTTTTTCATTTTTTTTTCCAGAAGGAATATATAATGACATCCTTATTTTCTTTTTCTATTTTTTTTTCTTCTTTTTTTTCTTTTTCTGTCAACTCTTGAATAATATATTACAACTATAGTTATTCAACTGCACACAACTCTAAACATGACTCTTTTAACCATTTGAATAGGATGATAATATTGTTTTTCACTTTTTGGCTTATAATTAGTTTTAAACAAAGAAAGGGATAAATATGATCAAGGGATTTTCAAACAAGGGATGCTATTGTTGAGAGGTTGCCTTTTTGGCTAAGTGACTAAAATAAAACTAGAACAAATTTCTTTTATCAACTCATTGTGCACAAGTAAACAAAAAGCTTCAACAAGAGTCAATTCAAGTTCTAGAGACTAACAAACATGAGTCAAACACACAAGAAAGAAATGATGGATTTTGAATGTTATCCATTATTAGACTCAAAATCTCACAAGGTAAATGATCTACCACAAATGATGTACAATTTAGAGTTTAATCCTACATATCATACTAAGAATGCACCAAAAAAATCAATTACATCACACCACGAGTCTTTAACCAATAGAACAAAGAAAATACTCACAATTGGAACGCAAAAACC
Source organism: Lathyrus sativus (assembly GCA_963859935.3). NCBI lineage: Eukaryota > Viridiplantae > Streptophyta > Magnoliopsida > Fabales > Fabaceae > Lathyrus > Lathyrus sativus. Next base: position 441,042,537 of record OZ012740.1, on the reverse strand, counting down.
ATAGGAAAAAACATGCATTTTTTATTTTTTACTTTTTTATGTAAGAAAACAAGCAAAAATAAAGAAACTAAATGAAATAAAATAAAGTAAATGGTTCTCTCCCCCATACTTAAAACACAATTTGTCTTTAATGAAAGAACAAAAATATTAAATAAGAGTGAAGACAAATAGAAAAGAACACACCTGAGAAGTCAAGGCGGATAGATGATCACATAAACATCCTTTCCTAAAGAGCTCTCTTCTATAGTATCTTCTTCCAAAGTGGGGCTCTCATGGAGTAGCTTTGGGTACTGTCCATTGTTCTTGACATTTTTAGTAGTGTCTTCGTCTTTTATTCTAGGATCAAAGAAGGATCTTCGATAAGTAAAAGTGTTGAATGGGCACGTGAACGTGATCTCATTTTTTACAATATCAAGAATCAAAGGATTAAGGGGCTGTCTCACTAATTTTGTTCCATTTTTAAGTGAGACCATATGCATACTTATGGATGAGCTAAAATCACGAGAATCAACCAAGGTCCATCCAATTGTCTTCTTATATTTCTTTAATACCTGCAACACTTTTCGTTCCTGTTCAGATTCAAGTTTAGACAAAATTATTATAGGTAACTTTTCTTCCAATTTTAAAAGTGCATATTTAAAACTCGAAGGAAGTGGATTAAGCTCTAAAGTAGTTGAATGCTCAATGGATGACAAAATTTTGGAAGCAAGAACTACATTTAAATCTCCAATATTAACTTTGTCAGTAGAAATCTCATAAGAAATATCAACTTGTAAGACAACTTTAATTTCAGCACAAACTGAATATAAGTGAGTATCAGTACAAATATCATAAGAATAAGTGTCATCAAAATCAGAAAAAGAAGAGAAATAAACAAAAAGTGAATCAGGTGCAACAATTTCTCTTAAGGTTGTTTGTTCACTCATGTTATGGTAATGAAACTCAAAATCAGAATCAAACAAATTATGAGAGAACAAGAATCAACAATGCAATAACAAATAGGAAAATATCGACAATGTCCCTAAACAAAATAGATAGGAAAAAAACGATTAAGATAAAATACAAAAAAAATACAAAAACAAAAAGTTTAATCTAATTAATCCAAATAAGAATTTTGAGAATTTTTTCAAAATTTTTTGAAACTATGAAAACAGTAAAAAAAATTCATAAAATATAGAAAAATGATGAATTTCAGATTTTTAGGGCGACATCATTATTTAGTTTCTAAATAAAGGATTCTGATCCCTGAATTTTTCTAATGAATTGGCAAAGAATCAGACTCATCTGAGACGACTTTTCTAAAAATAGAATTTTTTTATGCTAAAATGTGAAAAGGCCAGAACGCATGAGCGCTATAACAAGAACTCTGAAACACAACACCTATTACTCTAACAATAAAATCTATAAGAGTCCTCGAAAACAGCATCAATTTGATCTGTTGTCGTAAACGGGTAAAAGTGTAGTTTATGGTAGCGACACTCGAATGTCGTATCACAAGCACTCTTGTCTTGATTTTTACCAATCGATTGAAATAAGGGGATGTTTTGAGTCGATTGAGAATAAGTGGTTATAAAAATTGATTATGAAATAAGCTGATCTACTATTTTGGTTCCAAACTTATTATTGGTTAATATAATTTTTCAGTTCCCTAAGCGGATTTGACCATATTTGATTACAATACCCACTGACAAGTGCAATTTGTATTATGTGATGTATGTTCCTATTATCCGAATTAAGAAAAAGAATTTAAGCTCTCACAAATTAACCAAACACGATAATGAAAAAGCTACACTAACGTGATTATAATTAAGGTTCATGCAATGATCGAATTTAATCAACTATACCCTATAAGCAGCAATCGAATTAAGAAAACGAAAGTAATTGAATTAAGTAAACGAGTTTATAAGAAGAACTGAAAAAGGAATCAAAATTAAACTAAAATTTATAAAACCTCAAAGTATCGGTGGAAACCAATTACAACAGATCAACCGGGAGAACTTTAGTTCTCCATAAAATTCGTATCCTAGCCTCAAATATTTGTGAATGCAGAATAACAGTTATTGTAGCAGCAAAAATCCTAATATAACAAAAGGAAAATTTGGGCTTTTATGGAAACCGACCTGAAAATTACAAAAACCAGCCCAAACTAACTATTTTAATTAAGTCTGGAACTTCAACAAATTATTAGACCCTTCTTCATTCCGAATTAGCTTTTGACTTAAACAAAAAACTTGCATATCTTTCTCTTAGCTTTCTAATTCCTATTAGAATGCGTCAATCCGATTCTGTTAGCTTAAGTTATGGTCTGCACAGTGCACAAGTATCAAATAACAGTTTAAGCTAAAAATAAAATAAAGGCATAAATAAACTTAAATATGAAAAGACACTAAAATAGTAAAAATATAGAATTTCCCAAGTACAATAGCAGAAAAAAGTGCGTCTAGATGCACTGATCAATACTTAGAAGGTTGTCATAGCTCTTCTTGAAATTATCTCTGATGTCAAGAATCAGACGGGACCCCAACCCTCTCAGAGCCTTCAACTGAGGTTCTAGGAACATGTAATTGTGGGTTCTTTTTTTGCCAGTACTCATCTTCTTTTTGAATACTCCACAAAGAATATACTTTTGGATTCCCTGGAAATGTATATGCTAAATTAGTTTTAATGATAATATGATGTAATGATATGCAACATCACAGGCTCAAAGGTTCAACATATTCTTGATAATCTGTACATGGTTCTCAAGGTGAAGGTTCAAAGGTTAGACGTATTCATGATTTTCAAGGAATGTAGAGTTTTAGGTTTCCTACAAAAACCCACATCCCTCTCACATGTAGGTTCTAGTAGTGAGAAAGATGGTTCCTAAAAGGCCTCCCAAAGTCATGGATTCAAATGAAAATACCTTGTTGTAGCAAATTCTTGTAGGAAAATGGTATTGCCAAGTGAATCTAGTATGGGTATGGGTCTCGTGATAACCCAACATGCGAAAAGTAGGTCAACACGACTATCCATGATTCTATAATGTGTGTATACTCAAGCTCAAGTATATAGCTTTTCTCTCAAATAACATCATGAATCCCGACCCACAATTGATAATATAAGATATCCTAAATATAATCAATATATGAAAGCAATGAAGATGCAATAAAATAAAATAAATCAAGTAAATCAATAAAGATAAACACCCAAACATGCAAAGAAAACAAACAAAACCAAGGTTGACTTGCTTAGGTCTTCCAGCAGAGTCTCCAACTGTCATAGCGTGAAAAATAACCAAGCGTATTACATGCTCAAAAATACAACAGAGTCGCTACTGAATTTTATTTATTTTTAGAGAAAGGGAAAATATCAATAAAACTCGAAGGGAAGAGAAAAGGGTTAGGAAGTCTATTAGGCAAAGGGAAGTATTATCATCCCCTCACATCCATTATACTCAACTGGAACTGTTTTGATTTTTCATTGTGCGAATGAATGTTATTATCTAAAGGTTACTTGTGATTGGTTTTAATTAAGGGAAAATATAAGTTTTAAATTAATGTGCTCACCAAGATTTTGAAATCGTGTGCCTATGCATTCTCATAGTGCAATGAGAAAATCAAAGCTTCATAATTCGTGGAGTATCAAATAAGTATTTGTTGGTTGATTTTAGAGAATGACATTATAATCATATCCTAGAAGTATTTTGATGTTAGTTTTTTGGTCCTGGTTCAGATTCTCTAAGCTGTTAGTATGACTGCTATGGAATGGATTATAACATTTATTTTATGAAAAGGAATTGTTCTTTGGATAATGAATTATAAACGTGGTGTCTGAACCAATAACGAAAATGTAAAAGTGGTGTTTTAACCAAGGACAAAGAATTGAAAGTGGTGTTTTACCCAAGGATGGGAATGAAAATTAGTGTCTTAACTAAGGACAGAGAATTAAAAGTGGTTTCTTAATCAAGGACATAAATTAAAAATGGTGTCTAAACCAAAAAAGTGGTGTTTAAACCAAAGACGCGGTGTTTGAACCAAAAAAGTGGTGTTTAAACCAAGGGAGTGGTGTTTAAACCAAGTGAATGGTGTTTAAACTAAGAGAGAATGATTATGAAATGTTTTTGATATTGATTGTGATTGATTTTAGTCTGAAGATGAATATTTAGACAAGGATCTCTACAACAGTGTTTGAATCATTTCGGGGGAGAGAGAGAGAGTATACACCCTCCTCATTTTTATTCCTTTTATTATGAAAATGACATTGATTTGAATTGCACTAATGCCTATGAATGGAGTTGAATACTTTGAACAACTGGGTCATGCATCCCATATCCAAAAATATTCAAAATGAGGATAGAAATACACCTTCTCACCCTTCTCCATTTCTTAAGGCTCGTGGCGTGCACTTTGCATCTTATTTTAAAGTATCTTAAGTTTATTTGCAAAAAAAGAATTTTTTGTGTTAAGTGAATAATGAAAAGACAAAGGTTAAAAGAATTAGGGTACCAAAAAATGGGGAATAAAGTCTAATATGGTCATGCATTCATTTTACCTATTTTCTAGGGTTTTAGAATGGCGACTTAGCCTAAGGGAACATGTATAGTACAAGCCCTAATGTTTCTGATTAAAATTAAATGATTAAGGGAATTTTAATCATCTAATTGCATAAGCTCTTAAGGGATCATGCAAGTGTTTATTCTCTAGGGTTTAAACCATAAACTAACTAATCAAAAGGATTAACTAATATGATCAATGTCCTAAAGTCATCAATTTAATTAATTGACCAAAATGTATTAAATCAATTAATTAAATCAATAAAAGGGATCATACAAGATAATTAGGTCAGGAATAATCCCTAAACACCAAGCCAAGAAAAGATTATCATGATTTTTATGGATTTTAAGGACAGAGAAAAAATTAATTAAAGCCAAAAACCCTAATTCTGATTAATTCTAATCTAGTCTAAAATTATAAATTCATCCTAAAATTAATTAAGATTAAATCTCTAATTACAACTTGAGGTGATTTTTGATGTATTATAAAAATATTAAAAAATAATATGTTTTCTAAGAAAATAAAATAAATAACAAAACAACTTTGCTATAGGGTGCAAGATTGCTAATGGATGTGAGGAGGGAAGATGGGCGTAGAGCCCATGTGTGAGGCCTAAAGTTATTTTGCCATTGTCTTAAAATGCTCAGAATTGGGGGTATGGAAAAAGAATGCAGGGTGTGCAGGGTAAAGGTCTTTAGGCCTTGTGGTCTTTGGCCCAAGAAAGAAGATTAGATAGGGGAAAGGAAAAAAAAACCCCATTAACTCCATTCACTCAACTCAAACCCTCCCACTCTCCTCTCTTATTCAATAAGCCACTTGAAATCGCTCAGTCGCGCCGGAAATTTCCTCTGACGGTGAAGGAGCCTAGAACGCCACCAAAACACCACTAAGCTAAACGTTTACTTACCCTCCATCTACTTCTAACCTTGAATTTCTATGAATCTCATCCTAACCTCTTATTATAACCAAAACACAAAAAAAAAAAAAACATAAAAGCTTCAAACCAAAATTAAATGGCATATATGCAAAGAATTCAACAACAACCTTAAGGCTCTTGCTCATAAAATCTCACTCTACAACATGGTAACCATCATGGAGCAAGTAGGTGAAGAATCTAGGTGTGTCAAGGCATACCAATAAAGCTAAAGATTGCCCTGATAATTGTTGCAAAGTGAAGCAATACATGGAAATAAGAAACCCATAGATCCAATGTAAATTGCTCAGGTACGTGTATCCTCTCCAATTCCTCGCTTTCAATTCAATCTATTTCTTCCTCTTATTCTTCTCTTTTTCCCTTATTATGGTCTGTGATTGTGCCTCTGTGATGTTATGTTGTTGAAGTGGAGCTAAGATAGGAGCAGAGTAGAAATTAGGGATTAGGTTGGATTTCTAAAGAAGATGATGATGAACTGAATTAGGGTTGTATGGTGGAGGTTCTAGCTCAATTGATTTAGAGATTCAATGTGTAACTCTGATCAATGATGGATTGAGAGCTTTAGAGTTAGGTTTTAGGAATGTTTAGGGTAAGAATTTGACAAAGTTTCCTTAAGCTGAGTGGATGCTTTTTATGAAGTGAGAGATTAAGGTTTATATAGAATGAAATGAGGAAAATTGGGTGGGAAATATAGTTATGGATGATTGAATGTGGACCCTTGGATAATGATCCAAGGGGAACTTTAATAAAGGGTTAAGGATGATTGATGAAATTTGGTTAGAATTCGCTTTTGTTGGAGTGTGAGATTTCAATGATTTGTGTTTCTTTTGGCCTGAAACTAGTGTAAAAATGAATAGGTCCTTGTGTTAGTCTTAGGGAATTTGAGATTACTTAGGTTTAGAATTGGTTTTGGTGGGAAATTCAAACCCAAGGGTAGTTTGGTATTGCAGGTGGACATGCAGCATTGACTGTTAGGTGGCAGTTATGAGTTAGTTTGAATATCCCAAATGTTGAGACAAACCAGTTGAAATCATGAACCTTTTGAACCAATGATGCTACCTTATGCAAATTAGTGGAAATGAATGATTTCTAAATGAATGTTAAGAAGACTATGCAGATGAATTGGAGGCCATAAGCCAGATAAAGTTGAATGAAAGGAATGGAAAATTTTGGGGTATGACAATGTGTAATGCATTATATGGATGGTAAAGTCGTTATATTTTCACGGCGAATTAACAAGACCATTGTACCCAATCCCTTAGTGTACAACTCACTGACTTCTACTAGAGGTCTCTTATCCCTATTTAACCGATGTAGGTGAAGTGAGACATTGTTACATTACATTAATTCAAATGTCACTACAAGAGGTCTCTTATCCCTATTCAACCAGTTTAAATAGATTAATTGCCTTATGTATGACTAGGGTGATAATCCCCACTCGTCTAAAATCATACAATCAGTGCACCTATAAATAATAAGCATTACGAAAAAAGCAATTAAAATAAAAAATATAACTTCAATTATCCATATAATATCCAATTAAGCATGTGATCCAACAAGTTCAAAACAAGTTCATCAAACAAAACCTAATCTAGAGTAATTTAGTTACTCATAATGATACAATAAAATACCAAGCAATCAAATGAAAATAACATGTGAAATACTTAAAAAGTTTGGCCTCCAATGGCTTCCAATACTATCAAAATCGTCCTTCGGGTAACTTTTTGCATCACATTCAGTCATAACCCCTAATTTTGTACCAGAAAAACTTTTTATAGCCAGACGGTGTTTTGCAAAGGATACAACATTAAAATCAGATTATCTTAAAAGGCTCATAGTTTATAACAAAAAATTTACCTCAGTGTGTATTTATTCAACTGATAAACTAATTCAGAAAAGTTGCAAATTCTATAAAACACAATTACATGGATACAGTAAATAGAAGAAAAAATAAACAAGAGACTAATTTAGCTCAAATCTTACTAGTCGAGGTATCTGGAGATTAAGTATAAGGCAGTTGGTTTTCTTTTTCTTCATTAACTCCCAATCAGTACGAGAACTTTCATGATGATCATTTCTGTCCAGCGAATATTTTTAATTCATCTACTCATTGGTAAAGTGGCAAATTATAAATTTGAAAGCAACAACAGTCGCAAACTAATTTATTTAACTGAAAGAAACAAATTATCACTCTTCGTTGGATCTTAATTGAAATTATGTTTCTAAGAGGACAAATGTTGGACATGATGTTGGTAGAACTAGTCCAACTTATTAAACCAGTAAGACAACAATCTAACAACAACAATAACATAATGCAAAAAAATTAAAATAACACAAAATATTGGTAACTCAGTTCGGTAAAATCACACTCACGTTTGAGGACCCTCAACCCAAGAAAGAAAGTTTTGTACTTCGAATTATTACACTTAGTCTAATAGGAACATCAACCCCATGATGTTCAAAACATCCTCCTAATCCTAGTAAATTTCTATTTAAATCTCACCCTATATATGATAACCCCTCTAACTTTCTCTAAATCACTAACCTCTAGTGATTAACTTCAATAACAAATCTATTGATTGTTGAATTTACAACTCAAATAAGGCAAACCAATAACTATGTCAAAAGCTATTTTTGATTCATAAGCTCAACCTAATTAAAAGCTTACTAAGGTTGGATATAAGCTCACTATAAAATCTCCTAGTTCGTGGGCAGGCCATGAAAACCCCGATTCAGTTTGAGTTTAGCCCGTATTAAAAGCTCACCTAGGTTCTCCGTGAGCCTCTAAAAACCCTGAATCAATTTGAGTTCAACCCATATTAAAAGCTCACCCAAGTTCAATATTAGCCAATGTAAAATCTTAGTTTTTAATGCTTAAATACTAACCACTCCAAGTTACTGCTTGGAAAGAAGACTAACTGCTTCAATCCATCATTTGGAAGGAAAATTCACCATTTCTCTATGTGTTTTCTATTTGGTTAGAAGTTAGTTATAAACTTCATTTACTTGTAAAAGGGGGTTCAAAAGTTCAACCTACTAAAAGCTCTTAAGTTTATTTGATACTCTCAAGATCAAATATTGGGGACATGACTAAGTCTTTTTGACTGAGCATGTATAATTCCTAGTGTCTTATGTTTATCCCTTAAACTCTTTATATTGTCACATTTTACTTTCTGCACCTTGTAATTTCTGCTGCAGATTTCTAAAATCTTTTTAAAATGAATTCAAACTCTGAAAATGATCCAAACAATTTTTCAAAATTAAGTTTTTCTAAAACCTACAATTCACCCCGTCTTATGTGTGGACTCATATGTCTAATAGCCTTCATGAATCTCAATCTGAAATGCCTTAAGAACTAATATCCCCTACCAAACATATATATAATGATCCATAGATTCTCAGGGTTTAAGATGCTTATATTTATGGAAGCCTATTCAAAATACAAATAGGTCAAAATGAGACCCCTGGATGCACCCAAAATTGCTTTCATGGTCAACAATTGTAACTATATATTATTATGAGGTGATGCCCTTTGGCCTCTAGAACGTTGGCGTTGCCTATCAAAGGTTAATGAATGCAGTGTTTTAAGACCAGATAATAATGATCTTGTAAGTTTACATGAAACACATGGTGGTAAAGACGTCCTGTTAGAAGTATCACTATGAAGACTTTAGATATCTTGAGTTTTGTTTAAAAAAATACAACATGTGCCTAAATTTGGATAAATACACATCTGTGGTTTAAGCAGGGAAGTTTTTAGTTTTCATGCTGACAATAAGGGGGATAAAAACCAATTCACACAAGTTTCATGCCATAATTAATAATATAACCTCCAAGAATGGTTAAAGAAGTTCAACAGCTGAATAAATTATTTGAAGCCATATCTTGCTTCATTTCATGTGCATGAGGCAAGGCCTTCCACTTCTTCGCCACACTAAATAATGGTAGGGCAGAACTTGAGTGGACAAAAAAATGTGAAAAACATTTTGTGAATTTAGAAAACCTTTTTGGACACGCCTCGGATCTTAACACACCCAAAGGAAGGTGTGCCCTTGTCATTATACCTCTCATTAACAAACAATTCTAGGAAAGGTATTAAAATGAAACAAGTTGAATAGTAAAAGGATATGAGTTACTTCATAAGCAAGGTGTCCAAAGGATACAAGGTTAGATATCATAAGATGGAGACGTTAGACTTATAAATAGTACGACACCAAGAAATTTTAGGCCTTACTTTCAAGCACTACTACAAATATTACACTTTATGACAAAACTTTCACCTCACTCAACAAAAACCCAAGGTAAATTCCATGATGCGCTATGTTATTTTTTTTTCAAGAAATCATCATTTATTCCATTGATTTATGAAAAAAATTGAGGGGTAAATTAATTCAGGGTACAAGCTTCGAGTCCCAACAACTGCAACTTTTTTTTCTTTAAAAATGTCGCCTTTCTTATTATTTAAGACTTTTTTATTATTATCTAAGTCATAAGTTCAACCGCTCCATACTCTTAAACATCCTTATGTCTGATGAATTGCAAGAGAGAAATAAAATTTGGTTTTGTGTTTATGTTCTTCTTACACCAACCTTTAACAAATCATTTTTCTGTTCTTGACATCTATCTCATGTAATGGTGGTGTTGTTATTCACATCAATGTTTAATGGAATAACTTTCCAATATTGTTAATCAATGAAAGCTTTCTATAATATATATTGAGAAATTTATTCTTAATCATGCTGCAATACAGAAAGAAATTGGTGAATGAAAAAAAAATTGAAAAAGGAAACAATACATGTTACTTTAATTTTTTTCCATTCACCATTTTATGGGGCAATAGAAGTCATATATTACCTTGGTTCTTTTAGAAATCAAGGTTAAAACTGAAGGGAAATATAAGCGTGTTTATTGAGTTTCTTCACAGTCCTTAAACACATCTTTATTGTCCATTCAGTGAGTATCAATGCTTAATGTCACACCCTAGTTTTTAACCCTAAGATCCCACCCTTTTGTGCATCATCCGACATAATATCTCTAAGTCATACAACCTTTGTGTGTGTGCTTCTTATGACTAACAAGGTTGTGCATGTACCTTAACTTCAAGTATGTATGATACGTATTCTCATAGTCAAGCATTTCAAGGCATGGCCATTCTGATCCAAGGATTTAGGGGGATCAAAGTTTTTCTCTCAAGGTCGAAGCTTCATTAAGGTTTTCTTCCATTAATATCGAGCATGAGAATCCAAAGATTGTTATGGTATCGTTGTAAACTTGTTCTGAAGATATAGTACACTGACCTCAAAACTTGAGCCTGTTAGGCTTTAGTGCATTGGACCATGGTATTTCAAATTGGTTGCAACATGATGTTCGTCTTGAACGTATTATCCCATGAAGAAGCTTGGCCATCATTAAGAGTTTCATGTTTTCATTGAGAAGTTCAAAATCAAGATTTTCAAAGCCTTGGCCCGATAATATAACCACATCCGTCCCCCTCCCTAATATCCGGAGGAGTTGTTTTGGCCTAATTACATTTTTCGGGAATAAAAGGTCCCAGAAGAATAAAGAAACTGTAAGGTTAAATTCTAAGATTCAAGTACCCAAATTCAAAATTAATTTTGTAAGAACTTTGGCTTGATGGCATAAATTATCCTACGTCTTTTGTTGTTGGCCAAGAATTTTAAATTAAGTTTGTGCGTATTTATTGAAATTCAAGGTGGATTATTCAAGGTCATCACTTAATATCCAATCAGTATCCATGAATTCAAGTCAAAAGTCCATGTTCTCTTACACTTCAAGCTCATTTCTCCAAGTTATCACAAAACTCAAAGTTCACATCACAAGTTCAAGAGTTCAAATGCAAAGTTGATTCATAAGCTTATCAATCCAAGATCCATTGTTCTTTACAAGACAAATTTTATATTGATTTTATGCCAAATGTATAAGGTCATTTACAAGAATTGGAAGTTCATGCATAATTCAGGATTTCAAAAGGTGTACATTATTTTTACAAATCCCAAATGCTAAATGTATGCCTAATATTGCAACAAGCTTAACTTAGAAGGACCAAGTTTATGCCTATTTCCATCTGGCCTAGCTTGCTGTCTAAATTTTCGCATTTTCAAGCACTCTAGAAATAACCAGGCTTTCACCAACTCATTCAAATTCAACAATTCCCTGAAGAAAAAAAAGACATGATATTAGCATTCCAAAAAAGAAGAAGAACACTAAATCCCACTTCTTAAATTCTAATAACTTTTTCACTATCGGATCTCATTACCAAAAACATGAAAGAGAAGTCAGGGATGAATTAGGATGAGAAGCAACCACATCTCGAGAGTTGTTACAACGAGATGCAAATCATCATCACCAGCAGTGGCGGCAAGGCCGAAACTCCATGTTCCCTGTTGAATCATCACTGCAGTGTCTGGGTTGAAGAAAATGGTTTCTCCTGACTCTCCCTTCTTAACAACCTTCTATTATCAATATTGTCGATACCTTTGTGGCTGTAGGATTGCAGCAAGTGGAACGAGAAGTGCGATACTAGAGACACTGTATAATTACAGCCACATCAGAAAAAGGGGGATATGAATCTGTCTCAGACATACCAGAAACATCTCATAAGTGTAATCAATCCTTCCATTAATCTTGTTCCAAACAGTTTCAAATTCATTCCAAAACATATCAGATAAAGACATTTAAATGGTTCACAAACATGTTCCAACATGCTTCAAGCATGCTCAAATCAAAAATGGAAAGGTCACAACAACTTTGTTTCTTACCAAAGCCAGTCTCGATACAATTAATTTCAGGATCTGGGAAGCCTATAAAAATCCAAAAGACACATTACATAAGGACATTCAGAAAAAATCTCACAAACAATACACATATCCTTCACAAGCACTTGCATAAAGAGGGAGCGAAAAACACCAACACAGAAATCATAGCTTCTGAACACACACCATATACAAATATGCACGACATACGAATTGTAACTACAACAACAACACGCGGAGATGAAAAGGCGGAGTTGAAATTAACAATAGCCAGAATTCATACCTGTAGTCAGATTCGAGCGTCACGACCTCATATTGCGAGTGAGAAAGCGAGTGACAGGTCGGGATTGAGCCACGACGGAGCACTCGACATCCTCAACAATCGTGTGAGCAAAGGTACGGAGACAGAGGGACGACCGGCTAGGGAAGATGATGATGAAGCGCGGAAGCATCGTGTTAGTGTAGCTTGGTTTGGAAGAACACGAGTTTTGGAGGAGAGGAAGACACGTTTTGCTGAGTTTGTTTTTTAGAAAACACTTAGTTATTTCTATCATGTGTATCTCGGATAGGGGTGGCAAAATGGATGGCTTAGATGGATATGGATTGGGTTGTTAATGGATGGATCAAAACAATCCATTCATCCATTAACAATCCACTAAACTCTCTTAATAAAAATCCAATCCAATCCATTCATTAAAAGATAAAATCCATCCAATCCATCCATTAACATATTTCTAATGGATGGATATCCATCCATCCAAAAAATTAATTTAAAAATTCTTAATTTAATAAGTGACAACATAATCTCCAATGGATTTATAAATGAGATGGATGGATTGAATCCATCCATATGAGTTAGTAGATGAATTGGATCAAATCCATTAAATTATTTTTTGTCTTATGGATGGATTGGATGGATTGGATGGATATTATCTAAATGGATTTCATTGCCACTTCTAATCTCGAATGGGCCTACAACCTTACCCCGACCTTTTTTTCTACCACACCCCCCAGGCTTCTACCGCACCCTTCTTGGGCGTTGTTTTGGGTCGGATTAGATTAAACCCAAGAGTTTTTTCTTTTCTTTCTTTTTTTTTTCTTTCTAGAATGATTAATTTTTTTTATAACTTCTAGTTAAAATGGTTATTTGCTTCTTTTTTTTTCAATTTTAGTTTGTTTAGATTTGCGATTTTTTTTTTTAAAAATGTCTATTTGTCTATCAATTAGATTTTGATTGAGAGCTTTAGTAGAATTAAAGCGAGACTTTAACATTAGGCCAGAAGTTGTCCTCTCGATCTCGACTTCGTGATCAACCTTTTTGCTAACCACATATCTCATTTACCTATGTTTATTTGACAATTATTTTATGGTCCTCAATCTTTATAATTGCATATGTATTCCCAAGGGAAGAACCTGCATATAACTTCTTCAAGTTGTATACAACGCGTTGCTCATTTGTACCATTTCCCCCCGCTTGATCCCTGACTTTACAGGCCGATCAGCTTAAGTCACCCTTACACCTTAATGTAGACGCCCTTAAGTTTTCAACTTTAGACAACTTATTAAATTCAATCCTCTATTCTCCCCATAAGAGAATTAGACGTGATTCATCTGTGTAGTCGAGATGTAATTCTCCTGCCCCATAATAAATCGAGAAAGATGTAGCATCTTTTCCGCTTGAGAGAGGTATGTGGCATGCTCGTCGATTATATATCCGAGTTGGAGCCCTTCTCTCAATGCGACGCAAAGACCGTCTTCTATACGTTTGTGGTGGTTAAGTCGAGTTTTCTCCCTAAGATGACGACTCGTCTCTTCTCCTATAATCAATCAAGAAACCTTCTCCCCCCTGGAATTTTGACCACAGTCAATGGTTCCTGCATCCCTTTAAGGGAATTACGAATACTCTCATTCCACTCCCGTCAGGATACGTAGGCACACGATGCAATTTCTTGGCGAGTGTACTTAGAAATAAACCCCTAGGTATTTTACCCTTAGAAAACAACAATAACACAATAAAACAAGAGGTTCCCGTAGAGTACTATAGATGCTTAGGATGCTAACACCTTCCCTAAGTTTAACCGACCCCCGGACCTTAGACTCTCTAGCTTCGCATTTCATTGCATACTTGTGGGTAATTCGATCTTTTTTCCTTCCCTTGAACAAATTAAAGACCAGTGGTGAATATGATTTGTGATTCAAGTTAACCAATAGCTTGATATCCAATTCTCACCGCGACACTTAAGACACTGCATTTAGTGATCCACGTGAAACCTAAAATACATTCATTCAGAAGACTCATGCAACATTATAAAATCATTTAGAATATCAAAAATTGATTTTTTTTTTTTTTTTATATCAGAAACATTGAAACATTGTTCTCTATGATGGATTGCAAGAGCATATAAATATTTGGGTTTAAGGTTTGTATTCTTAAATAATCATATAATTGAATATTTATTTTATTTATCTAACCTTTTTATTTTATATATGAAAAAAATGCATAAAATATCCAACATTTGATCTTCCCCGAGATTAAGTGAAATGAGAATCCATCATTTGTTCTTCACTTACAATGATGACGTTGAATCAGATTCAATTTTTTATATATATTTTTACTTTAATATTCTTTGTAAACAATGTAATATTCTTTGTAAACAATGTAATTTATAAAAAAATTAATTTAATATTATGTGTAAACAATGTGTTTTGTATTAAAAATATATTTATTTTCCCCCTCAGTTATTCAGAAATCGAGGGGTAAAATGACAAGTTTTTATGACGCCCTTCGTTACCTCAATTGTATCACCGAGGTAAAACCCCTTTTGCGCCCGACGTAACATGCATTTTTTGTAGTAGTGAAGGTCATCGTATATTGATCAAAACAAATTATCTAGTTCGTTAGTGTTAGGTTAAATATAGGTGTATAATGGTCTAGAAGAGTGGGTTGAATATACATTTCTCCATGATTACATTTAAAAAAATTTCTAAAATCAGAGTTTAAAATGCGCAGAAGAGAAAGTTTAAAAAGCGTTTTGAAAAGGATTACATGATTGAACTAATGTACATATGAATTCAATGATAACAAGATTATATTGTGTCAAAGAATCAACACTATAGTAATTGATCCAATTAGACTCAAAAGAGACGTTTGAATTGAATCTAACCAATTAATACAATAATCTAGAATTACATGTTTCCAAAATAATCATTAGAAAAAAATGTTTAGCACACTAGATCAAATACACAACTAAGCTTAAACATTAAATCGCTATGAACAATAAATCCTAACCACATGCAAACTAGAATAAGATTAAAACCTCAGAACATGTGTATTTTATGTAGAAATTAAAAGTGAAAAGCAATAGAGAAATAGTACACCGAGATTTATACTAGTTCAGCAGGTCATCCTCGCTTGTACCTAGTCTAGTCTCTAACGGCAAGTCATCCGAGATTGTTAATTCTTCCACTAATATGAAATTTACAAGTGTATTTTGATGCAACAGACAATAAAAAAACAAATTGAAAACTTAAATCCAAGTTCTAAGCAACACAAACTTGAATCTTTTTTCTTCTTCTGTTGTACATAACTCATTAGATTTCTGATCCTTTAAGATCTTGAATCTTGAATCGAACCATCTTTTCACTCGACCCTACTGAAATTATGTTGTTCTAGTTTGAACTTGTTGAAGAAGCTAGAAACTCCAAGACCTTTTGGAGAAGAAACACTTATTTTTCTTCATTAGATGTCAATCTCCATAAATCACAATCACAATATGATTATTAAATATGAAAAACAAATAACCTTCACAAGAACATTATAACACTTAATGAATCACCTCACAACTATAACTCACACTTTTTCTTAGAGTTGAGAAACACTCAAAATTGATATTTTTGGATAGATGTTGGTAGGGGTGTGCAAAAAAACCGGTTATTGTTAACCAAATTTGTATTCAAGCTGTTCCACTTTTAAAAATCCAAACCAAATGCTAAAATATAAATTTGGTTATTCATTTTGTTATCCAAATATAAACCGGTTTCCATGTGGTTTATCCATTGGTTATCCAAATTTCATTATTTGTTAAATGAATATGTTTTTGTCTCTTTTCATGTTTTATCATATACACGTTATAAACTAATTTTATATTTTAAACAAAAAGATTCAAAATTTTGTATTTCAAAATGAAAAAAAAATTGTTTACAAATTCTCTAACTACCTAAAATTGTGTACTAATACTTCACAAATTATATGGACTTTTATCAGTTAATTATATGAACTTTCAGTAATTAATTATATAGATATTAGTGCATCGAGTTTGATTTGTCATGTGCAAGAAAATATACCAAAACTTGACTTGTTGGATTTGATTCTAGTTTTCATTTATAAATCTCGAAGTTCATTAAAGCTTTATAAAAAAATAATTATAAAATTTTAAATTATTTATAGGTATAGGTTTTGAAATATACAAATATATTTATTATAAATATTATTTATCATTTTAAGTCCATATAATTTGCTGAAATTTTTTATTTTCAAATTTTATTTTTAAATTTTTAAATATTTTTAATTTTTAGATTTTTTTTTAAAAAAATGTATATTTATTTTCAAAGAAATAATATAGTAAGATCTAAGTATTTAAATTTAAAATTTGATATAATTTTAAAAAAATAAATTTAAATTTAACTAAATAATTTGGGTTAAAATCAAAATCCATTTAGAACCGGTTTTAAACTGGTTTAGAACAAGTTGTTTGGTTTATAAACCATAACCATAAAAATGGATTGGTTCGTATTAAATGGTTATTCATGCACACCCCTAACTGCCAAATACTCGTGCTTGAACATTTTCATTTCTTAATACAAATTCACTACTAAAAAACTTCATTTTAGCTGCGAATTTAGCCTCGGCCACCGACACCGAGGTTAACTAGCCTTGACAAAACCGAGGCTATTTAAACACAAAAAAAGCCATTATAAAGTTTTTCTTTTACAATTATTTTTATTTAATTCATTAGACACGGTTAGGCCGAGGCTATATATTTTTCAATTTTTGAATTATTTTTTTTTAAATATTAGACACGGTCAAGTCGAGGCTAACTATTTTAAGCCGCGAACTTAGCCTCGGCCTCTGACACCGAGACTAACTAGCCTTGACGATACCGAGGCTACTTAAACGCAAAAACTCCATTTTTAAGTTTTTTTTTTTTTTTAAATATTAGACACGGATGAGCCGAGGCTAACGTTTTTAATTTTTTTCGAATATATCTATTTTATCTGATAGACACGGATCAACCGAGACTAACATTTTTTATTTTTTTCGAATATATTTATTTTATCTCATAGGCACGGATGAGTCAAGGTTAACTATTTCCCACCTTGTTTTCCATGTTTCCCTCTTAACTCCTTTCGAAGAACTATAAAATTAAACCAAATACATTTTCAGAAGATAAAAACCC
Organism: Lathyrus sativus; assembly: GCA_963859935.3. NCBI lineage: Eukaryota > Viridiplantae > Streptophyta > Magnoliopsida > Fabales > Fabaceae > Lathyrus > Lathyrus sativus. Next base: position 441,024,842 of record OZ012740.1, on the reverse strand, counting down.
CTAAAATCAAACAAGTCATGAATAAACATTTGGACCTTCTCTATGAATTTCGTTACACTCTCCAGGATTGAATCGTGTTTCTCTTCCTCGATCTCACTCGTTAGCTTCAAGTTTCAGACTTGGGTTTCGTCTCAAATTAGGTTTGTGTAGTTCACGATTTTGAGCTTGTTTCGATTCTATCTCTTTCTTCTACTTCATCTCTCGATTCTGGATTTCTGGATCTATTTCATTTTGGAGTTTTTTGGTGTATGGATGATTTGAAGAAGGTTGAGATGTTGTGTTTCTTTTGGAAGATTTGCGAATGAAAATCAAATGAAGGTTTGGGTTGAATGAAGGTTCTTTTGGCGTTTGAGAAAAATGAAGATGATGATATTCGTGCCCCCGTCTCTGAGAGTGAAGGAAGGTGTTCTTATAGGATAAACATGAGGGTGAATTGGATATTTTGAGAGAAGTTGTTGTGAAAAGTTGCGTAACCGTTTGGAAGATTCGCTGAGATTTTGTTTGTTGTTTTTCAGGTACCACTTGGAGTATTTGCATAATGTAATGGTTCGCTGCAAATGGTGATGGCTTCATATGATACGTGTGTTTCGTGGTAGGTTGGTACGAAAAAATGTTACTGATTTGGCTTGGAGATTATATTTGAAGGCAAACGTCATGGTTGGCTGCGTGATATGTTGCGGATGAGAATTTTTTTGTATTATTATGCAGGCATTAAGAATAGGAAGAAGGACAAAGTTGTTTTTGATGACCAATCTGGAACCTGGAAACGGAGACATGGATATGATCGTGCCAATGATGAAGAAGCTATACGTATTATTGAAGCTAAACCAACTGATGGTAAGTAACTGGTATGCATTCCCTCACCACTGCTGGGTTCACTGCTTTGCTTGCCTTATTTGTCTTTTTCTGTCATTCTGGTGCAAATATGGCAATGCAGCATTGATTCTGCCTAGTTACTGTCTCTTAAATTCAAAAGTTGAGATACATGTGGAACATGACAATATGTTGTAGAACATAATGAGTTTTATCTTCTAATTATTAGAACTTTTTCTATATCCAATTAGAGTGGCAAGTTCTATACACCAGTCAAATGACTCAGAAGGCAAAGAAGTACCATGATGGTTTTTTAGGACTTGATTCATGCGGATCTCAGAGGGCACAGGTTAACTTTCAAACGTCTATTTCTTTTATCAAAAGTTCAATATATGCTTTGATTTCAGGATATGATTGGTGAGGTTATTTTACTGCATACACGTTGAATCCTTTTTTTGTTTGTTTTTTCTTCTTGTATTGTGATCAATGGCACACTCGGATTAGCTTAAATATTAATGAAAATTGATCCCTGTCCCCCTCCCGAAAAGAAGAAGAAACTCACACAGTAATATTTTGAATACATGCTATTTGGATACAAAATATGGTAATACAATACTAAATGTCCTTACTAGTAGTCAGATATTAGTTGCAGTCAGAAAATAAACAAAGTTCTCAATATATGGTCTACTCCCCCTTTTTCTGTCTATATTTTAGGTCAAGCTGGAAACCTTTAGATAGCAGTTATATTTTGATTACAAGCTATTTTTGAATACAAAACATGCTGATCCAAACAAGTAATATCATTTCAACTGGCTTCTATAATTGTTTGTACATATATTTATCCAAACAAGTTCTAAATCTTAAAATGTCCCAGTTGCAGTCAGGATTACGTGAGGGGTTTAATAAATGGCTATCTGTCCCTCTTCTGTCTGTATTTCAGGTTAGGCTGTTTGATGCAAGTAGGAAACTCTTAGATAGCAGGTTCCTTAAAAAAGATGATGTAATAAAACCCGGTGAATCAATTACATTTGATACATATTTGGTTGACATTAGTAAGGATCAAGTAAGTCATACACCAGATTCCAGTGTTTAGGAAAAGAATTGCACTAATATAAAGAGAATGGAGAAGATAGACAAACAAAAAGCTTCTCTTGACATTGATAGCCATGTGACCGTTGGAAAACGTGGTTAGTTGACAGTTAAACTTATTGTTTTGAAAACATGTTGTATTTGGCCAGTTGTTTTTAGTTGCATCAGTTTTTTTTTTCATTTGTATTTTTACTTAGTAGGATGATTATAGATTTCATTGGCATTTCCTATTTCCAATTAATTCCTAGTTACACTAATTTTCTTTCTTGTTACTCAGTTCTGTAACTTATAGCAGTTTTAAAATTGAAGGAAGAATACCAATATAAAAGAAAAGAGTGCAGTCTTTATGTGCCAGTCACTAATATGATTTGGTTAATGAGTCAAATATGATTTGCATAATGCATGTAGCTGTTCTATTTTATGACGATGTTTGGATCTAAAATACAGAATTTTCACTTCTAATTGACATAGTACTTTGCCTTTTCAAAAAATAACGAAAAGAGTAATGGTTTACTATGCGAGATCTTACATTTGAATGGTGATTATTTTCCCAATGAATGTTTATGCAAGCCATGTTAACTGAGTTTCAAAAGATCAACTTACAAAATTTTAAAATTGAAGCTGATATACAGAATTTCGTGAAAACACACACGCCCCGCACATACACACACTCACGCGCACACGCACATACACTCACTCACGCGCACGTTCACACACACACTTACGCATACAAATGTATGGTATTTATAGTTTTATCACGAATCAACGAAAACCATTAAGTGAATCAATTAATGGGCTTTATTCTTTCTTTCTTATGGATTCCTTCCTGCTTGTATATAGTCAGTTTCTTTTGAAGTCTATTATTGGTTGCATTTGTTTTCTGCTTTGATTGTCTTCAGTTTTTTCATCTTCATTAACTGTTCAGCGTTCACCTGTGTATCTCTTTATTTTCCAATATAGAATGGAAGGTCTTATACACAACACAATTAACTCAAAAAGCAAAGAAGTATCATTACGGCTTTTTACAACTAGAATTTTGTGGATCCCTTGGGCGACAGGTTAGTTTTCTTTATTTTTATAATTTTTATTTTCCTGTTTGTATCGCCACATATTTCTTTATCTGTCATCAATTTGTTTGATTTTCTGTTTATTTTGAAACTGGTTCCATGGTAATGGATTATTCGACTTTTCTTAATGACATAGACCTTATTTAAACACACATTATCTTGGCACAATGTTATATTTATTAGTTGTTCTCCTTTTAATGTTCTCTTTCCAGGTCATACTGTATGATTTGAGCAAAAGACCTTTAGAACGCAGGTTTCTAAAGAAAGATGAAGTTATAGCTGGTTCGATGGTATATTTTGCTGGACATTTAGTTGATGTTGGAGAACCTGAGGGAAGTCATCAATCCCTAGTTAAGTTTAGTGAACGAGGGACTGGTGGTGAAAATGTTGTTGAGAAGAGACAACAAAGACATGGGAAAAAGGTCTGTCGCGAGCTTCATCCATCTACTGCTAGAGGTTAGTCCCTAGCTATGCAGAAGTTTCTTCAAGTCATTTTATTGATGTACAATTCTGTACTTCCGTGCATGTCATTCAAATGTTTTGAACTTACTATCATCCATTTCTTTATACACAATGATCTCATTAAGAAATATCATATATTTTTGTTGTATTATATCTTTTGCTCATTTAGTTTTTATGTGTTTTTAAAGCCTTTGTCTTGTCCCTTAAAAAAAACTTTTGTTTTGTTTTCATTGTTACCCATTAATGACACCCATCTATCTCAGAAATTGAATAAAAAATAATAAATATTAATGAATAATCATTTAGGATTAAAGAAAAAACCTCCTCAATATCAGTGAAGTCACAAGAGACTAGGAAGCTAAGAATCTTCAAAATCTTACACACAAAAATCACAATAAAAACACCAAATCAGGCTCTAGAAATAAAAAAATAATGTTTGAATAGCATGACTTGATATTGATAAGAGTGAGCAATTTACTTATTGGTTTTATGTGAGGAATCACAAACAACTTCAAGTTGTGTTATACATGCATGAGTCAATCAATACAATCAATAATTTAGTATAACCAATTTGGATCACATAGTTCAATTTTCAACAATTTTTTATCTGGGCAAAATTGAAAAAATCTATTATAAAAGTTGGGCTCTTTGTTGATTTCTTCCCTTTGACAGGTTCTGAGGCAATGTTTGCTGATCTTGGTCATTTCAATCCGCGGTCCATTCAGGTAACTTTTATGATTTTTGGCCTCTACTTCCAGATTGTGATTCCTTTTCAGCAAGTAATGGTCTTTTCTCTTTGTTATTTTTGGTAATAGATAACTTTCATATTCACAATCTACCCATCTTTAGTTCTGACTTATGCGGGGCAGACAGCATACCTGATTAAAAATCCCAATGATCATAATGATGGCTTTTACAAATTTATACCAACTCTAGTTTACTGGCCTATCTTTATCATTGCAACATCGGCTGCAATTGTTGCTAGCCAGTCATTGATATCAGCCACCTCTTCTGTGATCAAGCAATCTGTAGTACTCCCCTGAAGTGAACTACATCCATATGATCCTTTGTGTTGCTGTCATACTTATAATAATGAAGGAGAACTACATCCATATTTTCCTCGAGTGAAGATTGTGCACACATCTCCTAATAATGAAGGAGAAGTTTACTCCCCTGAAGTGAACTACATCCATATGATCCTTTGTGTTGCTGTCATACTTATATTTGGAGATGGAAAAGATATTGGAAATGCTTTCGGTATGGCAGTTTCTGAAACCCATTGCTCTTTTGACATATAATAACACCAATCTCCTATCACCTGATTAAGAGAACACAATACTCTTTTATTCACATCATCAACTACATAACATTGTTTAGAAACTCTTTTGAATTTGAATTTTGGCAACTGACACATAATAGATGAATAAAAGGGTTATGTTATCATTAATCTGGTGGTTCTTCTCAATCCTAAAATTCTAGGATTGTTACTCATGTCTACCAATAAACATAGCTTTTGGCCATATAGTGACATTAGGATTGTCTTCTATTTTATTGTTTGGAACTATTTAGTCTTTGCAATCTTCTCATTGATGGTATAACGTTTGTTGCAGGTGTTGTCATAAATAATTTGAAAATACATATACAGAACTGCCCCGACAATCTTTTATCTGATTCTCAAAAGTTTGAAGAGGTCTCCAGCTTAGAAGAAGCGCGACTTGCTGGTGTTATTCATGTTCGCGGAAAGACAAGATTTTATATCGGCTTGAACTGTGGCTGGTTTGATAAAATCATGCTTGCATTTTACGAAGTCATGCACAATAACTGTAGATCTGGCCTGCCTACTCTAGGAGTTTCATTAAAGCAACGGATGGAAGTTGGAATGCTTTACGAAGCTTGAAAGGTTAACTACATTCAAGAACTTAAAATTTACATAATTCTGCAGCTTCACTAACTCATTGTGTTCCATATACATGATACAACATGTAAGAGTCTAAATACTGAAGTGTGAACAAAAGGGATTAAGCAATAGGTATCATGTATGTGCTAAAATCCTACAAGTAGAAAACATCATATTGGTTGAATCATATTCTTGTATAATAACAGCTGAAGTGGTCATATATAGTTTTAAGAAAAAAATTCACATGCTATCGTCTGCCCAATTATAATATAGCAATCTTGACAGGCTTGTATTATTATTAAAAGAATAGTCCTAGTACACACGTGTGCACATATATATAGAAGAATAGTCCTGGTACACGCGTGTGCACATATATATATATATATATATATATATATATATATATATATATATATATATATATATATATATATATATATAGAAGAATAGTCCTGGTACTTTCCTAAGTAGACAACATTGCCATACCAAATATATATGACAAGAATAGTCATGGTCCTTCCAAACAAGCATGTGTTGATTTTGCAATGGAGTCAAGATTTTTTGTTGTTGTTTCAATTTATGTAATATTTTGATAACTCTTACTTCATATGTGTTATATGTTTTGATAAATTATTTATGATCTTGATAAAATGATTGAAGGAGAACAGGATATGACATAATTGTCATTATTGGAAAACATGGTCAGCATATATAGATTATACAATTGGAAAGCAGGCATAATTTTGTTGACTTTTACAATTTGACTTTAGTCTCGATTAGACCAAAGCTAAATATTTTGTTGACTTATAAAGTTTGAACTTAGCCTCAAAAAAGGTCGAGGCAAAATGTTTCTTTAGCCTCGACAAGGACTAAGGCTAAATAGCACGTGAGCTTATGGAGTTTGACTTTAGCCTCGGTCAGGCCCAGGCTATTTTTTGTTTTTTGACACGGCTTCACCGAGGCTAAAGTAGACACGGCTAAACTGAGGCTAAATTAGACACGGCTAGACCGAGGCTACATTTAGCCACGACTCTTCTTGGCCGAGGCTAAATGTTAGCTTCGATCGTTTTAGCCTATTCCCGACACCGACGCTAGGCCGAGGCTAATTGGCTAGTAGCGGCGGTTTTTTGCCTTATAGTGTCGGAAAATGGCCGAGGCTAAATACAACATTTCTAGTAGTGAAAGTATAGAATTAAAATGTTTCAGGTGGTTTATCAATTATTTGATAGTTTGCAATAAAATTGATTTTTCAAAAAAATTGGTTTTAAAACTGTTTTTTTTTTTATAAAATTGGTTTTAAAACTGATTTTTTTAAAGAAAATAAAAAATTGGTTTTGAGAGAAACCAGTTTAAAACTGGTTTTTAAAAAAACTGTTTTTTTTTATAAAAAAAACGGTTTGAAACTGAACCAATCCACTTGTAAACCGGTTTTAAAAAACTAAATCAGTTTTATATAAACGGTTTTAAGATCCAAATCAAACCATATATGTGGTTTGGTTTGGTTTGGTTTATAATCCATGCACACCCCTAGATGTTGAAGAAGAAGTTTTTCAGAAAAATTTCACGCAACACTTGTTTACACTCAAGATTAACACTCATGGAAATCTTTCTTCAAGGTCAATTTGAGAGAGAAAGTTTGTGTGATTGAAAAAACTCTAAAAGTTGTTTCAAAGAATATGAAAGTTATGCAAATTTGTTCATAAGTTATGAGCTAGATAGAGAAAAAAAATTGGATTTTATAAGTGCTAGAGATAAAGCGCTAAAATAGTGGAAAAAACAAAACATTGATTTGAGTAAAACTCAAAAATGATGATTTGAATCAAGTGACAAAATGATTTGAATGAAAATGAGAAAAATCATAATTTTGCTTGTTTGACTCAAGTAATAACTTGAGTCAAGTGATTCGAGTCAAGGAAATGTATGACTCGAGTCATATTTTCCAAATTGAATTCCAAAATGAAAAACTCTTTCATGATTTGAGTCAAATCAAATTGTGATTCAAGTCAAGGCACCTTACTATTCGAATCCTGTAAGGGTTTTATTTGAGTCACACTTTTAGCGTAAAATTCCATTGTTTTCTAACTTGCTCATGATCTGAGTCAAGTATTTTCTTGACTTGAGACACATTTCCTGAACCAATATTTTGGGGGAAATAGAGATTTCATGACTCGAGTGAAGCATGTGCCTGACTTGAATAATGATTCAAGTTAAGGATGTATTTGACCTAAATCATGCTTGCAAGAGTTTCTTAATTCAAATATTTTTTTATTTGAATCATTTTGCGTTGAATTTTAGTAAAAGGCCCGATTTATGTTTGCAAAATACATATTTAATTAAAAATGCATGGATATTAGGAGATGTTCAAAGAACTAATGGTGAGGGACTTAATTACTAGAAAGATAATTAAACAAACAAGTAGTACAACCCTTAAAAACTTAGAGATACCCTAGGAGCAATTTCATCTAGGTCTTAAAGAAGCAAAATCTAGCGAAAATAATGACATCGTAGTCAGTATAATGATCAGAATATGACATAAATTTTTTCCCACAAATGAGTATTTACTCTGAAGCCCTAATAAACTTCCTAGTGGAGTTCATTTTTCTTATAACTGAAGACAAGTGAGATATTAATTGAACAATTGATTAATTTTGAATCAAATGTAAATGATAACTAGGAGAAATACGACACTGTAATTGCATAAATGCCATTAACGAAGGAGATAAACACCTTTATTCTTCAATCAAGAAGTGATTCTCAACTTATAACCATTCAAATAACCAAAAAAAATACTTGACTAAATAAGCCCAACTATTATAGTATATGCAAAATTTTCAAGAGCTAACGAAAATTTTAATTTCTATGAAGTAACTTATTTCTAGGGAACAAAATTTTCGGGTAGATCTAAAATCAAACCTCTCTAGCACAAAGAAGACATGACATAACACAATGGATATACATGAATCCATACTTTCCATAAGAACTAAAGTCGTCACATTAGAAAACATAAAATAAGTAGATGATAATGGTTGAATGAAGTCTATAATCCAATAGATAACAAACAAGTAGTTTCCCCCATATGAAGAGAGGAGAGGAAGGTTAGAAAGATATTTGCAAAATACACTCTAATTTCATGTAAGTTATACAAAATGGGAAATCCATGTCTACCCTAAGATGTTTCGGCAAGAATGAATCTTATTTGGTATTAATGGAGGTACACGAAGGTGTGTGCGAAAACTATATCAAAGGAATGACATTGGTGAATAAGTTATTAAGGTAGTATATTATTAGTTAACTCTTTTAAAAGATAGCACAAACTCCGTCAACAAATGTGGAAAATTCCAGTGGTTCTCATATTTACGTCATGCAATGACCAAAATCTTCCATTAAGTAGCCTATGCCTTTTTACATGTGGAGCATGGACATTATTATACCATCTCTAATAGTTATAGGTAAACTAAAATTCCTACTTATGGGTATGGATTACTTTACCATATGAATAGAGGTAAAAGCAATGTCAAATATCACATCAGATAAAGCAAGGTGTTTTAATGAAAATGAATAATATGCAAATTTGGACTACCAAAGTGTATCGTTTAAGATGATATAACTCATCTTATCAACTCCACATTGCATGGATATGACCAATATGAGATCTTAGATCGAACACTAGTATGGTCGAAGGGTAGCTTCTGGTTCGACAAAAATTAAGCATGAGGTCGAAGTCTGTTTGCATGCTGTTGTCAGAGTAATGCGTGTTGTAGTCAAAGTTTGTTTTAATATGCATTAGTCAATATTGCTAGGTTTGTTAACATATTGAATTGGGCCTTGCTTGTAATCCCAATTGTTTAAGTTCGCTTATACTCTAAATTAGCTTGTAACGGGTAATTGTTAAAAAAAAACCATTAGGTTAGTGTGTTATTTTTCTTATAAATAACATGCTAGTCTCTCATCTTGGCATAAGGAAAAATAGGAAGATAAAATCTTAATTAGGTTATTTTTTTATTCTTGTATACTTGTTCTAAGAGAAATGAAAGAATAGCAGTTTATAATCAATCCTTGTTGTTCCTTGTTATTTTACCTTGTTTTCTTTGTTAACCTTAACCCTTGTGTGTTTCTTGATCATCAAGAAACCGTTTATATTTTGTTTCAAGATATTCGATTCACAACAATTTGGTGCGATGAGCATGGAGAAGATGCCTTAAAAAAAGTATGAGATTGAAAAGTTCACCAGAGTGAAGAACTTCAGTCTGTGCCGCTTGAAGATGAAAGCCTTACTGATTCAGCAGGGTTGTTTGGAAGCGCTGAAGGGAGAGACAACCATGGACGTTGAGTTAATGACAAAAGAAAAGACGGGTATGATTGAGAAAGCCCACAACTCAATATTGTTGAGCTTTGGTGATAAGGTTCTTCGACAGGTATTAAAGGAGACTACAACATCGGTGTTATGGGTTATATTTGAAAGTTTGTACATGACCGAATCCTTGGTGAATCGACTCTACCTGAAGCAAGCTTTGTATTCATTCAAGATGAGTGAAGACAAAATGTTGGTTGAGCTGTTGGATATGTTCAACAAGCTGATTCTTGATCTTGAAAATATTGATGTGAAGATCGATGATGAAGATCAAGCACTATTGTTGATGCGTGATTTGCCCAGAACACATGCTCACTTCAAAGAAACTCTCTTCTATCGAAGGGAGTCCCTGAGCCTTGAAGAAGTTCAATCAACCTTGTATTTTAAGGACTTGAATGGACGAAAGGAGCATAAACCTTCGACGATGGGCGAAGGTTTGGCCGTTAAGGGAAAATTCTTACGAAAGGATGGTAAGTTCGACAAGAAGAAAGGTAAAATTCAGCGGGAATCTTATAGTGGCGAAACATTTGGTATTCCATGTTATCATTGTAAGAAGGAGGGTCATACAAGAAAGGTGTGCCCTGAACGCCTGAAATATCACGGAGGTAAGGATAATGGCAACACAACCATTGCTCAAGATGATTTCGACTCATCTGATGTCCTTGTGGTTTCAAGTGGCGACTAAAGAAAAGAATGGATCATGGATTTAGGTTGCACTTGGCACATGACTCCAGAAAGAGAATTGTTCGAGGAGATATGTGATCAAGAGGGTGGATCGGTGTTGTTGGGAAACAACAAATCTTGCAAAATTGCAGATATTGGGTCTGTGAGATTCAAGCTCTATGATGAGTGAATAAGGTTATTAACTGAAGTTAGGTATGTACCTGATTTGAAGAGAAATTTAATTTCTCTTGGTAAACTCGACAGGAAGGGATATGTTTTTCAAGGAGAGAAAAGTATCCTAAGAGTCATGAAGGGGTCGAAGGAAGTCTTGAGAGGCATGAAGAAACAAGGCTTATATACCCTTGAGGCTGACGTTGTAAGTGGTTCGACAAATATTGCTTCCACAAAACCTGTGTCGAAGACAAAATTATGGCACATGAGATTGGTTCATGTCAGCAAAAGAGGCCTGGTCGAATTGGGGAAGCAGAATCTGCTAGGAGGTGACAAAGTCGAAAAGTTGGAGTTTTGTGAATCTTGTGTATTTGGTAAATCCTGTAGGGAGAAGTTTAACAAAGGAAAAAAAAGAATACATGGATCCTTGGATTACATTCATGCTGATCTTTGGGGGCCTACAAGGAATCCTTCACACTCAGGTGCAAGGTATTTTCTATCCATCGTAGATGACTATTCCAGAAAGTTATGAGTATTCATCCAGAAGACAAAGTGTTATGGTGAAAATTGGATATCAAGCTATTAAATTAACTTGAATCTCAATTCTTTTACAACCAAACTTTAATTTATCCAAAGGAAAGGTCTAAAGAAAGAAAAACCCTTTTCGCGATGTAACGACAACGCTAAGAGATTCGGGGATCGGGGGTTGGTTATACCTAGGGAAGGTGTTAGCACCCTAAGCGTCTGTAGTACTCTACAGGAACCTTTTGTTTATTTGTATGCTAAATTTGTTAAGTGTTTGCTATGGATTGGGATAAAAGGTATAAGTTAAAACCTAAAGATATATACACTAAGTTTGCTCGCAAAGACATCGCATCCTCTACCTATGTATCCTAACTAGGATAGAATCAGAGCAATCATAGTTCACCTAACAAGTTTGAAGAACACTTGATTATGACCAAGGTTCAAGGGGAAACAAACATGACAATGTTTGTGTGGAGTTTGACAAACTCCCTAATCTAAGTTGAGACACTTAAGAGGGGGAAGTAAGAATTCATGATGATGATTCTTACATAGAGTTGACGAACTCAATCCTAGGGTTCTAGTTGAAGAACACTCCTAATAGAAGGTGGGTTTCTTAGACTTAAAACAAAGTCTAATGGCTTCTAAACTAAAGTTTAAGGTGACTTAACAAAGTCAAGAGAACGGTTATGAGTAGTTTATGACACAAGGGGTCAATGGGAAGACCTTTCCTTTGGAAGGAGAAAGGGGAGGCAACTTGGATGAGAACTAACGAGTTCCATCCCTTGGGGAAAAGAAAACTACTTAATAAAGCAATGAACATGATGAAGATAAAAGCATGGTGACAACCATTAAATGAACACGTTAAAGGTAAAAACCAAAGATGCATTGATGACAATCAAAGCAAATAAGCAAAGCAAGAAATGTGACGACAGATCAAGCTTAAAGTAATTTCTCAGAGGAAACAAATTTGTTCATGGTAACAACCAACAAAACATCCTATCATATTGACTAACACAAAGGGAATGAAAGATATGCAAATGAACAAACATGAATAAGCATGGTGAGAAAGAAATTCATCAAGACGTGCGATAACGATCTCAAAACGTAAACAACTTGCAAGTGATGAAGGGGTATTAAAAATACAAACAAAATGGAATTTCAAATTATCACATGAAAGTAGACATTTACATGAGCATAACACAAAAAGAATGAGTGGAAAAGGATAAAAAATGAGCAAGTTATGAAAATATGAAAATTGGATGAATTAAATATACAAAACATGGTTAACAATTAAAAATAAAAAGAAAATGCAAGGGGAGGGAGTTGAACCCACGCCCTTTGGCCTAATCAGGCACGCGTATGAAAAAATGAAGAAAAAAAAACAAAAGGTTGATCCTCCTCAGGGATCGAACCTAGGTTCAACGGGTACAAGGTGCGTTTCATGGCAAGGTTTCTACCACTGGGGTGGCTATACATCTGTTGATATAGCCACCCCAATAAACATATAAGGCATGGTTTGGTGGATTTCTGGGCAACATGAAACAACCAAAACAAGGCAATGCGTGAAGATTTGGAACTTGATCAAAACACCATGGATTTGAATGAAATTTTAGTGTAACTTGAGTATTTTTTAACAAAGAACACAGTGGTGGTGTCAAAATTGTGAGATCATGCTTCAAATAAAAAACATGATAGAACATGCCCTTTTGAGTTTTGAAATGCATTTTAAGGATCACAGGGCACAACAGCTGCAATTTGGTGTAAGGAAAAGTATGGACGAGTTATAAACATGATGCTGAATGAGTTCCAACAATGGTTTTATTCAAAACAATAATGATTTAAAAATGAGCATATGAGTTGCAAGTGTTCTTTGAAAAAATGCATTTTGAAGTGAATCTCAAGTTTCAATCAGTGTTAAGCCAAATCAAATACACACACACACACTACATACATACGGATGAGTGAATTCAAGCAAAGGTTTTGGTTCAAAACAGGTTGATATGAAAACTGTCAATCAAGTTGCAAATTGGCATGAATAAAATGCAGGCTGAAGTTCAAAGCAAGTTTTGTGCATTTTCAAGTCAAACCAAACACACATACAACTTATATACATGTTAACAAGTGATCTCAAACACAAGAACTAGTTTCAAAATGGCTGTGGTGAAAAATGAGGTTCATGATACAATATTGGCATTTTGGGCTGCAAGTTTGAGTTCAAATCAGTGTCAATGCATAATTACTTCAAGTAAATCACATACACACATTGCAAATATATTGGCCAATGAGTTTAAGCAAATGAACTGGTAAAAAACAGTCTGGTATGGGAAATGATGATTTTGCTGCAACATGGTAGTTGTGAAATGCATAATGAAATGAAAGTCAGATTCTAAGCAGATTCAGATCAAAGCAAGCACATACACACATTGAAAGCATGCCGGTGAGTGAAATTAGACACAAGGGAGGGTCTCAAACTAACTGTGGCAAAATGTGACACTTAGGTTGCAAAATAGAGTTCATGAAATGCAATTGGATGTCCAGTTAAGATTCTAGGTATGATGTTTGCAAGTAAATCACATACACACACCACATATATGTTGTCAAATGATTCTAGGCACATGGATTAGTTCAAAACAGGTTGTGACAAAAAATGGTTCCTTAATTGCAAATTTATATATTGGAAGGCAACGTGGAGTTCGAAGCAAGTTCTGTGCATATTCAGATCAAACATACCTTACACATAAGTCATAAATCAAACAAATGATGTTTCTACAATTCAAGCTTGAACCTAGATTCAATAGAGCCAGAGCTGGTATGATGCTTGCAAACATAGTATGAGTGCTTGTGTGATGCAGTGTCAAGTGTGTAGGTGGGAGACATTCAATTCATACATATAATGCTCAGCCTACAAACTCTAATTATGTTGATGTTCACATTCATGGTTTAAACAAAGGGATTTCCAGAAAAACAGTGTGTGATGCAGTTGTGTGTGATATTGATTCTTTTTCAAAAATATTGTTTAGCAGTAGGCATGTCTTTTCAAGTTGTGAGGTTTTGTATCAAAATGAAAGCATACATACACATAGTACATGATGACAGATGAGTTTCAATTCAAAGATTAAGCATATGACAAAAGTATGATGTTGCAAGTTAGAGTGTGGAATGAAAAGATTGATCATGCATTGGGGAAATGAAAAATCAAGACAGGTGCAAACAGGCCATGAAACTAATGCACACACATCACAAATGAAAATATGGATGAGATCAAACTCAAAGTTTAAGCATTCTTTCATTCAAAAAAAATTTGACATGTTGGTTGAAAGTTTTGGCAAAGTGGTGGGAATGTCATGTGTTTTTCAAAATAGTGAGATTCAAGTAGGAATTGCTTTAAACTGAACTGAGAGCACATACACACCATAAATGCATTAATAGACATGTAGAAATCAAAATTTGGGGCACATGTACTTTGATTTAAAAAGATAGCATTATGATGATGACATTTTGCAAATGACATCAAAGGAGCACCAACTGTCATAAAGCCAAGACAGCAAGATATGCACATGTATCCATACAAACCTCAAACATGTATCCAAATGACTATAAGCATTAACATTGATCAAAAATCAGCTGTCATGAAAAGTTGGTATGCTCATGGTTCATATTTTTCAACATATTTCTCAAAAATGCCAAAACATAGAAAATGATGCAAAGTACAAGATTCATAGACTACATACCTCTTGTAGACTATGTTGAACAAGTTAGAACACCAAGAAACCCAGAGATACTTCAAATGCCACTCAGTTTTGAAGCTTTCTTCTTCTTGAAGCAAAAATGCAAACCTTAGGAAAGATTGAGAATTAAGCTTCACCACTTGTTTCCAATGCTTTGGACAGTTGAGATAGGATGCATATGAGGTGTATGAGTGATTAAAACAACAGGAACAAGTCTAGACAACCATTTGGCAGATTTTATGCATTGTGGTCAAAGTTGCTTGGTATGAAAGTTGACTTTTTGCAGAATGATGTTTTTGAGTGTTTTAATGGTTGGAACACCTTCTATACCATATTTTTGGATTGTGTGGAAGGTTTTTAGTGAGTTTGAATGTGTGGAAATGAGTTTAGGGGCTGGGCTGTCAAGACAGATTTTTTGGTGTTTTGGTAATTTTGAGATTTTGGTGAATTTGAAGTAAAGAGGGAAAGAGTAAGAGCTTTGTATTTTTTTTGGTTTTTGAGAGGCTTCTGATGTGTGGAATGAGGTAGAGATGTCCTCTATTTATAGGGAAATGAGAGGGAAAGGACATATTGGAGGTTTCCTTCCTAAGAGGGAAAGGTTTGGCAATTTGGATCAAATCTCTCAAAAGTGTTTTCTTGGCTTGGAGGTAAGCTGAAATTCAAGTGAAATGATGAATTTAGAGTGTCTAAAGTGAGGCTAGGGAGAGTAGGAACATGGCTGGTTGCAGAGCTTCCCTTTCCACCTTTTTCATTTTTACATTATTTTAATGCAAGTTGCATTTACAACTTGCAAGCCAACTTGCCAAACTTCAAATTTTCACTTCCTTTGCATAACTCTCACAATTCAATGCTTCAAAACATCTAAGTATCAGAAACAATAAGATTCAAGGGCTTAGAAATGGTCCAAGTGACCAAAGAATGACTTATGAAAAATTACCAATGTGGGACTCAAGTATGAAAACACCATCTTGTCAAATCCATAACTCTCAGCTCACAAATGCCATTGAGATGTTCTAGTACTTTTTAGAAAGCCCTAAAATAGCTATAAAACATTCATATTTTCATGACTTTCAAATTCCCAAAGGAACTTGGCCAAAAAACCTCTCAAAGTTGCTAAAAACAAGCTTAAAAGTGAAATTTTCCAAAGTCATTTTCCCTTCTTGAAATGAATTTGATCATAACTCCAAATCTATGCATTTTCTGATCATGGAACACTTGGAGACTTTTGTAGGATTTGTCAAGAGCTTTCCAATGAGCTTTGAACCACTTAATTTGGATGTGTGGTCAAGGAGTTATGGTCTTGCCCCTTTCGAAACCCTAATTCCCAACTTTTGCGATTACTCCTCAACCCTTGATCCAATTGCCATGAAATTTTATGGGTAGATGCAATATGTTATTAGGAACATTTTTAATTCACATCTTGAGGTTAGATTCCTCATTATTGAAGAGTTGACTTTTTGGTCAACCGAACGATCGATCGGTGGCTACCGAGTCGACTATTGATGCTCTGGACCTCCTGAGGCTTTGAAACTTCTTGAATGGACTTTACCAAGTCATATGAACATTATTTACCACAATCCCATCATTGTAACACCTTTTAAATCAAAAGTCAACCACAGTTGACTTTTCCCTGCTCGAAAAACCCTAATCGGGTGTCTTGAATTTCACTGCTTTTGATTCCTGGGTAACAACCTCAAATTGGATTCATGCTTGATCCAATGGAATACTCTTGATGATGTGGAGACCCCATCTCAAAGAAAACCAATCCAAAACATTGACCGGTCAACCCTCGAAACCTTGATTTCGGCTGCACAAAACCCTGATTCTCCTGTAACTTGACAAAGACCACTTGGAAAGGGTTAAGGTTAGATAAACATGTGAATATGATCCTACAATGATGATGAAGATCTAAGGGGTAAAAATTTGGGGTATGACAGATGCCCCTATTTAAATATCTTTCACTGGATGGCGGCAGAAGATGACAATCCTCGCGAAATAGTAGTGAAAGGTATTAAAATATAGCGAACCAAAAATTTTGTCCCTTAGATCCAATGGTATGCAAAAGGACAAATGCGGATATGCCATGAATCTAGATGATGCTTTATGATGTTTGAGTGCAAGACAGATGCAGACACGCGAGCAATGATAAAAGAACGGCAATACAACGAGTAACTACTCATGGGGGACCCACACACTGGGGAAAGATCCAAGGAAAAGCAAACAAAGATAGTTCAAACGTGACCAAAGAAGCTGCTCAAGGGGAATCTTTCACACAGGGGATGCCAACTTCAACGGGGAAAACAAAACTTCATTGGGGGAAAGGAGACAACACTCCGCTGGGAAAGAAGGCAATTCTCCACCGGGGAAATGAAAGAAAAGAGACGCAAACCTCACTGGGGATAAACAGTTGAGGAATCTCCTATAGTGAAGAGTTCGAATGAGATCTTCAGGAAAAGAACAGAAACAAGACCAGACGCACCAGGGATGCTAGTAACAACTAGATCTCCGAGACTCGAATGGGAAAGCAACGTTTTACTGGGGATACTGGTGACAACCAGAACAATCAACAATCAAAGGGTGCTAGTTTCTACTAGACTTACAAAGGGTGATGGTGACGACCAAACAAAATGGGAGTTCCGCATTACTTTGATACAATACAGGATTCCGGCTGGGGAACTTGGTAACAACTAACTCTCAGTATTAATAACGATTAATTTTCAAGTAGAGCCAGTAACCCTGGACTTTTCAAAACTATGGTGACGACCAAAGCAACGATACCAATAACGATTGTATTTTAAACAATGTCAGTTACCACTGGACTTTTCAAAATTATGGTGACGACCAAAGCAACGGTACCAATAACGATTGGATTTTAAACAGTGTCAGTTACCACTGGATTTTTCAAAATTATGGTGACGACCAAAGCAATGGTACCAATAACGATTGGATTTTAAACAGTGCCAGTTACCACTGGACTTTTCAAATAGCTGCCAATTACCATTGGACTTCCAAGAGACATGGTGACGACCAGAGCTCGATACCAATAACGATTGGATTTTAACAATGCCAGTTACCACTGGACTTTTCAGAAGATACGGGGGGTGCTAGTAACGACTAGACTTCAAGGAGAGAAACTGGTGACGACCAAGCAAACGATGCCGGTAACAACAGGACATCTAAAGGCACTGGTTACAACCAGGAACAAGTGGGATACAGGTGACGACCTATAACCACCCACAAACTTAGTAACAACAGAGATAGAGAAATTGGTGACAACCAAACCTCAAAAGGACAGAGAATGCCCCAAGAACAACAAACCAGACTACTGGTAACAACCAGGAAACAATCAAGACAAAAGGTAACAATCAAAGGTCAAATAGAGGTCGGACAAATGCACATGTTATGCCATGATGCCAATGATTAATGGTATGCAGGAGTTGACTCCGACGAGAGTCAGAAGAATCTGGAGACTCAACGGGGAAAGATAGATAAACACATCTATCTCACCGGGGACGCAATGAATCACATTGAATCCAAAAAACAAAAGTGCCTGTAGATTTTTGGGAAATAAACCCACTCTGCTTGGAGAAAAACTTCAGAGATACTGGCCAGGATTAACAACATAAATCTAAAATGGATGCTCTGAATTCTTCTACTGGGAATGAGGCCATCATCACAAGAACACGTCTCATAAAGAACCTGTGGAAAGGGCCTTCAATCTTGGTAACTACATGTCGCTTTCGCGAAAATAAGGTGCCGGCACAACAGAAGAGTCGCCACCTTTCGTTATTTATCCCTCAGAGCGGGAAAGGAAACGATCGGAAAAACCTGACGAAAAAGGGTAAGACAAGGTCATCGCAACCATTGTCTGGATTCGGGAGTCAGTTACGCAAGGGGAAGGTATTAGCACCCCTCACGTCCGTCGTACTCGACGGGATCCTTGCTTGTTTGTTTACTTGGACGGGTTGGTTTTATTCTATCTACCTATCGAGGCTGGCTGAAAAAGAAAAGAAAAATGACTCGGCAAAGCGTCGCACTTTATGCCTACGTATTCTCATCAGAGAATGAGAAATCAGAGTCAACGTAGTTCGGCCTACGAAGGATTATGGGGGAAGGTAGCTCGCCAAGACATCGCCATCTTGTGCCTACGTACTCTCAACACGCACGAGAGATCAGAGCTCATGTAGTTCGGGAAACTACGGTTTATTTCCTGTTTTGAAAGAAGTGTTTTTATTGTGTTTGCGATCCCAACCGCACTAGAGACTATGACCTGAGAGTGAATGCGTCGCATGTCACCCAAAGGGTACCATACTAAACATCCAGACTATGGAAAAGAAACTCCCCCACAATCCTTTCTCAGATAGCTTAAGGCTCGTAACGTACGAAAGAAATCATTCATGATTACTGTATCTTAAACTGTTTTGAGATGAGAAGAGAACAGGCCCAACTAGGAGGGAGACTATTGAGTCCTACTGTTATCATGCCATGGATTCATCCTATGGTTGAGGTTTGAACAGGGAACTCCTAGAAGTTGTCATGCATAGGTTTCAACCTAAAAGTCTATCATCAAATCCTTATCAAAGGAAATGAGAGTCCTAAGGGATCATGTCAATGATACACCAAAACAGACAAAGCATCAGCTTAACAGTAAAATGCATACAATGCAAGTGAGGGAGGAAATGTGTGTGGGGCTTCAGCCTCCACAAGCTCGTCTCAACCTTAAGCCAGTCATGAAATAACAGTAATCATACTGAAAAATAAACAACATGCTATCAAGCAATAAACAGTAAACTGCAATCATACAGATAAAAGAAATGAAATGCCATCAGGAAAACAAACCACATGGGCAAGGGAGATGAGCTCTACCGAATACCCGCAAGCAAAGCCACGCAATAACAATACAAGCAGAGGGAGCAACTCAACCTCTTATGCAAACATGCTCCTAGATTCTACTTATTCTAGATGGACTTAATCTAATGCAACAGACAAATCACACAATACAGAAAAGAAAAACAGAAGAAAGCCGCAGGTTCTCCAGCAGCAACTCAGTCTTCAGACTTCAATCATCAACTGCTTTCCAGGTATCAACCCTACAACATGAGTTTCAAGTCATCTTCTCCCTTAAAGCTTCAGCTTCTTGATCAGCTCCACCTTCAGGCTTCACCATCTTCAGGGATCTTCAAGTATCAACTTGATCTTCATGCTCTTCAAGCTTCAGCTGGAATGGCAGTCTTCAAGGATTCATCCTCTTCAATAATCTTCAATGAAGTCTTCATCTTCATGCTCGGGCTCTGACAGCTCCCAAACAAATCAAACAGAGAAAAATCACTCATTGGATAAGCTGGGAGATATTGAACTGCTTATTTGATCACCAAAGGTGACCTATAAGGGTTCAATATCAAGTGAAGGGTTCCCTCAAAAGTTCTACCTCCTAGGTATAGCACTAATCCCTCCAAAGGAGAGAGGTGTATACCCTGGAAAGACTTTGAATCACAGGGAGGAATGGATGTGAAGAATACTATCCATGTTTGAGAAAGAAATTATCTACATCTAAGCTTTTCCTAATCCTAACCCTAAAACAAAACAAAAAGAAGAAGAACAAGCTCCTCAAGCTTCTCCAAGCCTCTTCCAATCTTCTAGTATGCTCCATTAAGCTCCACAATGAGATGCCAAGCTCCTCAAACCAAAGGAAAAATCCAAAGCAAAGCAAACTAAACAAAACTTGCCCTAAAGGCCACACAAACAATCATTCAATTCAAAAATCAACCAAAAATAGTATATTATACTATTAATTCCTAATATAAATGCTAGGGGACCCTAAATGTCTACCCTTAAGTCCCATATATTCCCCATATACTAAATTGCCCTACAAAACCTAAATCTAAAATTGTTATTGACCTATGCTAAAGTTTTAATCAAATTCTATACTATCTAGAACTACCTAATTAAAACTACCCTAAAAATTATTACAAAATTATGAAATTAAATCAGGGGGAACCTAAACCATTCATCTAATCATCCTAAAAAAATTGAATTAAAAATCCTAAGGGAACTACCCTAATTAAATCCTACAAATTAGTATACCAACTAAAAGAATTAACAAAGCAATTAAAAGTATAAATGTACAAAAAATATAAAAATGAAATAAAATGGCTATTTTATGATTTTATATTTTTCTAGACAGAAAATGGGAAATGGTAAAAAACGTTTCATTAAAATATATGCATTTTTCATTTTATTATGAATTTTTAAAGTTTAATAAAATTTGGAGTGAAAAATAAAATGGAAATGGATGAGGGGTGCAATAAGTAATGATATTAAGTTGAAAATGGTGATGGGCCCAGGAGGGGGGGTGCGCGTAGCGAGGCGCGCTTGGGCCCAGTGCAAGTCAGAAAAATCAATAAAAAAACAAAGGAAAATGCCAAAACCGCGGTGTGAATAGCATAGCATTACAGTTAAAATGCAATTGGGCTTGGAAAGGAGGGTGTGGAGAGCAACGCGTGCAAGGCCTATGCTGGCTCATTTAGCAAAACGCAGCGTTTTGCTGCTGCCCCTCCCTCCAATTTCGTGATTGAATCTCGGCCATCCGATTGCCTCCAAGTCAAATGGTTTTGCACACAATCAATGGTTCAGATTATGTCTTCTACCTTTGGACATTAGGGTTTAGAATCCATGAAAATACAAGCTTCCCATGCACCAACTTCCTCCTCTTCGTGTGACCTTAATACTCCACCAAATGCCATGATCCAAGAACCAATTTTGACTAGAATTTTATGTAGAATTCAACCATGCCATTAGATTGCATTATAACTCTCTCTATCATCCTACCCGAACAGTACAACATCAAGAATCCAAACTTTCTTCAATTTTCCACCATCACAAAACTCAACAATCTTTATATATAATTAATCCCTATGCCATGCTGATTAAAACCAACCAAAATTCGTGCATTATCATCCATTAAATCACCCATTCCAACTCCATCAAGAATCAACCTCCATTAATGAAACCTCACTAATTGATCTTAAACTCATCCAAATGAATCACCTAATGGTCTCTAATGGTTTCACAACAAGTACTAATCCTAGCCATGCCTAAATCAAAGTGTGGAAGTGATTTTGCTTACCTTGACTCTTGCAATGGTAGGTGGTGAAAAGCTTTGAATCAATCCTTGTAGATCTTCAAGAATGGTCTCTAGGTGATGAACAATCCTCTGCTTGCACAAGATTTGATGGAGATAGCTTGTATCTTCAAATCCAATCCTTTTTGCTCTCTTGCAACTTCACTTGGAAAGCTCCAATTCTTCAACAATGGAACCTTACTCTTGCATGAACATGTTCAGGGAGGTTTGTAGTGATGATTTGTGGGGAAAAAATGGAAGGGTAATGAAGAGAAAAATGAAGTTTCAATACAATTTGCAAAATGGAGAATTTTGGTTCAATCTCTTTTCTCTACCACCATTAACATCAACAATCACCAACCTTGAATCAATGCAATTCATATTCAATATATAGACTGATTTAGAAGAGTCTAGAATCATCTAAATCACTCTAGTAGAAACTTGAACTTTCATGAAATGATACTTTGCATTTCCATTCTCACCATATGAGATATCATGACAAAAACCCTTACAACTTGAGTAACTATCTTCATTTTCTCCTTAAGTGGTATTTTGGACAAGATACAAAGCTTAAACACCTTGTTTATGAAGCTTTTCTTTGTTTTGGTTTGGTATGCCATTATGCAAGCAAGACTTTTACAAAGCAACCCCAAGATTTAAGCCCCAAATCAAAATTGTGGCTGAACCATTGTTCTTAAAATGCCCTTGGGAGTCAAAATGACCTATCATATGCCATGGTTAGGGTTTATAGCTTGGATTTTATGATTTTCCATTTCACTTGAATTAACTTATGCCTCATTTTTAGGCCATTTTTATCACTTTTTGCTATGAGTCTTTTCAACATCTTATGACCACACTACTAGCCTTAAAACATCATTCTAAGCACCTTTGATGTTGAAGGTTTTTCCATTTGAAGCTTGGAAGTAGGAGATATGGCCATATGCTTGAAATGACCTATAACTTCCAAATGACCAAAATGCCCTTGGCT
Organism: Lathyrus sativus; assembly: GCA_963859935.3. NCBI lineage: Eukaryota > Viridiplantae > Streptophyta > Magnoliopsida > Fabales > Fabaceae > Lathyrus > Lathyrus sativus. Next base: position 441,001,968 of record OZ012740.1, on the reverse strand, counting down.
TGTCAAAGCCATAACTTGAGTTCTACAAATCCTATCAAGGACTTCTAGTACTCTCTAGAAAGATAAGAAGATTCTATTCAACATTCATGTTTACCAAGAGTTCATAGGAATCATCCTACTAGGGAAAAAGTTGTCTGCAAGTTGGGTGACTTTCAAGGACCCAGATTCACATACCTCTGATGACCTGTAATTTGTCAAAACCATAACTTGAGCTCTGCAAATCCTATCAAGGACTTCTACCACTCAAATTAAAGCTAAGATCAAGCTCTACAACATTCATGTTGTGAGGAAGATGATATGACAATCAAATCTTGAGCTAAAACTGCATGGAAGATAGGGAGCAAACTGGGGGATTTTACACTGTCAATCCTTAGAAACCCTAGCTTAAAACTTCTCAAACTCCTCAATCATGATGAGTTGGTCTAGGAATCATCCTTATAGTATCTCAATACATCATTCCATGATCTCATGGCTCTTGGATTAGGTCTCAACCTCCTCCAAATCATCAGTTGACCTAGGGTTGACCCAGTTAAAACCCTAATTCTACCATTCATGGATAAATATTCTGAATTCTTGCATAATGACCTCTCTGGGCTTCATGATGGCTTTCAAGACATCTCATAGGCTTTCTCAAAGCTTCAAGTCTATCCTCACAGTCTCAGAATCATCTGAGGAGCTCCCACAACTCTCAAGTTATGAGACACACAACCTTGGTTTCAACCAATTCCTCTGAGGATCTCTTGAGCTTTCTGATAGAGGTATCAACCTTCAAACACTTGATAAGTAAATAAATGTTGGTCAAATTTTAGGGTGCAACAGCTGCCCCTATTCAAACGGCTTGAACCGGACTGGGTGAAGAGCGAACGACTCTCAGCCAATCAAGGTGCGAGACGGTTGAATACCGGTAAACCCGAAAATTTGCCAACTGCACGAGCACACGATACTCTGCGGGGAACAAATCTTCGAACACTGCAATATTAGCTGCACGGCAACTAGCTGGAGAAATACTGATCTGACATCGTCGTCAGTTATCCACATTAAATTCTTCTGAGATTGTCATCCGATAACCAAAACATCCAACATCACCGCTGGAAGACTGAACCACCTGACATCACCGTCAGAAGCAGACAAAATTCTGAGGAACACCCAACATCGCCGCTGGAACACAAAATGACCTGACATCGCCGTCAGAAACAAAACACCCAACATCGCCGCTGGAAAACTAAATCATCTGGCACACCCAACATCGCCGCTGGAGCACTAAATCTTCTGGCATACCCAACATCGCCGCTGGAGCACTAAATCTTCTGGCATACCCAACATCGCCGCTGGAGCACTAAATCTTCTGGCATACCCAACATCGCCGCTGGAGCACTTAATCTGACATCACCGTCAGTTATCCACATTAAATTCTTCTGAGATTGTCATCCGACAACCAAAACATCCAACATCACCGCTGGAAGACTGAACCACCTGACATCACCGTCAGAAGCAGACAAAATTCTGAGGAACACCCAACATCGCCGCTGGAACACCAAATCACCTGACATTGCCGTCAGAAACAAAACACCCAACGTCGCCGCTGGAAAACTAAATCATCTGGCACACCCAACATTGCCGCTGGAGCACTAAATCTTCTGGCATACCCAACATCGCCGCTGGAGCACTAAATCTTCTGGCATACCCAACATCGCCGCTGGAGCACTAAATCTTCTGGCATACCCAACATCGCCGCTGGAGCACTTAATCTGACATCGCCGTCGGACAACCAAAATACCCAACATCGCCGCTGGAGAACCTGACATCGCCGTCATACACAAACATAACTCCGGGAGACATTCGACATCGCCATCGAACAAACATCCAACATCGCCGCTGGAAGCCTAGCATAATCTGGGAAGCACCCAACATCCCCGTCGAGTACTCAGCATAATCTCTGCTGGGGAGTTAAAGAGTCTGGCATCGCCGTCAAACAAACATCCAACATCGCCGCCGGAAACCAACATAATCTGACCTCGCCATCAAAACCATCCAACATCGCCGCTGAAAACAAACATAATCAGACCTCGCCATCAAAACAAACATCCAACCTCACCGCCGGAAACAAACATAATCTGACCTCGCCGTCAAAACAAACATCCAACATCGCCGCCGGAGAACTGAAGAGTTTGACATCGCCGTCGGACAACCATCCAACATCGCCGCCGGAGAACTGACATAATCTGACCTCGCCGTCAAAACAAACAAACCTCCAACATCGCCGCTGAAGAACTACAAAGGAGCTGACATCGCCACCAGGATGAAGAAACTTCATTAGGGAATTGGTTACATGGTAACCGGTAATACGTAGTCGATCGTGCCATTAGGCATTCTGCATTACTGAGATAACTGCTTCATTAACACGGGAAGACTTCAATCATGGAGTTTTCAAGGGAGATTTCAACTTCGCCATCGGAAACCTGCTGAGGAGGACGCTTCGCCGCTGGGGAATTTGGAGAACTATCAAGCGACTCCGCTCCGGGGGTCCAAAAATCATTCTGGAGGAATCAACTCTGCTGAGGACTTCTTGAACAAATATCTCTGTCGGGGACCTTCAGAATCATCTTGAACTGATGACCATTCTGGAGATTTCATTCTGTTGGGGATTCCAGGAATCGTCCTGGGCAACTCTTGCCGAGGACAAACCAATCATGGCTTGAGCAGCTTCCAAGGATTCGGCTCTCTTGGGGCTTTAGGAATCATCCTGGGCGATCTTAGTTGGGGACTCTAAGTATCAACTTGAATAACCAACTCTGGAGACTGCACTGGGGTCTTAAGAATCATCTGAAGAAAACGGCCCTGCTGAGGATTTCAAGAATTATCTTGAACTGAAGACTTCGCTGGGGATCTCAAAAATCATCTTTGAGCAAGCGACTGCGGGGATTACACCGGGGTCTTAAGAATCATCTTAAGCAAGCGACCTCGTTGGGGAGACTATCAGGAATCATCCTGAGCAACTGATCCTTCGGCGGAACACCTATAAAACAAGAATGGTAACAACCTAGATCATGTTTATGATGCATATGCTTCGGCGCCATGCTCCACACGGTGGAAATGCTATGCGTTTATGATAAATGCTATGCACAATGATGCGATCCCGTCAGCAAAATAAATGCCGAGGGGGAATTCTCCTGTCAAGGAGAAAGAACTACTCAGATAGAGGAATCATCCCGCTGAGGAGAACATGAACACGCCAATATCAATTGGACTCTGTCCGGGGAAATGATCTTCCGCTGACTGCTGCGGGGAAAACCACTTCAGTTGATTACTGCAGAGGAACGAAGCTCTGCGAGAACTTGGACCTGCTGAAGGAAAGCGATGTCAATCGCGGGAGTAAACTGCGCGGCCGTCTCGGCTACTCTTCTGGGGATGATAACTCTGTGGGGAAACAACTTCAGCTGCTCCACACTCCACTGGGAAAACCAATCATGATCTGACCAACTTCCAAGGACTCGGCTCTCTTGGTGATCTGTAAACTTGGCTGGGGAAGGAGAAATCATTCTGTCGCACTGGAGGGAGTGCGACTCTGGGGAAATACAGCATCGGCTGCTTAACGCTCTGCTAGGGAAAACCACTCATGGTCCCTACTGCTTCCAAGGATTCGGCTCTCTTGGGGACTGCGAACTCAGCCGGGGAAAGAGAAATCATTCCACTTCACTTGAGAGTACGACTCTGATGAGGAGTTTCAAATTCGCTGGGGTAGAAGGAGTCATCCGACTTCGGGGGAGAGTACAACTCTGCAGAGGAATACAACATCAGCTGTTCCAACACTCTACTGGGGAAGAGGGAATCATCCGACTTCGGGAGAGAATACGGCTCTGGTGGGGAATCTCAATTCCACTGGAGACTTCAGTCTGGCACCATCGGTTACTGCATATTTCGGTGTACGAACATTTTCCTGCGAAACCTGCACTTGTGACCCGGTGTGGGGGGAGACACCTGATTCGGCGACTTTACTGGGGAAAACACGAGCTTCGACACCCGAACATTTCTATGCAATCTGCACTTGTGACCCGGTGCGGGGGAAGAATACGAGCTTCGGCGCGCGACTCAGCTGATGAGGTGACGTTCCTTCAGGATGCGTCTGCTTGGGGGAAGAGAATCCTCTCTGCATGGGGACACATATCAATGCTCATGATATCGCATTCAGACTCTGCGGAGGAGAGACTACTGAACTCTGCTGGAGGAGGAGGACTCGTCCTGCTTCGGGGATGCGCACGACGCACTGGCTAGAATGTGCTACACCTGCAACAACACAAACAAATAGACAAGATACCCTTCTCAAAGGGGCCTATCAAGGTTATTATCTCGTGACAATATTCAGGTAATTAATTGTTTCAACAATCAATGGGCCTAGGCCATTAAGTTTATGTATGCGCATTTTATTAAAAACATCGGCGTTTTCATTCTCAAACAAAACAGGTATGCTAAACAGGCAAACAAAATTGCTGAATAGTGTGCATTTTATTGATGATGAACCCCTGAATGGGTAAAAATGTTTTACAACAGAGGCAAGCTCCTGGAATGAGGAAGCCGCGCAAAAATAAAACATAAATATACATCAGTATATACAAATGTCGGCAACGAGGCGTAGACGACCACCATAAGTTGATCCCTCTAAGACCCACTCGGCTTCGATACTCCTCCGACGCTTCAGCTTCGAAAGAGATTGATTCAGATAAACGGCCCTCCGGTCCTCCAAACCACCAAACAATGAAAGTCCACACGCGGAACGCAGTTATTTGCTTATTCAAATCCCTAAATTTTGCGTGAACCGCCCTTTACGGGTTTTCAGTTCACCGGGATACCCTTTTTTGCCGAAGCCGCCCAGTGTAGGTTTTCGACTTCGCGGGTGTACATTTTTTCAATATATCCCTAATTTTTGCCCGAACCTTTTATTCTGTTTTTTGGTTCGCCGGGATGCCCCTTTTTGTCCTGGACTCTTTCTTTTTTGTCCAGCGGGTCGCTTTCAAGCAAAGTATTTTTTAACTGCGTCCGCATTCACCGAGGATGCAAAATCTTCACCATCCATCGTGGATAACAACAAAGCTCCTCCCGAGAAGACCTTGCTGACGACATACGGCCCTTCGTAATTCGGAGTCCATTTGCCCCGGTGATCGGAGTGTGGCGGAACAATCTTCTTCAGGACGAGATCACCCGTCTTAAAGCTTCTAGGACGCACCTTCTTATCATAAGCTTTCTTCATTCGGCTTTGGTACAGACGACCAAATGCAATCAATGCTAACCTTTTCTCGTCCATCAGGCTGAGTTGGTTCAAGCGATTCGTAATCCATTCTGCCTCGTCGAGTTTCACATCAACCAAAACTCGCAAAGAAGGGATCTCCACTTCTAACGGTAGGACAACTTCCATACCGTACACCAAGGAGAAAGGAGTTGCCCCGGTCGACGTACGCACCGTCGTATGATAATCGTGCAATGCAAACGGCAGCATCTCGTGCCAATCTTTGTACGTCACAACCATCTTCTGAACAATCTTCTTTATGTTCTTGTTGGCGGCTTCGACGGCGCCATTCATCTTCGCCCGGTAAGGAGATGAGTTGTGATGTTCAATCTTGAAGCTCTGGCACAACTCCTTCATCATCTTGTTATTCAAATTCGAACCATTATCAGTAATGATCCGATCGGGAACTCCGTAACGACATATGATGTCCCTCTTTATGAATTTAGCTACCACCTGCTTGGTCACATTAGCGTACGAGGCTGCCTCCACCCACTTGGTGAAGTAGTCGATAGCTACCAGAATGAAACGATGACCATTAGATGCAGTGGGCTCGATCTTCCCTATCATGTCGATGCCCCACATGGAGAACGGCCACGGGGAGGACATGACATTCAACGGGCACGGCGGCACATGAACTTTATCAGCATAAATCTGGCATTTGTGACATCTCTTCGCGAATCTGAAGCAATCCGACTCCATCGTCAGCCAGTAATATCCTGCTCTCAGGATCTTTCTCGTTATGGCATGCCCGCCGGTGTGCGTACCAAATGTGCCTTCATGGACTTCTTCCATGAGCATACTCGCCTCTTTCTCATCTACACATCTGAGCAGCACGAGATCGTGGTTTCTCTTATACAGAACTCCATCAGGATTGAGATAAAAGTTTCCAGACAGCCTCCTCAGAGTCTTCTTATCCTGGGTTGACGCACCCGCAGGATACTCCTTAGTCATAAGGAAGGTCTGGATGTCGTGGAACCATGGCTTGCCGTCGGCAGCATCCTCGATTGCAAAGACAAATGCCGGTCTATCAAGACGCGAGAGTATAATTCTTGGAGCCTCATTCCAAAAGTTGACCTTATACATTAAAGCCAACGTGGCTAAGGCATCAACCATCTGATTTTCAGCCCTGGGTACATGATAAAGTTCCACTCGATCGAAGAACGGAAGTAGCCTCCTGGCATAATTCATATACGGCACCAAATTAGATTGACGAGTCTCCCACTCCCCTTTAATTTGATTGATTACAAGCGCTGAGTCACCATATACGTCTAGATTCTTGATTCTCAAATCAATTGCCTCTTCTAGACCCATAATACATGCTTCATACTCCGCGTCATTGTTGGTAACTGGAAACGTCAGCCTCGCAGTAAACGGGATGTGGGCTCCGTGGGGAGTCGTGATGATAGCCCCGATGCCACTTCCATAGGAATTAACCGCTCCATCGAATATCAACTTCCACTGAGATTTCCTATCAGGCCCCTCACCGGGCAACGACTCATCGCGATCCTTCGCTTTGAGAAACATAATATCCTCGTCAGGGAAATCAAACTTCAGCGACTGGTAGTCCTCGATTGGCTGTTCGGCAAGGTAATCAGACAATACGCTTCCCTTGATGGCCTTCTGGGAGACGTACTGAATATCATATTCTGTTAACACCATTTACCACCTGGAAATCCTGCCCGAAAGAGCCTGCTTCTCGAAGACGTACTTGATCAGATCCATCTTCGAAATGAGCATAGTGGTGTGATTGAGCATATACTGTCGTAGACGTTTGGCGGCCCAAGCTAATGCACAACACGTCTTCTCCAGCATCGAGTATCGAGATTCACACTCAGTGAACTTTTTACTCAAATAGTAAATGGCATGCTCTTTTCTGCCCGTCTCGTCGTGCTGACCGAGAACACACCCCATACTATTCTCCAGAACCGTCAGGTACATGATTAAAGGCCGTCCAGCCACTGGGGGTATCAAGATTGGAGGTTCTTGAAGATACTGCTTTATCTTATCGAATGCCTTCTGGCAATCCTCATTCCAAGTAATCGCCTGATCTTTCTTTAAAAGCTTGAACATCGGTTCACAAGTGGCCGTGAGCTGAGAGATAAACCTTGCAATGTAGTTTATTCGGCCCAAGAAACCACGAACTTCTTTTTCTGTTTTCGGCGCTGGTATTTCTTGAATGGCTTTTATTTTCGCAGGATCAACCTCGATACCTCATTCACTAACGATAAACCCCAGCAACTTTCCGGATCGCACTCCGAAAGTGCACTTGTTAGGATTCAGCCTCAGCCTGAATTTCCTAAGCCTCTCAAAAAGCTTCAATAAGTTGACCAAATGCTCTTCCTCCGTTTGGGACTTTGCAATCATGTCATCAACATAGACCTCGATCTCATGATGAATCATATCATGAAACAAAGTTACCATTGCTCGCTGGTAAGTGGCCCCTGCGTTCTTCAGACCGAAGGACATTACCTTATAGCAAAACGTTCCCCAAGGGGTGATAAATGTCGTTTTCTCCATGTCCTCCGGCGCCATCTTAATCTGATTGTAACCGGAGAAGCCATCCATGAACGAACACACGGAGAACTGGGCTGTGTTGTCGACCAACACATCGATATGAGGCAACGAGAAATCGTCTTTAGGGTTCACCCTATTCAAATCCCGATAATCGACGCACATGCGTACCTTACCGTCCTTCTTCGGTACAGGCACTATGTTGGCGACCCACGGAGGGTAAGTGGTAACGGCTAAAAATCCTGCATCCAACTGCTTCTGGACTTCTTCTTTGATTTTTACAGCCATATCTGGTCTCATCCTCCTAAGCTTCTGCTTGACTGGAGGGCAATCTTCACGTAACGGCAAGCGGTGGACCACGATGTCCGTGTCAAGTCCGGGCATATCTTCGTATGACCAAGCAAAGACGTCACTATACTCTTGAAGCATCTCGACCAGTCTATGCTTGACATCACTCTGCAGCGCAGCCCCTACTCTGACATTTCTGACGAGCTCTTCAGAACCCAGATTTACGATCTCAATGTCCTCCTCATGAGGCAGAATAACCTTTTCCTCTTGTCTCAACAAGCGGGCCAACTCTTCCGGAAGGTCTTCGTCTTCATCAATCTCATCCTCGGATTGATAGATCGGGCAATCGAAGTCGTAGTGAGCCGTAGAGGGTCCAGAGTCAATGCCATCTGTTATGTGGATCCTGCAATAACAAGGGTTAAGTTTAAAACAAGAATATGCAGGTTAGCACAAACCCCGTTGCCATTTTACTGTTTTTTAAAATAAACATAAAACAGGAATAACAGAGAACACAATATTTGAGTACGAAGAAAACGCCTTTGATTTATTAACAAAATGCATGTACATAATCCAACAAGGCCCTGACAATAAAACCGCTATGCCCCGGGTAGGACATAGGGTTGTACAATGATTGTAAAAAGTAAATCATTACTCTTCACTTGTCAGCTGGATAATTTCCTTGATGGTCCAATTGTTGAGGCGCTCGCCCGGCTTGCTTGGCTGAATCCAAGCGTCAAGATCACAATCGCTATCCCCGTTGTCCTCAGACGCCGGGTTGATGCTTTCGAAGATCACTCCGCCACTGGTAAATAGGATCGGCCCCTTCCCACGAGACGAACTGCTAGACGAAGAAGATGAAGCTTCAGCTTTAGGAGAGTATCCCAATCCAAACTTATCCTGATTGATCAGTATCTCCAAGATATGCCCCCAGCCTGGGGTGGAACCGGCTTCGACGATAGCTCGAGCTTCTCTGAACGAGGAGAGATTCATCTCTTGCTTCTCTGTGACGACAGGAGCTACCTCTTTCACTTTGACGGCTTCAAATGCTTGGCAGAGAGTTTCATGGATTTCGCCATCCATTTCAACATACTTAAAGGATGACAAGTGGCTCACCATAATGTCCTCCTCACCACAGACGGTTACTATGCTTCCCCCGACAGCATATTTGAGCTTTTGATGCAATGTGAACGTCACGGCACCAGCAGCATGGATCCATGGCCGACCTAAGAGGCAACTGTAGGCAGGCATGATATCCATGATATAAAAAACCGTATCGAACGTTTCTGGACCAACTTGAATCGGCAGGGTCAACTCTCCGAAAACGTGGCGCTTAGTTTCGTCAAACGCTTTCACCACCAGATCACTAGGCGTGCAAAGCAATCCACGAGTGTCCAACTTCATTAATGCCTTCTTCGGAAGCACATTAAGCGACGAATCCGTGTCCACCAGGACGTGCTACATGATAGTGCCTCTGCACTCTATCGAGACGTGCAAGGTGCTGTTGTGATCTCTCCCTTTAGGAGTCAGCTCTAAATCTGTGAAACCTAGCCCATTGCCAGCATTAACATGGGCTACCACCTCTTCTAGTTGATTCACTGATATCTCCTGCGGTACGTAGGCAGCGTACAATACCTTCAGTAACGTGTTGCGGTGCGCTTCAGAACATAGCAACAAGTTGAGAATAGAAATCTTTGACGGAGTCTGATGAAGATGGTCTACAATCTTGTAGTCGCTCTTCTTGATTAGCCGCATGAACTCCTCAGCATCTTTGACTAGCAAATCCTTCTCTGCCCCACAAGGGGCCTCTTCGACGGCTCTGCCTTTACCCTTATCAGCAGCATCAGCTCTGACCACTTTCTCTGCCACAACCTCTGTCGGTGCAAACACTCTTCCGCTTCGAGTAATACCACTGACTCCTGCGAGATTCTGCACAGTCGACCCATACGGCTCCAACTCTAACTTCTGACCATTGCAATAGACTTCGGTGCCATAATGCCACAGAACGGCGTTAGTGCTCTCGAATGGGATCGGCCCTGCTCTGGTAATAGTGATTGTAGGTGGTCGGGGCGCAGAAATAGTAATTGGCCGACGAGGAATGGTGATGGTGGCGACTTGATTGGCCTGCTTCAACACTACTTCCCCTGACACACTTTCAGCCCTCCGGCTGAACTGCAAAATACCTTCAGTCATCAGACTTTGGATACCTTCTACTAGCTGATCACACCCATCAGAATGTGTGGCACAGTTCCTGCATAACTCTCCGCATCCTGGAAAGAACCCTTTCTTCAACAACTTAGCTTTGACGAAACTAAGCGGCGTCTTCAAGTCTTTGACATCAGTCAACATACCTGCACTCTCCTCTTCGATAATGGCGTTCACTCCGCCTCCCCTATGATGAGGCATAGGGTTTTTGGTGACATTGGGCACATTATCGGAAAAGTTAATAATCTTGGCGTCTACCAGGTCCTGCACCTTGTGCTTAAAGGCTTTGCAGTTCTCAATCGTATGGCCTGGTGCCCCTGTATGGAAATCGCAAGTGGCATTTGCATCGTACCCCGGTGGTGGTGCCCCTGTCAAGGGAGCCATCGTCCTCTTCTGAACCAACTGAAGCTGAAGCAAAGTCTGCAAAAGTTGCGCATACGACATAGGCGGTTCCTCGAAGTGACAGTTTACCAAAGGAGCCCGATTCTGGTATTTTCTATATCCCTGCTGATTCTGTTGTTGCGGCTGCTGCTGCTGCTGCTGCGGAGCTGCTGGGATATTTATACTGGCTATCTGCTGCTGAGGGCCCTTGCCCTTTCTCCAAGCGTTGGTTACAGCGCTCGCATCCCCTTCTCGACGTTTACCAGCATAAGGTTTCTTTCCACCTCCTCCAGCTAAGGATGATTCACCTTGAATTTTTCCGATCTTTATACCATTCTCGACGTGCTCGCCCATAGTGATGAGAGCGGAGAACGTCCCAGACATGCCACTGACTAGCTTTTCATAGTAGATTCCCGGGAGGGTAGCAACAAACATCTGTACGAGCTCGTGCTCAACCATCGGCGGTTGAACCCGAGCAGCCAACTCACGCCACTGCTGGGCGTACTCCTTAAAGCCTTCATTATTTCTCTGCGAGAGGTTCTGGAGCTGAACTTGGTTTGGGGCCAAGTTGCTATTGTACTGATAGTGGAGGACAAACGCTTCAGAGAGATCTTTCCAGGTGCGCACGGTAGTGGGCTCCAAGCCCATATACCACTCGAGGGATGGACCAGAAAGACTATCTTGGAAGAAGTGCATCAGCAACTTCTCGTCGTCGGAATAGGCAGACATCTTTCTATAATAAGACCGAAGGTGGACACGAGGGCAAGTAGTACCCTTATACTTCTCAAAAACAGGCACCTTGAACTTATGAGGTACCTTGAAATCAGCGATTAACCCCAGCTTGGACATATCAACGCCCAATGTATTATGATTCTCAATGTCTCTCATTTTGTCTTCCAGTGCTTTGAACCTGAGCCGAGCTTCAGCATTCAACTCTGCTTCCGCACCCCTTTGAGAAAACACATCATCCTGATGATCCTCAAGCCATGGTTGAGGCACCAACAGATTCCCGACGCCAGCATTGCCGTTGACCGGCCCGATGTTGACATTAGCTCCCAGACTACCATTGCCGACGCCCGTCGCATTGAGTCCGATATTGGCCATCACATTGCCATTAGCACTGCCGTTGCCCCCGGCAACAAGAACAACATTCTGCGGAGTATCCACTGGAGGAGGAGTAGGCACAACCCCGCCATGAAGTATGCTGTTACTGTCAACCCTGGAGATCAAAGGTTGAACCAAAGTCCGGAGCTGGTCCTGACCATTAGCGACTACCTGCATCAGTTCCATAAAACGATCCATCCGTTCACGGAGCTCTTGAACATCTGACTGCACCTGATCCATGATCCTTGTCTGATTAGCTCGAGTTGAATAACGGTGAATAAGTCTCTGATCAATCCTGGAGACCGGAAGCAGCTTGGAACCTGTGAACCTGAAAAAACCTTGGAAACATTAGAGGTTAGGAAAAACAACAAAATGTACGCCATGCAAATGCTTCATGCGGATGCATGCGTGTGTCTGTGTGCTTGGGCGATTTCCCCCGATCCTAGTGCCTTAGTGCCAGTGCTGATAATAATAATAAGAAGAAGAAGTCCGAGCCCAATCATGGGAACATCAATCTCATATATATAAGGAAAGGCCTATCAAGGCAGTACATAGCATCAGCGAGTACAAAACAAATCAACAGCGTGACCTCAGCCAACAAATCTGGTGATGGTCAGCATACAACAAAGATCAAAACAAAAGGAATACAAGCTAGTCAAGTACGGCCACGGGCGCGATACTCTGCTAATAACTCCTTCGTCTATGGATGATCTGGCAAAGTGAGCAACCCTTCGACGAGTAGTTCCCTCTGCACAATAGTATAATGAAGTCCCTGAATTGAACTTTCCCATGCTCCTTCGCCGAAGCAATCTTCCAGTTTCCGCTTCTTAGACTCAAACATCAGCTTATGCTCCTTCAGGTTGGCAAGGGCTTTGTTGAGTTGGCCTTCGGCGGCGTACCTGCGGGCGGTTTCTTCATCAAACCTTCGCTCACTGTCCTTCACCTCGGCTTCTAGCTTAGAGATCTGCAGCATTAGCTTATCCTCCCGCTCCTTCCTGGTGGCCAGGGAAGCCTTCCAGTGCTGGTCGAACTTAGATATCCTCCGATATGCCTCGTCCAAATGCTGCTTCTTCGTAGCTAGTACGTCATTAACAACCCTGAAGTCTTGACCCAAGCGTTCACGATCAGCAATCTGCTTTGCCAGGTCTGTACCCAGTTGGTTCACCAACTCTGTTTGCTTTTTGAAAGCATGCACGACTTCGTTCCTTTCACTTCGAAGCTGAGCTAACTCCTTCTCCAGTTCTGCGTTCGCCCGCTTCAGCTCATCCCGCTCAGCTAGTACCTGTTGTGCTGATGAATGGACACAGTAGTAGGCTCTTCGACTGGTGGAGGACTCTCTGGTCTGGCATGAGGAAATGGCATCCCTATAGCGTTGGCTCTGGCTCTGATCCATGCTGAATAAGGAGGGTAGGCTTGATTGTTGCTCTTTCCCAACAAAGGCTTTCCTCTTTTGCTGATACTGTTCCACACACGCTGAAGCTTAGACAACAAATCCCCCTCTAAAGTACCCGTGAGGTACAGAGATTCATGTACCTCTTCCTCCTTCGGCGGAGTCCTCAAAGCATATGCGAACTGACGAACTAGCAACGACGGATTGTAGTTGACGCAACCCTTCCTACCTATCAGGGGTACATTAGGAAACCCACTACAACTGAAGATCACCTCAGTACCTAACCTGTCTCTATCAACGAACCAATCAATATCTTCTGCAGACAAACTCATCAGACGTTCAGGCCACTCAGCTGTGGCTGCAGACAAGACGAAAGAGCCCCTCTTGGGCAAATGACTATCAAACCATTTGTACAGCAACGGTACGCAGCATGAGACATTCCTCCCTCTCCGGTTCTCATTCTTGTAATGGACTGAGTGATAGACATCTCCGATCAAAGTAGGTACTGGATTCCCTGAGGCGAAGATGTGAAACGCATCAAAGTCTACGAAATCAGGCATGTTGGGGAACAGGACAATGCCATATATGCATAAAGCGAGGATGGCATTGAATGCGTCCCAACATCTGTCCTTAGCACACTGCTGAGCCTTAGCTACTAGAAACTACAAGGAGAACCCAGGAACCTTGTTCCAACTCGTCACTACTAACTCAGAGGCGTCCAAATGAAGTGAAGAAGCTAAACCAGCCAGATCGGGCTCAGCATCCATGTGGACAAAAGGCACCTGCCTTTTGATAGGCACACCCAGCAAATCAGCATACTCTTCTAGCGTTGGCGCGAGAACGAAGTCCTGAAAAGTGAAACATCTCAGTGGAGGGTCATAGAATTGCAACAGAGCATGTAACCCATTCAGCTCGAACGTAGAAGGCTTGCAAACCAGACTGAGCAACCTGCCATAAGACTTCCTGAACCCATCCTTCACAGAATCACCTGCTAGAGCTATCAAACCAGTCAACTTCGACACATCAGGGGTCAGGAACTTGTACGCAACGGTCTTCCTGAGAGAGGCCATAATAATACAACAGGAGGCGAGAAACCCTGGATCGGGGAAACGGTACCTGCAACACAGACACACGTTAATGGAATGCAAATGTCATGCGAACTAATGCAAAATGCAGTCATGCAATAATATATCCAGGTAACTGCTGTGGAGATTCTGTATCAACAATCACTGATGAGAAGAAAACCCCGGTGTAAGACCACTGCTCTGACCTGCTGAGAATAACCATCTGATAGGACGATATACATAGGATCAAAATTCTGTTCTGTCAAGAACACATGTCTGATAATAAAGACCTCATATGTATGATCAAGAAACATCTGCTGACGAAGTCTTCAGACCCCAAATCAAAAATCTGCCCTATCAAGAACAATCATACAACTGCTGATGAGATCTTCAGACCCCACTCAAAATCTGCTCTATCAAGAACAAACAACATCTGCTGATGAGATCTTCAGACCCCAAAAATCTGCTCTATCAAGAACAAACCACTGATGACAATACTCTGATCAAAACCTGCTCTATCAAGAACAGACATACACCTGATGATAAGATCCTCTGATCAAAACCTGCTCTATCAAGAACAGACAATTCTGCAACTGAGAACCCTGGTACCAACATAACTGATCCACTGTCAAGAAAACCAGGTAGTCTGAAGGTCAAAGTTTCCTGCAATAAACCCAATCCCACTCACACGTATGGACCTAAACTGACTCAAGGTACGGCATCCTATGCGTTCATCAGCGTCACAGACTTTCAAAACTGACGATACGATTCCCAGAAGGAGTGGCATCATCAAGTCTTGAAGAGGCCTCACTTAGCTGAATCACAAATGATCGGTCCCCAGAGTCGACAATCCACCAAACCAGCAACCGTCTCAACCCAAAGGGTTGAAAGTGAAGCCAACCGGATGAACCTCGTCTGAGCGTGGATTTCATGAGACACTAGTGCCTGCAAAGCAAGCACGCGCCCACTAATTTCCACTCTAATTCTATTGTGCACTCAAGCCTGGGTCTGCCTTCTCACTCATTAGAACTCCCATCCCACAACAGCACAAATAATCATATTATACTGAAAATAAAATGCGGGAAATAAAGTGCGAGAAGTAAAAATGCGATAAATAAACGCAACCCCAACAAGTAAACACACAAACGGTAGGATTGACTCTCACAGGGAACCGTTGGACTCCCCAGCAGAGTCGCCAGTTGTCGCTTTCGCGAAAATAAGGTGCCGGCACAACAGAAGAGTCGCCGTCTTTCGTTATTTATCCCTCAGAGCGGGAAAAGAAACGATCGGAAAAACCTGACGAAAAAGGGTAAGACAAGGTCATCGCAACCATTGTCTGGATTCGAGAGTCGGTTACGCAAGGGAAAGGTATTAGCACCCCTCACGTCCGTCGTACTCGACGGGATCCTCGCTTGTTTGTTTACTTGGACAGGTTGGTTTTATTCTATCTACCTATCGGGGCTGGCTGAAAAAGAAAAGAAAAATGACTCGGCAAAGCGTCGCACTTTATGCCTACGTATTCTCATCAGAGAATGAGAAATCAGAGTCAACGTAGTTCGGCCTACGAAGGATTATGGGGGAAGGTAGCTCGCCAAGACATCACCATCTTGTGCCTACGTACTCTCAACAGGCATGAGAGATCAGAGCTCACATAGTTCGGGAAACTGCGGTTTATTTCCTGTTTTGAAAGAAGTGTTTTTTATTGTGTTTGCGATCCCAACCGCACTAGAGACTATGACCTGAGAGTGAATGCGTCGCATGTCACCCAAAGGGTACCATACTAAACATCCAGACTATGGAAAAGAAACTCCCCCACAATCCTTTCTCAGATAGCTTAAGGCTCGTAACGTACGAAAGAAATCATTCATGATTACTGTATCTTAAACTGTTTTGAGATAAGAAGAGAACAGGCCCAACTAGGAGGGAGACTATCGAGTCCTACTGTTATCATGCCATGGATTCATCCTATGGTTGAGGTTTGAACAGGGAACTCCTAGAAGTTGTCATGCATAGGTTTCAACCTAAAATTCTATCATCAAATCCTTATCAAAGGAAATGAGAGTCCTAAGGGATCATGTCAATGATACACCAAAACAGACAAAGCATCAGCTTAACAGTAAAATGCATGCAATGCAAGTGAGGGAGGAAATGTGTGTGGGGCTTCAGCCTCCACAAGCTCGTCTCAACCTCAAGCCAGTCATGAAATAACAGTAATCATACTGAAAAATAAACAACATGCTATCAAGCAATAAACAGTAAATTGCAATCATACAGATAAAAGAAATGAAATGCCATCAGGCAAACAAACCACATGGGCAAGGGAGCTGAGCTCTACCGAATACCCGCAAGCAAAGCCATGCAATAACAATACAAACAGAGGGAGCAACTCAACCTCTAATGCAAACATGCTCCTAGATTCTACTTATTCTAGATGGACTTAATCTAATGCAACAGACAAATCACACAATACAGAAAAGAAAAACAGAAGAAAGCCTCAGCTTCTCCAGCAGCAACTCAGTCTTCAGACTTCAATCATCAACTGCTTTCCAGGTATCAACCCTACAACATGAGTTTCAAGTCATCTTCTCCCTTAAAGCTTCAGCTTCTTGATCTGCTCCACCTTCAGGCTTCACCATCTTCAGGGATCTTCAAGTATCAACTTGATCTTCATGCTCTTCAAGCTTCAGCTGGAATGGCAGTCTTCAAGGATTCATCCTCTTCAATAATCTTCAATGAAGTCTTCATCTTCATGCTCGGGCTCTGACAGCTCCCAAACAAATCAAACAGAGAAAAATCACTCATTGGATAAGCTGGGAGATATTGAACTGCTTATTTGATCACCAAAGGTGACCTATAAGGGTTCAATATCAAGTGAAGGGTTCCCTCAAAAGTTCTACCTCCTAGGTATAGCACTAATCCCTCCAAAGGAGAGAGGTGTATACCCTGGAAAGACTTTGAATCACAGGGAGGAATGGATGTGAAGAATACTATCCATGTTTGAGAAAGAAATTATCTACATCTAAGCTTTTCCTAATCCTAACCCTAAAACAAAACAAAAAGAAGAAGAACAAGCTCCTCAAGCTTCTCCAAGCCTCTTCCAATCTTCTAGTATGCTCCATTAAGCTCCACAATGAGATGCCAAGCTCCTCAAACCAAAGGAAAAATCCAAAGCAAAGCAAACTAAACAAAACTTGCCCTAAAGGCCACACAAACAATCATTCAATTCAAAAATCAACCAAAAATAGTATATTATACTATTAATTCCTAATATAAATGCTAGGGGACCCTAAATGTCTACCCTTAAGTCCCATATATTCCCCATATACTAAATTGCCCTACAAAACCTAAATCTAAAATTGTTATTGACCTATGCTAAAGTTTTAATCAAATTCTATACTATCTAGAACTACCTAATTAAAACTACCCTAAAAATTATTACAAAATTATGAAATTAAATCAGGGGGAACCTAAACCATTCATCTAATCATCCTAAAAAAATTGAATTAAAAATCCTAAGGGAACTACCCTAATTAAATCCTACAAATTAGTATACCAACTAAAAGAATTAACAAAGCAATTAAAAGTATAAATGTGCAAAAAATATAAAAATGAAATAAAATGGCTATTTTATGATTTTATATTTTTCTAGACAGAAAATGGAAAATGGTAAAAAACGTTTCATTAAAAAATATGCATTTTTCATTTTATTATGAATTTTTAAAGTTTAATAAAATTTGGAGTGAAAAATAAAATGGAAATGGATGAGGGGTGCAATAAGTAATGATATTAAGTTGAAAATGGTGATGGGCCCAGGAGGGGGGGTGCAGGTAGCGAGGCGCGCCTGGGCCCAGTGCAAGTCAGAAAAATCAATAAAAAAACAAAGGAAAATGCCAAAACCGCGGTGTGAATAGCATAGCATTACAGTTAAAATGCAATTGGGCTTGGAAAGGAGGGTGTGGAGAGCAACGCGTGCAAAGCCCATGCTGGCTCATTTAGCAAAACGCAGCGTTTTGCTGCTGCCCCTCCCTCCAATTTCGTGATTGAATCTCGGCCATCCGATTGCCTCCAAGTCAAATGGTCTTGCACACAATCAATGGTTCAGATTATGTCTTCAACCTTTGGACATTAGGGTTTAGAATCCATGAAAATACAAGCTTCCCATGCACCAACTTCCTCCTCTTCGTGTGACCTCAATACTCCACCAAATGCCATGATCCAAGAACCAATTTTGACTAGAATTTTATGTAGAATCCAACCATGCCATTAGATTGCATTAAAACTCTCTCTATCATCCTACCCGAACAGTACAACATCAAGAATCCAAACTTTCTTCAATTTTCCACCATCACAAAACTCAACAATCTTTATATATAATTAATCCTTATGCCATGCTGATTAAAACCAACCAAAATTCGTGCATTATCATCCATTAAATCACCCATTCCAACTCCATCAAGAATCAACCTCCATTAATGAAACCTCACTAATTGATCTTAAACTCATCCAAATGAATCACCTAATGGTCTCTAATGGTTTCTCAACAAGTACTAATCCTAGCCATGCCTAAATCAAAGTGTGGAAGTGATTTTGCTTACCTTGACTCTTGCAATGGTAGGTGGTGAAAAGCTTCGAATCAATCCTTGTAGATCTTCAAGAATGGTCTCTAGGTGATGAACAATCCTCTGCTTGCACAAGATTTGATGGAGATAACTTGTATCTTCAGATCCAATCCTTTTTGCTCTCTTGCAACTTCACTTGGAAAGCTCCAATTCTTCAACAATGGAACCTTACTCTTGCATGAACATGTTCAGGGAGGTTTGTAGTGATGATTTGTGGAGAAAAAAATGGAAGGGTAATGAAGAGAAAAATGAAGTTTCAATACAATTTGCAAAATGGAGAATTTTGGTTCAATCTCTTTTCTCTACCACCATTAACATTAACAATCACCAACCTTGAATCAATGCAATTTATATTCAATATATAGATTGATTTAGAAGAGTCTAGAATCATCTAGATCACTCTAGTAGAAACTTGAACTTTCATGAAATGATACTTTGCATTTCCATTCTCACCAAATGAGATATCATGACAAAAACCCTTACAACTTGAGTAACTATCTTCATTTTCTCCTTAAGTGGTATTTTAGACAAGATACAAAGCTTAAACACCTTGTTTATGAAGCTTTTCTTTGTTTTGGTTTGGTATGCCATTATGCAAGCAAGACTTTTACAAAGCAACCCCAAGATTTAAGCCCCAAATCAAAATTGTGGCTGAACCATTGTTCTTAAAATGCCCTTGGGAGTCAAAATGACCTATCATATGCCATGGTTAGGGT
This sequence comes from Lathyrus sativus, assembly GCA_963859935.3. Classification (NCBI taxonomy): domain Eukaryota; kingdom Viridiplantae; phylum Streptophyta; class Magnoliopsida; order Fabales; family Fabaceae; genus Lathyrus; species Lathyrus sativus. The sequence goes on along the minus strand of OZ012740.1, from coordinate 440,982,412 downwards.
TTATAGCTTGGATTTTATGATTTTCCATTTCACTTGAATTAACTTATGCCTCATTTTTAGGCCATTTTTATCACTTTTTGCTATGAGTCTTTTCAACATCTTATGACCACCCTAATAGACTTAAAACATCATTCTAAGCACCTTTTATGTTGAAGGTTTTTCCATTTGAAGCTTGGAAGTAGGAGATATGGCCATATGCTTGAAATGACCTATAACTTCCAAATGACCAAAATGCCATTGGCTTGTCAAAGCCATAACTTGAGTTCTACAAATCCTATCAAGGACTTATAGTACTCTATAGAAAGCTAAGAAGATGCTCTTCAACATTCATGTTGACCAAGAGTTCATAGGAATCATCCTACTAGGGAAAAAGTTGTCTGCAAGTTGGGTGACTTTCAAGGACCCAGATTCACATACCTCTGATGACCTGTAATTTGTTAAAACCATAACTTGAGCTCTGCAAATCCTATCAAGGAATTCTACCACTCAAATTAAAGCTAAGATCAAGCTCTACAACATTCATGTTGTGAGGAAGATGAGATGACAATCACATCTTGAGCTAAAACTGCATGGAAGATAGGGATCAAACTAGGGGATTTTACACTGTCAATCCTTAGAAACCCTAGCTTAAAACCTCTCAAACTCCTCAATCATGATGCGTTGGTCTAGGAATCATCCTTATAGTATCTCAATACATCATTCCATGATCTCATGGCTCTTGGATTAGGTCTCAACCTCCTCCAAATCATCAGTTGACCTAGGGTTGACCCAGTCAAAACCCTAATTCTACCATTCATGGCTGAATCTTCTGAATTCTTGCATAATGACCTCTCTGGGCTTCATGATGGCTTTTAAGACATCTCATAGGCTTTCTCAAAGCTTCAAGTCTATTCTCACAGTCTCAGAATCATCTGAGGAGCTCCCACAACTCTCAAGTTATGAGACACACAACCTTGGTTTCAACCAATTCCTCTGAGGATCTCTTGAGCTTTCTGATAGAGGTATCAACCTTCAAACACTTGATAAGTAAATAAATGTTGGTCAAATTTTAGGGTGCAACACTACACACGACAAAATAAGCAACTTATCGACTCAACTGACATTCACTGGGAGATGTATTGAGACTGCACATCAAAGTTTCCGTCACTTTAAAACTTTCGAGAGGTATGATCTCCACCGAGTCTTTCCATAAGCCAAAGTTTTTTATGTTTTGTTAGTCTTCAAAAGTTATTTTTTAAATTCGAACCTGGTGCTTTCAAGATTATCATTGATCAATAAACAATGTTTTGCATAACAAAGAAAATAAGAAAATGGTAAATTGCAACATAATGGTCCAAAAACTGATTTTATTTAAGAATGGAATTTTGTCAATGACAGAACTCCATGGAACTTTAACAATTGAAAATGGCAACATAAAAAAGGAAAAGGTTACATTGAATCCACTGACAATTCTAACCCTAATGACTAAAACTTTCCAAAACCTTGCTTCTGACAAGAGTGGTTGAAATGGACTTCCTTGTAAAATCTTCTGCAGAGGTGGCAACCCATTTGATGCAGTGAAACGCCTTTGTCCCTAACTTTTTCCTAGATTGACCTTTCAGGTTTTCAATCCACCGGGACGCTCTTTTTTGCCTAAGCTGCCCTTTTGGGTTTTCAACTTAGCGAGCTCATCATCTCTTTTTTATTTCATCCCTAACTTTTGCCTGGACCTCCTTCATAGGTTATGATCCAGCGGGATACCCATTATTGCATAAGCCGCCCATGCGGGTTTTCGACTTATCAGGTTCTTTTAGGCGTAATATTTTCGGACTGCATCAGAATTCACTGGGTGTGCAAGCTGTTCCCCATCCATTGTGGTGAGAATTAATGATCCTCCTGAGAAGACTGTTTTTACAGCAAACGGACCATCATAGTTGGGCATCCATTTTCCCCGTGCATCTTTGTGAGCTGGCAAAATCTTTTTGAGTACAAGTTCTCCTTCTCGGAATTCTCAGACACGAACCTTTTTGTCAAAAGCTCTCTTGATCCTTTTCTAATATAACTGCCTGTGACATACCGCAGTCATGCGTTTTTCATCAATAAGGTTCAACTGGTCAAATCTTTCCCTCACCCATTCAGCTTCTTCAAGTTCGTTTTCCATGATGACTCTTAAGGAAGGTATTTCAACCTCAATAGGAAGTACTGCGTCCATCCCATATACCAAGGAGAAAGGGGTTTCCCCTGTTAAAGTGCGAACAGACGTTCTATACCCATGCAATGCAAATGGCAGCATCTCATGCCAACCTTTGTAGGTTTTCACCATCTTTTGCAAGATCTTTTCGATGTTCTTATTCGCAACTTCGACAGCTCCATTCATCTTGGGACGATAAGGAGAGGAATTGTGATGTTCAATTTTGAAGTCACCACACAGTTCTTTCATGGTTTTGTTATTCAGATTGGTACCGTTATCCGTTATGATCCGGTTTGGGATTCTGTACCGACAGATAATCTCCTTTTTGATGAAACGGGCCACTACTTATCAAGTAACATTAGCGTAGGATGCGGCTTCAACCCACTTCGTGAAGTAATCAATAGCGACCAAAATGAATTGGTGTCCATTAGAAGCCTTTGGCTCGATTGCCCCAATCATATCAATGCCCCACATAGAAAATGGCCAAGGTGATGTCAACACATTTAACAACATCGGAGGCACATGCATCTTATTTGCATAAATCTGACACTTGTGACATTTTCTGGCATATTGAATACAGTCATCTTCCAAATTCAACCAGTAATACCCAGCCCTCAAAATCTTCTTGGACATGGCATATCCATTGGCGTGAGTGCCAAATGTTCCTTCATGAATATCTTGCATTAACAATTCTGCTTCTCGTCTGTCGACACATCTAAGCAGGACCATGTCATGATTTCTTTTATAGAGTACCCCATTGCTGAGAAAAAACTTAGAGGCCAATCTTCTCAAGGTTTTCTTATCAAGTGATGTAGCATCAACCGGATACTCTTGCTTTAACAGATAATTCTTTATGTCGTGAAACCATGGCTTGTCATCAACTTCTTCTTCAACCATCTGACAGTAGGCTGGCTCAGTCTTGCGTTCAATTCGAATGAGAGTAGCATCATTGAGGTACTTGACTTTCCACATTGAGGCTAACATGGCTAGGGCATCAGCAATGTGATTTTCAGATCTCGGAACATGCTTGAAAGTGATCTCATCAAAATATTCAATCATTTCAATGATATAGGCTCTGTAAGGGATCAAATTCTCATGTCTGGTCTCCCATTCACCTGTAACCTGATAAATAACCAACGTTGAATCTCCACTTACTTCGAGAAGTTTGATTATGAGGTCAATAGATGCTTCAAGGCTAAGGATACATGTTTCATACTCGACAATGTTGTTTGTACATTCAAAGTCTAACCTTTCTGTAAACGGAGTGTAACCACCTTCGGGATTCATCAGAATGGCTCCTATGCGATGCCCACTGTAATATAAGGAACCATCAAACATCATTTTCAACCAAAGACCCAGCTCGGGACCTTCATCAGGACCCGACTCTTCATAATCTTTCACCAACATAATGTCTTCGTCTGGGAAATAAAATTTGAGAGCCTCGTAATCTTCAACTGGTTGATCTGCAAGATATTCTGATAACACACTGCCCTTGATCGACTTCTGGGTCACATACTGGATGTCATATTCTGATAACAACATATGCCATCGGGCGAGCCTTCATGTTTGTGCGGGCTTCACAGTCGGTGAATTTCTTGCTCAAATAATAGATGGCATGTTCCTTTCGTCCGGACTCATCCTGCTGACCCCAACACACAACCCATTGAATTCTCGAGCACTGTCAAATACATGAAAATAGGTCTTCTAGGAATAGGAGGTATCAAGATCGGAGGCTCTTGAAGATAGCCCTTAATCTTATCAAATGTTTGCTGGCAATCTGAATTCCAAACAATCGTTTGATCCTTTCGTAACAACTTGAAAATGGGCTCACAAGTAGGAGTCATATTGGAAATAAATCTGGATATGTAGTTCAATCTTCCAAGGAAACCTCTGACTTGCTTCTCAGTTTGCGGAGCTGGCATATCTTGAATGGCCCGAACTTTATCTGGATCTACCTCAATCCCTCGGTGGCTAACGATGAAGCCGAGTAACTTCCCAGATCTCACCCCAAAAGTACACTTGGCTGGGTTCAGCCTCAACTGATATTTTCTGAGTCTCTCAAATAATTTCAACAAATGGTTCAAATGGTCCTCTTCACTCTGAGATTTGGCGATCATATCATCAACATACACTTCTATCTCTTTGTGCATCATGTCATGAAATAAGGTCACCATGGCTCTTTGATAAGTGGCACCGACGTTCTTCAAACCGAACGGCATGACTTTGTAACAGTAAGTTCCCCAGGGAGTGATGAAAGTGGTTGTTTCCATATCATCTGGATCCATCTTGATTTGGTTGTATCCGGAGAAACCATCCATAAACGAGAAAACTGCAAAGCGAGCTGTATTATCCACTAATGTATCAATATGCGGCAAAGAGAAATCATCTTTCGGACTGGCCTTGTTCAGGTCTCTATAATCCACACACATTCTGACCTTCCCATCTTTTTTTGGCACAGGTACAATATTAGCTACCCATTTAGGGTATTTGGATACTGCCAAGAAACCTGCATCAATCTGCTTTTTCACTTCATCTCGAATCTTGAGAGCCATGTCAAGTCTAGTTCTTCGGAGTTTTTGTTTGACTGGCGTGCATTCGGGTCGGAGCGGTAACTTGTGGACCACTATGTAGGTGTCTAACCCTGGCATGTCCTTATATGACCAAGCAAATACATCCATATATTCTCTTAAAAGTTCCACCAATTGCCGCTTGACTTCTGCCCCAAGTGTTGCCCCAATCTTGAACTCTTTCTTGTCTTCTTCGGTGCCAAGATTAATAACATCCACCTGCTCTTTGTGAGGTTGAAACTCTGGGTGCTCATAACATGCCATTTTTTCCAGTTCATCAAGGATTTCAAGATCTTCGTCCTCACCTTCCGCTTGGTAAATTGGCGAGTCAAAGTCAGGAGGGAAAGCAAAGTCAATGGATTCAACGGGTTTTGGGGTATTACTGCATGTTGGAATGGCTTAATTTATTAAAACATACAAAGACAAATGCAGCAATCAAGAAAACGGTTTTGATGAATTTTTTTTATTTTTAGAAAATTGCCATCTTCTTTTTTATTATGGAAACAAAAGCAAATAAAGGAACAACAACAAAAGGATTTAACAAAACCGTTCATTAATCATAATATTCATGAAGGCACGGGGCCCTTACAAAATGCATTCTATAGCCTTGGGCACGGCTATGGAGGTTTAAAGATAAAAGCAACAACAAGTTAAAGAAAAACAAACAAATTACTTCGACATGGGAAAGACCACGGGAATTTCAATAGCCTCCCAATTTCCTAAAGCAGCTTCACAATGATACACCAGATGCTCAATATCTTCTTCTTCAAAATCTTCTACCACGGTGTTGACTTGGAATCCACCACTGATGAACACCTCTTGGATAGTCTTTGGACGTCCTTCGGTGTGTGTTGATGTTTCGATATGAGTTGGTTTGTAACCCAACCCCTGGGGACCCAGTCTTGCCTTCACTTCAATGACTTCTCCCCACCCTGCAGGAGTACCTTCTTCTAATGTAGACTTGATGCTTTGAGCGGATACTAAAGACGGATCACTCCTTGCCATTGTATCTTCTACCATCACTGCATTAGTTATCTCAAGTGCCTGAAATGAAGTTTCTAATGCGCCTTCCTCTGCTTCAATATACCTGAACAATGACAGATTGATCACCATTAGGTCTTCCTCATCATGCACAATTACCAGTTTGTCATTCACAACAAATTTCATTCTTTGATGTAAAGTGGAAGTCACTGCCCCAGCTGCGTGAATCCACGGTCGTCCCAACAAACAACTATAAGCCGGGTTAATATCCATGACCTGGAATGTAATATTGAACACATGAGGTCTTATCATGATTGGTAACTCTACCTCCCCAATAACTGTTCTTCTTGAACCGTCAAAAGCCTTTACAATCAACAACGTCGGCTTCATCTCTGCCCCTGCATATGCTAACCTTGCGAGCGACCTTGCGGGTAATACATTCAATGAGGATCCAGTGTCGACTAAAACACGTGCCATTGTGTCTTCTTGGCACCTGACAGATACGTGCAACGCACGATTGTGATTACGTCCTTCCTTTGGCAATTCTGCATCACTGAAGCTTAGTGTGTTACATGCCATAATGTTGGCTATCACTGAATCAAATTGGCCGAGAGTTATATCTTTTGTCACATGTGCCTACCTCAATACTTTTTGCAGAGCCTCCCTATGAGCTAGAGAGTTCATCAAGAGAGACAAGATCGATATCTTCGATGGGGTTTGATGAAGCTGATCAATAACCCTGTAATCACTTTTCCGAATAATCCTTAAGAATTCCTCATCGTCTCCTTCAGTACTTGGTACCTCTTTGTCTTTTGTTGTCGCAGCAGGAGTAACCTCTTTTGGAGTGACTACTGTTATCTTTGGCTGATAAATTCGACCACTACGAGTCATCTTGCTTGTACCTGCAATATTTGTCACGTCCACTTGGTCATCTTTCACTGTCTCTTTCTGCCTAACCTTCCCAGATCCTCGGTCTATCATAGTCATGTCATATTTCCATGGAACGGCCTTTGTGCTTTCAAAAGGAAATGGTCTTGGTTTCTGAATAATAACCGGTCGAGGTTGATCAATAGCAGATTTGCTGAAAATGGGCTTCACATTTTTATTTGTCATATTGAACACCAGAACTTTCTCACCTTTCTTTGGTAAATTAAAAACAGGCTCAATTACCGAAACTTCTTCTTTCCTCACCTTGCTACACACTTGCAAAACTCCATCGTCAATCAATCTTTGTATGTCCCCTCGTACCACATCACACCCTTTAGAATCAATAGAACATTCTTCACAATCATTATGGGTACCTTCTATCAATCCTGCTTTCAACAGCTTCTCGTGAAGTAACCTTACCGGAATCTTGATCTCTGACACACCTCGGACTATCCTTTCATCTGAAACTTTTTCTACCGCATTAACCCCTCCAGGATTCGGTAATGGATTACTTTTAACATTAGGGGGTATATCATCAAAAGACAAGATCTTCTTTTCTATTAACTCGTTGACAAGATGTTTTAAAGCAAGACAACCTTCTAAATCATGATCGGCAGCACCTTCATGAAAGGCACAATAAGCATTTGGATTATAGTGAGGAGATGTAGTGTCTGGATTTAGCGGTCGCGTTGTTACCAACCCTTGCTGCACCAAGGAGGGGTACAACTCTGTGTAAGTCATCGGTATCTGAGGAAGTGGAGGTTTTGTTGTTGGTCTCCGATTCTGGTAGTTATGTCTGGGTGCCTGAGCTCTAGGCTGATGATGTTGCTGATAGGGTGGAGCGTTGGGCGCTCGTTGATACCCTTGTTGAATTGGCTGATATACGGGTGCTGGAACTTCCTGATAATTGGGAACAAGATGATTGAAAGCTGGGGTTACAGCTGCCACATATGGTTGTTGGGCATACTGCAACGGATACATTGGTCGTTGTTGCTGAGATTGCTGAACATAACTTGGTTGAGGCTGCTGAACAAAGCCTTGTTGAGGTTGCTGATATTGTTGGTAAGGCTGTCTCCAGGTGCGACTCTTTCTTCCCACTGTTATGGCATTTGTCTCCACTTCTTTCTTTTTATGAAAATTATTGCCGAACTTTTTGACATTGTTGTTGCTAGAACTACTGGAACCACTAGCCACCTTTCCATTCTTCATTCTTAACTCCACTCTCACCCCCACTGCTACTATATCAGAGAAACTTGCAGTTACACTACTAATCATCTTCTCATAAAACTCTGGTCTTACCGTATCGACGAACCAATCTGTTAACTCTTTTTCACTCAAAGGAGGTTCTACCTGAGAGGTAGTCTCCCTCCACCGTTGTGCATATTCTTTGAAGGATTCTGAACTCTTTTGCGACATGCTCAGTAACTGTCTTCTATCAGGGGCCAAATCCATGTTGTACTTGTAATGTTTTATGAAAGCATCGGCTAAGTCTTGGAAACCGTGAATACGAGACTGATCCAGACCCAAATACCATTTAGCAGGAGCTCCTTTCAAACTATCTTGGAAACAATGAATCATTAATTTATCATCTTCTACGTGTGCGGCCATTCTTCGGTAATACATAATTAGATGCGTCCGTGGACAAGTAGCACCAGAATACTGATCAAAATTGGGAACTTTGAATTTTGGCGGAATTACCAATCCAGACACTAAGCACATATCTCTAGCATCAGTACCAAAGATGTCATTCCCTTCCATTGCTCTGACTTTTCTGCTTATAGTCTCTACACTCTCTTACAATTTTTCATGTCGTCCACTCTCTTCTTCAGACCCATCAAGACCTTCATACACTAGTGGAGGGTTATGGAAAACAGGGCGTACTTGAGCTTGAACAGAAGCTGGAGTATACGTAGGAATAGCTTGAGGAAATTTTGCCCCTAGGGGAACTGTTTGTTGGTTGACTGTCGGTGGAGGTACAAAGCCAGGCGGTAACCCATAGGTTGGTACATTTGCAACAGTGACTGCCGTTGGGATCGGCTCTACAGCTATGCCAGTGATTTCAGAAACAACAGTGGCTTGAGTGTCCAGTTTTTCACGAATGACTTGTAGGGCTTTCATGATCTGTCCCATGCCTCCTCGTAGCTCTCCGAGTTCATTATCAATCCTGTTCACATCCAAATCCTGTCCTTCCATTCTTAGGCGAGCTTGGGCTCGGGTATTGTATTGGTGTTAAGGATTCAGTGTGATTCTCTCTGGAGACAAGACAGCGAGATGAGACACAACACCAGAATATGCATATGCAATGCTTATGAACGCAAAACGTAAAATGCAAAATTAATCATTCAAGGAATTTAAAGAAATATTTTGCAAAATTATAATAATGGGGAAATAAAGCAAATTCAACGTATTCATAGATTAATAACTGAGAGTTTTACAACAACAATTCTGAAACTGAAATACAAGTCTTCAATACAGATACATGATGAAATAAAACGGAAAATAAAAGGATCTTAGGTCTTCTGGTTGGAGGGTCCTTCGTCTTCTGGTTGACTCTTCTTCCCACCTTGATGGATCAATTCTTGAAGCTCCTCCTTCTCTTGCATAACCTTGAAATACTTATCCCTCCAGTCCTTTCCTTCTTTTTCAGCTTTTGTCAAAGTAGTCTTCAATTCTTCTACGAGAGTAGGTTTGGGTGAGTCAGGCTCAAAGCGAGTATAGAACATCTTCAATGCTACTTCTTTCACCCATGATAAGTAAGATTCTGAAACAGTAGTGTCGTGGTAACCTAGGGCAGTTACTCCTCTCGTGTGGACGTGACGCCAAGCATACACAATCCGAGCCTTGTAAGTGGGATTCTTCCCCTCTTCAATGTAGAAGCTTCTCAAAAAGTCTAGGTCTGGTTCATTCTCCATTGGGTGCCCCAACTGGAGATGAGCTAAAATAGGATTATAGCTAATGCAACCATTAATGCTGATGAGAGGTACATTCGGGAAATCCCCACAGCTTTGAATCATGGCAATCCCCCCATACATAGGGTCATACCACTTAATATCTGAATGTTTGAGTAACAACAGTTTTTCTGTCCATGAGAGCCCATTCTGCCTATCCCAGAGTGCTGGAATTTTTGGCAAGTGCAAAATAAACCACTTGTGCAAGAGAACGGTGCAACACTCAATCTGACCAACTCCATAACGGTTCCTACGGTGGATGGAAAAGTACACATCAGCCAACAAGGTAGGTACATGATTCTTGATTAAGAAGAGGTTGATTGCACTTGCATCCACAAAATCATTAGCAGTCGGGAACAGGAATAGTCCATAAATTAGTAAAACCAGAATGGCCTCAAATGCTTCAGAATTCTTCGACACGGCATAACTTTGAGCTTTTTCATACAGGAACATAGCTGGAAATCCATATAATCCTCCCTTAGCAATCATATGAGATCGTACTTCGTCCACCTCCAAATACGCGGCCTCTGCAACTGCTCTTTCATTAGGAGTCCCTTCTCTTCCAGAAAATGGTCTAGGAGTGACGCCTATTCCCATCAGGGCGGAATATTCTTCCAAGGTTGGCAGCAATTGATAATATGAAAATGTGAAACAGTGATAGGTTGAATCATAGAACTACACGAGTGTGAACAACATTTCTTCATATACTTGAACTTCTAGAAAAGACAACATATTCCCATACTTCTCTCTGAATGCCTCGGGGTCTTCTACTAAACTTCCCAGTTTCCTCAAGTTCTCCAATTTTGGGCTTCGGAGCATAATCTCTGCTTCCTTTCCAGAATCCATCCTATAATATCTGCAAAATAATCTTTAGTTCCTTGAATGATTAATAAATGTGAGTGCAAATGTGCAAAGTATCACGGAACTCAGATTCAGTAAACATCAAAACATTGTTGATTTAAAATTCAGTGGATTACAAAATTTCAGTACATCTTACAAAAGCCTTAAACAGAAAGCTAAATAAAATCTAACAAAAGGCCCTAAGAAGGTTCTCCTAACAGCTTTGAGTTGAGCTTCTCAATCTCTTTCTCCATCTGCGCCTTCTCAAGAATGAGCTTGTCCACGATTAACTTCCATGGAGTCGTTTGGGGGCTAGAAGAAAATAAATCTTCTTGCGTTTTTCTCCTCTTGCTGGAGAGTACCTCTTCATTCTTCAACTCTAATTGCTTCTGGAGCTCTGCGTTCTCTTCAACAACCACTTGGTACTTGTGATTCCAAGCGTCTTCGGTTTGTCGTGACTTGTTCAAAGCAATTCTTAACTTCTCCTCTTCAGACATGAAGACCAAGATAGGCTCCTCTTTTAAAGCCATAGGTTCTTGTCGAGAATAGGGCATCTTCAAATCAATGGCTCGCTTTCGAACCCATTGGAGATAAGGTTCCAAGGAGACACAATTAGGCTTTCCCAAGTCTTTCTTTCCTTTCTTGTGCAAATGACCCCAGGCTTTTAGAATCCTCTCTTTCTGCTCTTGATTACTACCTTCTTCTTTAAAGAAAATATTTTCCACATGAACACTGTTGGGCCCATCTCTTAAAGGGTATCCCAACTGTCGACGAGCAAGGACGGGGCTGTAACTGATTCCTCCATTGGCACCAAGAAGAGGTACATTACCAAAATTCCCACAGTTGTCAATGATCATTATCCCATAATATTCACGGTTGTACCAATCAATATCAGAGTGCGTGAGATCCATAATCTTCTGTGACCACCACCCCTTCTTCAGATCCCAAAAGGCGTGGGCTTTAGGCAAGTGTGACGTGAACCATTTGTACAATAAAGGAGCACAACAAGTAATCATCCCTCCTTTGTGAAAATTCCTGAGATGAACAGAGTGATACGCTTCTGCTAGCAAAGTAGGTACATGGTTTTTCTTCAAGAAAATCTTAATGGTGTTGAGGTCTACAAAGTTCTCAAAGCTGGGAAATAGAAAGATACCATAAATGAGTAAGGCAAGGATAGCTTCGAATGCATCCATACTCAAATGATCGGCGTAGTACTGAGCTTTTTCAACCAATAATTATGCACTCAACCCAAAAACTCCTCCTTTTGTGATCATGTTCTTTTGGATATCCATTAATCCCAAACGTGTGGCTTTAGCAATATCTTGTTCTTTAGGGTCCTTCTCCATGATTGGAAAAGGAGAGTCTTCAAGAATAGGCAAACCAACCAACTGAGAATATTCTTCTAGTGTAGGCACTAACTGATAATCAGGGAAAGTGAAACAGTGATAGAGCGGATCATAAAACTGAAGAAGCGTAGAAAGAAGTCCATTATCCACTTTTATCTTCAATAACAACAACAGCTTCCCATACCTACTCTGGAAACCCTCTAGATCTGTCACCAAGGTACCCAACCTTCTTAGGTCACCTAGTTTAAAACCTTTGTAAGTGTACTTTAATGTTTTCTTTCTTTCACCATCCATAGTGATCCCTGATGTTTATAAAAAAGAATTTGAGTTCCATGAAACTTTATGAGATGATGTCATGAATGCAAGAATGCACAAACACAAGTAAATGCAAATGTCACATATATGAACAAGCACATGTCTAGGTTTAAAGGTCAAGCGTGGATCCAAGGTCTACCCATCCCCAAAAGGTATGTACTAGGGGTTTCAAACCTGTAGAACAAGGTTCTAAAAATGGTTCCCAGAGTCATCAACCCATCTTTCGGATATTATCAACTTCCCAAATTACTTGGTAATCGATAATATTCTCTCAAGAGAGTCTCGTCTGAGTGTAGTATCGCGTATCAACTATTTTGGAAATACTTCCTTATAGCCATCGCACTACATCCTAGTAAGGCCAAAAGTGGGGTAGAATGTAATCTAAAAGTCCACAGTGTCATGAGCTCCTTCGTTGAAAGTAGCATTGTTTTCACGAATACTTGATCAACAATACTAAACTCTCAAAAAGGGCCTACACTGAGTGGCGGTTTCTCAAGTTAGCTTGGTCGGGAATCAACTCCCTATAAGCCTCCTTGAATATACCACCATCCTATCATAATTACGCTCAAGTCCGGGTATAGGACCATCTCACCACTCAAAAAGGTCCCAAGATCTGACAAACAAATATACACAAATATACATGTACAACAAATATTCACAAATATGGCACATAAACAAACAAAATAGGCTAAACCCTCTTAAAGTCCCCAGTGAAGTCGCCATTTCTGTTGCGGTGAAAATTGGATATCAAGCTATTAAATTAACTTGAATCTCAATTCTTTTACAACCGAACTTTAATTTATCCAAAGGAAAGGTCTAAAGAAAGAAAAACCCTTTTGCGATGTAACGACAACGCTAAAAGATTCGGGGATCGGGGGTTGGTTATACCTAGGGAAGGTGTTAGCACCCTAAGCATCTGTAGTACTCTACAGGAACCTCTTGTTTGTTTGTATGCTAAATTTGTTAAGTGTTTGCTATGGATTGGGATAAAAGGTATAAGTTAAAACCTAAAGATATATACACTAAGTTTGCTCGCAAAGACATCGCGTCCTCTGCCTACGTATCCTAACTAGGATAGAATCAGAGCAATCGTAGTTCACCTCACAAGTTTGAAGAACACTTGATTATGACCAAGGTTCAAGGGAAAACAAACATGACAATGTTTGTGTGGAGTTTGACAAACTCCCTAACCTAAGTTGAGACACTCAAGAGGGGGAAGTAAGAATTCATGATGATGATTCTTACATAGAGTTGACGAACTCTATCTTATGGTTCTAGTTAAAGAACACTCCTAATAGAAGGTGGGTTTCTTAGAATGAAAGCAAAGTCTAATGGCTTCTAAACTAAATTTTAAGGTGACCTAACAAAGTCAATAGAATGGTTATGAGTTGTTTATGACACAAGGGGTCAATGGGAAGACCTTTCCTTTGGAAGGAGAAAGGGGAGGCAACTTGGATGAGAACTAACGAGTTCCATCCCTTGGGGAAAAGAAAACTACTTAATAAAGCAATGAACATGATGAAGATAAAAGCATGGTGACAACCATTAAATGAACATGTTAAAGGTAAAAACCAAAGATGCATTGAAGACGATCAAAGGAAATAAGCAAAGCAAGAAATGTGACGACAGATCAAGCTTAAAGTAATTTCTCAGAGGAAACAAATTTGTTCATGGTAACAACTAACAAAACATCCTATCATGTTGACTAACACAAAGGGAATGAAAGATAAGCAAATGAACAAACATGAATAAGCATGGTGAGAAAGAAATTCATCAAGACGTACGATAACGATCTCAAAACGTAAACAACTTGCAAGTGATGAAGGGGTATTAAAAATACAAAAAAAATGGAATTTCAAATTATCACATGAAAGTAGACATTTACATGAGCATAACACAAAAATAATGAGTGGAAAAGGATAAAAAATGAGCAAGCTATGAAAATATGAAAATTGGATGAGTTAAATATACAAAACATGGTTAACAAGTAAAAATAAAAAGAAAATGCAAGGGGTGGGAGTTGAACCCACGCCCTTTGGCCTAATCAGGCACGCGTGTGAAAAAATGAGAAAAAAAAACAAAAGGTTGATCCTCCTCAGGGATCGAACCTAGGTTCAATGGGTACAAGGCGCGTTTCATGGCAAGGTTTCTACCACTGGGGTGACTATACATCCGTTGATATAGCCACCCCAATAAACATATAAGGCATGGTTTGGTGGATTTCTGGGCAACATGGAACAACCAAAACAAGGCAATGCATGAAGATTTAGAACTTGATAAAAACACCATGGATTTGAATGAAATTTTAGTGTAACTTGAGTATTTTTTAACAAGGAACATAGTGGTGGTGTCAAAATTGTGAGATCATGCTTCAAATAAAAAACACGATAGAACATGCCCTTTTGAGTTTTGAAATGCATTTTAAGGATCACATGGCACAACAACTGCAATTTGGTGTAAGGAAAAGTATGGACAAGTTATAAACATGATGCTGAATGAGTTCCAACAATGGTTTTATTCAAAACAATAATGATTTAAAAATGAGCATATGAGTTGCAAGTGTGCTTTGAAAAAATGCATTTTGAAGTGAATCTCAAGTTTCAATCAGTGTTAAGTCAAATCAAATACACACACACACACACTACATACATACGAATGAGTGAATTCAAGCAAAGGTTTTGGTTCAAAACAGGTTGATATGAAAATTGTCAATCAAGTTGCAAATTGGCATGAATAAAATGCAGGCTGAAGTTCAAAGCAAGTTTTGTGCATTTTCAAGTCAAACCAAACACACATACAGCTTATATACATGTTAACAAGTGATCTCAAACACAAGAACTAGTTTCAAAATGGCTGTGGTGAAAAATGAGGTTCATGATACAATATTGGCATTTTGGGCTGCAAGTTTGAGTTCAAATCAGTGTCAATGCATAATTACTTCAAGTAAATCACATACACAAATTGCAAATATATTGGCCAATGAGTTAAGCACATGAACTGGTACAAAACAGTCTGGTATGGGAAATGATGATTTTGCTGCAACATGGTAGTTGTGAAATGCATAATGAAATGAAAGTCAGATTCTAAGCAGATTCAGATCAAAGCAAGCACATACACACATTGAAAGCATGTTGGTGAGTGAAATTAGACACAAGGGAGGGTCTCAAACTGACTGTGGCAAAATGTGACACTCAAGTTGCAAAATAGAGTTCATGAAATGCAATTGGATGTCCTGTTAAGATTCTAGGTATGATGTTCGCAAGTAAATCACATACACACACCACATATATGTTGTCAAATGATTCTAGGCACATGGATTGGTTCAAAACAGGTTGTGACAAAAAATGGTTCCTTAATTGCAAATTTACATATTGGAAGGAAACGTGGAGTTCAAAGCAAGTTCTGTGCATATTCAGATCAAACATACCTTACACATAAGTCATAAATCAAACAAATGATGTTTCTACAATTCAAGCTTGAACCTAGATCCAATAGAGCCAGAGCTGGTATGATGCTTGCAAACATAGTATGAGTGCTTGTGTGATGCAATGTCAAGTGTGTAGGTGGGAGACATTCAATTCATACATATAGTGCTCAGCCTACAAACTCTAATTATGTTGATGTTCACATTCATGGTTTAAACAAAGGGATTTCCAACAAAGGGATTTCCCTTTCTTGAAATAAATTTGATCATAACTCCAAATCTATGCATTTTATGATCATGGACCACTTGGATACTTTTGTAGGATTTGTCAAGAGCTTTCCAATGAGCTTTGAACCACTTCATTTGGATGTGCGGTCAAGGAGTTATGGTCTTGCCCCTTTCGAAACCCTAATTCTCGACTTTTGCGATTACTCTTCAACCCTTGATCCAATTGCCATGAAATTTTATGGGTAGATGCAATATGTTATTAGGAACATTTTTTATTCACATCTTGAGGTTAGATTCCTCATTGTTGAAGAGTTGACTTTTCGGTCAACCGAACGATCGATCGGTGGCTATCGAGTCGACTATTGATGCTATGGACCTCCTGAGGCTTTGAAACTTCTTGAATGGACTTTACCAAGTCATATGAACATCATGGACCACAATCCCATCATTTTAACACATTTTAAATCAAAGGTCAACCACAGTTGACTTTTCCTTGCTCGAAAAACCTTAATCGGGTGTCCTGTATTTCACTGCTTTTGATTCCTGGGTAACAACCTCAAATTAGATTCATGCTTGATCCAATGGAATACTCTTGATGATGTGGAGACCCCATGTCAAAGAAAACCAATCCAAAACATTGACCGGTCAACCCTCGAAACCTCGATTTCGGCTGCACAAAACCCTGATTCTTCTGTAACTTGACAAAGACCAATTGGAAAGGGTTAAGGTTAGATAAACATGTGAATATGATCCTACAATGATGATGAAGATCTAAGGGGTCAAAATTTGGGGTATGACACAAAGGATGAAACTTTTGAGAATTTCAAAAGTTGGAAGGTTCTGGTCAAAACTCAAACTAGCAGAAAGGTTAAGAGGTTGAGAACTGACAATGGCCTTGAGTTTTGCAACAAAGTGTTCGACAATTAATGTGTTGAGTTTGGGATTGCAAGGCATAAGACTGTAGCATGTACTTCTCAACAAAATGGTTTAGATGAAAGATTCAATCGAAAAATCCTTGAAATGGTTAAATGCATGTTGGTTAGTGCTGGATTAAAGAAGGTGTTTTGGGTGGAGGCGATATTGATAGAAGCTTATCTGATAAATAGATGTCCTTCGATTGCCTTGGGAATGAAGACATCTGAAGAAGTTTGGTCGGGACACCCACCTAGCCTTGACAGACTGGGAGTATTTGGCTGCATGGCCTATGCTCATATTAGGCAAGACAAGGTCAAACCTAGAGCTCTAAAATGCATGTTCATGGGATACCCTGAAGGAGTCAAAGCTTATAGGCTATAATGCCTCGAGCCAGGTCACAAGAGGTGTATCACCAGTAGATATGTAGTTTTCAATAAAGCAGAGATGGCTTTCAAGAAAACTGATGATGCTGGTGATGAGCTGGAACAGGGAGAGATTTCTGTTGAGGTGGAACATGTTGATGCTGAATTGCGTGTCCCAGATGAAGTCGAAGAAGACACAGAAGATGTTGTCGAAGATGAGGAGACTGATAATGACTACCTGATAGTAAGAGACAGGTCGAGGAGAGTCATCAAGCTACCTCAGAGACTTGGGTATGCAGATCTTATAGCTTATGCCTTAATCTCAACAAGTGACGTTCTAGACGAAGAACCTAGAGACTATAAGGAAGTTATGAGGAGTCGAAAGAAGACTGAACGACTGAAGGCCATGGATGATGAGATGAAAAAAGTCGGGGTCTGGATACCGCACAGGCTAACTGAAATAACTGGAGGAAGCCGAGGTCTAGATACCGCATGGGCTTACTGAAATAACTGGAGGAAGCCAGGGTCTAGATACCACACAGACTTGAGTAAACCGGAGGAAGTTGGGGTCTGGATACCACACGAGCTTACTGAAATAAACAGAAGAAGCCGGGGTCTAGATACCACACGGACTTGAGCAAACCGGAGGAAGCCGGGGTCTGGATACCACACGAGCTTACTGAAATAACCCAAAAAAGCCAGGGTCTGGATACAACACGGACTTGAACAAACCGGAGGAAGCTGGGGTCTGGATACCACACGAGCTTACGAAAATAACCGGAAGAAGCCGGGGTCTGGATACCATACGGACTTGAGCAAACCGGAGGAAGTCGGGGTCTTGATACCACACGAGCTTACTGAAATAACCGGAAGAAGTCGGGGTCTGGATACCACACGGGCTTGAGCAAACTGGAGGAAGCTGGGGTCTGGATACCACACGAGCTTACTGAAATAACCAGAAGAAGTCGGGGTCTGAATACCACACAGACTTGAGAAAACCGAAGGAAGTCGGGGTCTGGATACCACACGAGCTTACTGAAATAACCGGAAAAAGTCGGGGTCTGGATACCACACGGGCTTGAACAAACCGGAGGAAGCCGGGGTCTGGATACCACACGAGTGATCGCGAATTTCTATGTCTAATACAACTAACTGCAAGTGCACAGTCTATCGTGTAGTAATAAAAGATATCGATCCCACAGGGACTCGTAATCAAACTAGTGTTCTCGGGAGTTACTATGTTTAGCTAGGTAGAATATATTTTAAGGGAATAAGATTGTCACTAAAAGGGGAAACTAAGATTACTGTTTAGATTTTAATTAATTGAATCGATACGTAGTAATTGTGTTCTTCAGGGATTTGATAAGTTACTGGTGTATGAAATAGTTTTCACAGTTTATTTAAGCAGAAAAATGGAGATTTGAAGACTCTCGTCTCACGATGGTTATTGACGCTAATCATAATCCTAAGGGCCAAACGTACACTTTCGTATCCCGTTCGGGGTTAAAACTATTTTTTGGAAATCTCTAAGTTCTAATTCGTTTTAAAGTGCTTTCGCTGTTATTAAAACAAATGCCTAGTGTTTACTATCTGACCTTACCGCAGCTTTCGCTTGTTGGTTCGTATCTTAATTAATTTTCCACTTTCGTGGCAAAACTACTTTTAAATAAGTTATCGCTTTCGCGACGAAGTTTATTTCGTGAATCAATTTTAAACACTTAGACCGTAATCAGGGAATCAATTTTAAACTCCTCCTTTTGTGATCATGTTCTTTTGGATATCCATTAATCCCAAACGTGTGGCTTTAGCAATATCTTGTTCTTTAGGGTCCTTCTCCATGTTTGGAAAAGGAGAGTCTTCAAGAATAGGAAAACCAACCAACTGAGAATATTCTTCTAGTGTAGGCACTAACTGATAATCAGGGAAAGTGAAACAGTGATAGAGCGGATCATAAAACTGAAGAAGCGTAGAAAGAAGTCCATTATCCACTTTTATCTTCAATAACAACAACAGCTTCCCATACCTACTCTGGAAACCCTCTAGATCTGTCACCAAGGTACCCAACCTTCTTAGGTCACCTAGTTTAAAACCTTTGTAAGTGTACTTTAATGTTTTCTTTCTTTCACCATCCATAGTGATCCCTGATGTTTATAAAAAAGAATTTGAGTTCCATGAAACTTTATGAGATGATGTCATGAATGCAAGAATGCACAAACACAAGTAAATGCAAATGTCACATATATGAACAAGCACATGTCTAGGTTTAAAGGTCAAGCATGGATCCAAGGTCTACCCATCCCCAAAAGGTATGTACTAGGGGTTTCAAACCTGTAGAACAAGGTTCTAAAAATGGTTCCCAGAGTCATCAACCCATCTTTCGGATATTATCAACTTCCCAAATTACTTGGTAATCGATAATATTCTCTCAAGAGAGTCTCGTCTGAGTGTAGTATCGCGTATCAACTATTTTGGAAATACTTCCTTATAGCCATCGCACTACATCCTAGTAAGGCCAAAAGTGGGGTAGAATGTAATCTAAAAGTCCACAGTGTCATGAGCTCCTTCGTTGAAAGTAGCATTGTTTTCACGAATACTTGATCAACAATACTAAACTCTCAAAAAGGGCCTACACTGAGTGGCGGTTTCTCAAGTTAGCTTGGTCGGGAATCAACTCCCTATAAGCCTCCTTGAATATACCACCATCCTATCATAATTACGCTCAAGTCCGGGTATAGGACCATCTCACCACTCAAAAAGGTCCCAAGATCTGACAAACAAATATACACAAATATACATGTACAACAAATATTCACAAATATGGCACATAAACAAACAAAATAGGCTAAACCCTCTTAAAGTCCCCAGTGAAGTCGCCATTTCTGTTGCGGTGAAAATTGGATATCAAGCTATTAAATTAACTTGAATCTCAATTCTTTTACAACCGAACTTTAATTTATCCAAAGGAAAGGTCTAAAGAAAGAAAAACCCTTTTGCGATGTAACGACAACGCTAAAAAATTCGGGGATCGGGGGTTGGTTATACCTAGGGAAGGTGTTAGCACCCTAAGCATCTGTAGTACTCTACAGGAACCTCTTGTTTGTTTGTATGCTAAATTTGTTAAGTGTTTGCTATGGATTGGGATAAAAGGTATAAGTTAAAACCTAAAGATATATACACTAAGTTTGCTCGCAAAGACATCGCGTCCTCTACCTACGTATCCTAACTAGGATAGAATCAGAGCAATCGTAGTTCACCTCACAAGTTTGAAGAACACTTGATTATGACCAAGGTTCAAGGGAAAACAAACATGACAATGTTTGTGTGGAGTTTGACAAACTCCCTAACCTAAGTTGAGACACTCAAGAGGGGGAAGTAAGAATTCATGATGATGATTCTTACATAGAGTTGACGAACTCTATCTTATGGTTCTAGTTAAAGAACACTCCTAATAGAAGGTGGGTTTCTTAGAATGAAAGCAAAGTCTAATGGCTTCTAAACTAAATTTTAAGGTGACCTAACAAAGTCAATAGAATGGTTATGAGTTGTTTATGACACAAGGGGTCAATGGGAAGACCTTTCCTTTGGAAGGAGAAAGGGGAGGCAACTTGGATGAGAACTAACGAGTTCCATCCCTTGGGGAAAAGAAAACTACTTAATAAAGCAATGAACATGATGAAGATAAAAGCATGGTGACAACCATTAAATGAACATGTTAAAGGTAAAAACCAAAGATGCATTGAAGACGATCAAAGGAAATAAGCAAAGCAAGAAATGTGACGACAGATCAAGCTTAAAGTAATTTCTCAGAGGAAACAAATTTGTTCATGGTAACAACTAACAAAACATCCTATCATGTTGACTAACACAAAGGGAATGAAAGATAAGCAAATGAACAAACATGAATAAGCATGGTGAGAAAGAAATTCATCAAGACGTACGATAACGATCTCAAAACGTAAACAACTTGCAAGTGATGAAGGGGTATTAAAAATACAAAAAAAATGGAATTTCAAATTATCACATGAAAGTAGACATTTACATGAGCATAACACAAAAATAATGAGTGGAAAAGGATAAAAAATGAGCAAGCTATGAAAATATGAAAATTGGATGAGTTAAATATACAAAACATGGTTAACAAGTAAAAATAAAAAGAAAATGCAAGGGGTGGGAGTTGAACCCACGCCCTTTGGCCTAATTAGGCACGCGTGTGAAAAAATGAGAAAAAAAAAACAAAAGGTTGATCCTCCTCAGGGATCGAACCTAGGTTCAATGGGTACAAGGCGCGTTTCATGGCAAGGTTTCTACCACTGGGGTGACTATACATCCGTTGATATAGCCACCCCAATAAACATATAAGGCATGGTTTGGTGGATTTCTGGGCAACATGGAACAACCAAAACAAGGCAATGCATGAAGATTTGGAACTTGATAAAAACACCATGGATTTGAATGAAATTTTAGTGTAACTTGAGTATTTTTTAACAAGGAACATAGTGGTGGTGTCAAAATTGTGAGATCATGCTTCAAATAAAAAACACGATAGAACATGCCCTTTTGAGTTTTGAAATGCATTTTAAGGATCACATGGCACAACAACTGCAATTTGGTGTAAGGAAAAGTATGGACAAGTTATAAACATGATGCTGAATGAGTTCCAACAATGGTTTTATTCAAAACAATAATGATTTAAAAATGAGCATATGAGTTGCAAGTGTGCTTTGAAAAAATGCATTTTGAAGTGAATCTCAAGTTTCAATCAGTGTTAAGTCAAATCAAATACACACACACACACACTACATACATACGAATGAGTGAATTCAAGCAAAGGTTTTGGTTCAAAACAGGTTGATATGAAAACTGTCAATCAAGTTGCAAATTGGCATGAATAAAATGCAGGCTGAAGTTCAAAGCAAGTTTTGTGCATTTTCAAGTCAAACCAAACACACATACAGCTTATATACATGTTAACAAGTGATCTCAAACACAAGAACTAGTTTCAAAATGGCTGTGGTGAAAAATGAGGTTCATGATACAATATTGGCATTTTGGGCTGCAAGTTTGAGTTCAAATCAGTGTCAATGCATAATTACTTCAAGTAAATCACATACACAGATTGCAAATATATTGGCCAATGAGTTTAAGCACATGAACTGGTACAAAACAGTCTGGTATGGGAAATGATGATTTTGCTGCAACATGGTAGTTGTGAAATGCATAATGAAATGAAAGTCAGATTCTAAGCAGATTCAGATCAAAGCAAGCACATACACACATTGAAAGCAAGTTGGTGAGTGAAATTAGACACAAGGGAGGGTCTCAAACTGACTGTGGCAAAATGTGACACTCAAGTTGCAAAATAGAGTTCATGAAATGCAATTGGATGTCCTGTTAAGATTCTAGGTATGATGTTCGCAAGTAAATCACATACACACACCACATATATGTTGTCAAATGATTCTAGGCACATGGATTGGTTCAAAACAGGTTGTGACAAAAAATGGTTCCTTAATTGCAAATTTACATATTGGAAGGAAACGTGGAGTTCAAAGCAAGTTCTGTGCATATTCAGATCAAACATACCTTACACATAAGTCATAAATCAAACAAATGATGTTTCTACAATTCAAGCTTGAACCTATATCCAATAGAGCTAGAGCTGGTATGATGCTTGCAAACATAGTATGAGTGCTTGTGTGATGCAGTGTCAAGTGTGCAGGTGGGAGACATTCAATTCATACATATAGTGCTCAGCCTACAAACTCTAATTATGTTGATGTTCACATTCATGGTTTAAACAAAGGGATTTCCAACAAAGGGATTTCCCTTTCTTGAAATAAATTTGATCATAACTCCAAATCTATGCATTTTACGATCATGGACCACTTGGATACTTTTGTAGGATTTGTCAAGAGCTTTCCAATGAGCTTTGAACCACTTCATTTGGATGTGCGGTCAAGGAGTTATGGTCTTGCCCCTTTCGAAACCCTAATTCTCGACTTTTGCGATTACTATTCAACCCTTGATCCAATTGCCATGAAATTTTATGGATAGATGCAATATGTTATTAGGAACATTTTTTATTCACATCTTGAGGTTAGATTCCTCATTGTTGAAGAGTTGACTTTTCGGTCAACCGAACGATCGATCGGTGGCTACCGAGTCGACTATTGATGCTCTGGACCTCCTGAGGCTTTGAAACTTCTTGAATGGACTTTACCAAGTCATATGAACATCATGGACCACAATCCCATCATTTTAACACATTTTAAATCAAAGGTCAACCACAGTTGACTTTTCCTTGCTCGAAAAACCTTAATCGGGTGTCCTGTATTTCACTGCTTTTGATTCCTGGGTAACAACCTCAAATTAGATTCATGCTTGATCCAATGGAATACTCTTGATGATGTGGAGACCCCATGTCAAAGAAAACCAATCCAAAACATTGACCGGTCAACCCTCGAAACCTCGATTTCGGCTGCACAAAACCCTGATTCTTCTGTAACTTGACAAAGACCAATTGGAAAGGGTTAAGGTTAGATAAACATGTGAATATGATCCTACAATGATGATGAAGATCTAAGGGGTCAAAATTTGGGGTATGACACAAAGGATGAAACTTTTGAGAATTTCAAAAGTTGGAAGGTTCTGGTCAAAACTCAAACTAGCAGAAAGGTTAAGAGGTTGAGAACCGACAATGGCCTTGAGTTCTGCAACAAAGTGTTCGACAATTAATGTGTTGAGTTTGGGATTGCAAGGCATAAGACTGTAGCATGTACTTCTCAACAAAATGGTTTAGCTGAAAGATTCAATCGAAAAATCCTTGAAATGGTTAAATGCATGTTGGTTAGTGCTGGATTAAAGAAGGTGTTTTGGGTGGAGGCGATATTGATAGAAGCTTATCTGATAAATAGATGTCCTTCGATTGCCTTGGGAATGAAGACATCTGAAGAAGTTTGGTCGGGACACCCACCTAGCCTTGACAGACTGGGAGTATTTGGCTGCATGGCCTATGCTCATATTAGGCAAGACAAGGTCAAACCTAGAGCTCTAAAATGCATGTTCATGGGATACCCTGAAGGAGTCAAAGCTTATAGGCTATAATGCCTCGAGCCAGGTCACAAGAGGTGTATCACCAGTAGATATGTAGTTTTCAATAAAGCAGAGATGGCTTTCAAGAAAACTGATGATGCTGGTGATGAGCTGGAACAGGGAGAGATTTCTGTTGAGGTGGAACATGTTGATGCTGAATTGCGTGTCCCAGATGAAGTCGAAGAAGACACAGAAGATGTTTTCGAAGATGAGGAGACTGATAATGACTACCTGATAGTAAGAGACAGGTCGAGGAGAGTCATCAAGCTACCTCAGAGACTTGGGTATGCAGATCTTATAGCTTATGCCTTAATCTCAACAAGTGACGTTCTAGACGAAGAACCTAGAGACTATAAGGAAGTTATGAGGAGTCGAAAGAAGACTGAACGACTGAAGGCCATGGATGATGAGATGAAAAAAGTCGGGGTCTGGATACCGCACAGGCTAACTGAAATAACTGGAGGAAGCCGAGGTCTGGATACCGCATGGGCTTACTGAAATAACTGGAGGAAGCCAGGGTCTAGATACCACACAGACTTGAGTAAACCGAAGGAAGTTGGGGTCTGGATACCACACGAGCTTACTGAAATAAACAGAAGAAGCCGGGGTCTAGATACCACACGGACTTGAGCAAACCGGAGGAAGCCGGGGTCTGGATACCACACGAGCTTACTGAAATAACCGAAAAAAGCCAGGGTCTGGATACAACACGGACTTGAACAAACCGGAGGAAGCTGGGGTCTGGATACCACACGAGCTTACGAAAATAACCGGAAGAAGCCGGGTTCTGGATACCATACGAACTTGAGCAAACCGGAGGAAGTCGGGGTCTTGATACCACACGAGCTTACTGAAATAACTGGAAGAAGTCGGGGTCTGGATACCACACGGGCTTGAGCAAACTGGAGGAAGCTGGGGTCTGGATACCACACGAGCTTACTGAAATAACCAGAAGAAGTCGGGGTCTGAATACCACACAGACTTGAGAAAACCGAAGGAAGTCGGGGTCTGGATACCACACGAGCTTACTGAAATAACCGAAAGAAGTCGGGGTCTGGATACCACACGGGCTTGAACAAACCGGAGGAAGCCGGGGTCTGGATACCACACGAGTGATCGCGACTTTCTATGTCTAATACAACTAACTGCAAGTGCACAGTCTATCGTGTAGTAATAAAAGATATCGATCCCACAGGGACTCGTAATCAAACTAGTGTTCTCGGGAGTTACTATGTTTAGCTAGGTAGAATATATTTTAAGGGAATAAGATTGTCACTAAAAGGGGAAACTAAGATTACTGTTTAGATTTTAATTAATTGAATCGATACGTAGTAATTGTGTTCTTCAGGGATTTGATAAGTTACTGGTGTATGAAATAGTTTTCACAGTTTATTTAAGCAGAAAAATGGGAGATTTGAAGACTCTCGTCTCACGATGGTTATTGACGCTAATCATAATCCTAAGGGCCAAACGTACACTTTCGTATCCCGTTCGGGGTTAAAACTATTTTTTGGAAATATAAGTTCTAATTCGTTTTAAAGTGCTTTCGCTGTTATTAAAACAAATGCCTAGTGTTTACTATCTGACCTTACCGCAGCTTTCGCTTGTTGGTTCGTATCTTAATTAATTTTCCACTTTCGTGGCAAAACTACTTTTAAATAAGTTCTCGCTTTCGCGACGAAGTTTATTTCGTGAATCAATTTTAAACACTTAGACCGTAAATTACTTTTGTGAAAAGAAAGTTTTCAAACAAGAGTTATCAAATCCCATTCGAATTATCACTACATATCGATTACCTAAGTTTAGCTAGACATGGAATTAGGAAAAATAAAACATAAATAATAATAATAAATAATAAATTGCATTATAATAAAACAGAAGTCGATCAAAATGAAAACCTGTAAATAATGCCAATTGGCCTTTGGGAAGACCCTCCACAGATATTGGCAGGATTCTGATCTTTAGTTCCAAATTGATCGTACAGTGCAATAGGTATTACAGAAGAGCGGAAATGGAAATGAGGAATTGAAAAGGGAAATAAAGGAAAGGAATACAAATAAAAACTGGAAAGTAAATTTGCTCTGGAAATTAAATTCGGCAACACTTCGTGGTATGAATGCAGCTCCCTTTTTGAAGTCCCCTGCTTCCCTTTTTATAGAAGTGGAATCCCAACGGTTATCTCTGAGGATGATGGACCTTGAGGCAGATAATTTAGGGAGTAGTGGACCATTTAATGGGAATTGGAACTGCTCTTTTGACGTGTAATCTGAGTGGGGCGTTTTTGCCTGCATGACGGTCGTCACAAGGTGTGACGGTCGTCACCCGTGTGACGGTCGTCATGCATCTGTGACGGTCGTCACATCAGCAAAAACAGTCTGCTGCACTTTTCATTGTGTTTTCACTCCTTTTTCGTCCATATTTCATCTGGGATTGCTTCTTTTCTTCATGTTGCCTTGTTTAGACGTGATCGTTGAATACCTGCAAAAACATCAGACAAATACACGAAAATAACCCGAAATCGGATCAAAAACGGTTAGACTTTAGTTGAATTATGCATGAAAATATCTATATGATTTCGTGTTATCAAACTCCCCTAAGCTTGAATCTTTGCTTGTCCTCAAGTAAAACGTGGAAAAGTCGGCAAGCACGAGGCTGCTTCTTCGTTCGCAGAGTTTGGAAAAAACGGGATTCTTGGTAGGAACAAGACGAGTATCATGACGACACTGGACTACGAGTCTCCGGAGGTCTCCTTTTTATGCAAATCGGTCTCAGTCATGCTACCGTATCTTGGTGTCAAGGTTCTCGTGGCAAGTTCACCCTGTTTGTTCTAGCGCAATCACATTAAGCCCGTTGTCCGCACACTTTCATGGCAAGTCGACCTGTTAGTGACTATGATCTCGTTTTTGTTTTTGATCTTCTTCATTGATCATAATTTGGTGTCATTGATTTTTCAATGAGTTTTTCGTGCCGTTGGGCTAAATGCTCGGGTGAGGAGCACCTAACTTAGAAGGAAACGTATCTTATATTCTTGGGCTTTTTAGCTCTCTTTACATGATTTTTCATCTTTTTGGAGATCATACACTTATTTGCATCGGTCGCTCGCTTAGAAGTGTTTTTAGGATGGTGCTGACTGCTAGTATAAACTACTTGAGGTTGAGTTTGCGTAGACACTTGAGACTTTGGTACACGTAGGTGGTGAAACCGACTCGCATAAACTAGAGATCTAAGGTGTCTGGACGATACTGGTTTTGTTAGAACTGTCGTTTCCTCGGAGTTTTAAAACTCGGTTTGAACTCAGGTGCATTCTCGTGATGCTTTTGCTTTTGAGGAACAAATGAAAGTTTTTTGTTTACGTTGAATAATGTGGGGATTGTTTGCGTAACGTAAAAAATATATAGACGAGCTTTATTTGCTAGAAATAGAAAGTGTAAAAATAGAAATTACTAAAATTCAAAGTGCAGTGAAATGGAAATAAAGGAAATAAAGGAAGTTCAGATTACAGTGGAAATAAGGTTCCGCTCCCACACTATCTCGATCAGTGTCCTCACTGATTCTTGAAGCATGCGAGAGGGAGATACAACTGAAAATGAAAATACAAAGAACTGAAATATAGTAAACAATGAAGGAAAAAAAATGAAAATCTAGTCCCGGCCTCTGTCTCGTCCGCGCTGGCGGCCTCTGGCTCTAGCAAGGGCTACTCTGTCCTCATAGCTCATGGCTCCGGTGTGGTAGACCGTGTCTCGGAGTCCTTCGACCTGCAGGGTCAGATTCGCTAGACTCTCAGTGATCGTAGCTTGGCCGGTGTGAAGTTGTTGCATTTGAGTCTGGTGCCAAGCTTCGAACTGGTCAGCTCGCTGGTTCTGCTGCTGCAGCATCGTGAGTATCTGTGCCTGCTGGTCTAGGGAGCGACGGAGGTCCTCTTCGGTGTAGTCCGGCACGGGATGGTGACGGCGGCGGCGGGATGATGTACCTACTGGAGGAGGAGGCTGCGATGCCTCTGGCTGCTCGGACCTGTCCAACTCAGCTTGGATTTCATCGTCGGAATCATGAGTGGGATCCTGAGTAGGAACAGCGGCAGCAGGAGGGGCAGTGAGGTCGAACAACCAGTTGGTACGGTCCTCTGGATGGATGCGGGTGCGGGACGGAAGGATGATGCTTCTGACGGTCTTGCCATGCACAACCGGATGGTATTTCCCGTCAGCTCGGGAGCGGATGAGATGGGAGGCCCTGCAGTGGTCGGTGTCAAGGAACACCGAGGGGAGGGAATGGAGGTGTTGAAGGCGGTCGCCAAGGTTCAGCCTAAGTGCAATAGCCGTGACAATCCCGCCAAAGTAGAATGGCTTCGAGCCACGGTTGCAGTTGGCCTGAATGTGAGCCAGCAGGAACAGGGCAGCGTTGACGGGTTCATTGTTGAAGACGCAATGAAGAAAGAAGAGCTCCTTGGAGTTCACTTTGTGGTTGCTGTCTCTGGCGAAGATGGTGTTGCTTAACGCTTTGTAAAAGTACTTGATGGCGGGGTTATGGATGTGAGTGGCGTGCAGGGAGTCCCAACCATCGGCATTGAGGCCGGTCAACTGATACCATAGCGCGAAGGCTTCGTGCTGGAACTGATCAGTGATGCGGCGATGAACGTTATCGCCGTGGGGTAACTGTAGGATGTTGGCGATCTGATTCTGATTCACCTGATAATTGACTCCAAACATTCGGAAACAAGCGGCACCTGTGTGCTGGTTGAGTTTGCCGCTGCTGGTGACGTACGTGAACGAACTCAAGAAGTCAAGGGTGAGTTGTTCGTAGGTCGGCTGGGGGTTGGTGCAGAGGTTCCAGATGCCCGCTCGTTGAAGCATCCAGGTTACACCTTCAAGGAGTCCGAGCTCCGTAAGCGATGGAAGGTGCGGGTAGTGAGTTGGCTGGAGTGACCTCTGATGAAATGCAATGTACTGTGCGCGTTGTCTGTCGCCTAACTCGCCCTCAGGGAAGGAAATGTTGCTGACATCTGCGTTTCCGGCCATTTTTGAAGATGGAGAGGTTTCGGAGGTTTTGGGGTTTTTCGGCGGAGAGGGAAAAATGACAGAACGGTGGTTTGGAGGTTGAATTTGGAGTTGAGGTTTATAGTTCAATGTGGGGAGGACGAAAATCGTAGTGGGGTATGAATTTTGGAAGTTTGAAAGTGATAATGGGGGGAGTGGAAGGGAACACGAACCCTGTTTTATCAGATAGCAGTTCTGGGCTGCGTGACGGTCGTCACAAAGGTGTGACGGTCGTCACCCGCGTGACGCTCGTCATGGGACTGTGACGGTCGTCACAGCAGCAAAATCTGCAGAACGCAGAATTTTGCTCTGAGGGCGTACTCGTGGTGATTTTAAAGCTTAGTATTGATACGGTGACGTAATATAACAGCCAATAAGCAACAATTAATGCGAAAACAAAATAATTGAATAAAAAACTAGAATTGAAATAACATAAAATTGAAACAATTGTATGTAGTACATAATAGAAACGAACAATGCGAAAAATCCAAATGATTAAATTAAACTAAATTAGACTAGACTAAACTGAAACTATTGCTATGAGCTAATAACTAATCTTTTCGTGCCTTCAACTCATCAAATTTCTGTGAATAGTAGTCGAGTTGGTCGCAGACTAGATCCATGAAGCCTACCAGTTCGCTGTGCATGCCTGCGATATCAGCTTTTACATTAGTCAGACCTTTATCAACGTCGTCCAATCTGAGTAACACGGCATCCATTTTGTCGGTGGTTTCCTCAGGGATAGGCTCAGGATAAGTATTGTAGTGCGGAGGAGTCATAGGGTCTATTTCAGTTTCAGAGGCGGCGGCCTCATAGTACATGTAGTCGTGTGCCTCAGAGATGTGGTCACTGTCATACATATAGTCCTGGGGTGTTGACTGTGGTGAAGGAGGTCCCATAGGCTCATCCAATTCGTAGAGCCAGTTATCCTTGTTGTGGATGCTTGTCATCAGATGATCAGGCAGTGTGAATAGCTGTACTGGTTTTTCGTTAATAAGGTACTCATACGGTCCAGGTCCCATAGTCCCTAAGATGCGCCTGTTAAAGCAGAATTGTATGTTCATGGGTCTGATGGTACCAAAACGAGTGCTGGCATTTAAATGGAATCTAAGGCCAAGCTCGTGGGCAATCATTGTTACTAGTCCTCCTATAAGAATAGGTGTCTGAGGTTCCAGCGTGAGGCGTTTAAAGGATCTCATCATGAAAGGCACTGCGTTTACTGTCCGTCCCTGAGAAGCACAGAACATGATGAATAACTCTTCCTTAGACACTATGGTAATATTTTCTTCTTTTCCAAACAAGGTGTGAGCTAGTATCTTATGGAAGTATCTGAAGGCTGGGTTATGAATGTCATCATTGTACATTCTGTCTGGTTCAGGGTGATAGTCGCCTGTGATTCTACCCTAGAAATGCTCGAGTTGCAAATCAATATCGTCATCTTCTGCACTGATGAACACATGCGGTCCGCTAGGGAATCCTAGGAGGTTAGCTAGTGACATCCGGCTATGGGTTTGGTCCATTCCAAACAATCGGAAAGTAATCAACTCTGAGCTGGATCCAAAACCATAGTTGGGTGTATATCTGAAGGAACTAAGGAATTCATAGGTAAGATCCTTGTAGGTAGCGAAACGTGTTTTCAGAGCAGTGTTCTCCCAACCCAGTTGATTGAACAGGTATTGAATGCTATCCGTGATCCCTAGTTTATCCATAGTAGCCTTGTCATAATACATCGTTAAGGCGAATTCTCTTTCGGTCAGTGCTGCAAATCTTGCCTTTTGAGCGAGTCCTCTAAAGTGAACCTTTGTGAAATCGTACTCGGCCATACTCGCAGGTAATTCGGAGAAAACAGAAGGAATGTTTTGAAGGCTTTAAAAATCCTGAAAAGTTTAAAACAAGAAATTGAAGTCAGGATTTTTAGAAACGAAAAGTGGTAGAAACAAAAGACAAAAGGGAAAAAAAATAAAATAAGAATAAAAGTACGAAAATGAACGAAAGTAGAAAGTAGTAGTAATTTTAGGATTTTTGTTGGATTTTTCAAAGTAGAATTTTAAGGAAAAAAATGAAATGCAATAACGAGGGGAATTTGGGTTGCCTCCCAATAAGCGCTGTTTTTAACGTCTAAAGCCTGACGATAGCTTGGTGAGAAGCTATTCGGGTGTCTGAGCTGGAAGCTCAAGCAATGTTATATTGCTGACTTGAGGACTGTTGTCGTTCTTATTGTAATGTTTTAGACGTTGCCCGTTTACGATGAATGGTGCATTCGTCTTATCGGTAATTTCGACAGCTCCACTCTGAAGTACTTTAGTCACTTCATAGGGTCCAGACCACCTAGATTTTAGTTTTCCTGGGAAGAGTTTTAATCGTGAATTGAAGAGCAATATGATGTCTCCCACACTGAATTGTTTCCTGATTGAACGTTTATCATGCCACTTTTTAGTTCGTTCTTTGTAGATACGGGCATTTTCGTAAGCGTCTAATCGAAGTTCTTCCAACTCGTGTAAGTTCAAGATTCGCTTTTCTCCTGCCTCGGTGTAGTTGAAGTTGAGTGTTTTAATGGCCCAGAAGGCCTTGTGCTCTAACTCTACAGGGAGATGGCAGGATTTACTGTAAACTAATTTATAGGGGGTAGTACCTATTGGTGTCTTAAATGCGGTCCTATAAGCCCATAAAGCTTCTTGTAGCTTTGATGACCAATCTTTTCTCGAGGTAGCGACAGTCTTTTCCAAGATCTGTTTTATTTCTCTGTTTGAGACCTCTACTTGTCCGCTAGTTTGCAGATGATAAGGTGTAGCTACTCGGTGCCTGTCTCCATATCTAGAAAGAAGTTTATCGAATATTCGTGATATGAAGTGAGATCCTCCGTCACTAATGACGAGTCTGGGTACACCGAATCTAGGAAAGATAGTGTTCTTGAAGAGTTTGATTACTACTCGTGCGTCATTTGTTGGAGCAGCTATGGCTTCTATCCATTTAGACACGTAATCGACAGCGACGGGTATGTAGTTATTACCAAAAGAAGGAGGGAAAGGTCCCATGAAATCTATTCCCCAGACGTCGAAGATTTCTACCTCTAAGATTCCTTTCTGAGGCATTTCATCGCGTCGTGAGATGTTGCCAGTTCGTTGGCATCTATCGCACTTTTGCACAGCGATGTGAACGTCTTTCCAAATATTAGGCCAGAATAGGCCGGCTTGGAGAATCTTAGCGCACGTCTTGGACGTACTAGCATGACCACCATATGGTGCTGAGTGGCATTGGGAAATGATATTTTCTATTTCTTTCTCTGGGACACAGCGACGATATATGTTGTCGGCCCCTCTCTTGAAGAGTAGGGGTTCGTCCCAATAATAGTGTTTCAGATCGTGAAAGAATTTCTTCTTTTGCTGATAAGTAAGGTCTGGTGGAAGCACGCCCGCAGCGAGGTAATTAACGATGTCAGCATACCAAGGTAATGTGACTTGGGCATAGACGGCTTCTACGGCTTTTTCGAATTCTGGATCTTCCGAGATTGCATTGGGTGTGTCACTTTCTAATTTGGCTATCAGACGTTCGTACGGGAAATCGTCATTTATCGGTACTGGTTCGTGTCTGATGCCTTCTATTCGGGATAAGTGATCCGCAACAACGTTCTCGGTTCCTTTCTTATCTTTGATTTCTAAGTCAAACTCTTGTAATAACATGATCCATCTCAATAGTCTTGGTTTGGCATCCTTTTTGCTTATTAGGTACCTTATGGCAGCATGGTCTGTGTATATTATAATTTTTGCTCCTACTAGGTAAGAACAGAATTTGTCAAGCGCAAATATAACTGCTAGAAGTTCCTTTTTTGTGGTAGCGTAGTTCATTTGGGCAGGATCTAAGGTTCTACTGGCATAGTAGATAGCATGGAGTTTCTTGTCCTTCCTTTGTCCTAGAACTGCGCCTACAGCGTAATCACTCGCGTCGCACATGATTTCGAACGGTAGTCTCCAATCTGGTGGTTGCATGATTGGTGCGGTGATAAGGGCTGATTTTAATGTTTCAAATGCTTTTAAACAGTCGTCGTCGAAGACGAACTCAGCATCTTTCATTAACAGGCCGGTCAGAGGTTTTGTGATTTTCGAGAAATCTTTTATAAATCTTCTGTAGAAACTGGCATGTCCTAGAAAACTACGTATTTCTCGTACGGACTTTGGAGGTTGGAGATCTTTTATAATCTCTATTTTAGCTTTGTCTACCTCAATCCCTCTATCTGATATGACATGTCCTAGAACTATTCCTTGTCGGACCATAAAATGGCATTTCTCCCAATTTAGGACGAGGTTTACTTTTACGCAATGTTCTAGTACCATTTCTAAGTTTTGTAAGCATCCTTCGAAACTTTGTCCACATACCGAGAAATCGTCCATAAACACGTCCATAATGTCGTCTATGAAATCTACGAAGATTGCCATCATGCATCTTTGGAAGGTTGCTGGAGCGTTACAGAGTCCGAACGGCATTCGGCGGTAAGCAAAAGTACCGTAAGGACAGGTGAATGTAGTCTTTTCTTGGTCATCAGGATGGATGGGAATTTGGAAGAATCCTGAGTAACCATCTAGATAGCAGAAATATGAATGTTTGGCTAGTCTTTCCAACATTTGGTCTATGAAGGGTAGCGGGAAGTGATCTTTGCGCGTAGCCTTGTTAAGCTTCCTATAATCAATACACATCCTACTTCCAGTCACGACTCTTTTTGTTATCGATTCGCCTTTTTCGTTTTTAACTACTGTGACTCCTCCTTTCTTTGGTACGACATGAACTGGGCTAACCCATTCACTATCGGAGATCGGATAGATGATTCCTGCATCTAGTAATTTCTTTACTTCATCTCTGACTACAGTGCTCAAGATGGGGTTTAGTCTTCTCTGATGCTCTCGAGAGGTTTTAGAGTCTTCCTCAATTGTAATTCGATGCATACAGATCGAAGGGCTTATACCTTTTAAATCGCTTATGTTGTAGCCTAACGCGGTGGGGTACTTCTTTAGGACTTCTAATAACTTTTCGGTTTCTGGTTGTCCTAAGTCGGTGTTGACTAGAACTGGTCTTTTTAGTTCATCGTCTAGAAATTCATATCTGAGGTTTTTGGGTAGTGTTTTAAGTTCTAAAGATGGGTTCTTCGGACCTGGCATGTGATTTGGTGTCAGTGCTAAGCTTTCGCTTAGGCTGTCGTCTTTGTACGGTTTACGCCAATTGTCGTCTTCAGAAATGTCGGGTATTTGAATCTTTATTATTTCTGAATACGTGGTCTCTTCATTTTCAAGTTCTCTTATGCATTCGTCAATTTCGTCTACTAAATAGCAGGTATCGTCTATTGCTGGTGCTTGTAAGAACTTGGTGAGAATGAACTCTATCTTTTCTTCTCCTACTTCGAATGTTAGCCTTCCTTTCTTCACGTCTATAATCGCTCCGGCTGTAGCTAGGAATGGTCTTCCTAAGATAATTGGGGTTACAGTGTCCTCCTTGATGTCCATGATTATGAAGTCGGTTGGGATGTAAAATTGTCCTATGCGTACTGGAACGTTTTCCAGTATTCCGACGGGGTATTTTACTGATCTGTCAGCTAATTGTACGGACATTTTGGTTGGCCTGAGGTCTCCCATATTCAGCTTTTTGCATATAGATAAGGGCATAACACTGATACTGGCTCCTAAATCGCATAGAGTTTTATCTATTACGAACTTTCCTATGACACAGGGTATGGAGAAACTACCTGGGTCTTTTAATTTTGGAGGCATGCGGTTCTGAATAATAGCGCTACACTCTGCCGTAAGTGTAACTGTTTCGTTATCCTCGATCTTTCTCTTATTTGACAGGATCTCTTTGAGAAATTTGGCGTATGACGGCATTTGAGTTATCGCTTCTGTAAAAGGAATAGTAATATTCAACTGTTTAAGGAGCTCTACAAATTTCTTAAACTATCCTGAAGTTTTAGAGTTTATTAGTCTTTGCGGATAAGGGATAGGTGGTTTATATGGCGCTGGAGGTGCTTGAGTTTTTTCACTTGCGGTATCCTCCTTCTCGTTGTCCTCCTTCTTCTCTAACTCAGATTCCTTTTCTACTTGTTCAGTTGGTTTTTGTTGCATGGCTGAGTTTTCGGTCCTCGGATCGATCGGTTCGTCCAATTCTTTTCCACTTCTTAGTATCACAGCATTTGCTTGGCCTTTGGGATTCTGTTCGGGTTGTCCAGGAAATGTGCCAGCAGGTGCGGCAGCAGATGCTTGCTGTTGAGCCACTTGTGATATCTGAGTTTCTAACATTTTGTTGTGGGTGGCTAAAGTGTCTACTTTTCCTGTCAACTGTTTAATTTGCTCGCTAGTGTGTATGTTTTGATTCAGGAACTCTTTGTTCGTCTGAGCTTGAGTAGCTATGAACTTTTCCATCATCAATTCGAGGTTTGATTTCCTAGGTGCATTCTGAGCAGCTGTTTTTTGATATCCTTGCGGAGCAGTAGGCATTTGCAATGCATTTTCGCTTTTGTAAGAAAAGTTTGGATGATTTCGCCAACCTGGGTTGTTGGTATTTGCGTAGGGATTCCGGCTAGCAATGGGCATTCGGGTGCATTATGAGTGGTGCTTCCGCATAGCTCGCAATTTGGAGTTACTGCAGCGACAGTTGCAGTGGGGTTAACGGTCAGACTGTCGATCTTTTGTGCTAGAGCATCTACTTTAGCATTGAACTTTTCAAGGCTGCTGATTTCGTACATCCCACCTTTCGCTGTGGTTTTCTCATTTGGAGTGCGTTCACCTCCCCATTGGCAATGGTTTTGTGACATGTTTTCTATTAATTGATAGGCTTCATCGTATGGCTTATCCATAAGTGCACCGCCCGCGGCAGCGTCTATTGTCAATCTAATATTGTATAGAAGCCCATTATAGAAAGTATGGATTGTCACCCAGTCTTCTAGACCGTGGTGAGGACATGTTCTCATCATATCTTTGAATCGTTCCCATGCTTCGTAAAGAGATTCAGTATCTTTTTGTCGAAATCCGTTGATTTGAGCTCTAAGCATAGCAGTTTTGCTTGGCGGAAAATATCTCGCTAAGAAGACGTTCTTCAATTGCTCCCACGTCGTAACGGAGTTGGATGGTAACGATTGTAACCATGTCCATGCTCTGTCTCTAAGAGAGAATGGGAAAAGACGAAGTCTTATCGCGTCTGGAGTTACTCCATTTGCTTTCACTGTGTCTGCGTATTGTACAAACTTCGTTAGATGTTCGTTCGGATCCTCAGTTGCGTTTCCTGAGAATTGGTTTTGTTGTACAGCCGACAGCAATGATGGTTTCAGCTCAAAATCATTTCAGGTAATAGCTGGGGCAGCAATGCTACTTCTAGGCTCCATTTGATATGGTGTAGCGTATGCCTTCAGCGGTTTGTTCGGAGGTCCTTCAGCCATCGTCGGTTCTTCTTCGGATTTGGGAATGGGAGTGAGAGGATCAGGAATGTTATGTTTGAGTTGGTACTCAATGATTCGGCTTCTTAGATGTAAGAAGCGTTCTAGTTCTGCGACTGAAGGTTTCAAGATATCGCTTTGTGGGCGATCACTTGGCATACAATCAACAACACTAGTAAAGGAAAAAATGAAAATTGTTTACCTAGTCTATACGGCGTAACAGAAGGTTACACTATTGACTAAACGGGTCCCCGGCAACGGCGCCAAAAACTTGATCGCGACTTTCTATGTCTAATACAACTAACTGCAAGTGCACAGTCTATCGCGTAGTAATAAAAGATATCGATCCCACAGGGACTCGTAATCAAACTAGCATTCTCGGGAGTTACTATGTTTAGCTAGGTAGAATATGTTTTAAGGGAATAAGATTGTCACTAAAAGGGGAAACTAAGATTACTGTTTAGATTTTAATTAATTGAATCGATACGTAGTAATTGTGTTCTTCAGGGATTTGATAAGTTACTAGTGTATGAAATAGTTTTCATAGTTTATTTAAGCAGAAAAATGGAGATTTGAAGACTCTCGTCTCACGATGGTTATTGACGCTAATCATAATCCTAAGGGCCAAACGTACACTTTCGTATCCCATTCGGGGTTAAAACTATTTTTTGGAAATCTCTAAGTTCTAATTCGTTTTAAAGTGCTTTCGCTGTTATTAAAACAAATGCCTAGTGTTTACTATCTGACCTTACCGCAGCTTTCGCTTGTTGGTTCGTATCTTAATTAATTTCCCACTTTCGTGGCAAAACTACTTTTAAATAAGTTCTCGCTTTCGCGACGAAGTTTATTTCGTGAATCAATTTTAAACACTTAGACCGTAAATTACTTTTGTGAAAAGAAAGTTTTCAAACAAGAGTTATCAAATCCCATTCGAATTATCACTACATATCAATTACCTAAGTTTAGCTAGACATGGAATTAGGAAAAATAAAACATAAATAATAATAATAAATAATAAATTGCATTATAATAAAACAGAAGTCGATCAAAATGAAAACCTGTAAATAATGCCAATTGGCCTTTGGGCAGACCCTCCACAGATGTTGGCAGGATTCTGATCTTTAGTTCCAAATTGATCGTACAGTGCAATAGGTATTATAGAAGAGCGGAAATGGAAATGAGGAATTGAAAAGGGAAATAAAGGAGAGGAATACAAATAAAAACTGGAAAGTAAATTTGCTCTGGAAATTAAATTCGGCAGCACTTCGTGGTATGAATGCAGCTCCCTTTTTGAAGTCCCCTGCTTCCCTTT
Source organism: Lathyrus sativus (assembly GCA_963859935.3). Taxonomy (NCBI): domain Eukaryota; kingdom Viridiplantae; phylum Streptophyta; class Magnoliopsida; order Fabales; family Fabaceae; genus Lathyrus; species Lathyrus sativus. The sequence goes on along the minus strand of OZ012740.1, from coordinate 440,944,544 downwards.
TTATAGAAGTGGAATCCCAACGGTTATCTCTGAGGATGATGGACCTTGAGGCAGATAATTTAGGGAGTAGTGGACCATTTAATGGGAATTGGAACTGCTCTTTTGACGTGTAATCTGAGTGGGGCGTTTTTGCCTGCATGACGGTCGTCATGCATTTGTGACGGTCGTCACATCAGCAAAAACAGTCTGATGCGCTTTTCATTGTGTTTTCACTCCTTTTTCGTCCATATTTCATCTGGGATTGCTTCTTTTCTTCATGTTGCCTTGTTTAGACGTGATCGTTGAATACCTGCAAAAACATCAAACAAATACACGGAAATAACCCGAAATCGGATCGAAAACGGTTAGACTTTAGTTGAATTATGCATGAAAATATCTATATGATTTCGTGTTATCAATGAGCTTACTGAAATAACCGGAAGAACTCGGGGTTTCGATACATCATGGGCTTGAGCAAACCGAAGGAAGCCGGGGTCTGGATACCACACGAGCTTACTGAAATAACCGGAGGAAGCCGAGGTCTGGATACCACACGGACTTGAGCAAATCGGAGGAAGCCGGGGTCTGGATATCACACGAGCTTACTGAAATAACCGGAAGAAAGTTGGGGTCTGGATACCACACGGGCTAAAGCAAGTAAAACTGGTGGAATGAACATATCCATCAATAACTCTCGCCGGGGTCGGGATACCACGCAGGCTCGAGAGAAAACATCGTTGTCAGTTGGAGATACAACTGGAAACAAGAGGTAATAACCTGGCTTATGTTTCAAATACACATTTTTAAATATGGTGTAATTCTCCATACGAAATGGAAATGTTACATGTTTGGATGGATGCTATGCATAATGCAAAACGCAAAGGAACCGCTCCAGTAAAATAAATGCTGAAGAGAAGGAGCCAACTCTGTTGGGGATGACTGGGTGCGCCAAGCATGATTGGACTTATGATGGGGAAAACGAGCCCTAGATTGCCTTCTGGAAATGTAATCCCCTGGGAAAAACTGCCCTGCTGCGAATAAAATCCACTCTGCTGGGGATCACAAAATCAACTCTGCTGAGGAAAGCAGCCCTGGATGGTCCACCAGAACACAATTCTTCTGGGGAACAAACAACTTGGTTGGGGAGAACAAATCCACTCTACTGGGGAAATCAACCCTGGATGGCCTTTCAAAATATGACTCTACCAGGGAATAAGGCAAACTGCTGGGAATTATTCCCCTCTGTCGGGGATTCCACTCTTCTGGAGATTTGAATCTGCTCTGCTATGGATAATGAATAAGATTTACTGGGGAGCTATCCCAAACTTTCTCTGCTGAGGATGGAGAATAACAATTCTCCGGGTCAATCTCATTCTTTGGGGAAGAAAACATTCTGCCGACTTTGTTGGGGATCTGCAGGGGATGCAAATTAATTGGGGAAATATCCCGAAGGAAACTCACTTTGACGAATACCAATGACCAACTGGATCCTGCTACGAACAACAACTCCGTTGGGGATCACCCAATGAGGGAATCATCATCTACCTCTGCTTGGAGAAATGAGAAAAAAACTCAACAACAACAACCTCTGCTTAGGGAGATAAGATTCATCAACGCCGACCTCTGCTTAAGGAGATTGAGTCTTAGACCCTGTGGGGAAACAACATTGAACTTGTCCCACTGCCGGGGAAAACACTTCCATATCTTCTTGTCAAGGGATAGGTGCACAACACTACTGGGGAACCTCAGTTTCAATCTGCTGGGAATAAGTGCAATTTCAAACTGCTGGGGATAACTTCATAATATCACCGGTGAGTAACTTTTGATCTAACATCATCACCCTGGGGATATAAAGGCATGTCAGTTTCACTAGGGATAACCAGATGTGCCACATATAATTGGTCTTTAGGTTTTCTGTGAAGGGTCAGGTACAGCTGACGTTGGGCAATGTCCTGTCTGGATACAGGGTCGGAAAATGACTTGTCTGGATACAAGGTTTAAAGGTCTTGTCTGGATACAAGGTTTATGAGTGGCTTGTCTGGGTACAAGGTTTGAAAATAACTTGTCTGAATACAAGGTTTATGAAAATGACTTATCTAGATACAAGGTTTATGAAAATGTCTTATCTAGATACAAGGTTTGAAAATAACTTGTCTGGATACAAGGTTTATGGTTGAAGGGTCAGGGGATGTTTAACATGACTTCTCGACATTCATCTTGAACTTGAAGGTTGACTGAACTTGCTTGAATGGCTCTGAGTAGCTCTGAATATATGGAGAGGAAAAGTTCCTTCGCTTCCAATTTTGCCCCAGCCTGTGGGATTTCTGTAGAAATCTTCCTCGAAAGGGAATTTGAAATCTCTGTAGCTTGATGGTTTGATATGAACTGCCTCAGCATCTTGAACCTCGAAGAGGTACTTAAAGTTAATTGTCCTCTGGATAAGGGGAGTTTTTGTGCTCTTGGGGTAGCTTGCCCCAGCCTTGCAATGACTTTACCCCTGATTGGCTGATTTGGAGAATTGCCTCTGACTTCGAGAGATTTATCGAATCTCGACCTGACTGTCCCAGATTAACTAAATCTTGAAATGGATGACTCCCCTTATGTGATCATTTAGCATGCCCCTGCTCGACGGAGCTCTCCGGTGTTTTGCATCTTAGCTCAATCAAACTTCCCATTATAAAAACTCTCCTAATGTCAAGTGCTTACTCGCAAGTAAAACAAATCGTTTTGCAAAAGATAATATTAATGTAATGCATATGACAGTTTTGACATCCAAGTATGTTCACTAAAAAAAAGTTGTGACATATAATGAACGAATCACTTATCATAACGTCAATGTTAATACCAACATGGTAAGAAGAATCCTTTTAGGAGTCAGTTTTGACGCAATCTTTACTGAAATATGCTTTCAAAACAAACCTGCTTGAGGGTTATAACGTGGTCAAGTTCACGGTTTGAAAGAAAGGGTATAAGGCTCAAAGTTCTATTTTAACCCACCCACTCTCCTTGATGTTCTCCAATCCTATATTCAGCTAATTCGACACAAGCGCTCACCTCTCAAAGGCTGAATGACAGGAGTGACGGTTCAGGAAACCACAAGTTTTTGGAGTGATAGTCACTCGTTTCTCGTCTTTGGTGTCTGAATCACACGACTTGTTCTATATTGTTTTTCTGATTTCCCTATTTTTCCTGGACTGACTCTTCTGAGTAGATCTTTTTGGTTTTGAAGTCCAACGGGATGCCCTAATTTTTTGCCTAAGCCACTTGTTTTCAAGTTACCGGCTTAGCGGGCTTCTTCTTTTGTTTCTCTTTTTTTTTGGGAACAAATCGTGTGACACTGGCTTGTCTACTTGTTTGACAGGGTTGTGACTGTCTCACTCCTTAGTCAGTGATGGATAACCATTGTGGTTCTTTAGGTACGACCTCTACAGGTGTGATTGATCCTCAAACGAGAACACTCCCTTTGCAATTTGGATGTTCGGTCGAATTAACTAACACCTACCCTACCCCAGGTTAAGGTTGTGGGTTTTTTTTGTTTTCAGAAAGAAACTCCTACTACTAGGCTCAAAGGGGTTGACAAGGGATTATCTTCCTTATATCTCTGATGTTTAGGAATTTGAAATAATGCATGTACATCATCAACATAGGTTTTATTCAAAAGTATACTACTGGAAGTTTTCGTCTTTCAACTTCGTCATCCTCCCTCGGATTCCGCTTAAACAAGCGTTGGATATCAATAAAAAGCATTGAGTGAAAACGAATGGATTTAATCAAAATATGCATATTCATTTCATTATCATTATCAATCGAAAACAAACACGTTTTACAAATGAAATTTGCACTCAAACAGAAAAGAAACTACAAATGCAAAGGAATGACATGATAAAAGGATTTCCAGCTTCTGGGAACTGGGCTTTCAAATCTGGATTTGCTGCTGGACCAGCCCTCTTCAAAATTGCTCGTTGAAGTCAGTCGGATGCTCTTCTAAACATCTACCCTCGGCAAATTCCTCCATAACATTAACTGCTGAACCCACATGGTTGGATGAAGGAAAATCGTTGATCTGAATACCATGAGGTGTGACTGAGAACATATTGGAGTTAAGCAGAGTGTGAATCTTACTCTTAAGCACCTTGCAGTCTTCGGTTGAATGCCCATGTGCCCCAGCATAGTACTTACAGCGGGCATTGACATCAAAGCTTGGTGGATATGGAGTAATCTTTGGATTAATCTCCTTCGGCACTATTAACCCACCTTTGTTCGGATCTGGCAACATCTAACTATGCGATATCGACAATTAAGCGAAATGTCTCTCTGGCTTTCTAGGTTTTTGTTGAGCGTGCTGACGTAGCTAATGACGGTACGACCGTTGACTCTGGAGCGGAACAAATATCTGATACACAGACCCAATAGATTGCTGATTCTGAACAGTCGAAATGTCTAAAGACTGAATCTAAGGTATCGGGGACTCCTTTTGTTCAGATACTTCATCCTCAGGCTTGGCCCAGGAACAGGCAATAGCTGTGGGCACAGAGATTTCGAAACCAAAGATTGCAAGACACACTCCTGACCTGATGCAGCTTCAGGGGAAAGAATAGGGATATCAGCTTCTTTCGCAACAACTGGAATAAGACAACCTGGTACGCTCATCCTGCTCGGTGTGAACTCAAATGCTTTTGAATCGATCAAGTCCTGAAATTTGTACTTAAAAGCCTTGCATGTCTCCATATTATGCCCTGGTGCCCCAGAATGGAAATTACAATGGGCACTTGCATCATATCCTGATGGTGGCTCACCAATAAGTGGAGCCAGAGTCCGAAGTTCAACAAATCAAAGTTGAAGCAAGAGTTGCAACAACTGAGGATAAGTCATAGGGATCCGATCGAAGCTTCTGTCGGGTCACTTCGGCCTCTGCACATACCTCTTAACCTTAGGATTGTCTTGGGAAATGGGAGGTAGCTGCTGACGGGTAAATCCTAGAACCCCAGGTTGACAAGAAGTTCTTTGAGGCACATCACGCCTTAGGGGAGGTTCCACAGACAAAGGTGGAATAACCATTTTTGCCGCAACTTCAGGCACATGATCGCTTTCTTTTCTTAGCACATTTCTCATCACTTCTATGATCAGGCCCATCTGAGTTTTCAGTTGATGAACCTCCTCCTTAAGTATCTTCTGATCCAGACACAAGGCTCACATGTCCACCATGAATTGTCCCATTTGTCCTCGGACTTCCCTCAACTCTGCTTTAATCTGCTCCATAGTCAACTTCTATCTTCTTTGAAGAGTTAATGTCAAAAATTCCAAAGAAAAACCAGGTCAGGATAACAAAGACCTAACCTCAAACACTTGTTATGCAAATGAAATGCAAATGTCATGCGATGCAATATGAAATGCAACAAACACAGGATCAAGTTCACACATTCTGCAAGACAACATAACGAGATATCTCTCACCTCGGGTGGGGAATCTACTGGTTTATAAGAGGGTATCCCAAAGGCTTTAAACAAAGTCCTATGCACTAACCCTCAAAAGTTTTCCATCATAACGATGACTCGTAAGACAATAATCCCTTCAAAGGATGGACACAGAGTTATGTCTTAGTAACCTTCGGAATAAGGTCCTACAGTAGGTCCTCAGAGTCATGGACTCCCAGGTCAGAAATAAAGACGTCATTACGACTACTTGTAAGACATAATCATCCCAAAGATGTCTCATTCGAGCGGTGGGATTCAAACCAACTCAACGAGTCTTAAGTCTCGCAAATCAAAAAGAATCCACCTCCTAATCTTAGTGTATACTAGAAAGCTCGGGTAGAAAGCTTTTATTCTCATGAACCAAACCAAAAAACCTAACCGGTTAAAACGAAAACAACATAATATTCACAAATATGGCACATAAACAAACAAAATAGGCTAAACCCTCTTAAAGTCCCCAGTGAAGTCGCCATTTCTGTTGCGGTGAAAATTGGATATCAAGCTATTAAATTAACTTGAATCTCAATTCTTTTACAACCGAACTTTAATTTATCCAAAGGAAAGGTCTAAAGAAAGAAAAACCCTTTTGCGATGTAACGACAACGCTAAGAGATTCGGGGATCGGGGGTTGGTTATACCTAGGAAAGGTGTTAGCACCCTAAGCATCTGTAGTACTCTACAGGAACCTCTTGTTTGTTTGTATGCTAAATTTGTTAAGTGTTTGCTATGGATTGGGATAAAAGGTATAAGTTAAAACCTAAAGATATATACATTAAGTTTGCTCGCAAAGACATCGTGTCCTCTGCCTACGTATCCTAACTAGGATAGAATCAGAGCAATCGTAGTTCACCTCACAAGTTTAAAGAACACTTGATTATGACCAAGGTTCAAGGGAAAACAAACATGACAATGTTTGTGTGGAGTTTGACAAACTCCCTAACCTAAGTTGAGACACTCAAGAGGGGGAAGTAAGAATTCATGATGATGATTCTTACATAGAGTTGACGAACTCTATCTTATGGTTCTAGTTAAAGAACACTCCTAATAGAAGGTGGGTTTCTTAGAATGAAAGCAAAGTCTAATGGCTTCTAAACTAAATTTTAAGGTGACCTAACAAAGTCAAGAGAATGGTTATGAGTTGTTTATGACACAAGGGGTCAATGGGAAGACCTTTCCTTTGGAAGGAGAAAGGGGAGGCAACTTGGATGAGAACTAACGAGTTCCATCCCTTGGGGAAAAGAAAACTACTTAATAAAGCAATGAACATGATGAAGATAAAAGCATGGTGACAACCATTAAATGAACATGTTAAAGGTAAAAACCAAAGATGCATTGAAGACGATCAAAGGAAATAAGCAAAGCAAGAAATGTGACGACAGATCAAGCTTAAAGTAATTTCTCAGAGGAAACAAATTTGTTCATGGTAACAACTAACAAAACATCCTATCATGTTGACTAACACAAAGGGAATGAAAGATAAGCAAATGAACAAACATGAATAAGCATGGTGAGAAAGAAATTCATCAAGACGTACGATAACGATCTCAAAACGTAAACAACTTGCAAGTGATGAAGGGGTATTAAAAATACAAACAAAATGGAATTTCAAATTATCACATGAAAGTAGACATTTACATGAGCATAACACAAAAATAATGAGTGGAAAAGGATAAAAAATGAGCAAGCTATGAAAATATGAAAATTGGATGAGTTAAATATACAAAACATGGTTAACAAGTAAAAATAAAAAGAAAATGCAAGGGGTGGGAGTTGAACCCACGCCCTTTGGCCTAATCAGGCACGCGTGTGAAAAAATGAGAAAAAAAAACAAAAGGTTGATCCTCCTCAGGGATCGAACCTAGGTTCAATGGGTACAAGGCGCGTTTCATGGCAAGGTTTCTACCACTGGGGTGGCTATACATCCGTTGATATAGCCACCCCAATAAACATATAAGGCATGGTTTGGTGGATTTCTGGGCAACATGAAACAACCAAAACAAGGCAATGCATGAAGATTTGGAACTTGATAAAAACACCATGGATTTGAATGAAATTTTAGTGTAACTTGAGTATTTTTTAACAAGGAACATAGTGGTGGTGTCAAAATTGTGAGATCATGCTTCAAATAAAAAACACGATAGAACATGCCCTTTTGAGTTTTGAAATGCATTTTAAGGATCACATGGCACAACAATTGCAATTTGGTGTAAGGAAAAGTATGGACAAGTTATAAACATGATGCTGAATGAGTTCCAACAATGGTTTTATTCAAAACAATAATGATTTAAAAATGAGCATATGAGTTGCAAGTGTGCTTTGAAAAAATGCATTTTGAAGTGAATCTCAAGTTTCAATCAGTGTTAAGCCAAATCAAATACACACACACACTACATACATACGGATGAGTGAATTCAAGCAAAGGTTTTGGTTCAAAACAGGTTGATATGAAAACTGTCAATCAAGTTGCAAATTGGCATGAATAAAATGCAGGCTGAAGTTCAAAGCAAGTTTTGTGCATTTTCAAGTCAAACCAAACACACATACAACTTATATACATGTTAACAAGTGATCTCAAACACAAGAACTAGTTTCAAAATGGCTGTGGTGAAAAATGAGGTTCATGATACAATATTGGCATTTTGGGCTGCAAGTTTGAGTTCAAATCAGTGTCAATGCATAATTACTTCAAGTAAATCACATACACACATTGCAAATATATTGGCCAATGAGTTTAAGCACATGAACTGGTACAAAACAGTCTGGTATGGGAAATGATGATTTTGCTGCAACATGGTAGTTGTGAAATGCATAATGAAATGAAAGTCAGATTCTAAGCAGATTCAGATCAAAGCAAGCACATACACACATTGAAAGCATGTTGGTGAGTGAAATTAGACACAAGGGAGGGTCTCAAACTGACTGTGGCAAAATGTGACACTCAAGTTGCAAAATAGAGTTCACGAAATGCAATTGGATGTCCTGTTAAGATTCTAGGTATGATGTTCGCAAGTAAATCACATACACACACCACATATATGTTGTCAAATGATTCTAGGCACATGGATTAGTTCAAAACAGGTTGTGACAAAAAATGGTTCCTTAATTACAAATTTACATATTGGAAGGAAATGTGGAGTTCAAAGCAAGTTCTGTGCATATTCAGATCAAACATACCTTACACATAAGTCATAAATCAAACAAATGATGTTTCTACAATTCAAGCTTGAACCTAGATCCAATAGAGCCAGAGCTGGTATGATGCTTGCAAACATAGTATGAGTGCTTGTGTGATGCAGTGTCAAGTGTGCAGGTGGGAGACATTCAATTCATACATATAGTGCTCAGCCTACAAACTCTAATTATGTTGATGTTCACATTCATGGTTTAAACAAAGGGATTTCCAGCAAAGGGATTTCCCTTTCTTGAAATGAATTTGATCATAACTCCAAATCTATGCATTTTATGATCATGGACCACTTGGATACTTTTGTAGGATTTGTCAAGAGCTTTCCAATGAGCTTTGAACCACTTCATTTGGATGTGCGGTCAAGGAGTTATGGTCTTGCCCCTTTCGAAACCCTAATTCCCGACTTTTGCGATTACTCTTCAACCCTTGATCCAATTGCCATGAAATTTTATGGGTAGATGCAATATGTTATTAGGAACATTTTTTATTCACATCTTGAGGTTAGATTCCTCATTGTTGAAGAGTTGACTTTTCGGTCAACCGAACGATCGGTGGCTACCGAGTCGACTATTGATGCTCTGGACCTCCTGAGGCTTTGAAACTTCTTGAATGGACTTTACCAAGTCATATGAACATCATGGACCACAATCCCATCATTTTAACACATTTTAAATCAAAGGTCAACCACAGTTGACTTTTCCTTGCTCGAAAAACCCTAATCGGGTGTCCTGTATTTCACTGCTTTTGATTCCTGGGTAACAACCTCAAATTAGATTCATGCTTGATCCAATGGAATACTCTTGATGATGTGGAGACCCCATGTCAAAGAAAACCAATCCAAAACATTGACCGGTCAACCCTCGAAACCTCGATTTCGGCTGCACAAAACCCTGATTCTTCTGTAACTTGACAAAGACCAGTTGGAAAGGGTTAAGGTTAGATAAACATGTGAATATGATCCTACAATGATGATGAAGATCTAAGGGGTCAAAATTTGGGGTATGACACAAAGGATGAAACTTTTGAGAATTTCAAAAGTTTGAAGGTTCTGGTCAAAACTCAAACTAGCAGAAAGGTTAAGAGGTTGAGAACCGACAATGGCCTTGAGTTATGCAACAAAGTGTTCGACAATTAATGTGTTGAGTTTGGGATTGCAAGGCATAAGACTGTAGCATGTACTTCTCAACAAAATGGTTTAGCTGAAAGATTCAATCGAAAAATCCTTGAAATGGTTAAATGCATGTTGGTTAGTGATGGATTAAAGAAGGTGTTTTGGGTGGAGGCGATATTGATAGAAGCTTATCTGATAAATAGATGTCCGTCGATTGCCTTGGGAATGAAGACATCTGAAGAAGTTTGGTCGGGACACCCACCTAGCCTTGACAGACTGGGAGTATTTGGCTGCATGGCCTATGCTCATATTAGGCAAGACAATGTCAAACCTAGAGCTCTAAAATGCATGTTCATGGGATACCCTGAAGGAGTCAAAGCTTATAGGCTATGATGCCTCGAGCCAGGTCACAAGAGGTGTATCACCAGTAGATATGTAGTTTTCAATAAAGCAGAGATGGCTTTCAAGAAAACTGATGATGCTGGTGATGAGCTGGAACAGGGAGAGATTTCTGTTGAGGTGGAACATGTTGATGCTGAATTGCGTGTCCCAGATGAAGTCGAAGAAGACACGGAAGATGTTGTCGAAGATGAGGAGACTGATAATGACTACCTGCTAGTAAGAGACAGGTCGAGGAGAGTCATCAAGCTACCTCAGAGACTTGGGTATGCAGATCTTATAGCTTATGCCTTAATCTCAACAAGTGACGTTCTAGACGAAGAACCTAGAGACTATAAGGAAGTTATGAGGAGTCGAAAGAAGACTGAACGACTGAAGGCCATGGATGATGAGATGAAATCTCTTTATGATAATAACACCTGGGAACTGATCAAAAAACCTGCTAGAGCCAGGTTAGTCATTTGTAAATGGATTTTCAAATTTAAGGAAGGGATCGAAGGAGTGGCACCGAAGAGATACAAGGAAAGATTGGTTGCTAGGATTCACTCAAAAATAAGGTGTCGGCTTCAATGATGTGTTCTTTCCTGTTGGGAAGCACAAATCCATTAGAATGTTGCTTGCCACGGTGACCCAGTTCGACCTTGAACTGGAACAGATGGATGTGAAGACTGCGTTCTTGTATGGTGATCTAGATGAAACAATCCTTATGAGGCCACCTGAAGAGTATTTAGAAAAAGGGAAGGAGAATTATGTGTGCAAGCTGAATAGATCTTTATATGGATTGAAAAAATCTCCTCGATAGCGGAATAGGAGATTCGACAAGTTCATGGCACACATAAGTTTCATTAGAAGTCAGTTCAACCACTGTGTTTACTTCAGATTTCAACCTGGTAATTCATTTGTTATTTTGTTACTTTATGTGGATGATATTCTAATAGCAAGAAACAATGTCGAAGATGTAATGAGGGTAAAGGCTAAACTTAATAAGGAGTTCGACATGAAGAATCTGGGAGCTGTGTCCAAGATTCTTGGGATTGACATCCGAAGAGATGGAAAGCAGTCGAAATTATGCTTAACTCAAGAGGCATACCTACGGAAGATTCTCGAAAAGTTTGGTATGTCGAATTCAAAGCCTGTTGTGACTCTGACAAACCCTCAATTCAAGATGAGTATAGATCAGTGTCCCAACGCTGATGTCAAAAGAACTTATATGAATATCATTACATATGCTAATATAGTGGATTCTTTGATGTATGCCATGGTTTGTACTAGACCCGACATAGCATATGCAGTAAGTCTTTTAAGCAGGTACATGGCGAATCCTAGAAAGGCTCACTGGCAAGCATTGAAGTGGATTCTAAGGTACATAAATGAGTCTCTGAGTAGACTCCTAATTTATGATGGAGCCTTAGGTGAAGATAGTAAAGCAACAATCGAAGGATATGTCGTATCTGATTATGCAGGTTGTATGGATTCCAGAAAATCTATTTCTGGATATGTGTTCACTATGTTTGGAACAATAATCAGTTGGAAAGCTACACTTCAAAATGTCGGTGCCTTATCAACCACTGAAGCGGAATATATCGTTCTAATTAAAGCTGTGAAGGAAGAATTGTGGCTAAAAGGTTTTGCAAAGGAGCTGAAACTTCAAGGTCGAGTTATCACTGTTAAATGTGATAGTCAAAGTGCAATACATCTATCGAAGAATTCAGCCTATCATGAGCGAACCAAGCACATTGATGTGAGGCCGCATTTCGTCAGAGGGGTAATCGAGCGTGGAAAAGTCCAAGTGCTGAAGGTTTCGACAGATCATAATGCTGCTGATATGATCACTAAGACATTGCCTAGTTGCAAGTTTTTCCATTGTATGCAGTTGATAAAGCTGCATGAAAAAAGCTAGTTTCTTGATATTATAGAGTTAAATCCAAGGTGGATATTTGTGAGATATTGGATAGAACTCTAGTATGGTCAAAGTGTATCTTCTAGTTTGACAGGAATTAAGCATGAGGTCGAAGTCTGTTCGCATGCTACTGTCGGAGTAATGAGTGTTGTAGTCGAAATTTGTTCTAACATGCATTAGTCAATATTGCTAGGTTTGTTAGCATATTGAATTGGGCCTTACTTGTAAGCCCAGTTGTTTAAGTTAGCTTGTAATGGGTAATTGTTAAAAAGCCCATTAGGTTAGTGTGTTATTTTCCTTATAAATAGCATGCTAGTCTCTCATCTTGGCATAAGGAAAAATAGGAAGATAAAATCCTAATTTCAAGAGAGAGAGAGAGAGAGAGAGAGAGAGAGAGAGAGAGAGAGAGAGAGAGAGGTTATTTTGTTATTCTTGTATACTTGTAATCTTATTCTAAGAGAAAGGAAAGAATACCAGTTTATAACCAATCTTTGTTGTTCTTTGTTTTTTTACCTTGTTTTCTTTGTTAATCCAAACCCTTGCGTGTTTCTTAATCATCAAGAAACCGTTTATATTTTGTTTCAAGACATCCAATTCACAATAACCAACATATAGGAATTCAAACCAAGTTCATATAGGTTAAAGACATATAACCATTGGCCAAGATAAATCTTCCAACAAGGTTATCCTCTACGTGATCAATAAGAAATTGAAGAAAACAAAGAGATTGTGGCTAGAAAAACTATATGAGGTATTCCACTCAATTCTATTTTTTTCATTTTCCTAAACTTTAAACACCTCATTTTCCTCTTAATTTATTTCTCTATTATTTTATTTAAATATGCCACTACTAAGAGTTATAGATATTATGGCGTATCACACAACACCCCAACCCTCTACAAAAGAAACATCATTTAAAATGGTATACGGTTCAGAAAATATGATTCCTATAGAAATAGATACACCCACCTCGCAACGTAACTTTGTTGAAGAAAACATAACATTAATAAATTTGTATTCACCCCTCTCACCACTATAAGTGTCATTAAATTCTCTCTAATGTCACTAAAGGTCATGAAAAATACAAGTTGAATATCTTTATTGATTTATTTTTGTAAATAAATTAAGAGAACGAGTTAGGTCTCAACTGCAGTGTGAACAATTATCATGTCCCCCAAAACATGGAACTCAATGAACTTTAGACATTGTTATAGTTAATTTATACTTTCTGGTCAATAAGACAAGTTATTGTCTGCATGATTTTTTTTTTCTTGTTTCAATAAGTCAAAATATTAATAAAGTGATATGGTGACACTTTTTTTTTCTTGCAAGGGCAAGAGTTTTTAATGAGGCGGAAAATTTATTAAATTTACTCTCCCCTGTGATAATAACATATAATTTTATTGTGCCTTATAGGGTATCTTGTGCCTTCAGAGATATCATTACACCTTGGATATTGTTGCATATTCCAGGGTATTACTCCATCTTCCATTATATTGTTGCACCCTTCGGGCTATCAACACACTCTATGGGGTATTGTTTTTCATAATTATGGTTCAAAGTCATTTTATTAAGTACTTGGAAAAATCACTCACATAATACTTGGATAATACTTTGCAAATTACTTGACAAAACTCAAATAAAGTTACTAAGCCTACTAATATTTGGCGAAAATGTGAAGATAAAGAAACTTTTAGTATGAGGGATTAAAGAAGATAATATGAACAAAAGTATTCATTAAGATTCAACCCATATGCTGCAAAGGTTACAAATAGACTAGCAACATAGGAAAATAAAAAAAAATACAAAATACAAAAGAAAAAACATAACTTTTTACCTGTCTTGGACATGCGATGCCTCCTTTTGGAAAAGCAAAGCCTTCTCCTAGGAGGAAGAGACTTCTCCTTTTCCTCTTCAACTTCTTCCACCACCCCGTCTACCAATTTACCATCTTCTATCACTTTAAAAAGTTCAAGCTTATCAGAGAAAGGTCAGGGTATAAGATCAATACTTTCTCTTTAGCTTTCACGAACCCCTAATCCATGAAAATAGCGACATCCATGTGGGATTCCTCCGAGTTATCCTCCAAAGTACTCTTAGCAAGGGTGTCAGATGCAACAACCTCCTTAAGAGTCTTCACTTGGTCCATTAGCCTCGCCACTTTGTATTGTAGATTCTGTAGGGCAACATCTTTCTTCTTCTTCTTCTTCTTCTTCTTCTTCTTCTTCTTCTTCTTCTTCTTCAAACATTTCTAAAGCACATCGGACCTTAAAGTATTTTGTCTCTATAGATGACAAGATTTCATTAGCCAAAGCCAATAGAGTCTTATCTAGCTCATAATTAATCTCTTGAAATTTGTACATTAATTGTCCTTCATGTTTCTGCATATAGGTGAACTTGTTTACCATGGATCTCACTAGAATCTCGCTACACACCAAATGAGTTTCCATCATTTGAAACATCTATTTTGAACCTTGTAGTCGCGCCCTTTAAATGTCATCCATAATTTCAAGACGACCATAAGCAAAACTAATGTTGGAAATCTCTTGCCCCACATCAAATGCGCTCATTTGACCATAGGAGACATCATAAGAGGTATTTATTCAAAAGAACGTGAAATGTCTTCAATTACAAGTGTGCCCTTCCCTAGGTCTACCTTGAACATTTTGATGGGAGACACCTTCATTTTTCTAGATGAGGAAGCTCTCAATATGTTGTTGGGCTTTACATAATGACCTTAGCCTTTCCACCATACTTTCTTTTCTTAGATGAGAGGATAAGTACCCCAAATCGATCATTCTTTGTGTTGGTGCAGTTGTCCCCACCCTCTTCATCCTGACCTTGTCCAAAAACGCATTCCTTTGTGCTAGCAAAATAGGGATCATCTTTTCTGTATAAAATCATCAAACAATGAGCTAGAAATTATGACAAACAAAGGACAAGAATAAAGGTATAATATAAACTTATGCAAGAGAGCATCAAGTCCCACTTTATTCCCTTCCTTATTCATTAACTCCCTAACATTTATGAGGTATGTATATGTTCTAAGAGGTCAACCCTATCATTCTCATATTCAATTAGGTTATCATAGTTGAAACCCATTATTGACACTTGACCCCCTACTAGTTAAGGGAAAACCTAGGGACTCCCTCGTTGTAAAACATGACACTGATATAGTTGGCATCACTCTACAATCGAAAGAAGTTATTTTTTCAATTCTTATATTTCGAAGAGTGGAGAGATAATAGCCCCTTATTCGAGATGATACTTACAAAAATCCAATTTCTTCTATCTGTCCCTTTTATTCCATAGAAAGAAAAACATCTATTTAAAGTAGGCGTAATCCTCAATCCCTATAATCGCCCTTTATTCGAGATGCTGCTTATAAAAATTCAATTTCCTTTATTGACCCCTTTTGTTTCGTAGAAAGAAAAACATTCTCTTAAAGTAGATGTAATTCCCAGTTCCTTTGTTGACCTCTTTCTAATTATATTTTAGATATCACAAACTAAAAGACATTAAAAGACAATTGCTTGCCTTATCTTATGCAAAGTATATAGAATTATACTATTACTAACAACAAGTATATAATCAAATAACTTTCCATATGAACATTTTCATCTTCTAAAATATTTAAAGATGATGATTGATGCAATGTTAAAAAATATTAAATTTAATATATTATTTTCGATTTTCAGTAACAGGTGGATTATATATTCAGGTACAATACTTGCATAACTTGTTTTATAATATTTTAAAAATATTTTAGAACATATATTTTGTTAGTTTTTTTCGGTTATGATACTACTTATCTTATCTGAAATCATTGTGACAAAGAAAGTTAAAAACTTGCAACATGTAAACAAGATAGAATGGCTTTTGCGTGCAAACAAGCACTGAAATAATCTCTTAAAAAGCTTCTACTTGCAGCATAGTACACGCTTCATATATATTGCTTAAATTTCTCACATCAAGTTAATAGCTATAACTTCCATCATTATAAATATAAAATGATTTATATCAGTCTGCAGGTCCATCCCGTTCCGTTCTCATTTTTAATATAAGATTAGTTAAAATTTTATATTTGTATATCCCTTTATATTTTGATAAACTTTTATAAAACGGATTCTAAGTAGAATAGACATGCTCGTTTGTCATCTATACGTGTAACGCGTTTGAAATATTTTTAGGGTTCGCAAATAGTAACTTATGTGTGAAAATAGTTAACTCCATTTGTTAAAATGAGGAATGACATGATACTCCAATTTGTGAGGCTAGTGTTTGTCTAAGTCGTTGTACTTATTACTTCTTGTTTTTCTTTTATTTTTGTAGCACTAAATATAATAGTGGGAATTATCTTGAACGGTTTCACAAGAGTTAATGTATGGCTAGAAACACCTCTTTAGTTTGCGTACTATGCTTCTAATTTAACAATTCCAATCAAACTCTTAATTTGAGTTTGGATTAATTTATCTTTTCTTAATCAAATTATTGAATTCAGGTTCATTGACAGGCCAAATATCTGAAAGTCCAAATTATATGATCTTAAATAATTCAAAGTTAATCGAAATAATATTTATTAAAACTCATTGAAATAGAGTAATGTTCACTAAATTATTTATTTTGGCATTATTTCCTCAATAAATGATTAAATATCCATTACCAACCGATCTCCAAAAAGTCTATGACAAACGCAATTTTTAATCATGATTATAATTTTGGATATTTTATTTGAATCAAATAATTTTGGATATGATTTCTATCTAATACTAATAATTGCATTGGGTTAAGTGTAATGCATTATGTGTGTTTGATTTGGGTGTACGGCATAAAATTGATTTGAGATGAGTTAGTTTTAGTTATTCTTTCCATTTTAAATTATAATAAGTTGATTTTTAAAAAAAAATTATTCTAAATTATTAATTACTTTATAATTATACTAAAGTATTACAATTTTATTTTATCATATTTTATCTATTTTTTAATTTGAATATTTTTATGAAAGATACTCACAGTTTTAAAATGATTATTCCTTCGGTTCTATAACGAGTGATTCAGTTAATTTTTCACACAAGTTAAAAAAAAAGATTCAGTTAATTTTTCACACAAATTAAAAAAAAAAAAAAAGAGTAAGTGAAAGAAAAAGAATGATATTTTTACTAAAGTATTCTTATCATGTATTGAAAATGATAAAAATAATTAATTTGAGAGTAAAATTAAAAAAAAATGTTGGAAATTGAAATGAATTATTTATTTTGGAACACTAATTTATTCTAAATAGGTCATTCATTATGGGACGGATGGAGTATCATTTAAGATTTTTGCATAGAATTAAAGAATGCAATAATATTATCATAAGATATTGTATTTTTACTAAATTAACTTTATTAATGTATTGAAAATAGTATACAAAATAATGATTAAAGGACACAAATAGAAAAATAATCATCATTTCTACATTGAAAAGTGAGAATGACATTTATTTTAAAACATTTTTTCCTTAGAACAATCGTTTTGAAATGAATGGAGTAATATTTGTTAGGGAGTTCGGAGAGCGCAGAAAGGGTTAATGGACCAAACATTCAAGATTTAAAAGACATTGACACCACATATACAAACAAAATCTTAAGGCAATGGGGATATGAGTTACCTCTCTAATAAACTCAACATTTTCTCAATTCCTAGTCGATGTGGGACTTTAGTCCTTTCACATTTGAAACTCAATAATCTCCTCCACAAGTGTGAGTCACCCACATCACTAGCCTTGATTAACACTAAGATCCACTTCCTCTCTTCCACCGAGTCAATCAGGACTCTGATATAAATTGTTGGAGACTCAGAGGAGCGGGGTTCGGAAGTGTCAATGAGTTAAACATTGGGATTCATGAGACGTTGACGTCATATATCCACCCAAAAGCCTTGAGGTTTTGGGTGGTTATGTGGTGTTGACGTCTCTTGGTTCCATAAATGTTTAACTCATTAACACTTTTGGTGTTCCTCAGACTCTCCAGCAAATGGTATTAGAGTCTGGTTAGCTTGATGGGAGAACGAAAGTGGATCCTAGTGTGGATCAAGGCTAGTGATGTGAGTGACTTACACTTGTGGAAAAAAATTGTTGGATTTCAAGTGTGAAAGTGTTAAAGTCCCACATCGACTATGAATGGAGGAAATGTTGAGTTTATAGGAGAATCGATCCATACCCCATTACCTTAAGGTTTTTGGTTTATATGTGGCGTCAAGGTCTCTTGGATCCTTAATATTTGATCCATTAACACTTCAGGACCTCGCTCCTCAAACTTCTCAACAAGTGGTATCAGAGTCCCGATTGACTCGGTAGGAAAGCGGAAGTGGATCAAGACTAGAGATGTGGGTGACCCACACTTGTGAAAAAGATTGTTGAGATTCAATTGTGAATGATTAAATTCCACATCGACTAAAAATGACAGAAATATAGATATATAAGAGAAATGACTTATACACCTAATACCTTAAAGTTTGCGTGAATATGTGGTGTCAATGTCTCGTAGACCCCGAACATTTAACCCGTTAATACTTCCGAGAGCGAACAATATTATGAGTATTTTATAATTCTTCATTTCGATGCAAACTAATTATATTTTAATCATATAAAATAGTCAAAAGTTAGTATAATTTAAAACAAAGAAAGTAAAAATAAGTAGAATGTGAGTAATTATACTTAATTAATTTATAAAAAAATTGGATTAAACATTAAACTCCAATGTACAAATAATATTTTAAATAAAAAACTATAAATTATAAATGTAAGTTAGAATTAATTTTAGACATATTCAATTATATGTTTTATTTCAATTATGTTCAAACATATTTCACACTTCTAATTTCGTCACAACTTAGACTAGACTATTTAGACCTTTAAAGAAACTAGTTTTACAATAGGTGGTGAGACATCCATTTTCTTATTTGTCTATTTAAAAGAATGTTGATCCATTATCACATGGCTTTTAAGTAACTAAATTGTATGGTTAATTAAGAAGGTCCAAAACTAAACTTTCCTCTGATATGACCCAACTTTGTAAAGATGTTGTTTTTAAGGTTTCTTTAACTCACCCATCAACTTAATCAAGTATTAATTAAACGTTACCATCATAATTTACTTGACATTAGTGAATGTAGTGCGGTAACATGTTGTATCCACAAATAACCATAATTAATTTATCCACAATATAAGCACAAGTCTACTAGCTTCTTTGTGGTACCACAATTGTGAGGTCAATAATGTCAAAGAAAGTTGCTTAGTGGAAATTATGCCGTCCAAATTAGGCTTTTGTTCTACTCTTTCTCTTCCCACAATTAAGTTAATTAATTGACTTGTGCACTCCAAAAAATCTCTATATAAAGCTTTCAAAATTCCATCTCCAAACACATCACAACTAGCAATAGAGAAGTGACATTTCAACTTGTGTTAGATATGGCCACCAACAACCCTTGCACTCATTCCTCCTTCCTCTTTTTTCTATTGCTTCTACTACATTTTACTTTAGGTACATTTTTTTTCCTTTTTTTTTTTAATGAAATTTATACATATGTTTCAATTGAAAAATTACATGCAACTTTCATGTGTTTCACTCATAATAGTTATTATTGAATGAAAAAAAGACATTACGTAAAATCAAATGTGAGTTTTTCAAAACTAAAGTAAATTATCATTCTCCGTATTTTTATTATTATTAATGATAAAGACACGGAGAATGAAAGCATGAAATGTTGATTGATTTGAAATAATTTATAATTGTAGAAATTTCAAATTATTAAGTTGGTGACATTTTTTAAAGAAATATGTGGTGGAATTAATATCAAATTAATTTGTAACCAACTTAGTAGTTGAAATTGTAGCATTAATTAACATGTTCTCTAAATAATAATGCTATGTATTTTATATGTATATAGGAAAAAGCCAGCTACAGGTGAATTATTACTCTAGCAGCTGCCCAAAAGCTGAAGAAATCATCAAGCAACAAGTCACTGCCCTGTATCATGAGCATGGAAACACAGCCATTTCATGGGTTAGAAACCTCTTCCATGATTGCGTTGTTAAGGTGAGCACAAATATTCGTAACATCAGAGTCGTTTTAAGTTTTTAGAATTTTGGTCTAGATTAACGACATTTTCACCGTGACAAAATAAATAGAATATTAAAAATATTTATGCAGTCATGTGATGCGTCCCTGCTTTTAGAGACGGCGCATGGTGTAGTATCGGAGCAGACATCAGAGAGAAGTTTCGGAATGAGAAACTTCAAGTATGTCAACACGATCAAAGCGGCCGTTGAGAAAGAATGTCCTATGACAGTGTCATGTGCTGATATTGTTGCTCTTTCGGCTAGAGATGGCATTGCCATGGTAAATAACTGATATGTTTACTATTTCTATCGGTCAGATATATCAGTTATTCAATAATTATTTAATAAATTTGAAAAAAGAATATTTAGTGATTGATTTGTATCTATACTTTAATTAGTTGGGAGGTCCTTCAAATATTGAAATGAAGACAGGAAGAAAAGACAGCAAAGAAAGCTACGTAGCAGTAGTGAAAGACTTGATTCCAAACCATAATGACTCCATATCCTCAGTGCTATCTCGTTTTCAAGACATTGGCGTTGACCTTGAAGCCACAGTTGCTCTTTTAGGTACAAAACACATTCTTGCATTTATTTCTGTTACAACTCATGCATAAACATAATTAACCACCTTTTCGTTATTATGTGTTTTGTTTTAATCACCTAATAATTCAACTTTTTATTGATCACTTTTCATCAACCAGGAGCACACTCAGTTGGAAGAGTACACTGCATGAATCTGGTCCACAGACTCTACCCAACAGTGGACCCAACACTAGACCCAACACATGCTTCATACCTAAAACGTAGGTGTCCAACACCAAATCCAGATCCAAAAGCTGTCGAATATGTGAGGAACGATCTGAAAACACCTATGATTATTGACAACAATTACTACAAGAACATTTTACAAAACAAAGGTCTTCTCACTTTGGATGCAGAGTTAGCCACTGATCCAAAAACAGCACCTTATGTACAAAAAATGGCAGATGATAATGGTTACTTCAATGAGCAGTTTTCAAGGGCTATTGTTTTGTTGTCGGAGAATAATCCTCTTGTTGGAGATGAAGGTGAAGTTAGAAAGGATTGTCGCTATGTTAATGATAAATAAGTATGTAATTAGCTAGATTGATGTTGCTCGTATTTTGTGTGTTTGATTTTATATGCTTAGAATAATTAATGTCATTGGGCTTAGCTTTATTTGCTTGTACTTTATTGTAAGTTGTTCGTGGATATGTTACTTCACCCTACAAAACCAAATTATATTATAAAAAAAAAAATCACCTTTTCATGGATACATTTGTTTTTAGTCTACCGTTCTTTGATTCTCATATTTTAATGTCACATGATGTTTTGTTTTTATGTGTTTTATAGGATATTTTTGGAGAGAGTTTTTCGTTGTAAATCTCAAATAATTATTTATGGGGTGATATTTTCTCGTCATAAACTTAGAAATATTAACTAAATTTATGTTTCAAATGTCAAAGTTCTACAATTTTAAACTCAAATTGATATTGAAAATATTACAATTGAAAATGGAGAAAGGTTTTGTTAAAACATAAAAAACCTCGAGAGCTATTCACAAGGGATGATGATACATTTATGTAATCATCGCTCAATGTTTCAAAGGATCCATTTTTGCTACTATTTTATGGTTTTTATTCCACTTTTGTCTAATTTGATTTTTATATATAGAATGAGAAATTGCTGCTCAAATATGATGAGTTTTGTGCTCATTGACATTGTTATTTATTATTTGGTAATGTATGAACGACTAAACACAATATTTATGTTGTCCTCTTCATGTGTATGTATGATTCAATAAAAATCTTGTAAAAAATCAAACCAACTCAAACTGTATATTTTGGTTTTGTTCAATTTTATTTATAAAAGTCAAGCGAACCAAACCAAACCTCATATTTTTTCTCTTGCGTTTGGATGAATTTTAGTGTCAAAAACGCCCAAACTGCACTGCAAACACCTCTACCTTCGGGTAAGAGTCAAAAAGATTTTGGGATTCTATCTAATTGAGCGGGGAATCAAAGCAAACCTCGACAAGTGCAAATAAGTGGTTCGAATGAGCGCTCCAACCTCATAGAAAGAGGTCTAAAAGTTAAATGGCATGTTGGACTGCTTTGAACGTGTTCATTTCATAACCAACCAGCAAAGTTACCTTTTTACAGGTTGTTGAGGAAGGAGGCCAAATTCGAATGGACTCTAGACTGTGAAGAGGAGTTTGAGTCATTGAAGAAAACTATTGTTACGCTGCCAGTGCTCACTCAACCGTTCATGGGAGAAATATTGTATATGTGCCTAGCAATCGCGGGGGAGGCAACTAGCGTCGTCTTGATTAGAGAATCCAAATCTAACCAGAGCCATGAGTACTTTATATCGAAGGCCCTAGATGGGGTAGAAAAGCAATACCAGAGGATTGAGAAAGTAGCCTTGGCATTGGTGACGACATCACACTAGCTCAAAAGGCATTTCTTTGCACAATTATGGGTGAAATGACCCTCGTACCTCTAAAGCGAGATCAAACATATGCAATAATCATGGACGAATCATCTTAGAACTGAAGAAGCGGTATAAGCATAATATTAGAGAACAATTATGGGCTATTAGTAAAAGTTTCATTGAGATTCGAGTTCTTGACCACCAACAATCAAGCAGAGTATGAAGCGGTGATTGTAGAAATGACCTTAGTTGGAGAGATGGGGGTATATTACATTTAGATGATAACAGACTCTTAATTAGTTATCTCTATGATAAAAGGGGAGGCCCAAGCAAGACCCATTATTGCAACGATACCTCAAGCTAGCTACCGAAAAGTTGGAAAGATTCAAAGAATTCAAAATCGCTTATGTTCCACAAGAAGAAAACACTTGTGCTAATGTACTATCCCAGTTGTCTAACAAAAAGGACCCCGAGATTAATCACCCTTTCGTCCAGAAGACTAGAAAAATCCTAAGCATTAAAGTCCCGAGGGAAATAGTATCAGCCATAGCTTGCACTGCCTCATCATCTTGTATGTCCCCAATACAACAGTACATCGAGATAGGGAGTCTTACGTAGGACCCTTCTAAAGATGCCCTGATAAAGATAATGGTTGGTGAACATAATGTCATTAGAGGTACTTTAAATAAAATAGGCTTATCTACACCATTACTGAAATGCCTAGGGAAGGAGGAAGCCTCTTACGCCCTTTTAGAAGTACACGAGGGGATAACCAGGCAGCATCTCAGAGCCCATGCATTGGCCAAAAAGATTCTAAGGGAAGGATATTTCTAGGCGACCATGGTTTGGAACGTCCAGGAATACATGAAAAAATGTGACAGATGTCAGCGAAATGAGATGTCTTTAATGCTCTATCTACATAGCTCTATGTTCTAACATCCCCATGGCCATTCCTGCAATGATGATTGGACATCCTCAATCTGTTTGCCTCTACACAGGGGAAATCCAAGTATTTGATCATAGATGTGGAATATTTTACCAAGTGGATCGAGGCAAAAACACTTGAAAATATCATTGTAGCGAATAACCTAAAGTTCTTCAAAAGGAAAATACTAGCTAGATTTGGAGTCTCCCAAGCCATTGTGGAAGATAATAAAACACAGCTAATTGATAAAAGCTTGAAAATCCTAATGAAGGAGTTAAGGATCAAATAAAACTTCACTTTGGTGGAGCTTCCTTAGATGAGCAGGCAAGCCAAAGTAGCCAATTTGGTGCTAGTTAGAGGCCTAAAGCGGAGACTAAAGGACGCCAAGGGTAATAGGGCCAAAGAACTTCCACATGTCTTGTGGGATTATCACACAACTTCCTAGTCAAATAGAAGAGAAAACCCTTTTCCGGCATACGTACAGTATAAAAGAGGTTATTTTAGTAGAAATTGAAGAGATGAGTTAGAGGATGGCTAACCTTTTACTGATAGAAGATAATCACAAAGTAATTAGAGAAGAAGTCAAACTTTTAGAATAAAAAGGATGATACCCTCTTTCAGTGTTCTGTCTTTCTATATTTTTAGGATTAAAGAGGGAAAAAAGATTAAACGCATTTCTGCAAAGTTTGCACACTCGTCTTCAAAACTAGCCACCCGAAAGGCATAGGTGGTAGAGCACATACATGTCCACTTTGATCCGAGTCATAAATCGGGGACAAGTACATGAATCCTACCCTTGGCAGAGGATGGTCTTTTATGACGCAAAACACTTAACGAAGCACTTGTCTGACAATTATTACAAAGTTATGACCATGTCTTATTGATCCCCGCTAAGGGAAAAAGTTCCACAAGGAAAAAGACATACATAAAAGTGAAAGCTAAATACAACAGATATACCCTGGAAAAAAATTCATATAAATTACATAGCAACGATAGATTACAACGAGTCAGTTCAGGCGATAAAACTTAAAGGAACAATGAAAAGCCCGGAGATTAGGGACAAGCAGCTCCAGTTGGCACACCACATTTGTAAAGGTAGTTTCTTCCAGTTTATTGATGAAGGCCAAATATGAATTAAAATGAACCATCTTTCTTGGCATTTTTCAACTCTTTTCTTAAGTCTTTCATTGATTTATTCCATGTTCTTGTGAGATTCTTCAAGATAATTGATTTTACCTTTGGATGCCTTGATATTTGTGCTATTATGTAGGAAATTGGTTGAATCATCAAAGAACAAGACACATTTGAATGGACAAGTGTCACTACTCGAAAAATGCAACAATGGGGAGGCAAAAAGAAGGACAGAAGAGTCGCCACCGAACTTTATTTATCCCATGAGGGGAAAGGAAAATATCGATAAAACCTTAAGAAAGAAACGGATAAGATGGTCTCGCGACCAAGAACGGGTTCGAAAGCCGGTTATGCGAAAGGAAGGTATTAGCACCATTCGCATCCATCGTACTCGATGGGAACCATTTGTTTGTCGATGTGTGAAGGTATTTGCTAAAAGATTATTTCTAAATGAGTGTTCCAAAGGGATAAAGAGAAAGGTTAGAAACCGGGGAAGGGGAGGTAAAGGGGGGAAGAAAGGACTCGGTAGGACTTCGCGGTCTTAGGCCTACGTATTCTCAACATATATGAGAAAGTCAGAGTCGACGTGGTTCAGGGAACTGCGGATATAGGGGGAAATATGTTCGCCAAGACATCGTCGTCTTATGCCTACGTATCCTCATATGACATGAGAAATCAGAGCAAACGTAGTTCGGGATTAAGGTTAACCGATGTTTTCATGGATGATGTTATCGTGCGCATTCTAGCAGTTTAGGCATATTGCTGCTCGACCATTGGAGACTTAGGCGTTACCTGTTTGCGGTAGAACGGACGTAACATATCCTTTTTTGAAAGATTAGGTTTCTCCATGCGAGGCAAGGTGTCACGTTTGATTTGTGGAATTGATTTTAGGGGTGAAATATGTCATCGGATAGTAACCCCTTGCGGGTACCCAATTCTTTATCTCAAAGTTTTTGTTATGAAATGGTGTGGCGAACGTAGCGTCTTCGTATTGAAAGACGAGTATCAAGACCACACACACTACAATGAGTATCCTGACACTTGGAGAGGAAGAAGTCTATACTCAATCCTCTCTCTTTAATTCAATACAAAGAGAACTTCATTCTCTTATTAAAATGTTTTTGGTTTTGAATGGTAAGTGCTTTGTGACGGTAAACCCTACGGTAAATGTCAAGCACTCGGGATAGGAGAATGCGTACGCCTAACCACTCTACGACCATTCAAGTTTTTGTTGTGAAAATAACTTTGAAAAAGGCACTCGGCACAGGACCGAGGTTTTAGGAGAGTGTGATGTGGTGAATACGGTTACGTCTTCGTATTGAAGGACGAGTATCGAGACCACACACTCTACAACAAGTATCTCGACACCCAGAGAGGAAGAAGTCTACACTCAATCCTCTCTCTTTAGTTCAATACAAAGAGAACTTTATCCTTTTATTAAAGATGGTGAATTGGTTCAACAATTGTTTAAGAAAATCCGCTTGATGTTGGATCAAGGGTTTGATTGCTTAAAAAGTTTGAGGTGATACGAACAAGGTTGATGGCGATGCACAAGGCAATCGACTTACAAGGTAAAAAATGGCTCGATGTGAATCGAGAGTTTGTTTTCTTGAAAATAGTTTTTGGAACCAAAGGTCAAAAATGACCAACAATAAACACACACAAAAACCATAAAAACACAACGGGTTGGTCGGCTTAAAACAACACAAAACACAGGAAAAAACGGCATGAAGTGCCATCAAGGAGTTCACCGTGTGAACTCCTTGAAAAAAATATGCTTGAGACGGCCGACCGTGTTGGATGACACGGTCCGTGTCAAAAAGTGCCTACAACATGAGTTTTTTGAGGCAAAACAGCGGGCTGACACGACCGCACGTGTCATACGACACGGCCGCCCGTTTCATACGACACGGCCCGTGTCAAAAAGTGCCCAGAAAAAAAGATCTTTGAAGTAGACAGCGGGCTGACCTGCTATGGTCGACCGTTCGTGCATTGGTACAGTTAATGAAGTATTTCCACTGTGTTTGAAATTTTGTTGTGTTGGTTGATTGGCTTATTACTATAAATAGAAGGTTGTTCATTTTAACACACTAACAATTGAATTTTGAGTAAATTGTGAAAACAATAAAAGTGAAATAGGTGCCTACATTTCTCTTCATCTTCATCCTCAAACAACATACAACACTACAATTACGCACAACCATTCTTGGAGTGCTTTGTGTCTCGTTCAGTGTGATAAGGTTTGAATCCGTTGATTGGAGATCCGGTTCGGGTGGAGAATTGTGGCAGGTTTTTCTTGAATAAAACCTTGAAGGTTTTTCCCTCCAAGATTCTACGAATTTGGGGGGTTTTGGTACGGATCGTCTCTACCAACATTCAGCGGTGCGAAGGTGATTGAGAAACGGAAGATTTCATCAATCTAGTAGTTGGGGCTGTGAAGTGTTGAAGGGAGTTCCAGGTTCGATTCGTTGGTGTCTAAGATCAGTCGGGCCGAGGGTTTGAAGAACTGAAAGTTATTCAACAAAGGGGCTGGAATCAGAGGTCAATTCACAACAATCGAAGGTCTTGATTCAACTCGAATCAAGGAGCAAGAAGTGATAGCATTATCAACATCGATAGGGAGTGTTTGTATTATTGCTTATCATCTTTTGTATAAACTACTACAACTCTACAGGTGATATCTATTATAATTCATCTCAATTCTATTTTTAGAATTGAGGGCAGACGTACCCCGAAGCGAGGACGGCGGGGGAACTGCTTCAACAAATCTTTGTCTCCTTTATTTTTCAGCATTTTCATTTTCAGCGTAAAAATTAAGTGATTTTAGTATAAGCAATTATATCAAATTTGAAGATTGAATTGAGTAAGTAACTGGTACTGTTTACACTTTAGTACAATAAACATTGTACAAGGATTTTCAAATTACTTACTTAAGTCAAAGTTCACTTGGAGTGTTTCGCACACCAAGTGTTTGATAAATTTCCTAAACCAAAGCTTACTTAGTTTACTTGCTGTGTTTTGTAGGCTGTGTTAAGCATTGGAACTAGCACTACTAATTAGTGGTGAAATCAATTGATTAGTGTGACTAGTGTGTTGAATCTAATAGTTCATTATCTTAATCCATAGGCTAAAACGCATATCCGGTCTTCTAATAACGGTTCGTTATAGACGTGATTTTTCGTTGGCCGCTTCCGCAATTTTTTTAAACAAAATTTTTAAACTAATTTTAATTGGTAAGCGCCAACTCATTTTTTAAATAGGGATCTATTCAACCCCCCCCCCCCTTCTAGATCCGCGCCATCATCTAACAAGTGGTATCAGGAGCACCGGTTCACTCCGTGCTTCAAGTATAACTTTGATAGAAAATGGCTAACGAACCTAAAGGGGCCTATAATAGAGCTCCCATTTTTAATGGGGAAAATTACAGTTATTAAAAGGACTGTATGCGGGTGCACATAAATTCCATAGATAGAAAAGTATGGAATGTTATTCTCAATGGTCCAATAGAAATCACTATGACCAATGCGAATAATGAAACGGTGCCTAAGCCCGAAGCACAATGGACCGAGGATGATGAAAAGAAATATAACTATAATTGGAAAGCCAAGAATATTCTAATATCTTCATTAGGTGTTGACGAATATTATCGGGTTTCCCATTGCTTAGCGGCAAAAGCCATGTGCGTACAAATCGCCCATGAGGGGACTAACGACATTAAGCTTGCTAGAATCAACACACTAACACAAGAGTTTGACCTTTTCTACATGGAGCAAGGGGAAACCATTGCGGATATGCAGAAAAGGTTTACTCATCTTTTCAATAGGTTACATTTACTTGGTAGGCCGGTGGCCAATGACGTTGCTACTAATAAAATTTTAAGATGTCTTAACAGGGAATGGCAGCCCAAGGTGACCTCCATAAAAGAAGCAAATGATCTTACTATTTTGGACCTAACAACGTTATTCAGAAAGCTACAAGAGCATGAACAAGTGCTCCTAAGCCTCGACCAACATGAAAAGAAAGAAAAGAAAGACAAAACAAAGACTGTTGAGAAGAAATCTATTGCTCTCAAGACTTCCTCCTCGAAGTCTCAATCTAAGGAGCACAGTGATTATTCATCAAGTGACGATGAAGAAGATGACAAGAGTGAGGATATGGGGCTGTTCGTAAAGCGCTACAATCGGTATGTGAGAAAGAACGATATTCAACACTCAGAAAAGAACCTTGTCAACTTCAGAAAGCAATCAAGGAACTCTCGAAATAATGACACCAAAGGAAGTAAAACCAGAGGATCGTGCTACAAATACGGAAAGCTCGGTCACTACAAGCCAGATTGTCCTTTAAACAAAAAGGGAAAAGAAAAGGAATCTATTAAATCACATAATAAGTCATCAAAGCCAAGAAGAGCATATATAGCTTGGGAAAGCGATAGCGACTCCTCCTCCTCTGATGAAAGCTCAAGTGATGAAGAAGAATTCGTGAACCTATGCTTTTTCACACATCAAAAGAATAATAAAAAGCAGGTACGTCACTCTAAATATGAAAACTCCTCAAAAATGTCACATTTCGAATTACAAGCCGCATTTAATACTTTACATAATGAAGCAACAGAAGCCTTTAAGAGACTTGCCTCTAATAAAAGAGTTTTTACTTACCTAGAGCACAAAATTAAAGAGTCTGAAAGGAAACTTGAGGAAGTTAAGGCTTCCATAGTGGAAAGTAATAAATCGGATTTTGAGGACCGTAGCAAATTCCTCGACTTTGGATGCGATACTTGTTATATTTGGCAAGGTGAAGTTAGAAACCTAAAGGCCAAACTTAACAAGGCTCTTGAGCCCAAAATTACATTTGCTATTGATAAAGCTGATTTTAGAAAAAGTATGGTGAATCCATATCAAAAATATACATATGTAATTAGGGATCAAGAGAGCAAAGGCAACTCTAAAGTTGACTTTTCATGCTTATATTGTTGCAAGAAAGGCCATTCCATTGCTAAATACCGATTTAGGAGATATTTGGTTCCTAAAGGCATCTATCAATGGTTGCCCAAATGCAACCACTTTGTCACTAACAAATTAGGACCCAATATGACCAACCTCTTTTCTTAATCTCTGGCTTATGTTTCATTGTTCTAGCATATTGCATTGCATAAAATTTTGCATTTACAGGGGATCAAGAGATGTGTGTATAACAAGAGGAGTTTTCCAAGGGTTCTAAGCCTAATCAATATGTTGTATTCAAGTTATCAAGTGGTTATCATCATCAGAAGAAGGACAAAGCCCTTTGAGAAAGCAAATCATTGTATGTGGTTTACCTCCTGTTTATAAGGCCATTTGAGGGTCATCTGAAGACCACAAGTCCATGGTTATGGAGGGGGATTTTCATTTAAGCTCATTGGAGACCTTGAGGGTCATTGTGGAGCTCATCCAAGTGTTTATGCCAAGTGTAAGTGGCTACAATTGAAAAGGGTTGGAATTAGGGTTTCATTTCTAATCAGGAAAAATCTGCTTTTTTGAAGCGAAATTTGTTTCCATGGTCTTCCATATGTCCTAAGGTGTTTTAGGTTGCAATATGGACCATCAATTATAATCAGAAGGGTTTCAATTGATCAGTTAATTGAAAATTGGGAGATTTGGAGAAAAGTCAACTTTGCAGTGAAAAAGTCAACTGCTGACTTTTTGAGGTCAAGATCATGATCCCTAATTTCAATATGACCAATGGGTGGAATTTGATCAAGAAAAGTCAAGGGAATCATGAAAAAAACAAAGGTTGTTGAAAGTTGCCATTTTGGGAATTAGGGTTTTAGAAACTTTCCATTTTTTGAAAGTTTTATGTTTGGAACAACCATTTTTCTTCATGATCAAGGTTTCAAATGAACCTTTGGCCAACATCAAAGTTGTTCCTTGTATCTCAAGCTTTCTTTTGAGTACCAATTCATAATCATATGATACTTGAAGCTCAAGTTATGACCAATCAAAGTTTGAGATTTCAATGATTTCAAAAGTTGGCAAATGGGACATATTTTTGGACCTACTTTGCAAGCCAATTTTCATTACTTTCTTGACGTCCAATGGAACTTTATCCCAAATGAGAGTTGTAGAGCATGTTACAAGATGTCTAGAAAGTCCTAGAAGTCCTCCATTGGATTTGTGAAGCTCAAGTTATGGATGCGCAAAGTTGGAAAAAAATAAGATAATTTCATAACTTAGAATTTTTTCTAAGTTGATCATGGGCAGTTTGCTTGCCACAATTTTCAACCACGAATTTCATGGTCTTCCAACGGTCCAATGGAAATTTAATCAACATGAAACTTGTTCTACTCCATGCCCTCTTTCATTTGAGCACAAGATCAAAACAACTGGATTTGTGTGCACAAAGTTGTCATGACTCAAAGTTGGTACATTGAACATTTTTGCCAAAGTTTAAAATATGGATTTTTGCTGATGCATTTTGCTTTATCAGCTCTAGCACTCTTCCATGCGCATGGGAGGCTGTGTTTGTTGCTCCCAAACTTTGCTAAAACCAGCCAAACATCCATTTTGTCAATTTTGCTCATTTTCAAATAAATTGCCCAAATGAGCTATGAGTCAAAATCAACACAACCGAATGCCCCTACCTATGTTGTGCAAGCTGACCAAGAAAGCTACTGATGCATAACCCTAGCAGCAACAGCTGTGCAATTTCTGCATCCACCCTTTGATTCAAAAATTGACATGGAGATGAAAATCTGTCCATTCACTTTCTTGTCTTGGTCAAACCCTAAAAACCTGATTTCATTCAGTATTTAAGCTAAGCATCAGTCCACACAAACCCTAATTAGTGGTAGTCTCCATTTTGAAGAAAGTACCAATTTGCATTTTGTGCTCCTTTGAAAATTCCCACGAAAATCACTCTTCTCTTCACTTTTTTTCAAACTCTTCATCGCAATCATATCATCCCAACACTGCTGGGAAGATATTTGCAAAAGAAGAGTGGTGTTTTTTTTCTCTCAAGCTGTTATGAAACCAGTTGGTAGCTTGCAAAGGGAAAGAGTTTCAAAACTGTTTTTGTTGCTAGCTTATTTTGGAGGCTGCAAGAGGTAAGCATCACAAAACCCTTTGATTTATTGCATCAGTAGCATTAAAACATGTGTTAGTTCTGTTTTGATGTTGTTTAGCTGTTTCGAGTATGAATATGCCATTGAATATGCCTTTAAAATTTGTTGTTCATGAATTGTGAATCATGGTTGAGGTTCTGTTTTGAGTGGTTAGGTTTTGTCATTATAGTCACATGTGTTGATTCATGTACTTGGCTATGTTTTGTGTGGAAATATGCAGCTGTGGTATGATTGGTGTTTGTGACTGTTCTTAGAGCTTCAGTTTTGATTCATGTCATGGCTGTTGTCTGATTGTGTTGGTTTGATTTATGAGGTTTAGTTGGTTGCCTTGGCATTGGTTGTTGAAACTTTGATGCATAAAGTTGTTGGTCATGATGCTTTATTTTTGTTGTCATTTGCTGCTGGATTTATGTCATTAAAACATGATTTTTGATTTCCTTTGTGGATATTATTTGGAAATATTACTGTCTAGTTTCTGTTGGAAGTTTGTCAACCCTTTTTGATCCATTGGTTTTCATGTTTGAACTTTTCAATCTTGGCTATTTTAAGATGTATGCCTAGCTAGTTTTTTTTTGCATATGTTCATCATTTTGTAGGTGCTAACATGTTGCATCTGTCCATATCTTGTATGTAAAAACCTGTTGTTGTTTCTGTTTAAATATGTTTTATTGAGTGTGCAAGAAATTTTTGAGGTAAAACTATTTGGCCTGCTACCTGTGTTTGATCATTTGCTACTAGATTTTTTCAAGCATGTTAGGTTAGTTTAGATGTGAAGACTCTTTTGTGCATTGCTGTTGTGAAGGCATTTCTGGTACATGAATTCATTTATGTGTGTTATTTGAAACATGAAAGAGTAAAAAGCATCAACTTACTACCATGGCCTATTTTGAGGATTGGTTAACCTCTTATGCTGTCAAATTTCTGTTGAGTCAATTGTTGTCATTGAATTATATTCAAGCTATTACTTTGTTTACATTAAACAAGCATTTGCATTAAGATGACAGTATTGTGGTTGATGCTTCTCATTGATGAACACCAAACTTTGCTCATTTCTGGACCTGTTTAGCTCATTAGGATTTGCTTTGAGCTGTCACAAGAGTTTTATAATGGAGAGTTGAGCTGTTGCTTCTGTTTTCAAAAATCAATTTCATTCTGGACCGTGCTCCTTGCATAACACTTTTGTTGGACATTGACGCATTGAGATTTGCTAGTCATGCTCCACTGTTGCCATATTTGTTGTTGCTCCAATCTACTATGCTCATTTGGCTGCTTTTTGTTTGTTCATGCTTAAATTTGGTTGTGATTGTTTTAACAAGTTTGAGAGCTTTCATCTATTTTGGCTGTTGGAATTAATGCGTGAGATTGATGTTTGAACTAGTAGTACTGTCATGGGATAGTGGGTTGATACTGTCATGAGAGTGGTGTATTTGCAATGTGATGCCAATCTGTTACTACTTCTGCTCATTTTTACTCATAAACATGTTGCTAACATTATTGTGACTATCGTGCTATATGTGCAAACTGTTTTGGATGTGCCTACTGTTATGCATATAATCACTTGTCTTGTGTGTGCCTTTGCCTTATGTTTGATTTCGAAGCATGG
Source organism: Lathyrus sativus (assembly GCA_963859935.3). Lineage (NCBI taxonomy): Eukaryota > Viridiplantae > Streptophyta > Magnoliopsida > Fabales > Fabaceae > Lathyrus > Lathyrus sativus. The sequence goes on along the minus strand of OZ012740.1, from coordinate 440,911,187 downwards.
TTGATGGCTGCTGTTGAGTCAGTTTTGGATGCCATAATAGGTTTTATTCCAGCAGTATTGTGAACTTGTTGGTTGTTGGTTTATTTTGAGTTGAGAGGATGTTTACTTTGAGTTGAGCACTGTTGGGGAAGTTCATCATGCCATGCTAGCCTGATGTTATTTGTTTTGTGCTTGCCATGCTAAGTTTATACCCATTGCTATCAAAGTTTGGTCTTTTTGCTAATTTGATTGTATTTGCTATCATGGATTTTGTTGTTTGCATTGAAATCATTGTTTTGAACCTTGTTGGATGTCAAGCCTGTTGTTATGGTATGCACTACTTTGTTGAATTTACAAACTGTTCTTATTACTCAGTGCATTAACATTCTGGCTGTTTGGATTTTTTGGCTAGGCTGCAGTTTAAATGAGTGTTATGTTTGTGTTGCTTTGGTAAAAGTATGTTTGTTATATCCTTGATGTATTTCTGTTGAGACTTGATGCATTAATCTTTTGGCCAGTTTCTGCTGAAGTTTGTCAGCTCATTAGGCCACTGCTCCAAAACTGTCCTCCTTGTTAAAACTTTTTTCTGTCAGCAGCTTTTGTCCATCATGTGTGGTTGGTTTGTTTTGTTGATTTGAGTGTGTGTTTAACTGTTGTGATCATGTCATTTGTCTTGTATGCTAACTGTTAAGAGTTGTTTGTTTAGAGGCTCTATTTCATAGCTTTGTGTCTTTGTTGCAACTCATGTATGATATGTTGAATTAGTGTGAATTTGGACCTGCCTACCATCTGAAATCATTTGGCAACACATCTGAATCATGTTCATGCTTTTCTTTGAGCCTAATAACATCTACATCAATCCATGATTTCCAAAACGTATCTCAAAAGCCACAACTGCATTTTCATTTGAATTTTTATCTGTGTGTGTTATTTGGAAAAATGGTTGATGTCATTGTGTTCCTCATGAAAAATCAAGCAAGATAGGCTAAAAGTTTGCTCAATTTGGTTAAGATTTGAGTAAGTTGCGTTCAAACCGTATTTTGAGTTTCACATGGTTTTTTGCCTTAAGATTGCCCAGAATATGCGCTTACTTTGGTATGTGTATTTTAGGGGTGGCGTTATACAATAGATGTATCGCCACCCCAGTGGTTAAGTGCCTTGCCATTTCGCCTCCTTGTCACCGGTTCGATCCCCAGCAGGGATGATTTTTATTTATTTTCATGTTTTTTTCCAAGTTTTATCTTTTCTCTTTTCTCTTTTCATTACTTTCAACCGCACATGAGAGGTAGAACTGGCTAAGGTCTTAGGCTTGCAGCCTTGGGGTCACGGGTTCTACCCATGGTTGGAGCCCCTTTCTTTTTATCATTTGTTTTGTTTAGTTTCTTTTATTTTATTTCCTTCTTCTTTTGTTTTATTTATTTTGAATTAGTTTTAAAATATAAAAATCCCAAAAATCATTTGTCTATTATTTTAAGTGTGTTGTTTTATTTTTCACCCTTTTCAATTTATTTTATTTTTCCATTCACTTATTATTTTTCATCATTTCTTTTCTTTTTCATTTCACCTTTGAGTGAGTTATTTAATGTTTACTTGGCCTTGTGCCATGATTCCCCTAGGATTCCTAGTCCCTCCGTTTAGGATGGGAGTAGGAGAGACATTAGGTGTTCAATTCTATGCATGATAACATTAGGATAGTTTCATTCCCTTTCATCTCAATCTTAGGATCACCATTGCATGACAACTTTAGGTTTGGTTTAGTCCCCCTTTAGTGTCCTTTCTCTTCTCATCTCAAAACAATCATAAAACACCTAATAAAGGTTAATGATTATTGTGCATCACGAGCCTTAAGCACTTGGGAAAGGGTTGTTGAGGGGTTTCCCTTAAATGGCTTGGATGTTTAATCTAACACCCTTTGAGTGATATGCGACGCATTCACTCCTAAGTCATAGTCTCTAGTGCGATATGAATTGCAAACAATCCAAAAATACTTATTCTCTAAAAAACACAAAAACAAATCATTCAAACTTCTTTTTCCCCTTTGGGGCCTTTAATCTTGGAAAATCATTTTCATAAGGAGAGTTTTGTTAACTCTTGGTTCTATCGCAAACGGTAATGCCTAAGTCTCCAATGGTCGAGCTGCATACACGAAACTGTTAGAACTAATTGTTAACCCTACTCGGGTAAAACAGTTGAACAAACCTCTGTTCCCTTTTAGCCCAAACTACGTTTACTTTGATCTTTCATACCAGATGAAAGTACGTAGGCACAAGACGCGATGTCTTGGCGAGCAACCTTGCCCCCTCTTTCACCCGTAGTTAGCCGAACTACGTTGACTCTGACTTCTCATTTCAGATGAGATACGTAGGCACAAAGCGTCGTTGCTTTGCCGAGTCATTTCTTTTTCTTTTATCCTCAAGCCTGTAGCTAGATAATTTCAATCACCCTTTTAGATAAACAACAAGCATGGATCCCGTCAAGTACGAAGGACGTGAGGGGTGCTAATACCTTCCCATTGCGTAACCAACTCCCGAACCCGAGATTTGGTTGCGATGACCGATCTTATCCCTCTTTTCGTTAGGTTTTCTCTGAGCATTTCCTTTCACTCTCTTGGGATAAATAACGCACGGTGGCGACTCTTGTGTCATTGCCGGACTCGATATTCGCAGTAGCGACAGCTGGCGACTCTGCTGGGGACAGGAACATCCCCTATGCGAGTCAATCCTAGCGCTTGTTTGTTTATTTTTGGGTGTGTACGTATGTGCTTTATCTTTCTTTATTTGCTTTCTGCATTTTACTTTCCGCATGATTCATTATTGTTGTGCTGTGGGGATGGATTATTCCGTTGAGAGATAAGCCAGACCCAGGCTTGAGTATAGACTTAACTTTAGAAGTGGAAAGTAGTGGTGAGCCTGTATGCCTTGCATGCACCAGCTAGCCATGAAATTTACGCTCAGATGAGATTCTCTTTGACTATTTTCTTTCTGACCCTTTGGGCTCGAAGGAATTTTGGATCTGGGGATTGTCGACTCTGGGAGCCGATCACTTGTGAGTCAGCTAAGTGAGGCCTCTTCAGGAGACGATGATGCCAAACCAGAAATGGTGAACGTATCATCATTTCTAGAAAGTCTGTGACACTGATGAACGCATAGGATGCCAAACCTTGTCAGTGGATAGGTCCTTACCTGTGAGAGGGATGGGGGTGCAAGAAACTCTAGCTTTCAGACTACCCGGTTCTTTACAGTTTGGATTTGATATCAAGGGGTCCTAATGTCAATGTTTGGTTATGACTAAAGCGAAGCGCCGGTCGTCTCAAACTACAACACAACAACCTTGATCCCCTGTTGCATATGCATTTTGCATTTTCATTTGCATATCATTAACATGTATTTGTGTTCCAGGTGTATTTTTCCTTCCCGATTCTAGTGATTTTTGTTCCTTTTCTGACATGGAGACTTTGAAGAAGACAGTTGCCTACAAGCTCCCTTCTCCCGATATCAGTTCCCTGTTGAGTTTGGTTGTTTTAGCAGATCAGAAAGTGAGAGAAGAATTCAAGGAGTCTTATGGGAAGTTACCCAGTCTGGTGTGCAAACCTTCAGTGTTTGAGTTGAATGGCTTATATGCTCTGCAACAGTTTTATGACCCTCAGTTGAGATGTTTTATTTTTCCTGACTATGTCCTGGCGCCGACATTGGAAGAGTATGTTGCGTTACTAGGGGTTACAATATTGGATCAGATGCCTTTCTACCATGATGATGCTGAACCTGATCTAGCTAGGCTTGCTTCAATTCTTCATCTTGATGCCTCAGAGTTCTCAGAAAAATTGACCAAGCTAAATGGAGTGTATGGGTTTCCTCTACCTGTTCTGGTTGACAAGGCTTTACAGTTTGCAAAAGACGGTTGTTGGATTGTATTCAATGCTATTCTCGCACTATGCATATATGGTATCATTTTGTTTCCTAACTTGCCAGATTTTGTGGATATAGATGCCTTCTATATTCTTGCTTCAGGGAATATGGTGCCTACCTTGTTAGGGGATATTTACCATTCTGCCCATTACAAGAACGAGAAGCGAAGGGGTAAAAATGTGTCTTGCTGTGTACCCATGTTGTACAGGTGGTTCTTCAGTCACCTTCCGAAGATAGGTCCGTTTGTTGCTACTGTTGGCACCTCATATTGGTCTGCTAGGTTAATGGGTTTATCTGCAGAAAACATCGTATGGTTTGACCATGACATACTTGGTACTGAAATCATATATAGTTGAAGTGGTTTTCCGAATGTCCCATTAGTCGGAAGGAAGGGTTGTATTAACTATAATCCCTCTTTGTTGATTAGACAATTTGGATATGCTTTAAAGGGTCCTCCTAAGGAAGAAGAGATACATAAATCTCTGTATCTCACAGGCTTGCTGGAAGCTGATACTTTGGTTAGAATGGAGTATGCATGGAGTAACATTCACAGACGAGGTAAGGCAATGTTAGGAAAGAGCAACAATTGAGCTTATGACCCCTACATGGTTTGGATCAAGGATAGAGTTGCTAAATCTCTAATGCCATTTCCCTCAGTTGCGCCCTTGTACCCCGTCATGCCTGAAGAACCTACTACCGTGGATATTCAGAAGTACAACCAACTGTTGCATGAAAAAGAAGAGTTGAAAAGAGAAAATGAAGAATTAGAGAAAGAAATTATCCAAATCTTAAGTGAGAAGATTGATGTTGTTCATGCCTTTAAGAGACAGACTGAACTTGTTAACAAGCTAGGTACAGACTTGACAAAGGAGACTGGCAACAGAGAATGCTCAGGCCAAGATTTGAACGCTGTCTATAGTGTGCTTGCTACCAAAAAGAAGGATCTGGATAAGGCTTACTTGGAGATCTCTAAATTTAAATCAGTATGGAATTCCACACTCACTAACAACAAGGAGCGAGAAGACAAGCTGAAACAACAGATTGCCAAGTTGAAGGTTCAGCTTAGGACGAAGGACGAGAAAATCTCAGCGGAAGAATCACTCAGATACAACAGTGAGCACAAATTGAGCCAAGCTATTGCAGACCTCAAGGAGTGTAGATTGAGGGCAGATACCAAGAGAAGCAGACTTGAAGCATGCTTCGGAGAAGGAGCCTGGGACGACCACGTTGATAGTCTACAGCGCACCATCAGCCGGCGAGAGAAACTCATACAAGGTCTACTCACCAAACCAGATCATCCTGAGACGCGGAAGCTGCTAGAGGATTTCCGGTCTCGGCACTCAGCTTGACTATCTTTCTTTTTACCTTGTTGTTTTGCTTTTGTATCGACCATCATCAGGCTTGTTGGTTGAGGTCATCTCTATTTTGTACTCAGCTGATGTATACACACTGTTGGTTGGTTTGTTATTATACAAGTTGTTATTCTGCTCACTTGTCTGTGGGATTTTTTCATGGTTGCTTTTTTCTGGGAACTAGAATCGAGGGGGAAATTTCCCTGAAACATATTTACATGTCTGTATTTTGCATTTTTTTCATCCTTCATCATTTTGCATAGCAGGTGTCCTTGGGACCATTAATCTTATCTCTGTGCGGTTTCATTTCTAGCAGTTCATAGGATAGCAGACCCGACATTCCACAGGTACTCTACGAGGGGGAATCAACAAAGGATTATGGAGCAAGTTCAGCTCGAGCTTCAGGAATTTCGCGAGAGGATGGCGCAGTTTATGGACATGATGCAGGGCGTAGCCAACGGCCAATAGCAGTTGAGGACATTGGTGCAACCTTTGGTGTCAAGAGTTGATGGAAGTGGGGTCCTACATGGTGGAACCGTTGCTGTACCACCTCCAGCGGAAAATAGTACGCCACGGGTAGATGCTATCCCAACAACGGTTGTCCCTCCGGGCGGAGGAAACCAGACTGGAATTCCCACCCCAGTTCCAATGGGCCCTGTACAAGGTAACAACGGTCTCCAGTGGGAACAAGATGATCAAGAGGACATCTTCTCCCTAGGAGATATTGGGGCGGGATTGCAACCCGATGCTGATAGAAGGTTCAAGGCAATAGAGGAAAAGATGAGAAGCCTTGAAAATCAAAGCGCTATGGGTCTGGATATGTTGAACCTAGGATTGATTCCGGGACATAGGATTCCTCCAAAGTTCAAAGTGCCAGATTTTGATAAATACAAAGGAACAACATGTCCAAGGGTGCATCTTCGCTCTTATTTCCGAAAGATGTTTGTGTACTCCAATGATGAGAAGTTGCTGATGCACTTCTTTGAAGATAGTCTGTCGGGACCATCCCTTGAATGGTATATGGGCCTAGAGCCAGTTAATGTCAGAAGTTGGAGGGATCTGGCAGAAGCTTTTGTTAAGCACTACCAATACAACAATGACTTGGCACCAAACCGAGTGCAACTTCAGAATTTATCACAGAGGAGTAACGAATGTTTTAAAGAATACGCACAAAGATGGAGAGAGCTTGCTGCTTGGGTTCAACCTCCCATGGTGGAGAGAGAACTAATTGATCTGTTTGTGGCCACATTACCAGGAATTTACTATGATAAGTTAGTGAGTAGCATGTCTAGAAGCTTTTCGTACCTGATTATTACCGGCGAGAGGGTCGAAATGGTATTAAGATGAGAAAGATACAGCCAGGGGAAGGGACCTCATCTGGAGGTGGAAGAAAGATTTTTGGTGCGAAGAAGAGAGATAATGAGACAAATGCAGTGTCCAGCTTTAACAATCGAAATAGATATCTGAATCAACGTCAACAACGACCGTATTATCAACAACCACCACAAGTAGCTAGTATTGCCATCCCGGCGGCACAACCTCTGCAACAACAACCACGTCAACAACAACAACAACAACGACCTCAACAATGAAATTATGCACCGAGGCAGTTCCAAGATCGGAGATGGTTGATGGATAGGCACTTTGACACACCACTGATGCCCTACGCTCAGTTATTACAGCACTTGATTCAACTGCAGTTGGTCCAGAAAAGGACAATGGCACCTTTAACTGGCCCACCACCTCCCGGGTATGACGCCAGTGCTAGGTGTGAATTCCACTCTGGCGCTCCCGGCCACAACCTCGACAATTGTAAATCCTTCAAACACAAGGTACAAGACCTTGTTGATAGTAAGGCTTTCAACTTCAATCAGAATGCGCTAAACGTGGATCAAAATCCCATGCCTAACCATGGTAGGGGTGGTGGTGTGAATGCTATTGTCAGTGAAGAAGGCCTGAACTTGGTGTCCAATGTGGAGGATCTGAAGACGCCGTTAGACTTTGTGAAGAGCAAATTGTTAGAAGGTGGGGTGTTCCCGGGCTATGGAAAGGATTGTAAAGACTGTATGATTTTCCCCGAAGGATGTCGGAATCTGAAAGACCATGTACAACGCATGATGGATGGTGGTCTATTGCAATTTGATAGAATCTGTGTGAAGAATGTTGAAGAGGTATTCATTGAAGATAAGGACGAGGTGGCCACCATCTCCATCCCGTACAAAACGATTACAATTTCTGCACCTCCAGCGAGGCCAACTATTATATTCACAAAGGCAGGGCCTGTACCCTATGAGAGCTCCAAAGAGATCCCTTGGAACTATAGGGTTGAGGTCTATTGCAATGGGCAGAAGCAAGAATTAAAGAATTCGCCCTTAGACTCGATTGGCAATTTGGAAGGAACCGGAGGAATGACTCAAAGTGGGAGAGTGTTTACACCTCCGAAGTAAATGCGGAAAGGACCGATAAAGGTAAAGGAAAGGCAGTGGCAGAAGAAAGCTCTCAGACCAGAGAAAAGGAAACTTTGCTGAAGGACGCAGAGGAATTCATGTGTTTGATAAGAAAGAGTGACTACAAAATTGTGGATCATTTGCAATAGAAGCCTTCAAAGGTTTCCATCTTGTCGTTGATATTATGTTTTGAAGCTCACAGGAATGCTTTGCTCAGGGTTTTGAATAATGCTTATGTACCTCAAGAGATATCTGTGAATCAGTTGGAAGAGGTGGTGGCCCATGCCAATGCAGGTAACGGTTTGGGATTCACTGATCGTGATTTGACACCGAAAGGAAGGAACCATAATCTGGCTTTGCATATTTCACTTGAATGCCAAGGAACAGTGATGTCACACGTCCTTGTTGATACAGGGTCGTCCTTGAATGTGTTGCCAAAGAAAGCGTTGATGAAGATTGATCATTAGGGTCTTTATTGTACGCCTAGTGATTTGGTTATGTGAGCCTTTGATGGAACCCAAAGATCTATTTTTGGGGAGATAACTCTGCCTATCCAAGTAGACCCGGAGGTGTTTGAAGCGGTTTTTTACATCATGGATATCCAGCCGGCATATAACTACCTTTTGGGTCGGCCTTGGATACACTCAGTGGGAGCTGTGACATCAACTTTGCACCAGAAATTGAAGTACATGATGGATGGAAATATTGTGACTGTTTGTGGAGAGGAAGACATCATGGTGAGCCATATATCTTCATTCAAGTATGTGGAAGTCGATGGTGAAATTCATGAAATGTTGTGTCAGGCCTTTGAGACTGTCCAAATCAAGGAAAAGGCGACGGTCGACGTCAAAGTTCCAGAGGTTTCCATGTCGTCATGCAAGGAAGCACAGGTCGTAGTGGAATCCGGATCAGCACAAGGATGGGGGCAAGTGGTAAGTGTCCCCAACAAACAAGATAGGCTTGGATTGGGATACAACCCATATGCATCTTCTTCACAAAATGCTCCGCGTTACAAAGGACCTGTTCAGTTCACCAGTGGTGGGGTGATATTCGAAAGAATCAATGCCGTATCTGACGAGGAAGGAGACAACGACTGCGACATGGACGCGTGGATCAAGCCATGTATCTCTGGCCAGGGTTTGAAGAATTGGACCGTGGAAGAAGTTATCTATGTGACCTATGAAGAGTAATTGCTTTGTTTTGATTAATGTATTGCCCTATGCTCTGCCCGGAGCATAGTGGTCTTTATTTGTAGGGCCCTATCTGTTATGTGTGTGAACAAACGTTTTATCATTATCAATCAAAAAGGCGTCTTTTCATTCAAAATTTTGTGATTCTTATTTTTCTTGTTTTTATTTTCTAACAATAAAATGGCAATATGGTTTGTGTTTGTTTGTTTGCATATCATTTAAGCATAAAATCATCATCATTGCAGGTTACACATTTCATATACCATCGACTCAGGCTCGTCTATGACTCGGTGTGACTTTGACAATCCGATCTTTCAAGCAGAAGAAGAGATTGAAGAAGACGAAAACCTGCCCAAAGAGCTTGCCAGATTGTTAAGACAAAAGGAGAAGGTCATCCTGCCTCACCAGGAGGAAGTTGAAGTCGTCAACCTAGAAACTGAGGAAGATAAGAAGGAAGTCAGAATAAGGGCCGCACTGCAAAGTGATGTCAAGCGAAGACTGGTTGAGCTACTTCAAGAGTATAAGGATGTTTTTGCTTGGTCATATGAAGATATGCCTGGACTCGACACAGATATTGTAGTTCATCGCCTGCCTCTTCGAAAAGAATGCCCTCCTGTCAAACAGAAGCTTAGAAGAACCATGTCAGATATGGCAGTGAAGATCAAAGAAGAAGTTCAGAAGCAGTTGGACGCTGGATTTCTTGCTGTGACAAATTACCCTCCGTGGGTTGCAAACATCATGCCCGTGCCTAAGAAGAACGGAAAAGTCAGGATGTGTGTTGATTATAGGGACCTGAATAGAGTGAGCCCAAAGGATGATTTTCTTCTCCCTCATATTGACGTACTTGTTGATAACACCGTGCAATATTCAGTGTTTTCCTTCATGGACGGTTTCTCCGGATATAATCAAATTAAGATGGCACCGGAGGATATGGAAAAAACGACTTTTATTACACCTTGGGGGACGTTCTGCTATAAAGTGATTCCTTTTGGTTTGAAGAACGCAGAGGCAACTTATCAACGAGCTATGGTGACTCTCTTTCATGATATGATTCATCATGAGATTGAAGTATATGTCGACGATATGATTGCGAAGTCCCAAACAGAGGAGGGGCATCTGGTGAATCTTCTAAAGCTGTTTGAGAGATTGAGGAAGTTCAAACTTTGGCTGAATCCAAACAAGTGTACTTTCGGCGTGCGGTCAGGAAAGTTATTGGGGTTCATCGTCAGTGAGAAAGGTATAGAGGTTGATCTTGCAAAGATCAAAGCAATTCAAGAAATGCCAGCACCAAAGACCGAGAAACAAGTTCGTGGTTTCTTAGGTAGATTGAACTACATCGCTCGGTTCATATCTCACCTCACAACCACGTGTGAGCCATTATTTAAGTTATTAAAGAAAGATCAGGCGGTCGTTTGGAATGAGAATTGTCAGAAAGCGTTTGAGAAGATAAAAGAGTATCTGCAGGAACCTCCAATACTAATGCCCCCGGTGGCTGGAAGACCGTTGATAATGTACTTAACAGTTCTTGAGAATTCCATGGGTTGTGTTCTCGGTCAGCATGACGAGACTGGAAGAAAAGAGCATGCAATTTATTACTTGAGTAAGAAATTCACAGACTGCGAGCCCAGATACTCAATGTTGGAGAAAACTTGTTGTGCACTGGCTTGGGCCGCCAAACGCCTAAGGCAGTATATGCTAAACCATACAACCATGTTAATTTCAAAAGATGGATCCAATTAAGTACGTATTTGAAAAGCAAGCACTGTCAGGAAGGATTGCTAGATGGCAGATGGTTCTAACAGAATACGACATTCAGTACGTGTCTCAGAAAGCTATTAAAGGGAGTGTTCTGTCAGAGTATCTCGCAGAGCAACCAATTGACGACTATCAGCCAATGAAGTTTGATTTTCCCGACGAAGACATTATGTACTTGAAGATGAAAGATTGTGATGAGACGTTGTCGGACGAAGGTCCTGAGTTGGGTTCCCAGTGGAAATTGAGCTTTGACGGTGCTATTAACTCCTACGGTAGTGGAATTGGGGAAATCATTACAACCCCCCATGGGATGCATATACCCTTCACTGCCAGGTTGACATTTCCCTGTACAAACAACGAGGCCGAATATGAAGCGTGTATCATGGGTATCGAGGAAGCAATCGATTTGAGAATCAAGAACCTTGATGTCTACGGTGATTCAACTTTAATGGTCAACCAAATCAAAGGAGAGTGGGAGACTCGCCAACCAAATCTAATCCCTTATATGAACTACGCAAGAAGATTGCTACCTTTCTTCGATCGTGTAAAGTTTCACCATGTGCCGAGAGCAGAAAATCAGATGGTCGATGCCTTGGCTACACTGTCTTCAATGTACAAAGTGAACTTCTGGAATGATGCACCAAGAATTGTTATCTCGCGTCTCGATAGGCCGGTATTTGTTTTTGCAATAGAAGAAGCTTCTGATGGCAAGCCAAGGTATTACGACATCCAGAACTTTCTCAAGAATCAAGAGTATTTGCCTGGGGCATCGGACCAGGATAAGAAGACTTTGAGGAGGTTATCTGGTAACTTCTATCTGAATCCAGATGGCGTACTCTATCGAAGGAACTTTGAATTAGTGCTGCTAAGATGTATGGACGAAAAAGAAGCGAATCTGCTTATGGAAGAGATCCACGAAGGGGCATTTGGAACACGTGCAGGGGGCATGCCATGTCTCGAAAGTTGTTGAGAGCAGGGTATTATTGGTTAACTATGGAGTCTGATTGCTTCAAGTATGCCAAGAAATGCCACAAATGTCAGATCTATGCCGACAAGATTCATGTGCCGCCGTGTCCTTTGAATGTCATGTCATCTCCATGGCCTTTCTCCATGTAAGGAATTGATATGATTGGCAATATCGAGCCGACTGCATCTAATGCGCATCGTTTCATCTTAGTGACCATCGACTATTTCACCAAATGGGTCGAAGCAGCTTCTTATGTCAATGTCACCAAGCAAGTTGTAGCCCGGTTCATCAAAAGAGACATCATATGCCGCTATGGGGTACTTGAGAGGATCATTACCGATAATGGTTCCAATCTGAATAACAAGATGAAGAAGGAGTTGTGCCAGAACTTTAAGATTGAGCATCACAATTTGTCTCCTTATCATTCGAAGATGAATGGCGTTGTGGAAGCGGCCAACAAAAACATAAAGAAGATAGTGCAGAAGATGGTTGTAACTTATAAGGATTGGCACGAGATGTTGCCTTTTGCTCTACATGGATATCGTACCTCGGTGCGTACTTCATTTGGGGCAACTCCTTTCTCATTGGTATATGGCATGGAAGTTGTCCTTCCATTAGAGGTCGAGATACCTTCCTCGAGAGTTCTGGCTGACGTCAAACTAGATGAAGCAGAATGGGTGAAGAATAGGTTGAATCAACTCAGTTTGATGGATAAGAAAAGGTTGGTGTCCATCGCGTACGGTCGTCTATACCAAAGCAAGATGAAGAAAGCCTTCGATAAGAAGATACGTCCTCGAAGCTTTCAGGCAGGTGAATTGGTGTTGAAACGGATTCTCCCACCACAGAATGATCACAGGGGCAAATGGACTCCCAATTATGAAGGTCCGTATGTTGTGAGAAAAGTCTTCTCCGGAGGAGCCTTGCTACTTTCAACCATGGATGGTGAAGATTTTACGTCCCCCGTGAACGCGGACGCAGTCAAAAGATATTGTGCTTAAAATAGACCCGGTGGAAAGAAAAAGAAAATCCAGGCAAGAATGGGGCATCCCAGCGAACCATAAAAGGATAGGTTTGGGAAAAAATTAGGGATAAAAAGAAAAAATATAAACCCGCAAAGTTGAAAACCTGAAAGGGCGACTTTGGCAAAAATGGGTATCCCGGTGAATCGAAAACCCGCAAGGGCGATTCAGGAAAAAGTTAGGGATTTGAAAAGCAAACGACTGCGGTCCACGCGTAGATATTCAAAGCATAGTGGGTTATGGAAAACCCGAGAGTCATCCGTCCAAACCAATCTCTTCAGAAGACGAAGCATCGGAAAGGCGTCGAAGTCACGCGAGTCATAGTTGAGTCGTTCTATGGTGGTTGTCTGTGCCACATTGCCGACATTTTTGTATATTCTTGTGCATTTCTGTATTCTGCTTACGCAGCTTTCTCATTTCAAGAGTTGCGTCCCTTTGTAAATTTTCCTATTTACAGGCTATTCATCAATAAAACATACTATTCAGAAAACTTTTGTTTTTGATTCAGTTTTTACCGTTTTGTTTGCAATAGACGCCTGATGTTTTTGATAAAACTTTGCATACATAATTTTGTGGGCTTTTCTAACCATAATCAAAACAATGCTTTTCCTTGAATAATGTCACAGGTGATAAGTAAGATGACGTTTGCTGCAACGAACATATTTCGTTTGTTTGCTATTTGCAGGACACCCACCTTCGAAACTTTTCCAGAAGTCCCTCATCTAAAGGAAATGCGCAAGCTAAGCGTGCTCACATCCCCAGCAGTTTGAAACTTCATACAGTTAGAGTTATCCTCAGCAGGTCAAGATTGATGCCTCCAGCAGAGTAGGATCATTTCCAACAGGTAGATGTGGGTTTATCCCCAGCAGTGGCATGAATGCAGAATTTCGTTTTCCCCACAGAGTCTGAACGATTAGCTCCTTTCCCCTCAGAGTCTGGGACGTTGTTTCATTTCCCTAAGCCGAGGTCGATATTATTGAGTGTTGTGCACATTTTCCCCAAGCAGAGGTCGATGTTGATTATCTCCTTACCTAATCCCCAGTCAAGTCAGTGGAGTGGTGATCTCCCCCGAGATTGTTTATTCTCCATCCTCAGCGGAGAGAAAACTTGGGATGATTCCCCAGTAGATCTTATTCATAATCCCTAACATATAATGGATTAAATCTTCAGCAGTCTGCCTTAATTCCCGACGGAGTTGTCTGTTCCCCGGAATGTTATATTCTGGCAGGCCATCCAGGGCACTTTCCTCAGCAGAGTTCGATTTTGATTCCCAGCAGAGTGGATTTGTGCTTAGCAGAGCAATTTTACCCAGAAATCTTTTCTCGGAGGCCATCTAAGGCTTGTATTCCCCAGCATGAGTCCGTAGGCACTAGAAGTGCCTAGTTTTCCCCCAGCGGAGTTGTTTTCCTCTCTTCAGCATTTATTTTGTTGAAGTGGTTCTTTTGCATTTTCATCATGCATAACATCCTCCAAAACGCGTAGCATTTCCATTTCGTATGGAGCATTACGCCATTTTCAAACATATGCATTTTGAAACATAAACCAGGTTGTTACCTCTTTGCTTTCGAGTATATCCCGCAGGTGATTATCATCCCGACCTGTGCGGACTGCGTTTTTGTGAAGCTCTTCTCTTTAGATGTTGGTTTTCTGACGGTGAAGTTAGATATTTGTTCTCTGACGGTGAAGTTAGATGTTTATTTGTTCTCTGACGGTGAAGTTAGATGTTTGTTTGTTCTATGACGGTGAAGTTAGATGTTTATTTGTTATCTGACGGTGAAGTTAGATGTTTATTTGTTCTCTGACAGTGAAGTTAGATGTTTGTCTTCTGACGGTGAGGTTAGATGTTTGTTCTCTGACGGTGAAGTTAGATGTTTGTTTGTTCTCAAACGGTGAAGTTAGATGTTTATTTGTTCTCTGACAGTAAAGTTAGATGTTTCTCTTCTGACGGTGAAGTTAGATGTTTCTTCTCTGACGGTGAAGTCAGATGTTTGTTCTCTGGCGGTGAAGTCAGATGGTTGGTTTTCTGATGACGAAATCAGATGTTTGGTTACTTGACGACGAAGTCAGATGTTTGATTTACTTGCTGTGATGTTAGATTTTTTTCCCCCGCAGATGTTTGGTTTCTGATGGCGGAATCAGATGATGGGTCTGATGGTGAGATCAGAACATGTTTATCCCCGACAGAGACTTGACGGCGAAGTCAGACTGTTTTAAGTTGACGGCGAAGTCAGATTATTATTGAGGGTTGATGGCGAAGTCAGATTTGTTTTGGGAAATAACGGTGAAGTCAGATTATTATTGAGAAGTTGATGGCGAAGTCAGATAGTTTCGAGAGCTGACGGTGAAGTCAAGTGTTTTACAGATTTAATATGGAGTTCCGACGGCGAAGTCAAGTGTTTTACAGATGAATTTTGAGGATTGAAGGCAAGGCCAGATGTTTACTTGGTTGATGACTGATGGCGAAGTCGGATATTCCACTTGATATAGGCGCCTGACGGCGATGTCAGAGGTTTCATTCTGCGGTTGGCATTTACAGGGGATCAAGAGATGTGTGTATAACAAGAGGAGTTTTCCAAGGGTTCTAAGCCTAATCAAGATGTTGTATTCAAGTTGTCAAGTGGTTATCATCATCAGAAGAAGGACAAAGCCCTTTGAGAAAGCAAATCATTGTATGTGGTTCACCTCCTGTTTAGAAGGCCATTTTAGGGTCATATGAAGACCACAAGTCCATGGTTAGGGATGGGGATTATCATTTAAGCTCATTGGAGACCTTGAGGGTCACTGTGGAGCTCATCCAAGTGTTTATGCCAAGTGCATGTGGCTACAATTGAAAAGGGTTGGAATTAGGGTTTCATTTCTAATCAGGAAAAATCTGCTTTTTGAAGTGAAACTTGTTTCCATGGTCTTCCATATGTACTAAGGTGTTTGAGGTTGCAATATGGACCAACAATTATAATCAGAAGGGTTTCAATTGATCAGTTAATTGAAAATCGGGAGATTTGGAGAAAAGTCAACTATGCAGTGAAAAAGTCAACTCTTGACGTTTTGAGGTCAAGATCATGATCCCTAATTTCAATATGACCAATGGGTGGAATTTGATCAAGAAAATTCAAGGGAATCATGAAAAAATCAAAGGTTGTTGAAAGTTGCCATTTTGGGAATTAGGATTTTAGAAACTTTCCATTTTTGGAAAGTTTTATGTTTGGAACAATTATTTTCAAAGCCATTTTTCTTCATGATCAAGGTTTCAAATGAACCTTTGGCCAATATCAAAGTTGTTCCTTGTATCTCAAGCTTTATTTGAGTACTAATTCATAATCATATGATACTTAAAGCTCAAGTTATGATCAATCAAAGTTTGCGATTTCAATGATTTCAAAAGTTGGCAAATGGGACAGATTTTTGGACCTACTTTGCAAGCCAATTTTCATTACTTTCTTGACGTCCAATGGAACTTTGTCCCAAATGAGAGTTTTAGATCATGTTACAAGCTTTCCATAAAGTTCTAGAAGTCCTCCATTGGATTTGTGAAGCTCAAGTTATGGATGCGCAAAGTTGGAAAAGAATAAGTCAATTTCATAACTTAGAATTTTTTCTAAGTTGATCATGGGCAGTTTGCTTGCCACGATTTTCAACCACGAATTTCATGGTCTTCCAATGGTCCAATGGAACTTTCATCAACATGAAACTTGTTCTACTCCATGCCCTCTTTCATTTGAATACAAGATTATAACAACTTGATTTGTGTGCACAAAGTTGTCATGACTCAAAGTTGGTACGTTGAACATTTTTGCCAAAGTTTGAAATATGGATTTTTGCTGATGCATTTTGCTTTATCAGCTCTAGCACTCTTCCATGCGCATGGGAGGATGAGTTTGTTGCTCCCAAACTTTGCTAAAACCAGCCAAACATCCATTTTGTCAATTTTGCTCATTTTCAAATAAATTGCCCAAATGAGCTATGAGTCAAAATAAACACAACCCAATGCCCCTACCTATGCTGTGCAAGCTGACCAAGAAAGCTACGGATGCATAGCCCTAGCAGCAGCAGCTGTGTAATTTCTGCATCCACCCTTTGATTCAAAAAGTGACCATGGAGATGAAAATCTGTCCATTCACTTTCTTGCCTTGGTCAAACCCTAAAAACCTGATTTCATTCAGTATTTAAGCTAAGCATCAGTCCACACAAACCCTAATCAGTGGTAGCCTCCATTTTGAAGAAAATACCAATTTGCATTTTGTGCTCCTTTGAAAATTCCCACGAAAATCACTCTTCTCTTCACTTTTTTTCAAACTCTTCATCACAATCTTGTCATCCCAACACTGTTGGGAAGATATTTGCAAAAGAAGAGTGGTGTTTTTTTTCCTCTCAAGCTGTTCTGAAACCAGTTGGTAGCTTGCAAAGGGAAAGAGTTTCAAAACTGTTTTTGTTGCTAGCTTATTTTGGAGGCTGCAAGAGGTAAGCATCACAAAACCCTTTGATTTATTGCATCAGTAGCATTAAAACATGTGTTAGTTCTGTTTTGGTGTTGTTTAGCTGTTTCGAGTATGAATATGCCATTGAATATGCCTTTAACATTTGTTGTTCATGAATTATGAATCATGGTTGAGGTTCTGTTTTGAGTGGTTAGGTTTTGTCATTATAGTCACATGTGTTGATTCATGTACTTGGCTATGTTTTGTGTGGAAATATGCAGTTGTGGTATGATTGGTGTTTGTGACTGTTCTTAGAGCTTCAGTTTTGATTCATGTCATGGTTGTTGTCTGATTGTGTTGGTTTGATTTATGAGGTTTAGTTGGTTGCCTTGGCATTGGCTGTTGAAACTTTGATGCATAAAGTTGTTGGTCATGATGCTTTATTTTTGATGTCATTTTTTGCTGGATTTATGTCATTAAAACATGATTGTTGATTTCCTTTGTGGATATTATTTGGAAATATTACTGTCTAGTTTCTGTTGGAAGTTTGTCAACCCTTTTTGACCCATTAGTTTTCATGTTTGAACTTTTCAATCTTGGTTGTTTTAAGATGTATGCCTAGCTGGTTTTTTGCATATGTTCATCATTTTGTAGATGCTAACATGTTGCATCTGTCCATATCTTGTATGTAAAAACCTGTTGCTGTTTCTGTTCAAATGTGTTATTTATTTATTTATTTATTGAGTGTGCAAGAAATTTTTGAGGTAAAACTGTTTGGCCTGCTACCTGTGTTTGATCATTTGCTACTAGATTTTTTCAAGCATGTTAGGTTAGTTTAGATGTGAAGACTCTTTTATGCATTGCTGTTGTGAAGGCATTTCTGGTACAGGAATTCATTTATGTGTGTTATTTGAAACATGAAAGAGTAAAAAGCATCAACTTACTACCATGGCCTGTTTTGAGGATTGGTTAACCTCTTATGCTGTCAAATTTATGTTGAGTCAACTGCTGTCATTGAATTATATTCAAGCTATTACTTTGTTTACGTTAAACAAGCATTTGCATTAAGATGACAGTATTGTGGTTGATGCTTCTCATTGATGAACACCAAACTTTGCTCATTTCTGGACTTGTTTAGCTCATTAGGATTTGCTTTGAGCTTTCATAAGAGTTTTATAATGGAGAATTGAGTTGTTGCTTCTGTTTTCAAAAATTAATTTCTTTCTGGACCGTTCTTCTTGCATAGCACTGTTATTGGACATTGATGCATTGAGATTTGCTAGTCATGCTCCACTGTTGCCATATATGTTGTTGCTCTAATCTACTATGCTCATTTGGTTGCTTTTTGTTTGTTCATGCTTAAAATTGGTTGTTATTGTTTTAACAAGTTTGAGAGCTTTCATCTATTTTGGCTGTTGGAGTTAATGTGTGAGATTGATGTTTGAACTAGTAGAACTGTCATGGGATAGTGGGTTGATACTGTCATGAAAGTGGTGTATTTGCAATGTGATGCCAATATGTTACTACTTCTGCTCAGTTTTACTCATAAACATGTTGCTAACATTATTGTGACTATCGTGCTATATGTGTAAACTGTTTTGGATGTGCCTATTGTTATGCATATAATCACTTGTCTTGCGTGTGCCTTTGCCTTATGTTTGATTTTGAAGCATGGTTGCTGGTTGTTGTTGAGTCAGTTTTGGATGCCATAATAGGTTTTATTCCAGCAGTATTGTGAATCTTATTGGCTGTTGGTTTATTTTGAGTTGAGAGGATGTTTATTTTGAGTTGAGCACTGCTGGGGAAGTTCATCATGCCATGCTAGCCTAATGTTATTTGTTTTGTGCTTTCCATGCTAAGTTTATACCCCATTGCTATTAAAGTTTGGTCTTTTTGCTAATTTGATTGTATTTGCTATCATGGATTTTGTTGTTTGCATTGAAATCATTGTTTTGAACCTTGTTGGATGTCAAGCCTGCTATTGTGGTATGCACTACTTTGTTGAATTTTCAAACTTTTCTTATTACTCAATGCATTAACATTCTGGCTGTTTGGATTTTTTGGCTAGGCTGCAGTTTAAATGAGTGTTATGTTTGTGTTGCTTTGGTAAAAGTATGTTTGTTATATCCTTGATGTATTTCTGTTGAGACTTGATGCATTAATCTTTTGGCCAGTTTCTACTGAAGTTTGTCAGCTCATTAGGCCACTGCTCCAAAACTGTCCTCCTTGTTAAAACTTTTTTCTGTCAGCAACTTTTGTCCGTCATGTGTGGTTGGTTTGTTTTGTTGATTTGAGTGCGTGTTTAATTGTTGTGAACATGTCATTTGTCTTGTATGCTAACTGTTAAGAGTTGTTTGCTTAGAGGCTCTATTTCATAGCTTTGTGTCTTTGTTGCAACTCATGTATGATATGTTGAATTAGTGTGAATTTGGACCTGCCTACCATCTGAAATCATTTGGAAACACATTTGAATCATGTTCATGCTTTTCTTTGAGCCTAATAACATCTACATCAGTCCATGATTTCCAAAATGTATCTCAAAAGCCACAACTGCATTTTCATTCGAATTTTTATCTGTGTGTGTTATTTGGGAAAATGGTTGATGTCATTGTTTTCCTCATGAAAAATCAAGCAAGATAGACTAAAAGTTTGCTCAATTTGGTTAAGGTTTGAGTAAGTTACGATCAAACCGTATTTTGAGTTTCACTTGGTTTTTGGCCTTAAGATTGCCCAGGATATGCGCTTACTTTGGTATGTGTATTTTAGGGGTGGTGTTATACAATGGATGTAACGCTACCCCAGTGGTTAAGTGCCTTGCCATTTCGCCTCCTTGTCACCTGTTCGATCCCCAGTGGGGACGATTTTTATTTATTTTCATGTTTTTTTTTCAAGTTTTATCTTTTCTCTTTTCTCTTTCCATTACTTTCAATCGCGCATGAGTGGTAGAACTGGCTAAGGTCTTAGGCTTGCAGCCTTGGGGTCACGGGTTCTACCCATGGTTGGAGCCCCTTTCTTTTTATCATGTGTTTTGTTTAGTTTCTTTTATTTTATTTCCTTCTTCTTTTGTTTTATTTATTTTGAATTAGTTTTAAAATATAAAAATCCCAAAAATCATTTGTTTATTATTTTAAGTGTGTTGTTTTATTTTTCACCCTTTTCATTTTATTTTATTTTTCCATTCACTTATTATTTTTCATCATTTCTTTTCTTTTTCATTTCACCTGTGAGTGAGTTATTTAATGTTTACTTGGCCTTGTGCCATGATCCCCCTAGGATTCCTAGTCCCCCCGTTTAGGATGGGAGTAGGAGAGACATTAGGTGTTCAATCCTATGCATGATAACATTAGGATAGTTTCATTCCCTTTCATATCAATCTTAGGATCACCATTGCAAGACAACTTTAGGTTTGGTTTAGTCCCTCTTTAGTGTCCTTTCTCTTCTCATCTCAAAACAATCATAAAACACCTAATAAAGGTTAATGATTATTGTGTCCTTTCCCTTAAATGGCTTGGATGTTTAGTATAGCACCCTTTGGGTGATATGCGACACATTCACTCCTAAGTCATAGTATCTAGTGTGATATGAATTGCAAACAATCCAAAAACACTTTCATAAGGAGAGTTTTGTTAACTCTTGGTTCAATCGCAAACGGTAACGCTTAAGTCTCCAATGGTCGAGCTGCATACACCAAACTGCTAGAACTAATTGTTAACCCTACTCGGGTAAAACAGTTGAACAAACTTGTGTTCCCTTTTAGCCCGAACTATGTTTGCTCTGATCTTTCATACCAGATGAAAGTACGTAGGCATAAGATGCGATGTCTTGGCGAGCAACCTTCCCCCCTCTTTTACCCGTAGTTAGCTGAACTACGTTGACTATGACTTTTCATTTCAGATGAGATACATAGGCACAAAAGCATTGTTGCTTTGCCGAGTCATTTCTTTTTCTTTTGTCCTCAATCCTGTAGCTATATAGTTTCAATCACCCTTTTAGATAGATAACAAGCGTGGATCCCGTCGAGTACAACGGACGTGAGGGGTGCTAATACCTTCCCCTTGCGTAACCGACTCCCGAACCCGAGATTTGGTTGCGATGACCGATCTTATCTCTCTTTTTGTTAGGTTTTCTCTGAGCGTTTCCTTTCCCTCTCTTGGGATAAATAACGCACGGTGGCGACTCTTCTGTCATTGCCGACCTCGATTTTCGCAGTAGCGACAGTTTGTAATAGTGGATGACTTCTCTAGATTTTGTTGGACTATCTTTTTGGCTAGCAAAAGCGATACATTCGCCGCCTTTGAAAATTTTGCCAAACTTTCCCAAAATAAATTAAGCACAAACATTGTGTCAATTAGAAGCGACCATGGAGGTGAATTTAAAAACCATTTATTTGAAGAATATTGCGGTAACTACGGTATTGATCATAACTTCTCCGCTCCACGGACTCCTCAACAAAATGGGGTGGTGGAGCGCAGAAATCGTATTTTAGAAGAGTTGGGAAGGACAATGATCAATGAAAGTGGACTACCGAAATATTTTTGGGCCGACGCCATAAGTACGGCTTGTTGTGTTTTGAATAGGGTGCTCATCCTCCCCATTCTAAACAAAACACCTTACGAGCTTTTAAAAGGGCGCAAGCCAAACGTGTCTCACCTACATGTTTTTGATTGCAAATGTTTTATCTTAAACAATGGAAAGGAAAATTTGGGTAAATTTGACTCTAAGGCTGACGAAGGTATTTTCCTTGGATACTCTCAGTCGAGTAAAGCCTATAGGATCTACAATAAAAGATTACTTATTGTCGAAGAATCGGTACATGTAACATTTGATGAATCTTATCCGAGAAATGTCCGAAAAGGTATTGTGTTTCATGGTGCAGGTACATCTACTGAAGACACACTCAAAGATGCAGAGCCGGGAATTGATCAGCCCGACAAAGCAAAAGTTGAGGAGGAAAAAGATGTCCAACATGAATAAACTGAGGTAGATCATCCATCTACAAGTGATGCTCTCCCTCAAGCTTGAAATTCTTCTAAAGATCATCCAATAGACAACATTCTCGGAGACATATCCAAGGGTGTTACTACCCGATCTAAGATAAGTAATTTTTGTTATCACTTCGCTTTCGTTTCACAAATGGAACCTAAAAACCCTAAAGAAGCCTTACTCGATGAAAACTGGTTTTTGTCAATGCAAGATGAACTTAATCAGTTCATGAGAAATGAAGTATGGGACCTTGTCCCTCCTCCGCGAGGACATTGAGTAATCGGCACCCGATGGGTGTTTAGGAATAAGTTTGACGAAAATGGAGTAATAACTCATAACAAGGCGTGTTTAGTCGCGCAAGGGTATAACCAAGAGGAAGGCATCGACTATGAGGAAACTTATGTGTCGGTTTCCCGACTCGAGGCTATACGCCTTTTGCTTGCCTTCGCTTGTGCGAAGAATTTTAAGTTATTTCAAGTGGATGTTAAAAGTGTGTTCCTTAACGGATACATAAATGAAGAAGTCTATGTTGCACAACCTCCGGGTTTTGAGTCCCATGAGTATCCTGATCACGCCTACAAACTAAAAAGGGCTTTATATGGACTCAAACAAGCTCCTAGAGCTTGGTATGAGCGACTGAGTAAATTTTTACTTGATCAAGGTTATTCAAGAGGAAAGGTTGGCACTACTCTCTTCATTAAACGTCAAGGAAAGCACTTGATATTAGTACAAATTTACGTTGACGATATTATATTTGGATATACTAACATGTATCTCGTGAGTGAGTTTTCTGACCTTATGCAGGGTGAATTCGAGATGAGTATGATGGGTGAACTCACATACTTTCTCAGATTGCAAATTAAACAACTTAAATAAGGAACATTCGTGAGTCAAACAAAATACTGTTTGGAACTTCTCAAGAGATTTGGCATGGCAAACTCCAAGGCCATTGACACTCATATGCCAACATGTGCAAACCTGAATAAAGATGAAAGCGGTAAGGACGTAGAGGTAAAAAGGTATAGAGGTATGATTGGTTCTCTTCTCTATCTCACTGCTTCTCGACCCGACATTATGTTTAGCGTGTGCATGTGCGCAAGATACCAATCATGTCCCAAGGAATCTCATCTAAAAGCTGTCAAACGTATACTTCGATACCTATCTGGTACTCCGAAGTATGGACTATGGTATTCCAAAGGTAATGATTGCTCATTGGTAGGTTTCTTCGATTCCGATTTTGCCGGTTGAAAATCAGATATGAAAAGCACTAGTGGTACTTGTCATTTACTTTCAAACTCCTTGGTCAGTTGGCACAGCAAGAAACAAGTTTTAGTTGCTTTGTCAACTGCCGAAGCAGAATACGTTGCCGCTGGTAGTTTTTGCGCTCAAGTCATATGGCTTAAGCAACAATTATTGGATTTTAACCTAAAACTAGATCGTATTCCCATTTTCTGTGACAATACAAGTGCTATTAATCTCACCAAAAATCCTGTGTTACATTCTCGCACCAAACATATCGAAATTCGACACCATTTTCTTAGGGATCATGTAGAGAAAGGTGATGTTGTTTTTGAACACGTTGACACCAAAAATCAACTAGCAGACATTTTCACAAAGTCGCTAGCCACTAAACCTTTCTTTCATATCCACCGAGAACTTGGCATTCTCGACATTTCGGATCGGGTGTAATAATTGCTTGTTTCGTCTTACTTCATTTACAATTATATTCTTGTACTTATAACAAGTTAAGTTTTGTTGCAAGCATAAGTGTATTGGTATCAAGCCTTTCCGGTATAGAGGTGATGTTGTTCCATTTTTGTTCTCTCTCTCAAAATACTCATGATTCAATAATTGTATCGTTGGACCAATATTGTATATATATGACATTTGCTATGTGTGTTATTTGTTTGGATGCAAATTATTTTGTGGCATTGTAGGTAGGCATCAAATGTGGCATTGTATGTGACATTAATTGAAAATCTGCATTTTTGCTTACCTTGAGTCGACCACAACAGGGCAGAGGTCGACGCACGTTGTATACTTTTGTATTTGTCAAAAATCACACAGTATGCATCGACGCATGCAGAGGTATGGTCGACGCTTCGCGCAAAAATTTAGTTTTTTCCTTTGAAAATCGTTCCATCTTCCTGCATTATACATTAATTGTGCATTGGTATCACATTTCTAGTAAGTTGCATCTACTCATTCCTATTGTCCCTTGTCTCCACTTCCCCAAAACATTAATCTCCATCTATAAAAGGATAATCATCATCTCTTCCAAATTACTTCAACAATCTTCTCCAAATACTTGCTTCCCACCTCTACCAAATCTCCAAATCATCATCCATGGCCTCATTATTCCGCAGAAATACCGGCAAAAGATCAAGGGCTTCATCATCTGCTTCCCTAACCGTTACTGCTGCGTCTTTGCTTCCACCATCTCTTGTTGACAACTTCAACAAAGATATTGGCAAGAGATTCGTTGTTCAGCAACATGCATTCTACAAAGCAACGGCGGAACGGATACATCTAACTCAAGTCATGGCTCTGCTAGAGTTTCAAGGCTTCGTAAACTTTCTTGAATGCAACACCAAATACAGTGAAGACTTGGTGCGTATGTTCTACACTTGCCTGCATGACAAGTTTCAAGGTCAGGATTTTCACACCACGATCGGCACAACACAGGTAAACTTGAATTCTGAAGTGTGGAGTAAATAATTTGATTTAACAGTGGCTGCTGATGAAAATCCTCCTCATGAGGTAACTGATTCTCGCACCGTGCCTGGATATGAATTTAAGAGTGCCTTAAATGATATGCTGAAACGACCTTATCCGGAGCATATTGTAAACAGTGATGCTTTTCCCAAAACTGTTACGGCTGGTAAACTACAAACAGGGGAGCGCATTCTTTAATGGATTGTGGCTCGCATCCTGCGGCCAAAGAAAGGAGGTTTGTCTCGAGTTGAACAGGCTGAGGTGCATCTTATATACATTCTAAAAAATAGGATTAAAATCAACTGGCCCTATTACATCGCCAGAAGAATATTTGCTTTGAGAGATTTAGGCAGAGGAACTGCTCTTGCTTATGGGTCTTTTATTTCATAGGTTCTCACCACGGCTAATGTCGTGTATCCATCATTTCCATGTGTCTCCATCTCTTCCAACAAAGAATTCAGCATGAAAACTTTTGCCATGATGCGCTACTTTTGGTGTGATGAGCGACGAACCTACAAGTTTGTTCGCAGGGAAAATATTCCTCGAGTTGTTGAAGAATCTGATGGAAGTTCTGAAAGGGAGGACGAAGAACAAGAGGAACAGGTAGAAGAAGACGAAAACGAAGCGGAACAAGTAGAAGAACCAGCATATGAGGCACATGACAATTATCACCAACCAGGCCAACATGAGTTCACAAATATTGATTGACTTCCTCACACAGCTCAACCTGAAGAAGAAGAATAAGAAGAAGAAGAAGGATACAACAATCAAGGATGGGGTGAGTGGCAGTACACAGGCTGGACCACTCTGGGAAAATATTATAACCCATATCATGGATATCCTCAAGAACATCAACCTCCTCAATCTTCACCATCTCCTCCGTAGTCAGACAACTCTGAACTTCTCAACATGGTGCAAGCCATGCAGTTGGAACAACAGAACTTTATGAGAAATCAAGATGAGCGGATGGAACAAATCCGAACTGAGCTACAAACACAAAGTGAACGGTTCAATTCCTTTTCCACGAGGATGGATGCTCGTTTTGAGGCTCTCGCTGCATCAAATGAACGCCAGGAAACGGCCATATCTAACAGCACCAATCATCTGAATTTGTCTGTGGAAGCATTTGTCGACTACTCTGATCCTTACCGCAATCCGGATGTTTGGTTCAGGGGGAGGGGCCGAGGATATTAATTGCATGTTTGCTTATTCTCCTTATTCATGATGTGTTACTCTTATGTTGTTATGGTTTTTGTCATGTTATGCCCATTTGAATTTTTCAATATACTTTATCTATTAATTACTTTACTCTTTCTTTATCAATATTATGTGTGAATATTGGTAAATGATTACTTATTACCTACTGAGTGCTTTGTTATTTGTTAATTTGTCAACCTTTACCTTCTCCATCTCTTTTTGATGCTGTCAAAGGGGGAGAAAAGCCAAGCAGATTGATCACAACAGCTCTTCTACATTATTCTTCCATGAAAGTACAAGAGTGCAAAAGAAAGGGGGAGTTTATGCTACTATGTTAATAATATTGCAATGTTGTTCTCACTAGCTTCGTGCAGGTTGTCATCATCAAAAAGGGGGAGTATGTGAGGACAAACTATCACATAACATATGTTCTCAAGTTTCGATGATGACAAAGTACAACCTCAGACCAATCGGAGCTGTCAGTTCTACCCAGAAGATAAATGCAATACTTAACATATCATATCCTTCCTATATCTCTTTAACTCGTCATATTATCATTGGAAATACATGTGATTGATGTTTAGGCGTGACAAAACGCACGAAACAACAAATATATCATTTTTGCAGATTTTGGAGCTATGAGTCGACCACCAGTCAGCCATAAAATAGTTCATTTTTCCACGGATCAGCGCATGGCAACCTTGAGTCGACCATCAGTCGGCGCATGAAGTCTTTGCATTTCCCACGGGTCAGCGCACGCCGACCTATGGTCGACGCATACTGTTGGATTTTTCAGGATTGCCAAAAACTGCAGGCTATGCGTCGACGCATAGACCTGCTATGGTCGACCGTTCGCGCGTTGGTACAGTTAATGAAGTATTTCCACTGTGTTTGAAATTTTGTTGTGTTGGTTGATTGGCTTATTACTATAAATAGAAGGTTGTTCATTTTAACACACTAACAATTGAATTTTGAGTAAATTGTGAAAACAAGAAAAGTGAAATAGGTGCCTACATTTCTCTTCATCTTCATCCTCAAACAACACACAACACTACAATTACACACAACCATTCTTGGAGTTCTTTGTGTCTCGTTCAAGGTGATAAGGTTTGAATCCGTTGATTGGAGATCCGGTTCGAGTGGAGAATTGTGGAAGATTTTTCTTGAATAAAACCTTGAAGGTTTTACCCTCCAAGACTCTACGAATTTGGGGGGTTTTTGGTACGGATCTTCTCTACCAACATTCAGCGGTGCGAAGGTGATTGAGAAACGGAAGATTTCATCAATCTAGTAGCTGGGGTTGTGAAGTGTTGAAGGGAGTTTCGGGTTCGATTCATTGGTGTCTAAGATCAGTCGGGCCGAGGGTTTGAAGAACTGAAAGTTATTCAACAAAGGGGCTGGAATCGGAGGTCAATTCACAATAATCGAAGGTCTTGATTCAACTCGAATCAAGGAGCAAGAAGTGATAGCATTATCAACATCGATAGGAAGTGTTTGTATTATTGCTTATCATCTCTTGTATAAACTACTACAACTCTACAGGTGATATCTATTATAATTCATCTCAATTCTATTTTTAGAATTAAGGACAGACGTACCCCGAAGCGAGGACAGCGGGGGAACTGCCTCAATAAATCTTTGTCTCCTTTATTTTTCAGCATTTTCATTTTCAGCTTAAAAATTAAGTGATTTTAGTATAAACAATTATATCAAATTTGAACATTGAATTGAGTAAGTAACTGGTACTGTTTACACTTTAGTATAATAAACATTGTACAAGGATTTTCAAATTACTTACTTAAGTCAAAGTTCACTAGGAGTGTTTCGCACACCAAGTGTTTGATAAATTGCCTAAACCAAAGCTTACTTAGTTTACTTGTTGTGTTTTATGGGTTGTGTTAAGCATTGGAACTAGCACTACTAATTAGTGGTGAAATCAATTGATTAGTGTGACTAGTGTGTTGAATCTAATAGTTCATTATCTTAATCCATAGGCTAAGACGCATATCCGGTCTTCTAATAACGGTTCGTTATAGATGTGATTTTTTCCTCGGCCGCTTCCGCAATTTTTTTAAACCAATTTTAATTGGTAAGCACCAACTCAATTTTTAAATAGGGATCTATTCAACCCCCCCCCCCCCCCCCCCTTCTAGATCTGCGCCATCATCTAACAACATTCTTGTAAATGTCATGAAATTTCTCTTTGTAAAAATTCTTGAATTTAGTTTTGAATTCCATGAACCTTGAATTTGGAACAATGGGTCTCCCTTATGTCAATCAATTTGCAAGGGATGAAGTCTTGAATTTTGAATTTGTGATTTTTGAACTCCACTTGAACATAGAGTTGGAAACAAAGTTGGATGGGAAAATCTTGAATTAGGCCTTGCACTTCATGTTCCTTAGGAATATTAATCTTGAATATCCTAATAAAAAGAGGGCAAATTTTTGGGGTGCAACAGCTGACCCTATTCAAACAGCTTGGACCTGAAGGGATGAAAAGCAACCGCTTTCAAACATTCGAGGTAAAAGGTGATTGAATACAAAAGAACCCAGAAATTTTCCAACCGCAAAAAGAAACCGTAACTGATGAACTCTGTTGGGGAAAATGTGATAAGATGAATGCGTCCGTCAAAGACATCATAATCTGCCGGGCTCTAGATACCACACAGGCTCAACGAGGTAAAATGACGTCAGTCGGGGTATGGATACCGCACGGGCTAAAGAAATCACTACAATCTGTCGGGGCTTGGATACCACATAGGCTTGAGAAAATAAACTGGTGGAAGTCGGGGTCTGGATATAACACAGGCTAAGGAGGACATCATAAATTGTCGGGGTCTGGATACGGCACGGGCGAAAAGACATATCGACAGAAACCGGGGTATGGATATCGCACATGCTTTGAGAAACAGATTGGAGAGAGCTGGGGTCTGGATACCACACGGGCTCGCTGGAATGGAACGAAAAAAGCTGGGGTTTGGATATCGCACAGGATAACTGAAATAACCAGAGGAAGCTGATAACACGAAATCGTATATATATATATATATATATATATATATATATATATATATATATATATATATATATATATATATATATATATATATATATATATATATATATATATATATATATATATATATATATATATATATATATATATATATATATATATATATATATATATATATATATATATATATATATATATATATATATATATATATATATATATATATATATATATATATATATATATATATATATATATAGACATATAATTCAACTAATATTTGACTGGTTTCAATCTGATTTCGGATTTTTCCATGTTATTTGTCTGATATTTTGCAGGTATTTGAAGATCATGTCCAAACAAAGCAATATGAAGAAAAGAAGCAATTACAGATGAAATATGGACGAAAACCAGATGAAAACAACATGAAAAACAGCAGATGCGAATTTTGCTGCTGTGACGACCGTCACACATCCATGACGACCGTCACACGGGTGACGACCGTCACACACCATGACGACCGTCATGCAGGCAAAAACGCAGAACTTCAGTAAACGTTCAAAAACCAGTTCCAAGTCCCAAAATAATGGACCACTACTTCCTATTTTCTCTTACCCCAAGTCCACCTTCTGCAAAATATAACCGTTAGTATTTCACCTCTATAAAAGGGGAAGGAGGGGAGCTGAGAAAGGGAGCCGCATTCAGATAACAAAGTGCTGCCCAAATATTTTCCAGAGCAAATTTAGTTTAAGTCTTGTTTTTGTTTTCCTTTCCTTTTTCCTGTATTCCATTTCTGCAATATTCATTTGTACGCTCTATTGGCTTGAAGACACAATCCTGCCGCCATCGTTGGGATTTGGCCAAAAGCCAATTGGATACTTTACAGGTTTTTATTATTTCGTTAATTGTAACTTTAATTCCCAGCAGTATGTATGTTCTAAATTTATGTTTTTATTTACGCTTTACCTGTTCCAAATCCATGTCTAGCTAAACCAGAGTAATCGGTATGTAATAATAATTCAGACGGGATTTAATAATATCCGGTTAAAACCTTTCTGTTTCAAAAGTTGTTTATGGCCTGAGTGTTTAAACTTATTTCCTGAATAAACGTTCGTCGCGGCAGCGAGAACTTATTTAAAAGTAGTTTTGCCACGACAGTGGGAAATTAATTAAGGTACGAACCAACAAGCGACAACTGCGGCTAGGACCAGATAGTAAACACTAGGCATTTGTTTTAATAACAGCGAAAGCACTTTAAAATAGATTAGAACTTAGAGATTTCCAAAAAGCAATTTTAACCCCGAACGGGATAGCGACAACATACTTTCCGCCTTAAAGTTGCGACTAGCGTCAACAACCATCGTGAGACGAAGGTCTTTAGATCACTATTTTCTTCTTAAATAAATTCTGAAAATATTTTATATACCGGTAAATTGTCAAATCCCCGAAGAACATAATTATTGCATATCGATTCGCGTAATTATAATTTAAGTAACGTTTTTAGTTCCCTTTAGTAATAGAAATTATTCCCTTAAACATTATCTACCTAGCTAAACATAGTAACTCCCGTGAACACTAGTTTGATTACGAGTCCTTGTGGGATCGATATCTTTTATTACTACGCGATAGACTATGCACTTGCAGTTAAGTTGTATTAGACATAGAAAGTCGCGATCAAGTTTTTGGCGCCGTTGCTGGGGACCCGTTTAGTCAATAGTGTAACCTTCTGTTACGCCGTATAGACTAGGTTAACTATTTTTATTCTCCCTTTACTGGTTCTGTCGATTGTATGCCAACTAATCGCACACAAGGCGATATCTTAAAACCTTCAGTCGCAGAACTAGAGTGCTTCTTACATTTAAGGAGTCGCATCATTGAGTACCAACGAAAACATAACATTCCCGATCCTCTCACTCATATTCCCAAATTCGAAGAAGAACCAAAGATGGCTGAAGGACCTCAAAACAAACCATTGAAGGCATACGCTACACCCTCTCAGATGGAGCCTAGAAGTAGCATAGCTGCCCCAACTATAACTCGAAACGATTTTGAGCTAAAACCATCATTGCTGTCAGCCGTACAACAACACCAATTCTCAGGAAATGCAACTGATGATCCGAACAAACACTTAACGAAGTTTGTACAATACGCAGACACAATGAAAGCAAATGGAGTAACTCCAGACGCAATAAGACTTCGTCTTTTTCCTTTCTCTCTTAGAGATAGAGCGTGGACATGGTTACAATCCTTACCATCCAACTCCGTTACGACATGGGAACAGTTGAAGAACGTTTTCTTAGCGAGATATTTTTCGCCAAGCAAAACGGCTATGCTTAGAGCTCAAATCAACAGATTTCGACAAAAAGATATTGAATCTCTCTACGAAGCGTGGGAAAGGTTCAAAGATATGATGAGAACATGTCCTCACCATGGTCTAGAAGACTGGGTGACGATCCATACTTTCTATAATGGGCTTCTATACAACACCAGATTAACAGTAGACGCCGCCGCGGGCGGTGCACTTATGGATAAGCCATACGACGAAGCCTATCAACTAATCGAAAACATGTCTCAGAACCACTGCGAATGGGGAGGTGAACGCATTCCAGCAGAGAAACCCGCAGCGAAAGGTGGGATGTACGAGATCAGCAGCCTTGAAAAGTTCAATGCTAAAGTAGATGCTCTAGCACAGAAGATCGACAGTCTGACCGTTAACCCCACTGCAACCGTCGCTGTCGTAACTCCAAACTGCGAGTTATGCGGAATCGCCACTCATAACGCGCCCGAGTGCCCATTGGTGGCCGGAATCCCACCGGACCAAGTAAATTACGCTCAAGGAAATCCTTACGCAAATACTTACAACCCAGGATGGAGGAACCACCCAAACTTTTCCTACAAGAACGATAATGCCTTGCAAGCACCAGGTGCTCCGCCAGGATATCAGAAACCAGCTGCTGCCCAGACTGCCCCTAGGAAATAAAACCTCGAGTTGATGATGGAAAAATTCATAGCTACTCAAGCTCAAACAAACAAAGAATTCCTAAATCAAAACATACACACTAGCGAGCAAATTAAACAGCTGACCGGAAAAGTAGACGCTTTAGCCACCCACAACAAAATGCTCGAAATGCAGATATCCCAAGTGGCCCAACAACAAGCCTCTGCCGCTGCCCCAGCTGGAACATTTCCTGGACAACCCGAACAAAATCCAAAGGGTCAAGCAAATGCTGTCATACTAAGAAGCGGAAATGAATTGGACGAACCGATCGATCCGAGAACCGAAAACTCAGCCATGCAACAAAAACCAACTGAACAAGCAGAAAAGGAATCCGAGTTAGAGAAGAAGGAAGATAATGAGAAGGAGGACACCGCAAGTGAAAAAACTCAAGCACCTCCAGCGCCATATAAACCACCGATTCCTTACCCTCAAAGACTAATAAACTCCAAAACTTTAGGACAATTTAAGAAATTTGTAGAGCTCCTTAAACAGTTGAATATCACTATTCCTTTTACAGAAGCTATCACTCAAATGCCCTCGTATGCTAAATTTCTCAAAGAAATCCTGTCAAATAAGAGAAAGATCGAGGATAACGAAACAGTTACACTTACTGCAGAGTGTAGCGCTATTATTCAAAACCACATGGCTCCTAAACTAAAAGACCCAGGTAGTTTCTCCATACCCTGTGTCATTGGAAAGTTCGTAATAGACAAAGCCCTGTGCGATTTAGGAGCCAGTATCAGTGTTATGCCTTTATCTATATGCAAAAAACTAAATATGGGTGAACTAAGACCAACCAAGATGTTCGTTCAATTAGCTGACCGATCCGTCAAATATCCTGTCGGTATACTGGAAAACGTTCCGGTACGCATAGGACAATTCTATATCCCAACCGATTTCATAATTATGGATATTAAGGAAGATTCAGTTACTCTAATTATCCTAGGAAGACCGTTCCTAGCTACAGCCGGAGCTATAATTGACGTAAAGAAAGGTAGGCTAACATTTGAAGTAGGAGAAGAAAAGATAGAGTTCATTCTCACCAAGTTCTTACAAGCACCAGCCATAGACGATACCTGTTATTTAGTAGATGTAACTGACGAATGCATAAGAGAACTTGAAAATGAAGAGACCACGTATTCAGAAATAATAAAGATTCAAATACCCGATATTTTTGAAGACGATGATTGGCGTAAACCGTATAAAGACGACAGTTTAAGCGAAAGCTTAACACTAACCCCAAACCATATGCCAGGTCCGAAGAACCCATCTTTAGAACTTAAAACACTACCCAAAAACCTTAGATATGAATTCCTAGACGATGAACTAAAAAGACCAGTGATAGTCAACGCCGACTTAGGACAACTAGAAACCGCAAAGCTATTAGAAGTCCTAAAGAAGTACCCCACCGCGTTAGGCTATAACATAAGCGATCTAAAAGGTATAAGCCCTTCGATCTGTATGCATCGAATTACAATAGAGGAAGACTGTAAAACCTCTAGAAAGCATCAGAGGAGACTGAACCCCATCCTAAGCACAGTAGTCAAAGACGAAGTAAAGAAATTACTAGACGCAGGAATCATCTACCCAATCTCCGATAGTGAATGGGTCAGCCCAGTTCATGTCGTACCTAAGAAAGGAGGAGTCACAGTAGTTAAGAACGAAAAAGGTGAATCAATAACAAAAAGAGTCGTGACTGGAAGCAGAATGTGTATTGATTATAGAAAGCTTAACAAAGCCACACAAAAAGATCACTTCCCCTTACCCTTCATAGACCAAATGTTAGAAAGATTAGCCAAACATTCATATTTCTGCTATCTAGATGGTTATTCGGGATTTTTCCAAATTCCCATTCATCCTGATGACCAAGAAAAGACTACATTCACATGTCCTTATGGTACTTTTGCTTACCGCCGAATGTCGTTCGGACTTTGTAATGCTCCAGCAACCTTCCAAAGATGCATGATGGCAATCTTCGTAGATTTCATAGACGACATCATGGAAGTATTTATGGACGATTTCTCAGTATGTGGACAAAGTTTCGAAGGATGCCTACAAAACTTAGAAATGGTATTAGAACGTTGTGTAAAAGTGAACCTCGTCCTAAATTGGGAAAAATGCCATTTTATGGTCCGACAAGGAATAGTTCTGGGACATGTCATATCTAATAAAGGAATTGAGGTCGACAAAGCTAAAATAGAAATTATAAAAGACCTCCAACCTCCAAAATCCGTACGCGAAATACAGAGTTTTCTAGGACATGCCGGTTTCTACCGCAGATTTATAAAAGATTTTTCAAAAATCACAAAACCTCTGACCGGCCTGTTGATGAAAGATGTTGAGTTCGTCTTTGACGACGACTGTCT
The DNA here is from genome assembly GCA_963859935.3 of Lathyrus sativus. Taxonomy (NCBI): domain Eukaryota; kingdom Viridiplantae; phylum Streptophyta; class Magnoliopsida; order Fabales; family Fabaceae; genus Lathyrus; species Lathyrus sativus. Next base: position 440,876,883 of record OZ012740.1, on the reverse strand, counting down.
AAAAGCATTCGAAACATTAAAATCAGCCCTTATCACCGCACCAATTATGCAACCACCCGATTGGCGACTACTGTTCGAAATCATGCGCGATGCGAGTGATTATGCTGTAGGTGCAGTTCTAGGACAAAGGAAGGACAAGAAGCTTCATGCCATCTACTACGCCAGTAGAACCTTAGATCCTGCCCAAATGAACTACGCCACAACAGAAAAGGAACTTCTAGCAGTTATATTTGCGCTTGACAAATTCCGTTCTTACTTAGTAGGAGCAAAAATTATCATATACACACACCACGCTGCCATTAGGTACCTAATAAGCAAAAAGGATGCCAAACCAAGATTATTGAGATGGATCCTATTATTACAAGAGTTTGACTTAGAAATTAAAGATAAGAAAGGAACCGAGAACGTAGTTGCAGATCACTTATCTCGAATAGAAGGCATTAAACATGAACCAGTACCGATAAATGACGATTTTCCATACGAACATCTGATAGCCAAATTAGAAAGTGACATGCCTAACTTAATCTCGGAAGATTCCGAACTCGAAAAAGCCGTAGAAGCCGTCTATGCCCAAGTCACATTACCTTGGTATGCCGACATCGTTAATTACCTAGCTGCAGGCGTGCTTCCATCGGATATCACTTATCAGCAAAAGAAGAAATTCTTCCACGATCTGAAACACTATTATTGGGACGAACCTCTACTTTTCAACAGAGGGGCCGACAACATATACCGTCGCTGTGTCCCAGAGGAAGAAATAGAAAACATCATTTCCCAATGCCATTCAGCACCATATGGTGGTCATGCCAGTACATCCAAGACGTGCGCTAAGATTCTCCAAGCCGGCCTATTCTGGCCTAACCTCTGGAAAGACGTTCACATCGCTGTGCTAAAATGTGATCATTGCCAACGAACTGGAAACATCTCACGACGCGATGAAATGCCTCAGAAAGGAATCTTAGAGGTAGAAATCTTTGACGTATGGGGAATAGATTTCATGGGACCCTTCCCGTCTTCTTTTGGGAATAACTACATACTCGTCTCTGTAGACTATGTGTCTAAATGGATAGAAGCCATTGCCGCTCAACAAATGACGCACGAGTAGTAATCAAACTTTTCAAAAACACAATCTTTCCTAGATTCGGTGTACCCATACTCGTCATTAGTGACGGCGGATCACATTTCATATCGCGAATTTTTGACAAACTTCATTCTAGATATGGAGTCCGACACCGAGTAGCTACACCGTATCATCCGCAAACTAGCGGACAAGTGGAGGTCTCGAACAGGGAAATAAAACAAATATTGGAAAAGACTATCGCTACCTCAAGGAAAGATTGGTCATCAAAGCTGAATGAAGCTTTATGGGCTTATAGGACTGCTTTTAAGACACCAATAGGTACTACACCCTTCAAATTAGTTTACGGTAAATCCTGTCATCTCCCTGTAGAATTAGAGCATAAAGCCTTCTGGGCCATTAAGACACTTAATTTTAACTACACTGAGGCAGGAGAGAAACGAATCTTGAACTTACACGAATTAGAAGAACTTAGATTGGACGCTTACGAAAATGCCCGTATCTACAAAGAACGAACTAAGAAATGACATGATAAACGTTCAGTCCGGAAACAATTCAGTGTGGGAGACATCGTACTTCTATTTAATTCAAGATTGAAAATTTTCCCAGGTAAACTAAAATCTAGGTGGTCTGGACCTTTTGAAGTGACTAAAGTACTTCAAAGTGGAGCTGTTGAAATTACCGATAAGACGAATGAACCGTTTATCGTAAACGGGCAACGTTTAAAACATTATAATAAGAACGAAAACAGCCCTCAAGTCAGCAGTATAACATTTCTCGAGCTTCCTGCTCAAACCCCCGAATAGCTTGTCACCAAGCTATCGTCAGGCTTTTGACGTTAAAAAAACAACGCTTAATGGGAGGCAACCCAATTTTCCCGTATTTCCCTCTTTACTGTATTTCATTCTCATTTTTATTTGAAATCTTACTTTGAAATTTTAACAAAATTTTAAACTTAAATTGCTACTATTTTTAATTTTTGTTTCATTATTTTCTCTTTTATTTAAACTTTGTTTTTATTTCTCCCACCTTTTGTTTCTAAAAATTCTGACTTAAAATTTTTGTTTTAAACTTTTTAGGATTTTAAAAGCCTTTATACCTTCCTCCTATTTTTCCCCGACTAACCTGCGAGTATGGCCGAGTACGACTTCACAAAGGTTCATTTTCGAGGATTAGCTCAAAAGGCAAGATTTGAAGCATTAACTGAGAGAGACATAGCCTTAACACTGTATTATGATAAGTCTACCATGGAGAAGCTAGGAATTACTGATAGCATTCAATTCCTGTTTAATCAATTATGCTGGGAGAACACCTCCTTGAAAACCCGTTTTGCTACCTATAAGGACCTCACCTACGAATTCCTTAGTTCCTTCAGGTACTTACCCAACTATGGTTTTGGATCAAACACTGAGCTGATCACCTTTAGGATGTTTAGAATGGACCAAACCCATAGTCGTATGTCATTAGCTAACCTCCTAGGATTTCCTAGCGGACCACATGTGTTCATCAGTGCAGAAGATGACGATCATGATTTTGAACTAAACCAGTTCTGGGGTAAAATCACAGGCGACTATCACCCTGACCCAAATGGCATGTATAACAATGAGATTCATAACCCCGCTTTCAGATACTTTCATAAGATCCTAGCTCACACCCTTTTCGGAAAGGAAGAAAACATTACTATAGTATCTAAAGAAGAGTTGTTTATCTTGTTCTGTGCTTCTCAGGGCCGTCCAGTGAATGTCGTGCCTTTTATGATGAGATCCTTCCTACGCCTCACTCAGGAATCACAATCACCCATTCTAATAGGAGGCCTCGTGACAATGATTGCCCACGAGCTTGGCCTTAGATTCCACCTAAATGCAAGCACTAGTTTTGGCACAGTCCGACCCATGAATATCCAATTTTGCTTTAACAGGCGCATTTTAAGAACCATGGGACCTGGACCCTACGAGTACCTTATCAATGACAAACCTGTCCAGCTATTCACATTGCCAAATCATCAGATGACAAGTATCCATAACACGGACAATTGGGTTTATGAATTGGATGAGCCTATGGGACCTCCTTCACCTCAATCCACACCACAGGATTACATGTACGACAGTGATCACATCTCTGAAGCACATGATTATATGTATTATGAGGATGTTGTATCTGAAGCTGAGGTAGACCTTGAGATCCCTCCACATTACAACACCTATCCTGAGCCCATTCCTGAAGAAAATACTGACAAAATGGATATTGTTCAGCACCGATTAGACACCTTCGACGCAACTCTGACCACCGCAAGAAATGAAATAACAAGCATCCATGCCGAATTATCAGTTTTCATGGACTTAGTTTGTGACCAGCTCGATTACTACGCCCGGAAGTTTGACGAATTGAAGGCATAAAAGGACTGAGATTTTCGCTTTAGTTTAGTTTATTTTTTTCCTGTTTTTCTGTATGCTTTCCATTATTTCTATTTCCGCATTGTTTCATTTCACTTATGTATTACATTAAAAACAATCATTTTAATTAAATGTTATTTCAATTTCATTCATTGTTCCCTTATTCTGTTTTCATGTTATCATATGCCTCTTGGCTGATTTATTACATTGCGGTATCAATTACAAGCCTTAAAAACATGTCAAAAGCACCCCTGTAGCAAAATTCTGCATTCTGCAGAATTTGCTGGTGTGACGACCGTCACAGAACCATGACGCCCGTCACACGGGTGACGACCGTCACAGATGTGTGACGACCGTCACGAGTCCAGAACCTAATATCTGCTATAACAGAGGTTACGTTTCTTCCCCCACTCCCATTTTATCAACTTCCCATCACCACACATCCAAACCCCATTTCAAAATTTCGTTTTCATTAATCCCAACTCAACAGCATCTTCATTAACCAATTTCGTGCAATATCTCACTCCGCAGAAACCGCATTCTTCCCCCAATTCAACAGCATCATCCAACCATGGCAAGAAACAATGAAACCCCTGACCTTAGCAATATCAATTTCAGCGAAGGCGACTCCGGAGAGAAATAGAGAGCAAACTACGTAGCCTTCCATCAATGGTCGCTATAACCGACCCACTATCCGCACATACCATCTCTTACGGAGCTCGGCCTCCTTGACGGCGTCACTTGGATGCTCCAGAGAGTCGGCATTTGGCATCTGTGCACAAATCCGCAGCCCACTTACAAACAACTCACCCTTGAGCTCCTCAGTTCGTTCAGTTACTTCACCTCTAGCGGTGACCTTAGCCAACATTCCGGCGTCGCTTGCTTTCGTATGTTCGGCACGAACTACCAATTGAATCAAAATCAGATTGCCGACATCCTACATTTCCCTCACGGCGAAGATGCTCACTGCCGCATTACTGAACAATTTCAACATGAAGCTTTTGTGCTTTGGTCCCAATTGACCGGAATCAATGCCGACGGCTGGGATTCTCTGCATGCAACACACATCCACAATCCAACCATCCGGTATTTCCACAGAGTGCTGAGCAATACCATCTTCGCAAGAGATAGCAACCACAAGGTGAACTCCAAAGAACTTTTCTTTCTCCGCTGCGTGTTCAATTCTGAACCCATCAACGCTGCTCCGTTCCTCCTGGCCCACATTCAGGCTAACTGCAACCGTGGCTCTAAGCCATTTTACTTTGGCGGGATTGTTACCTCTATTGCACTAGGCCTGAACCTCGGTAACCAACTCCAGAATCTCCATACAATTCCTTCGGTATTTCTCGACACCGACCATTGCAGAGCTTCTCACCTCATCCGCTCCAGGTCCGATGGAAAGTACCATTCGGTCGTGCGTGGCAAAAGCATCAGAAGCATCATCATGTCGTCACGTACCCGGATGCACCCACAGGATCGTGCCAACTGGCTTTTTGACCTGAATGCCCCTGCTGCTACCGCTGCCCCAACTCAAACCAATACCCAAGGGTCTATTGACGAAATGCAAGATGAGTTGGACAGAACTGAGCAACCTGAGGCATCGCAACCACTTCCTTCTGAAGGCACATCCTACCGTCGCCGCCGCCACCGTCCCGAGCCCGACTTCTCTGAAGAAGACCTCCTCCGATCCCTCGACTAACAAACACAGATACTCGCCATGATGCAGCAACAAAATCAGCGAGCAGAGCAATTCGAAGCTTGGCAGAGAACCACGATGCAACAGCTCCAAACTGGCCAGGAAGCCATCACTGAGAACTTGGCAAATCTTACCTTGCAATTCGAAGGACTCCGAGATTATGTCTATCACACCGGAGCTCTGAACTTTGAGGCTCGAGTCGACCAAGCCAGAGGTAGAAGACGAGACAGAGGATGTGACCTAGGCAGAGGCCGTGACTAGTTCTTTCTTTCTTTATTTGTTTCCTGTATTTTTCCCTTTCCTATATTTTCATTTTCTCTGTATTTCCATCTCGCATTCTTTCAAATCAGTGAGGACACTGATTGAGATAGTGTGGAAGCGGAACGTTTATTTCCCGTTTCCTTGTACTTTCAATTCAGTAATTTCAATTCAAACATTTTCCCACTTTAGCAAATAAAAGCTCATTTATATGTCTTTTTCCGTTACGCAAATTTCCCCACTTTATTCGACATAAAAAAAAATTTCAGTTGTTCCTCAAAAGCATCACGAGAATGCACCAAAGTTCAAACCAAGTTTTGAAACTCCGTGACGAAAATTCTAACAAAACCAGTACCGTCCTGACACCTTAGACCTCTGTTTTATGCGAGTCAGTTTCACTACCTACTTGTACCAAAGTTTCAAGTTTCTACGCAAACTCATCCCCAAGTAGTTTATACAAGCAATCAACACCATCCTAAACACTTCTAAGCGAGCAACCAATGCAAATAAGTGTATGATCTCTAAAAAGATGAAAAATCATGAAAAGAAAGCCATATAGCCCGAGTATAGAGACATGTTCCCTCTAAGTTAGGTGCTCCTCACCCGAGCATTTAGCCCAACGGTACAAAAACTCATTGAAAAATCAATAGTATAAGCTTATGAGCAATGAAAAGATCAAAACAGCAATGAGATCATATTCACTAACAGGTTGACTTGCCATGAAAGTGTATGGACAACAGGCTTAATGTGATTGCGCTAGAACAAACAGGGTAAACTTGACGCGAGAACCTTGATACCAAGCTGCAGTAGCATGATTGAGACCGATTTGCATAAAAAGGAGACCTCCGAGGACTTATAGTCCAGTGTCGTCACCGTACTCGTTTTGTTCCTATTTAGAATCCCGGTTTTTCCAAACTTTCTGAACGAGGAAGCTGCCTCGTGCTTGCCGGCTTTTATTCTTCCTGCTTTTACTTGAGGACAAGCAAAGATTCAAGCTTAGGGGAGTTTGATAACGCGAAATCATATATATATATATATATATATATATATATATATATATATATATATATATATATATATATATATATATATATATATATATATATATATATATATATATATATATATATATATATATATATATATATATATATATATATATATATATATATTGACATATAATTCAACTAATATTTGACTGGTTTCAATCCGATTTTGGGTTTTTCCATGTTATTTGTCTGATATTTTGCAGGTATTTGAAGATCATGTCCCAACAAAGCAATATGAAGAAAAGAAGCAATTACAGATGAAATATGGATGAAAACCAGATGAAAACAACATGAAAAACAGCAGATGCGAATTTTGCTGCTGTGACGACCGTCACACATCCATGACGACCGTCACACACCATGACGACCGTCATGCAGGCAAAAACGCAGAACTTCAGTAAACATGCAAAAATCAATTCCAAGTCCCAAAATAATGGACCACTACTTCCTATTTTCTCTTACCCCAAGTCCACCTTCTGCAAAATATAACCGTTATTATTTCACCTCTATAAAAGGGGAAGGAGGGGAGCTGAGAAAGGGAGCCGCATTCAGATAACAAAGTGCTGCCCAAATATTTTCCAGAGCAAATTTAGTTTAAGTCTTGTTTTTGTTTTCCTTTCCTTTTTCTTGTATTCCATTTCTGCAATATTCATTTGTACGCTCTATTGGCTTGAAGACACAATCCTGCCGCCATCGTTGGGATTTGGCCAAAAGCCAATTGGATACTTTACAGGTTTTTATTATTTCGTTAATTGTAACTTTAATTCCCAGCAGTATGTATGTTCTAAATTTATGTTTTTATTTGCGCTTTACCTGTTCCAAATCCATGTCTAGCTAAACCAGAGTAATCGGTATGTAATAATAATTCAGACGGGATTTGATAATATTCGGTTAAAACCTTTTTGTTTCAAAAGTTGTTTATGGCCTGAGTTTTTAAACTTATTTCCTGAATAAACGTTCGTCGCGACAACGAGAACTTATTTAAAAGTAGTTTTTCCACGACAGTGGGAAATTAATTAAGGTACGAACCAACAAGCGACAGCTGCGGCTAGGACCAGATAGTAAACACTAGGCATTTGTTTTAATAACAGCGAAAGCACTTTAAAATAGATTAGAACTTAGCGACATCATACGTTTTGCCTTAAAGTTGCGACTAGCGTCAACAACCATCGTGAGACGAAGGTCTTTAGATCACTATTTTCTTCTTAAATAAATTCTGAAAATATTTTATATACCGGTAACTTATCAAATCCCCAAAGAACATAATTATTGCATATCGATTCGTGTAATTATAATTTAAGTAACGTTTTTAGTTCCCTTTAGTAATAGCAATTATTCCCTTAAACATTATCTACCTAGCTAAACATAGTAACTCCCGTGAACACTAGTTTGATTACGAGTCCTTGTGGGATCGATATCTTTTATTACTACGCGATAGACTGTGCACTTGCAGTTAAGTTGTATTAGACATAGAAAGTCGTGATCAGAAGCCGAGGTATGGATACCGCACGGGCTTACTGAAATAACCGGAGGAAGCCGGGATTTGGATACCACACGGACTTGAGCAAACTGGAGGAAGCTAGGGTCTGGATACCACACGAGCTTACTGAAATAAACGGAAGAAGCCGGGGTCTGGATACCACACAGACTTGAGAAAACCTGAGGAAGCTGGGGTCTCGATACCACACGAGCTTACTGAAATTACTGAAAAAAGTCGGGGTCTAGATACCACACATACTTGAGCAAACCGGAGGAAGCCGGGGTCTGGATACCACATGAGCTTACTGAAATAACCGGAAGAAGCCGGGGTCTGGATACCACACGAGCTTACTGAAGTAACTGGAAGAAGCCGAGGTCTGGATACGACACGGGCTTGAGCAAACCAGAGGAAGTCGGGGTTTGGATACCACACGAGCTTACTAAAATACCCGGAAGAAGCCGGGGTCTGGATACCACACGGACTTGAGCAAGCCAGAGGATGTCGGGGTCTGGATACCACACGAGCTTACAAAAAATAACCGGAAGAAGCCAGGGTCTGGATACCACACGGACTAACAAACCGGAGGAAGCCGGGGTCTGGATACCACACGAGCTTACTGAAATAACCGGAAGAAGCCAGGGTCTGGATACCACACGGGCTTGAGCAAACCGGAGGAAGCCGGGGTCTGAATACCACACGAGCTTACTGAAATAACTGGAGGAAGCCAGGGTCTGGATACCACACGGGCTTGAGCAAACCGGAGTAAGTCGGGGTCTGGATACCACACGAGCTTACTGAAATAACCGGAAGAAAGTCATGGTCTGGATACCACATGGGCTAAAGTAAGTAAAATCGGTGGAATGAACATATCCGTCAATAACTCTCGTCGGGGTCGGGATACCACGCAGGCTCAAGAGAAAACACCGTTGTCTGTTGGAGATACAACTGGAAACAAGAGGTAATAACCTGGCTTATGTTTCAAATACACATGTTTAAATATGGTGTAATTCTCCATATGAAATGGAAATGATACACGTTTGGGTAGATGTTATGCATAATGCAAAATGCAAAGGAATCGCTCCAGCAAAATAAATGCTGAAGAGAAGGAGCCAACTCCATTGGGAATGACTGGGTGCGCCAAGCACGATTGGACTTATGATGGGGAAAACGAGCCCTGGATGTCCTTCTGAAAAAGTAATCCCTTGGGAAAAACTGCCCTCCTGCGAATAAAATCCACTCCGCTGGGGATCACAAAATCAACTCTGCTGAGGAAAGCGGCCCTGGATGGCCCACCAGAACATAATTCTTCTGGGGAACAAACAACTTGGCTGGGGAGAACAAATCCACTCTACTGGGGAAATCAGCCCTGGATGGCCTTTCAAAATATGACTCTACCGGGGAATAAGGCAAACTGCTGGGAATTATTCCACTCTGCCGGGGATTCCACTCTACTGGAGATTTGAATCCGCTCTGCTAGGGATAATGAATAAGATTTACTGGGGTGCTATCCCAAACTTTCTCTGCTGAGGATGGGAATAACAATTCTCCAGGTCAATCCCATTCTGTGGGGAAGAAAACATTCCGCCGACTTCGCTGGGGATCTGCAGGGGATGAAAATTAATTGGGGAAATATCCCGAAGGGAACTCACTCTAACAAATACCAATGACCAATTGGATCCTGCTACGGACAACAACTCCGTTGGGGATCACCCAATGAGGGAATCAGCATCTACCTCTGCTTGGGGAAATGAGAAAAAAACTTAACAACAAAAACCTCTGCTTAGGGGGATAAGATTCATCAACGTCAACCTCTGCTTAAGGATATTGAGTCTTAGACCCTGTGGGGAAACAACACTAAACTTGTCCCACTGTCGGGAAAAACACTTCCATATCTTCTTGTCAAGGGATAGGTGCACAACACTACTGGGGAACCTCAGTTTCAATCTGTTGCAAATAAGTCCAATTTCAAACTGCTGGGGATAAGTTCACAATATCACTAGTGAGTAACTTTTGATCTAACATCATCACCCTGGGGAGATAGAGGCATGGCAGTTTCACTGGGGATAACCAGATGTGCCAAGTATAATTGGTCTTTAGGTTTTCTATGAAAGGTTAGGTACAGCTGACGTTGGGCAATGTCCTGTCTGGATACAGGGTTGGAAAATGACTTGTCTGGATACAAGGTTTAAAGGTCTTGTCTGGATACAAGGTTTATCAGTGGCTTGTCTGGGTACAAGGTTTGAAAATAACTTGTCTGAATACAAGGTTTATGAAAATGACTTATCTGGATACAAGGTTTATGAAAATGTCTTATCTGGATACAAGGTTTGAAAATGACTTGTTTGGATACAAGGTTTATGGTTGAAGGGTCAGGGGATGTTTAACATGACTTCCCGACATTCGTCTTGAACTTGAAGTTTGATGGAACTTGCTTGAATGGCTTTGAGTAGCTCTGAAGATATGGAGAGGAAACGTTCCTTCGCTTCCAATTTTTCCCCAGCCTGTGGGATTTCTGTAAAAATCTTCCTCTAAAGGGAATTTGAAATCTTTGTACCCTGATGGTTTGATATGAACTGCCTCAGCATCTTGAACCTCGAAGAGGTACTTCAAGTTAATTGTCCTCTGGATAAGGGGAGCTTTTGTACTCTTGGGGTATCTCTCCCCAGCCATGCAATGACTTTACCCCTGATTGGCTGATTTGGAGAATTGCCTCTGACTTCAAGAGATTTATCGAATCTCGACCTGACTGTCCCAGATTAACTAAATCTTAAAAATGACTGACTCCCCTTATGTGATCATTTAGCATGCACCTGCTCGACGGAGCTCTCCGGTGTTTTGCATCTTAGCTCGATCAAACTTCCCATTATAGAAACTCTCCTGATGTCAAGTGCTTACTTGCAAGTAAAACAAATCGTTTTACAAAAGATAATATTAATGTAATGCATATGACAGTTTTGAAATCCAAGTCTGTTCACTAAAAAAAAAGTTGTGACATATAATGAACGAATCACTTATCAGAATGTCAACATTAATACCAACATGGTAAGAAGAATCCTTTTAGGAGTCAGTTTTGACGCGATCTTTACCGAAATATGCTTTCGAAACAAACCTGCTTGAAGGTTGTAACGTGGTCAGGTTCACGGTTTGAAAGAAAGGGTATAAAGCTCAAAGTTCTATTTTAACCCACCCACTCTCCTTGATGTTATCCAATCTTATATTCATCTAATTCGACACAAGCGCTCACCTCTCAAAGGCTGAATGCCAGGAGTGACGGTTCAAGAAACCACAAGTTTTTGGAGTGATAGTCACTCGCTTCTCGTCTTTGGTGTCTGAATCACACGACTTGTTCTATATCATTTTTCTAATTTCCCTATTTTTCCTGGACTGACTCTTCTGAGTAGATCTTTTTGGTTTTGAAGTCCAGCGGGATGCCCTAATTTTTTGCCTAAGCCACTTGTTTTCAAGTTACCGACTTAGTGGGCTTCTTCTTTTGTTTCTCTTTTTTTTGGGAACAAATCGTGTGACACTGGCTTGTCTACTTGTTTGACAGGGTTGTGACTGTCTCACTCCTTGGTCAATGATGGATAACTATTGTGGTTCTTTAGGTACGACATCTAGAGGTGTGATTGACCCTTAAACGAGAACACTCCCTTTGCAATTTGGATGTTCGGTCGAATTAACTGACACCTACCCTACCCCAGGTTAAGATTGCTGATTTTTTTCGTTTTCAGAAAGAAACTCCTACTACTAGGCTCAAAGGGGTTGACAAGGGATTATCTTCCTTATATCTCCGGTGTTTAGGAATTTGAAATAATGCCTGTACATCATCAACATAGGTTTTATTCAAAAGCATACTACTGGAAGTTTTCGTCTTTCAACTTCGTCATCCTCCCTCGGATTCCGCTTAAACAAGCGTTAGACATCAATAAAAAGCATTGAGTGAACACGAATGGATTTAATCAAAATATGCATATTCATTTCATTATCATTATCAATCAAAAACGAACACGTTTTACAAATGAAATTTGCACTCAAACAGAAAAGAAACTACAAATGCAAAGGAATGACATGATAAAAAGATTTCCAGCTTCTGGGAACCGGGCCTTCAAATCTGGATTTGCTGCTGGACCAGCCATCTTCAAATTGATCGTTGAAGTCAGTCGGATGCTCTTCTAAACATCTGCCCTCGGTAAATTCCTCCATAACATTAACTGTTAAACCCACATGGTTGGATGAAGGAAAATTGTTGATCTAAATACCATGAGGTGTGACTGAGAACATATTGGAGTTAAGCAGAGTCTGAATCTTACTCTTAAGTACCTTGCAGTCTTCGGTTGAATGCCCATGTGCCCCAGCATGGTACTTACAGTGGGCGTTGACATTAAAACTTGGTGGATATGGAGTAATCTTTGGATTAATCTTCTTCGGCACTATCAACCCACCTTTGATCGGATCTGGCAACATTTGACTATGCGATATCGACAATTGAGCAAAATGTCTCTCTGGCTTCCTAGGTCTTTGTCGAGCATGCTGACATAGCTGATGACGGTACGACCGTTGACTCTGGAGGGGAACAAATATCTAATACATAGACCCAACAGATTGCTGATTCTGAACAATTGAAATGTCTGAAGACTGAATCTGAGGTATCGGGGACTCATTTTGTTCAGATACTTTCATCTTCAGGCTTGGCCCAAGAACAGGCAATAGCTGTGGGCCCGGAGATTTCGAAACCAAAGATTGCAAGACACACTCCTGGCCTGATGCAGCTTCAGGGGAAAGAATAGGGATATCAGCTTCTTTCGCAGCAACTGGAATAAGACAACCTAGTACGCTCATCCTGCTCGGTGTGAACTCAAATGCTTTTGAATCGATCAAGTCCTGAGCTTTGTACTTAAAATCCTTGCATGTCTCCACATTATGCCCTGGTGCCCCAGAATGGAAATCACAATGGCCACTTGCATCATAGCCTGATGGTGGCTCACCAATAAGTGGAGCCAGAGTCCGAAGTTCAACCAATCGAAGTTGAAGCAAGAGTTGCAACAACTGAGGATAAGTTATAGGGATCCGGTCGAAGCTTCTGTCGGGCCGCTTCGGCCTCTGCGCATATCTCTTAACCTTAGGATTATCTTGGGAAACGGGAGGTAGCTGCTGACGGGTAAATCCTGGAACCCCAGGTTGACAAGAAGGTCTTTGAGGCACATCACGCCTTGGGGGAGGTTCCACAGACAAAGGTGGAATAACCATTTTTTCCGCAACTTCAGGCACATGATCGCTTTCTTTTCTTAGCACATTTCTCATCACTTCTGTGATCAGGCCCATCTGAGTTTTCAGTTGATGAACCTCCTCCTTAAGCATCTTCTGATTCAGACACAAGGCTCGCATGTCCACCATGAATTGTCCCATTTGTCCTCGGACTTCCCTCAACTCTGCTTTAATCTGCTCCATAGTCAACTTCTATCTTCTTTGAAGAGTTAATGTCAAAAATTCTGAAGAAAAACCAGATCAGGATAACAAAGACCCAACCTCGAACACTTGTTACGCAAATGAAATGCAAATGTCATGCGATGCAATATGAAATGCAACAAACATGAGATCAAGGTCACACATTCTGCAAGACAACACAACGAGATATCTCTCACCTCGGGTGGGGAATCTACTGGTTTATAAGAGGGTATCCCAAAGGCTTTAAACAAAGTCCTATGCACTAACCCTCAAAAGTTTTCCATCATAATGATGATTCGTAAGACGGTAATCCCTTCAAAGGATGGACACAGAGTTATGTCTTAGTAACCTCCGAAATAAGGTCCTACAGCAGGTCCTCAGAGTCATGGACTCCTAGGTCACAAATAAAGACTCCATTACGACTACTCGTAAGACATAATCATCCCAAAGGGGTCTCATCTGAGCGGTGGGATTCAAACCAACTCAACGAGTCCTAAGTCTCGCAAATCAGAAAGAATCCACCTCTTAATCTTAGTGTATACTAGAAAGCTCGGGTAGAAAGCTTTTATTCTCACGAACCAAACCAAAAAAACCCAATCGGTTAAAACGAAAACAACATAATAATCAATAACAGCAAATAAATCAAACACGCGACAAACAAACTAGGCTTGGCTTGCTTTATCCCCAGCAGAGTCGCCAGTTGTCGCTACTCGAAAAATGCAACAACGGAGAGGCGAAAAGAAGGACCGAAGAGTCTCCACCGAACTTTATTTATCCCACGAGGGGAAAGGAAAGTATTGAGAAAACCTTAAGAAAGAAACGGATAAGATGGTCTCGCGACCAAGAACGGGTTCGGAAGCCGGTTATGCGAACGGAAGGTATTAGCACCCTTCGCATCTATCGTACTCGATGGGAACCATTTGTTTTTCGATGTGTGAAGGTATTTTCTAAAAGATTGTTGCTAAATGAGTGTTCCAAAGGGGTAAAAAGAAAGGTTAGAAACCGGGGAACGGGAGGTAAAGGGGGGAAGAAAGGACTCGGTAGGACTTCACGATCATAGGCCTACGTATTCTCAACAGATATGAGAAAGTCAGAGTCAACGTAGTTCGGGGAACTATGGATATAGGGGGAAATGTGCTCGCCAAGACATCATCGTCTTGTGCCTACGTATCCTCATCTGACATGAGAAATCAGAGTAAACGTAGTTCAGGAATAAGGTTAACTGATGTTTCCATGGATGATGTTATCGTGCGCATTCTAGCAGTTTAGGCATATTGCTGCTCGACCATTGGAGACTTAGGCATTACCTGTTTGCGGTAGAATGGACGTAACATATCCTTTTTTGAAAGATTAGGTTTCGCCATGCGAGGCAAGGTGTCGCGTTTGATTTGTGGAATTGTTTTTAGGGGTGAAATATGTCATCGGATAGTAACCCCTTGCGGATAGTACCCAATTCTTTATCTCAAAGTTTTTGTTATGAAATGGTGTGGCGAACGTAGCGTCTTCGTATTGAAAGACGAGTATCAAGACCACACACACTACAATGAGTATCCTGACACTCGGAGAGGAAGAAGTCTACACTCAATCCTCTCTCTTTAATTCAATACAAAGAGAACTTCACTCTCTTATTAAAATGTTTTTGGTTTTGAATGGTAAGTGCTTTGCAACGGTAAACCCTATGGTAAATGTCAATCACTCGGGATAAGAGAAGGCCTACGCCTAACCACTCTACGACCATTCAAGTTTTTGTTGTGGAAATAATTTTGAAAAAGGCAGTCGGCACAGGACCGAGGTGTGGCGAATACGATTATGTCTTCGTATTGAAAGACGAGTATCGAGACCACACACTCTACAACGAGTATCCCGACACTCAGAGAGGAATAAGTCTACACTCAATCCTCTCTCTTTATTTCAATACAAAGAGAACTTTATCCTTTTATTAAAGATGGTGAATTGGTTCAACAATTGTTTGAGAAAATTCGCTTGACGTTGGAACAAGGGTTTGATTGCTTAAAAAGTTTGAGGTGATACGAACAAGGTTGATGGCGATGCACAAGGCAATCGACTTACAAGGTCAAAAATGGCCCGATGTGAATCAAGAGTTTGTTTTCTTGAAAATAGTTTTTGGAACCAAAGGTCAAAAATGACCAACAATAAACACGCACAAAAATCATACAAACACAACGGGTTAGTCGGCTTAAAACAACACAAAACACACAAAAAAACGGCATGAAGTGCCATCAAGAAGTTCGTCGTGCGAACTCCTTGAAAAAAATATGCTTGAGATGGCCGGCCGTGTTGAATGACACGGCCCCTTTCAAAAAGTGCCTACAACATGAGTTTTTTGAGGCAAAACAGCGGGCTGACACGGCCCGTGTCAAAAAATTCCCAGAAAAAAAGATCTTTGAGGTACACAGTGGGCTAACACGGCCGCCTGTGTCATACGACACGGCCCGTGTCAGCCTTGCTAGATGAAAAAAACCAAACTTTTTTCTTCGTTCTTGTGGTTCTTAAAAAAGGTTTCTTGGTCCTCCTTGGGGCCTTACACAAGGTACACAACACAAACACACTTAACAAGGACAATAAATGGCAAGTGTAAAATATAAAAGAGAGAAAAGTTTGAAGGAATGGATACAAAGAGTTGTTCTCCTTCTTTGTTAAGCCTTCACTGATTTTGGTTGGGTATTTCTCTTCCATCTTCCCTCTATGTTTTGAAGGTGCTTCTCCTCAAAGGTTCTCTTGTGTTTCTATGGAACTCTCTTGATTTTGTTGGTTTTCTTTCTCTCTATTTTTTCTGGTTTTTAGGGTTTCTCCCTTGCTCTCAATATCTCTCTATTGTGTTAATGTGTGTGGATTCCCCTTTTTGTTTGCAGCTGCTATCCTTCTTATCCGCAAAACATTAGGGTTTTCCCTCCTTCCAAAACCTCAGATTTCTTACTTGAGAAATGCCTCTTACCACTTTCTTAATGTCACTATCTTTCCTTCCATTTTTATGTATGCTTTGCTGTATTTTTCTGCACCATTGCTGTATTTTTTCTGCACTAATGCTAGGCTTTGTCTTATTAATTGCTGTCAAATTTTGAATTTGAATGTGTGTTGATTTTGTGATGCATCAAATACCTCCCCTTTTGTCTTGTGAGATGTTAACATTAATGTGACAAATTTGTTGTGTCCCCTTTTGCTCACATTGGGTCATGAATTGGTTCCTTAGGTTTTGTGTCATGATTAAATTGGTCATGAGTTATTTCTAGCTTGAGATATGAATGGGGCATGCATGGGCTATTTTGGATTAACTTGCCAATGTCTTGAAATTGCCCATGGATAAGCACAAATGGTCTTGATTCCAATGTTGATTTAACTCTTAAGTATTTTTCCTTGGATGTTTGTAAACATAAAGAGGATCATGTGGACTTGATGGGGCATGAAGGGTACCATGGCATGAAGTTATTTAGAAGCTTGAATTAAGACTAGAAATAGCTTAATTTTCTAAGCATTACTAAGAGTTTGAAACCTTGTAACAAAAGTGAAATTCTTGTAAATGTCATGAAATTTCTCTTTGTAAAAGTTCTTTAATTTAGTCTTGAATTCCATGAACCTTGAATTTGGAACAATGGGTCTCCCTTATGCCAATCAATTTGCAAGGGATGAAGTCTTGAATTATGAATTTGTGATTTTTGAACTCCACTTGAACATAGAGTTGGAAACAAAGTTGGATGGAAAAATATTGAATTAGGCCTTGCATTTCATGTTCCTTAGGAATATTAATCTTGAATATCCTAATAAAAAGAGGGCAAATTTTTGGGGTGCAACAGCTGCCCCTATTCAAACAACTTCGACCTGAAGGGATGAAAAGCAACCACTTTCAAACATTCGAGGTAAAAGGTGGTTGAATACATAAGAACCCAGAAATTTGCCAACCGCAAAAAGAAATTGTAACTGATAATTACAACTGATGAACTCTGTTGGGGAAAATGTGATAAGATGAACGCGTCCGTCAAAGACATCACAATCTTCCGGGGTCTGGATACCACACAGGCTCAACGAGGTAAAATGACGTCAGCCAGGGTCTGGATACCGCACGGGCTAAAGAAATCACTACAATCTGTCGGGGCCTGGATACCGCACAGGCATGAGAAAATAAACCGGTGGAAGTCGAGGTCTGGATAACACACGGGCTAAGGAGGACATCATAAATTGTCGGGGTCTGGATACCGCATAGGAGAAAAGATATATCGACGGAAACCGGGGTCTGGATACCACACAGGCTCGCTGTAATGGAACGAAAGAAGCCGAGGTCTGGATACCGCACAGGCTAACTGAAATAATCGGAGGAAGTCGGGGTCTGGATACCGCACGGGTTTAGTGAAATAACCGGAGGAAGTCGGGGTCTGGATACCACAAGGAATTGAGAAAACCGGAGGAAGTTGGGGTCTGGATACCACACGAGCTTACTGAAATAAACGGAAGAAGTCGGGGTCTGGATACCACACAGACTTGAGCAAACCGGAGGAAGCCGGGGTCTGGATACCGCACGAGCTTACTGAAATAACCGAAAAAAGCCAGGGTCTGGATACCACACGGACTTGAGGAAACTGCAGGAAGCCGGGGTCTGGATACCACACGAGCTTACTGAAATAACCGGAAGAAGCCGGGGTCTGGAAACCACACGGGCTTGAGAAAACCGGAGGAAGCCGGGCTCTGGATACCACACGAGCTTACTGAAATAACCGAAAGAAGCTGGGGTCTGGATACCACACGGACTTGAGCAAATCGGAGGAAGTCGGGGTCTGGATATCACACGAGCTTACTGAAATAACCGGAAGAAGTCGGGGTCTGGATACCACACGGGCTTGAGCAAACCGGAGGAAGCCGGGGTCTGGATACCACACGAGCTTACTGAAATAACCGAAAGAAGCCGGGGTCTGGATACCACACATACTTGAGCAAACTGTAGGAAGCCGGGGTCTGGATACCACACGAGCTTACTGAAATAACCGAAGGAAGCTGGGGTCTGGATACCACACGGACTTGAGCAAATCGGCGGAAGCCGGGGTCTGGATACCACACGAGCTTACTGAAATAACCGGAAGAAAGCTGGGGTCTGGATACCACACAGGCTAAAGCAAGTAAAACTGGTGGAATGAACATATCCGTCAATAACACTCGCCGGGGTCAGGATACCACGCAGGCTCGAGAGAAAACATCATTGTCTGTTGGAGATACAACTAGAAACAAGAGGTAATAACCTGACTTATATTTCAAATGCACATGTTTAAATATGGTGTAATGCTCCATACGAAATGGAAATGATACACGTTTAGTGTAATGATATGCATAATGCAATATGCTACATGTTTAGATATAGATTTAACATTTTTGTGAGTATCAGTTCTTAATGCCCAGTGTTGTGAGTTATGTGAGACATCACCAATGAGATAATACAGTTGTTCTCTCAACTTTGCGTTAAACATAACCTCGGCTTTGGGTGATATGTTAGGGTATTAGACGAATGATTGATTTGTGTTTAACTGGTCAGAAGAATGCATGTGCTATCAATTGATGAAATTCCAATCCCAACAAGGCTCTATTTATTTTAAGTCTTTACTTTATATTTTTCATTTGTATATTTTCCGCTTTTATCTATGGCAACTTGAATCTTTCAACCAAATATTTCATAACAAGAATATAAATGTAGAGACTGTTGAACAACGTTCTTTTCCTTGCGTTGATCCACGTGGAGACGATAAAACTGGGCATTCAATATAAAGTTTTACTTTCCACTTTGCTGCATAAACAAAATGGCGTCGTTGTCAGGGATTGGTGTTTTGATATTGAATCGCATTGCAATAGTTTCTATATTTTTGTGTTTTGTACAGTTGTTTATTTTGTATATATACTTGTTTCCTTTCACGTTTGCTCAAGTGTTGGTTAGGGATAGATGTTGATGAGAACTTCTAGATTGGTTGCTCTTTTGCAACAACAAAAATCCAATGAAGATTATTCCAGGATTGGATGGTGATGATAGGATTTCTAATGTGATGAATGCATGCCAGGTACATGGCTACCGCTTTCTAGAATGTTAGAATGATTAAGAATTTTGGGCTTTGAACAAATTTGTACTCTTGTTTCAATTTACAACTTATTTGAATGCTTGAGTCACTTAGGTCCAAAAGCTACAAATTATGAGAAACCTCCATTGCTTACTAAATACTTGGATAACTGATAAATTTGTTTAATTTGTTCGATTCATACTTAATCTTTTGATTGTTGTGATTTTGTGGAAGCATTAGAAAGTATCAAGGCATTTTTTATATTGAGCACAACCATATCCAAAAGTAACTTACACGTGAGTAGTGAGAATTCGTTAACCCCTTTGAGTCTAAATAGATTAGATCCCATTTTAGTGATGAACTTGGTTTATGTACATATTTTGAAAGTTTAGTTCATCATTGAATTTTGTGAGATTATAAAAAAGTTTCTTGAAATCTTTGAACTTTGTCCTAAATTGATTTCCTTACCATTAAAAGTAAGGAGCATTCGTTTGAGATTTGATTGTATTCAAGTTGGGGAGAGTTGTGGTTAGAATTGGATATCATGCTATTAATTAACTTGAATCGCAAATCTTTAAATATTTACCACCGAACTTTGATATCATAATAAAGTTTTTGATGAGTGAGATAATTAATAAGAAGTACAAATTGCTGATATCATAATAAAGTGTTTGATGAGTGAGATAATTAATAAGAAGATAAGAATGTTAACTATATATTGTATCTTTAGAACAAAGGCATTGCAATATGATCAAGCTAGAAAAATTTATGATTGGTTGATTATTTAATCAAGTATAATATTCAGAACTTCAGATACAAAAACATGTATACTCAATATATATGTACCAAAAGCATCATCCGTACTATAAAAAAATACAAGTATAAAAACCATTGAAACATATTCCAACTCTTCATTCAAATATAGTCCATTTAATTTTAGTTAAAAGCTTCCCTCATCCATGGACTTTCTTAACCTGCACTAGAGGAAACATACATTTATAATTATGCTGAACAATTTTTAATTATATATCTATAAAGACAAAATTGAAAGTTCATAATAACATTATGATGAAGAATATGTTATTGACTACTATGGTCAGAACTTGTAGTTAGAAGAGGGTTACATACAATACTAGCCAAAGAAGAACAATGACAAAAACACATTATCTCTTGCATTGCATTGCTGCACTTCAATGTTGTGTCAAACTTCTAATTCCTAAGCCACCTTGTGAAGATGTTAGCATGGACGTTGTTTCTGAAGAAGTTCATGAAGCATTTGAAAAAAGAAGAAGAAGGCGATTTCTAATATAATGTTGACATTACTTGTAATTCAAATTAAGTTTAAATTTATGTTGCTTTAACACTAATAAATTAATATCCAAAAATTCAGTTTGATTTGTGAAAAAAAAATAGTGATTTTAGTTATGGTAAGGAACAATAATTTTTTTATAGCAAATCTACCAATTCTTGATGACTGCAAGAATTGGGACTAGTGCAAGAATTGGGACTAGTGGTGCAAGAAAATAAAAGTGGTATTCAATGTTCAAGATACAAGTGAATATGTGAATAAAAGTTTTAAATCATTGGTTGAAAAACAAAGCATCATTGAGCAACCTTCAAGGAATCGAAGAAGAAATATATTAAAATATATATATATATATATATATATATATATATATATATATATATATATATATATATATATATATATATATATATATATATATATATATATATATATATATATATATATATATATATATATATATATATATATATATATATATATATATATATATATATATATATATATATATATATATATATATATATATATATATATATATATATATATAGTGGCGGAGTCAGAAAATTTTTGAAGCCTGGGCAAAAATTTAAAGACAATAAATTGTATATATAAATAATTATTAATCAAAATAAAAGATTTTTAATTTAATTGATTTCGGCATAATGTTAAAACTAACATAGCCATATCCAATTTGAGACTGATACTAACATGAAATATCATTTCATGTGATTCATAATAATTCTTGAAATTAGCAACAAGTTAACAACATAATTTTATTTACTAACTACTGTAACTACAAACTAAATTTAAAATACAAATTCCTAGTTAACATCAATTGAACCATATAATTTAGAGTGAACATAAATTGAAGAATTGGACCTAATATATTTTTTATATTATTTGAGGATAAAATTTATTCTTTTCTTCTTCTTTTTTACAACACTATACATGGTTTTTTTTAATAATTTTAGTAGCTGCTACTTTTATGTTAAATTTCATTTTTTCAAGTATTAATTTTTTGTTTTTGGTTAATTTGGTCATAAATAGCAATTTTATTTTAATTTTGCACTTTTTGTAATATAGTTGAATCTAAATACTATCATATAAAAAAATTAATATAATGTATGCTTAATTGCATAAAAAAGGAAAAAAAATGTTTTATTTGTGAAAAATGTTTAAATTACGGCGGTTAAAACTGCCATTATCAGCAACAAAAAACCGCCTTTTTATTTAATATATATTATGACATGAGAAATTTTATTCAAAAGTACTATTTTTCTGCATTTTCGTTAATTGTGGCGGTTTTAACCGCCTTAACAGCACTTATTAACCGCCACAATTTTCATATTCTTTAATAAAAGAAGGCAAAATTTTGGGGCCGAGCCCGGGCACATGCCCAGCCTGGCCGGGCCTTAAAATCGCCCATGTATATATATATATATATATATATATATATATATATATATATATATATATATATATATATATATATATATATATTGTTCTACATTCACCAATGTGTAGATGCAAAGATATTTGACAAAATCTTATAATAAACAACTTTAAAGGATGTCTGAGATATGCTTGAGAAATATTATGGTGGTGATGCAAAATTCAAGAAAGCTCATCTTGAATCAGTGAGAAAACAATATAAAATGTTGCAGATGAAAGAAAATGAAAATCAATATCAGACTATTTTTCAAGATTGTTGGCCTTAAAAACTCAAATGAAGAACTCAGATGAAACATTATCGAACAAGTGATGATTGAGAAGGTATTTCACACTCTCACTCCTTTTTTTATACCAAACATAGAATATTGATTAAGAGAAAGCCAAAGTGGCATTACAAAGAGGATGGCCTAGGTTGGGAATGTGGCCAATCCAGGTTCTAGACCCTAAAGATTTTTCAACTCCCACCATATAATGAACATCCACATTACAATCTCTGCTAACATACACCAAAGTTACATTAGTGAAATCACTAATAAAAGATTTGCTCTCTAGCACAAGAGGATCTAATGCAACATTAAAATCAAAACCACTGATGCAATTCACCGAGACTAAAGCATCTTACTAGAGAACAAAATTTCCAATCTTCAAATCCTTAACCACCTGTAAACACCACCAAATTGCAAGCAACTTCGTTGTGTCCACATCAGCATGGCTAAAAATATGCTTAGAGGCTGCAAGAAAAATATTAGCAGTGAGATCTTTAATGACACAACCAAGAGACACAACACCATCAGAGAAGCATCCAACATCATATTGGATCACCTAGAAATTACTATCCTTATGTACCTTTCCACACCCATCATCCTTTTTTGCAACACTCTAGAGCATAACATTAACTTCTTCCAAGGAGTCCCAAATATCACGAGCTGCAGACCAAGGTTCAGGGGACACATAATTAAAAACCAAATTATTTCTAGCATGCCAGATTTTCCATAAACCTATTAAAATCGATTGGCCAACAGTAACATCTTTATGCATCAAGGCATCACATCTAGTCCAACACATTACCCTCAGCAGGTATACGCACTCCCAAGGGAGACGAGAGAAACACTCTCTTAACAAAATCGCAGTGGAGGAACAGATGAAGAGAATTTTAGGGTACAACTGACGAAAAGGGCAAGAGTCATCGATGGAAATACATTTTTTCCTTAGGTTGCTTCTGGTTAGAAGATTGTCCTTAGCTAGTCTCCAAGAAAATTTCTTGACACACACGTTAACTGAAATTTTTCAAAGACTCTTCCAAACCTTGTGTTTTCCCCTAGATGATGTGTTGGGTTTGCTAGTTAGTCTCATCTCACCCAAAACGGGATAAACTGTTTTAACAGAAAACTCGACATCCTTCTCAAAATTCCAAATCAACTTATCTTCAGGCAACCTGCTGGAATGGGGAATTCTTCAAATGTGAGCCACCTCATGAGCATCAAAATTTTCTCTAAGAACTTGCATATATGAACAACCCAACTCAAGGTCGATCAACTAACTAACCTTGCTATCAGGATCCAACTTACGATCCGGCCTGTGAACTTTAAAACCAAAGACACGGGGAATCCAGTTATCCTTCCCAATAATCACATTCTCACCATTTCATATCCTCCATCTAGAACCACTGACCACTACCTCCTTAGAGCTCATGATATTGCGCCAGACATGACTAGGTTTGAATCTGATCGAAGCCTTAGTAATGTTGCATTTGAGATAGTATCGGCCTTTGAAGAATTTCTCAAAAAAGACCCATCACACTGCATAAGTCTCCAGAATTGTTTCCTAAGTAGGCTGGATTTGAAATCTTGGATGCCTCTGAACCCCAATCCACCTTCACTCTTGCCTTGAGACAATCTTTCTCAACTCGTCCAATGGATTTTCCTTTCTCCATCCTTAGAACCCCACCACAACTTAGACAACATAGATTTTATCTCCTTATAAGAGTGGTTAGGGATTCTATAGCAGCTGATAATATATGTGGGAATCAATTGTGTAACCACTTTAAAAAGAACCTCCTTACCAGCTCTAGATAAGAATCTTTCCTTCCACACTTTATAACCAACCTAAAAACCTCTTTCTTTGACCTACCGAACACCACAGGAAGACCCAGATAACAAGAGTGACTACTAACTCCCCTGAAACCAAGTTTAGCATGAATCCTCTCTTTATTCCATTCCTCTACATTTCCATTAAAAGAAACTTCAAGCTATCATCAGAAGAAAAAAAAATGAGAGATGGTGGGAGCCTTCCTTGCCACTTGCACTCCATGAATACTTTTTGAAAAAATCTCACTCTTAATCATACTTGAAAGGACGTCTATACAAATGATAAACAAATGAGGTGAGAGAGGATCCTCTTGAAGGAGGCCCCATTTTAGAAGAAAAGGCCTACTAGGTTGGCCATTGATAAGTAGTTGGTAAGAAACAGAGAAAATACACATGGAAATCAGATGGATCATGGAAGCAGGAAACTTCATCATTCTAAGGGCTTCAAGAACAAATTCCCACTTGATTCTATCATATGCTTTTGGTATGTCAAGCTTCAATGACATAGTCCTTTTCTTTCCATGCTTCTTGTTCTTCATCCAATGGAAACACTTCATAGACATCAATGTATTGTCTGTGATTAGTCTTCCTCTATCAAAGGCACTCTGCTCCTCACTAATGACATCTGACATAATATCTTTCAATCTATTAGAAATCTCCTTTGTAACCGCCTTCATGATCACATTACACAAGCTGACGGGTCTCAAATCTTTTGGACAAGTCGGGTTCTTATGCTTAGGAATTAGAGTGATAAAATGGTATTGATATTGGTGGGATCTTTATTGAGGTTAAGAATGTCAAGGGCTAGCTTCGTGACATCTTTCCCAACTATGGACTAGTACTTTTGAAAAAACAAGGCTGGAAGTCCATCAGGATCAGGATCAGGGGCTTTGGTGGGATGCATCAGGAAGATAACATCCTTGACCTTTTTCTCTGAAATTCTGGTATCAGATATTAGATGTCGAAGGAGATGTTCCCGACACAAATATCTGTATAATAAGAACAAAGATAAACACAAACAATTGTAAAGAGACACATCAATTGTTAACCCAGTTCGGTGAAACCACACCTACGTCTAGGGGCTACCAAGGCAAGAAGGAAATTCACTACTAGTAGAATTAATTTAGAGCTAACTCCCAGTTTACAACTCCTCACTTAATCTCTAACCATGCAACTTCTGCCTAGAACCCACTAGACAAGAGACACCTCTCACTCCCCCTCAATCACAGCAGTGATGACAGTCAATACAAAAAGAAGACTTTAGAAGACACTCTTCAAAGTCACAAATTGATCTTGCTTAAAAGCTTCAATCAAGTACAATACACTCTTGCTTACAAGCTTTGAGTGAACAATTTACAATTAACAACTTAGTCTAATTCACACATTAAACAATGAGTGAATGGATCACAAAACTAACACACACGAAGCCTTAAACCTTAACCAAATGCACACACTTTTAATCCTTGCATCTCTTATCTTCAAGCTAGGGTTTCACCTCCTTAAATAGCAAAGCAAAATGGGCTTGTGCTGTGGCAAAAGTAACAGCAGGAAGAGAAGATTTCAATCTTCATAAATAGCAACAATCATCCAGATTTGATTTGATCAATCAGATCCAATCAAATCAATCTCTCAATCTTCAAACAATCTTCTGAAAATATCTTCAAATCAAATCCAATCTGATCCATAATCAATGTATCAGAAACGCCTGTAGAAAGCCACGCAGAATCTGTACCAGAATACTGCAGCTAGCTCACACACAAAGATATGGTCACACACACATTCATACAGAATGTTTAGATCATGAGTGTCAAGACATCTTGTTTGACATCATGAGAAAAGACCTGTTACAGAGTACAAAACAACTTGTTGTTCCTGATAGACAGATGTCACAACATTCTGGAGAACATCTTGTGATTACTTCTAGTTTTACCAAAACATCTGCCAATCAAAAACTAACATTCTCAAAGAACCTTCTAGAACACTCTCACTCCTTAATATGATATGATTGTAGTGAAAATTGAGGAAACAAATGACTTGCTCTTAACCATGTTGAATCAAAGGGAAATTGAGAAAAATGTTAAATAGCCTTTGTTTGCTCAAACCAAAAAAAGAACTTTTGAAGAAAGAAAGAAGAACAGGTGGAAGAAAGGAATTGGAAAAAAATTACAAAGAAAAACCAAGAATTGATGACAAGTATGAATTCTCATGAGGAAGAGGATGGTTTATCAAGAATCACAACAAGAAGAAGGGCCATGGAAAGAAAAAGATCAATATGCATCTAAGTGTGAAAACTATGCTTCAATTACAAAAAATGTGGTCAATATGCATCTGAGTGTTGGTTTGGAAAAGGTAAACAACCAAAAATTCAAGAAGAAACAAATGTAGCTCAAGAAGATTCAAATTTATATCATGTCTTATTGATGGTGATGAGAACTAGCACCGGGAGTTGCGATTCAGAATGATGGTTTTTAGATATTGGTGGATGATTTGTTGATCACTAGTAGTAACATAGTTAAAATTGAAGGAGGTCCTAACGTAATTGAAATCTAAAATCAAGATCAATGCTAAATAGTACTAATTAAAAAAAAAATTGAACGATTTAATTAATTTGAAGGAGGCTAAAATAATAGACATGCCTTATTTGTTGCCATAGTAGCACTACCAAAAACTTTGTCTGCTCTGACTAAGTTTTTTCTTGGAATTGAATGAGGATAATGATGAGGAGGAGGAACTGAAGAGTGTGTTTCAGGTCCTTTATAATCAATCTCATATATATCTGAATCTGAACTCAATATTCCTTCTGATCCACCTGTTATATATATAATTAATCAGTGAGGACTTACTAATATTATAAATTTAATTTAAAGCACACATAATAAATACATACATATACAAACCTGTTGAAAAGTGAGGAAGAAAGAGGAGGAGGAGAAAGAGAAAGAAGCAGGTTGTGAAGGAAGAGCTATGCTCCATATTTGGCATGCTCTAAATCTCTTTAGACTTTTTATCACAAGTATAATACATATATGAAGCCAAAATATGGTGAAAAAATGAATTATTAGAAGTGGTGGGGATTCGTTTTGGGAAAGTATTTATATTAAAACTGTTGGCATCCACACAAGAAATATGTTGCCAGATGCTGGGTGATGTGAATGTGTCGGGATGTTATTTAATGTTTTTATTACACAAGAAATATGTTTTTATATAATAATTACTTTTGATGGAGATTTTATTACCGCTTAAAAATACTGATGTATTTAGTATATCTATCTATAATAGAATTTAGAAAACTTTAAATAAACTAAACTTGACTTGGTCAACAAATTTAGCAGGGGAAAGAGAGATGACATGAAGTGAAATGTGGTTGGGACAAGTCCATGTGTGTGTCTAATTAAACTCTGTCATGACATGGACAAGGTGTGGTGTTTGCTCTGCACAAACTCACACTACTGCATGTGTTGAGACAAAACAATCAACAGTGAACACACAAGTATGTATTGCGACGTTGCCACTTCACCAAACATGGGCCAAAAATATTATTTTCCCTCATTTCCTTTTCAATTTCATCATTTAAAGTAAATAATTTGGGACCATCCAATAAATATTTTTCCAAATGACGATACCTTAATTTTATCTGGGTATTTTAAATTTTTCATGTATTTGACTTTATTTTTACTTTACATAGCATAGCATGCATTTCATCTAACAGAATGTTTAAAATGTCATCCGAAATAATTTTTCGAATTTATAGATAGACTGGTCAAACTTAATCTCAATTATACGTAAAAAAAGTAGACAAAAAAATTCAAAATCGAGCTTACAGACGTCAATTATATTAGTTTACGGGTCACGTAGTTTAACCTGACGTGTTCATTCTATTTTAACCTGACGTGAGCATTTTAACCGATCAAAATTTATTTTAAAATCTGAACAAACGTTGTATTTTTTCAAATCGTTTATTTCGCGCTGATCATTTTGGTGCACTCGATTTATTTTTTTAACACTTTTGCGTCCAACTTTTATTTATTTTGAGTCTGTTTATTTTTACGTTTTTCTCAAAATATTTAGAATAATTAAATAGAATATTAATGTTTATAGTTTATTTATATTTTAATCATTTTTTAGTGTTTAAATTTATTTTATTTTAATTAATATTATTTATTTTTATCGCTAAAATAAATATCAAGGGTATTTATGGATTTTCAAAATTTATTAAAAATCTTAGAATGACTTGTATATATATTGGTGATATTCATGGGAGAACGGGATCCAAGAAAAAACTCACACACGCGGCGTTTTCTTTTGAGACTTTCAAAAACCTTTTCGATCACCATTTATCTAACTTAATTTACTGAAATTGTACCGTCACGTAAAGGTAGTTCATGCTTTTTGGTTCACGTTTTTTTTCCTTGCCTGCGTTTTCATCATATACATTTATAAATCACTTTGTTTATTAATACATATATAGTTTTTTGTTTGACGTACACATACATAACTTGTGTTTTACTGATATATGATAATGTTTTTTATTTATGTTTGGATTATGTTGTTCGGATTGAATCATGTCGATATACTGTTTGTATATAGGACTGCATGATATGTGACATTTGTGTTTGTTCGATCTGGTTGCGATGATCACATTTCTGCGTTAGCAACACTGTTGTTCTTTTAGCATGTCTTCGCATACACGACTTTGATTTGCGTATTTGCGTCATGATTTTGATCTGTGCACTTTTCTATTCACTTTATGTTTTTGATTCATTTGTTATGAATGTGTGACGTAAATATTGTGTATACTCTTATATTTTTGCACTTTTATTGTTAAGTATGTTTATTCGGATCTTATGGCGTTTGACTTACGCCTTGTGATCGAGTTCATTTGAACATGCACGCCTTTTGGCGATCCAACTCGCACCCTTTGCGTTACCATTTGTATAAATCATTTCTCGTCATCGATTCACAATCTTACCAAACCATTTTCAAAAGATAAAAATAATTCACGATTCGATGTCGAGCCCATTTTTAACACTCTTGTAAGTCGATTGCTTTTTAGCATTGTCATCAACCTCATGGGTACACTTGTACTTTTTCTTTGGTTGTGGTTTTGTTCACTAGGAGCACCCTTAGGGACTAGGAATCGACCTAACATTTTCTCAAACCCTTGATCGAACGTCAAGTGGAATTTTCTCTAAACTTGTAAGTCGAGTGCCTTTTACCTCACAATCGACCCTTTTTTTTTCATAACCAAGACCTTTTTCTTAATCAATCTAACAAACCATTGATCCAATCTCAAGTGGTTTCTTCCCTCATAAGTCGACTGCCTTTTGCAATCGCCATCACACAAATTCAACCTTCGATCATACATCAAGTATTTTTCTTAAATCGAAACACTTTCTATTAAAATCATGGGAGGGGTTTTGAATCTTCAAAGTTTCTTCTCAATTGTTTGGATGTGAGATATCTTTCTCGTGTTCACGCAACTTTTTCCTAAAAAACTTTTCATCTGATCAAATTCAAATTATTTTTATAATCACTTGAACGAAATAGAAGGGGAATGGAGTCTCCCATTTTTCTTCTTGAATGCCTAGGATACAATGAGTCTTCGTCGTTGTTCAACGCATTCATCTTCCTTAAAACACCTAATCATACTTTAATACTTTTTATTAAAGATGAAAACAGAGGGGTGTGGAGTCTTCCATTCCTCCTCTTCAATTGTTTGTGTATGAGATATCTTTCTCGTGTTCGAACAATTGACATCTATAAAACACACCAACAAACCGTAGAGCCGAACTACGATTACTCTGACTTTTCCATTGCACGAGGGAATGCGTAGGCACAAGGGCCTTAATTCTTGGCAAGTATCCTAATAATAAAACCAAATATTTTCCCTTAAACCCTAGTTAAAACATTTAGAAATCCTTTTTATTATTCAAAGAAGACAAATGAGCGTAGTTGACACTCAAAATCACTAATTAGACTAAGAAGTTCCCGTTGAGTACAACGGACGTGAGGGGGTGCTAATACCTTCCCTTGTTTAACTGACTCCCGAAACCGGATATGGTTGCGATGACCATTTTCCTTTCCTTAAAAGTTTTTCTCGATATTTCCCTATTCCTTAATTGGAATAAAATAAAATTTAGTGGCGACTCTGTTTGAACAACTTTTTCCGTGTCCTTCACGAGGATCATATTTTTTGAGGTACGACAGATGGAGACTTTATTGGGGAACCATGATTTCTCCATGCAAGAGAGAGTCGAGCCTAACTAAGGTTAATTATTGAGGAGTGTTCCCTTAGTTTAGTTGTCTTTTTAATTTTTGTTTGTGTGTCTTCTTTTATTGAACTCTTTTATTGTTGTTATTCAATTATTTGTTTTACTATTATCGTTATTATTATGATATTAGATTCTCTGATCATGGGATTTGTGAGATAGGCTCTATACCCAAGTCTAAGAAGAAATATAAGCTTAGGATGGTGGTTATGTAGTAGAGACTTGTGAGGAATCTTCCTCGTGAGTACGATATGAAAACCCCGCTTAGAGTAGATTCACTTGGAGATGTTATTATTTTGATGAACCTTCATAACGATGATAATATTTTTAGGCCTGAATTATTGACTCTAAGGACCTTTAACCTGTTCTATCTATGGTGGTTGTGTAGTGTTAATCTGCGAGACCTCTGGGCTCGTTGGGTTAATACAAAAGCCTCAATTAGATGAGATCCCTTAAACGTATTACTAGTTAACAATAATGGGTTCAATCTCGATCTATGACTTTGAGAACCTTGTTTTAGAAATCTTATGTCGATGGTTGTGTAGCAGAAGCCTATGAGGTGTCTTTCTTGTATGAATATATGAAAACCTAACCTAGAAGAGATTGTTTCAAGGATATTATTGTCTGAGGAACTTTCGGCATGGAAATAATGTCTTTGATAGGGATCCATGACTCTAGGCACCTACCTATTTAGAGTCTACCCATAGGTTTCCTTTTATCGGTGATATCAGTCACTTACCCGTTTTAGAGCCTACATAAGGATTCCCTTTATTTAGAGATATTCATTATACACTGGATCTAAGAACACGATGATCTCGTGATCCTGGATCTTGTATTTTAGAATTACATACATGCATATAATTTCATCTTGCATATGCATCAATTATGCATCTTACATCTCATTCCAAAACTAGAAACTCATTCCATCTTCAGTAAATCAAGTTGCTTCTCTGACACCAATACATTACTCAAGCCAATACCAGACGAATGATGGATCATATTCAAGAAGAATAGGCTGCTTTCAGAGAAGTGATGGGCTCTGTCAAAAGCAAGATCGATCAAATTTTTTAGGCGATAAAAGCTCTAGCCAAGAGAGAAGATGAACTTTGCAACACCACTACTACCACAAGAACAGTGCCCTTGTGCAAGGATCTACCTTATTTCCTTCAGTTCCCGTTCCAAATCCTTTGATCTGTGGTATGCCTCCATACTTCACTCCTACAATTGAAGGAGCCACTACTCAACTAACTTCTACATCTGGGGTTACTGTTGGAGCTATCCCACAAGCTCAACCTACCGTTATTCAAATTCATATTCCTCGTGCTAAAGAAAAGATACAGGATGAGTATGACATGGAAAATTATCATGAGGGTGTCCCCGTTATCAATCCTCACACCACTCAAGATTCTGAAGCCATTAAGATATGTCGTGCTTTAGTTGAAAAACTCCGAGTTATAAAAGGACATGATCCAACCTCTTTGAATGCCTTAGAGATGTGCCTAGTGTCAGATGTTGTGATTCCTTCTAAATTCAAGTTGTTATTGTTGCACCTACTCCATACCAGCATCCGACTTACCAAAAACAACGACCATATCAATAATAAGGGTATCAACCACAACACCATAATCAATAACAACGCGTTCCACAACAACGTCATCCTAACCAATAAAGGATGGATCTGTTACCTTGAGAGATCTAGCACCTCCAACTATTATCCCTCTAGGATATGATGCCAACGCTCACTGTGAGTATCATAAGGGTTCCCCAGGACACACAATTGAAAATTGTAAAGCTTTCAAGCATAAAGTTCAAGACTTGATTGACTCGAAGGAGCTCACCCTCACACCAAACAATCCAAGTGTTGCAACAAACCCCATGCCACCGCATGTTGGACGTCAGTGAGTGCTATTGAAGGGGTTGTCAGAGACAAGTAGAATGGTCTCCAACTTTGAAGAAGCTAAGCGGCAAGCCATCCAGGAAGAGTTCAACTCCTAAAATAAAGGCAGTTATTATGCCATGATTCCATTTTTGCATTCTTGTATTTTGTTCTTGTTTGTCTAAGTACTTGTTGATTTAAATATTGTTATTTGTATTTGGTTTTGGTTTTCTTAATGAGACGATTGTGCATGTTTTGAATTAATCTTTTCATATTCACTCATCTTTTTTCATATTATCTCAAAAATAAATAAAAATATATACACCCATACTTCTCCACTTTGCTTTCTTTATCAAACTGTTGTTTTAGCAAAATTGGAGGGAAGATGATGAAAATGAAATACCCATAACTATTAGGGTATGCTTTCGAGCAAGATCTTACTGATAATGTACAGGAATTGTTTCAAATCCTCAAACATTAGAGAGATAAGGAGTTAGTCCCTAGTTAACCACTTCGAGCCTAGAAGTAGAAGTTTCTTTCGAATCTATAAAAACTTACGCTTAACCTGGGGTGGGGTAGTGTTCAGTTAATCTAACTGCACATTTGAATTACAAGATGAATACATCCCATCTAGGGGTCAACTACCTGATATTTGTTCTTGAATGGCCAATGAATTGGCAATCACAATCCTTCAACAAAATAAAATTGAAAATAATAAAAAAGGAAAAAGCCCGCTAAGTCGAACACCCAAAGAGAAGACTTAAGAAAAAATTAGGGTAATCCCGTTGGAATAAGCTTCAAGAAATAGTCCAGGCAAAAGATATGTATCAAACGAAAAATTAGAGAGGTCGTGTAAATCCTCAGAAAAAAAACATAATAGATTCAGTGACCACCATATCAAAAATCAAAATGGTTACTGACATCCAAAAAACAAAATAAGGTGAGTGCTATTTCAAGAGAATCTTGAATCATCACTTTCACTCTTACACCTGTCATACCCCAAATTTGTCCTATCTATGAATAACCTTCCTCTGTACCTCCATCCACTAGCCGTTATTCAGAAAATAAAAAAAATATGTTGTTTCTATCATGAGGTTGAATTGAATCGAATCAAGTTTCAATTAAGGTTCATCAGGCCAGGGATAAGTGCAGTATGTATTGAAGTTCAAGGTTTTGATTTAATCTGTCATTCAGGTAAGAATTTATTTCAAGATCAAGGTGAGGGTGCATTAATTCAAGCGTGTGTGGCTGAGGATTAAATTAAGGTCGTGTGTCAATTTAAGTATGTTATGGATGGATCAGGTTCTTAGACTATAACAAAGCAGGAGTATCGTGATTGAGGATCAGAGATCAATACATTTGCAATCAGAGTTTTGGACAATGTAGTTCACATCTCAAGTCATTATCTTCTGATCTCAAGGCACATTGTTAATTGAGAATTTAGTTCATGATTTAGCTTATCAATGCAAGTGAAACAAATAAAGATTGATTTTTTATTGATTCTTGTTTGACCCAAGAATTGATTTAAATTTTTCACGTATTTGACTTTATTTTTACTTTACATAGCATAACATGCATTTCATCTGGCAGAGTGCTTAAAATGTCATCCAAAATAAATTTTCGAATTTATAGACAGACTGGTCAAACTTAATCTCAGCTGTACGTAAAATTAGTAGACGAAAAAAATTCAAAATCGAGCTTACAGATGTCAATTATATTAGTTTAAGGTTCACGTAGTTTAACCTGACGTGCTAATTTTATTTTTTCAACTATTTTTTCCATTGCATTTTGATTAGTTTGAGCATTTTAACCGATCAAATTTTATTTTAAAATCTGACCAAACGTTGTCTTTTTTTGAATTGTTTATTTCGCGTTGATCATTTTGATGCACTCAACTTATTTATTTTTAATACTTCTTCATCCGATTTTTATTTATTTTAAGTCTATTTATTTTACATTTTTCTCTAAATATTTAAAATAATTAAATATAATTATTAATATTTATAATTTATTTATATTTTAATTATTTTTTAGTGTTTAAATTTATTTCATTTTAATTAATATTATTTATTTTTGTCGCTAAAATAAGTATCAAGGATATTTATGAATTTTCAAAATTTATTAAAAATCTTAGAATGACTTGTATATATATTGGTGATACTTATTGGAGAAATTGGAGAACGGATTCCAAGAAAAAACTCATACACGCGGCCCTTTTTTTTTAGACTTTCAAAAACCTTTTCGATCATCATTTATCTAACTTAATTTAGAGCATCTTAGTGGGAGTATCTTAAGTGGGTAAACTAAGATATTTTTTATGGACTCAGTGATTTGTAGGATTTAAAAAATTTATAGTTGATTTGAGATGTTTTTACTTTAATAATAGTTGCTTATAAAAAGCTAAAACTTGACCCTATATTTTATATTTTTTAATTGTAATTATTTTATAATACAAGACTTTAATAATATAAATAATAATATTATATGTTTCAAAATAAATAACATACGTTAGTTATATAATTGCTGGAAACTAAAAGTTAGTGAATTAAATGTCATGTCATAGTCATTCCAATGCAAATTATTTATAATCATCGTTAACTATAAAAAATTTAACTATTAAAAACTTGCATTAAAGATGTTCGTACTAGAATTATACCGTCACGTAAAGGTAGTTCATGCTTTTTGGTTCACTTTTTATTTCCTTGATTGCGTTTTCATCATATACATTTATAAATCACTTTGTTTATTAATACATATATAGTTTTGTTTTTTTACTTATACATACATTAACATTTGTTTTACTAATATATGATATATCTTATATTACACACACACACACACACACACACACACACATATAACAATAAATAAATAAATACCCTTTTATCAGTTATATCGGTCACTTACTCGGTTTAGAGCCTACATAAGGGATCCCTTTATTTAGAGATATTCGTTATATACTCGTTGTTCTGACTGACCTAAGAACACGATGATCTCGTGATCCTGGATCTTGCATTTTAGCATTACATCAATGCATATCATTTCATCTTGCATCTCATTCCAAAACTAGAAACTATTTCCATCTTCAGTAAATCAAGTTGTTTCCCCAACACCAGTACGCTACTCGAGCCAATACCAGACGAATGATGGATCAGATTCAAGAAGAATAAACTGCTTTCAGAGAAGAGATGGACTCTGTCAAAATCAAGATCGATCAAATTTTTGAGGCGATAACAGCTCTAGCCAAGAGAGAAGATGAACTTTGCAACATCGCTGCTACCGCAAGAACAGTGCCCTTGTGCAAGGATATACCTCATTACCTTCAGTTTCCGTTCCAAATCCTTTAATATGTGGTATGCCTCCAGACTTCACTTCTATAGTTGAAGGAGCACTACTCAACTAACTCTTACATCTGGGGTTACTGTTGGAGCTATCCCATAAGCTCAACCTACTATTATTCAAATTCATATTCCTCGTGCTTAAGAAAAGATACAAGATGAGTATGACATGTAAAATTATCATGAGGCTGCCCCCATTATCAATCCTCACGCCACTCAAGTTTCTGAAGCCATCAAGATGTGTTGTGCTTTAGCTGAAAAACTCTGAGTTATGGAAGGACATAACCCGACCTCTTTGAATGCCTTAGAGATAAGCCTAGTGCCAGATGTTGTGATTTCTTCTAAATTCAAGGTGCCAGAATTTGAAAAATATAAGGGTCTCATCTGTCTTAATATTCATCTGAATATGTACTACCGAAAGATGGCTTCCTATGCCATAGATGACAAGTTGATGATACATTGCTTCCAAGACAGTCTGACTGGAGCGCCACTAGAATGGTACATGCATCTGGAATGCAATAATGTGCGTACTTGGGCTGAGTTGGTTGAAGCTTTTGTTAAGCAATACCAATACAACACTGACCTAGCTCCGAATCGTACTCAACTCCAGAGTATGGCTCAAAAGGACAACATATCCTTTAAAGAGTATGCACAGCATTAGAGGGAGTTAGTTGCAAGAGTGCATCCACCACTGATCGACCATGAATTGATTTATATTTTCATGGGTACCTTGCAAGGTCAATACTATGACAAGTTGATCAGAAATACTTTAAGTATGAATCAATACTGAAATTTTACGAGTTTAAGTAGAGACCTCATATATATATATATATATATATATATATATATATATATATATATATATATATATATATATATATATATATATATATATATATATATATATATATATATATATATATATATATATATATATATATATATATATATATATATATATATATATATATATATATATATATATATATATATATATATATATATATATATATATATATATATATATATATATATATATATATATATATATATATATATATATATATATATATATATATATATATATATATATTATTTTTTAGTTTAAAATTATTTTAAAAGTTGGAAAAATATAAGTATTACCAAACAACTTTAACTTAAAAGTAACTTTTACAACCAAAAAAAGGTTTTGTCAAACGATACCATAGAACGCATAGTGTAACTCTGAATTGGCCTAAGAAATTAAGGAATTATTGTATAAATTAGTGAGTTGTTCACTAAGGAATTTGGTGCAATGACCTTATTAATTTACAGTGAGACTTTAACATATTAGTAATTCATTTAATACAGAGTTCATCAACAAGTATAAGCAAGGGAGTTAAAATGAAGATATAATCGCCTTTAATCATTGAATTTTATTACGTTAAGTTTCTCGTTCTTATTTCATATCAAATTGATATTAAAAATCCCTCCTTTGTTATGTACTTTACTTCACACTATTGTTACCTTGTTAAAATTTGTAATCCCTGTGGAGAATAATTTAATTTATTACTTCGACGAGACTAGTACATGTTGGAGCAGTAAAGCAGCAAGCAAAAATATTAAGTATCCAATTTTGTCGTCTCCACAGGGATCAGTGCGAGGGAAAGAATGTCATTCGACAATCTCCACGTCTCTACGCTTGGGTTTGAATGGTTTGGATTAAAAATGCAAAAGGAAAAACATAAAACAAGAAAATGAATACATTCTTAAGAAATGAGAAAACTCGTCAGGAGTTGTATTTCGTTCCATCCATCATGTATTAAAAAATATATGGATCAAATGCACGCAACCTAAATCGCTCATCAATATCATCACATATCGCTCACAACAGAGGTTATGTCTAACGCAAAGTCGAGAGATCAACCGTATCGTCTCATCGGTGATGTCTCACACAACTCGAAACACGGAACATTAAGAATCCATACCTGCGTGAATATTAGTCCTAAATATATGTCTAGAGTTTAGAATCTAATAGATGTTCATCTTAGATCGAGTTAGAACCGTATATGTCTATAGCAATCCAAACCCGTTAAGTCAAAAACAAGATAACCATCGATAAAGAGTTGTAAAAGAGATTTTATAGAAAGATCCATAAATATACATACAATCAAGATAAACTTACATACAAAACCCCAACAAATAGAGAGTATAAAGAGAAGAGAGAAGAAGAACACAAATCCCACGGTCTGTCAACTCCGATTAAAGTGGATTTGACTCCGGATCGTTAAGGTGCACACTCTAATGTTGTTTCTACGCTAAATCTACTCAAGAATATTTTTGATGAAGTTGGGATAAAAAGTTCCCAACAACATAACTTAAAAAATGCTGAAAAATCACTTAAATAGGCAAAAATGGGTTTTCGTGTTCTCACTGCGAACTCCCATTCGCCCAGCGAACATATGACACCTTAGCTACTGCCAAAACAGTGTTTTCCATGCTTCCGAAAAAATTTTATTCACCTTGAGTTCATAGTGCAAACTCTTCGCGAGTTCGCTCGCCTCTAGTTCGCACAGCGAACATGATAGTAGACCAGCATTTGTTTTGACCATAATTTTTAAACTGTAACTCCGTTTTACACGCGATCGGAAGCATTGGAAAGCTTATTCAATGCTCTATAAGACAATGACAAAATATCATTGCTTATATACCTACAAAAAAATGAGAGAGAAACAATTAAACTCAATCATATTTATATGATACACAATATACACTATAATGTAAATTATACAAAAAATACATAAAAACGGGGGATTATTCGGAAAACCTACTAATCAAGTCAATAAGTGTCAATTATTCACACTCAAAATCAATACAATTTAGCAATTATCATACACTTACTAGAAATGTTCATCAAGTTTTTTAAGTCGTTACTAGGGATTGTTGATGATTTCGACAAGGCAATATTTGTGTGTAGTTTGTTATTTTTAAATTTTTTTAAGTTTAATTTTGAATTTTCGTTGTTGCTATTTATTTTCTATGTTATCTTTATGTTTGTTTTAGTTTTTTTTAGTTTGTATTTTTAGTGGGTTATTGTTAATACTTAAAATTTTATTTTATTTTCTATTTTAATTTTCTATTTTTTTTTAAATTTTATTGTTATCATTTTTAAAAAAAAATTGTTATTTTTTTTTTATTTTTTATTTTTACTCCTATTCTATTCTATTTAGTTCAATGTTACTGAGGTATTTTTCTTCTGATTATGTATGCGAGGTAAAGGAAGACAAGTATGATGGAGTTAACTTTCAAGTTTCTTTGTCAGAAAAACTTCAGGTTTTATCAAATCAAATTACTGCCATAACGCTACTTCCAGCCAATGTTAATCCAGTTGGAGCATTACGGTGTGATTTTTGTGTTGATGGTCACATCAATGGCTATTGTGTACTATTCGTTGAAGAAACGCATTCTACAGGAAATTACCAAGAGGCAGACTCTTACTTCAACATCTATAATTTATGGTGGGATGATCATTCAAGTCTCGATTGGAGTAACAATCAATTTCAAAATTTTAACCAAGAAGCTCCTCAAGATCCATCACCAAGGAAGTCATCTCTTCTAGAAGAGACTATGAACCAATTCATGTTGACTCAAAGCAACTTGGAAGCAATTCACTCAAAAATTGAAGCATTCAACAAGAACAATAAAGCATCCATAAATCAATCAAAAATTGAAACATAACAATAATTCATATAAACCAATTCACTTTATTTCCCTTATCGTACTATGATTCAAGGAAGAGTAATAACTAGCTCTACAAATGCTTTTCCCTTTTGAGCTTCACTTTGATTTGATCTAATGAATCAGTTTGCCCCTGTTGTTTCTTTCAGTTTTAATTTGCTACCTTACTAGTGCCAACATGAAAAAGAAAAAAAAAGTCACAAAACAAAAGAGATCAGCGTTGGAGTTCCTTTGCAAATTGAAAGTTGATGAATAAAAGGGAAGCCAACTACTTGTACTCAATCTCCTGAATTTGAATTGTTTCTAATTAGTTTATTGGTCTGATAAATACACACTAAGGTAGTTATTTGTGAAAACTCATAGCCTTTTTAAGTCAACTTATTTTAATATTAACATATCCTTTTCTAATCACTTTGATCCTTAGTCATTCTTTTAGTGACAAAGCCTATTGTATAACCATTTGACTTGAAATATTAAATATTTCCACCCCCTTTAGAGTTAGGTAGACATATTTTTTTTACTTGTTTGATGTAAAAGAATAAACTTGGGGTTGCTCTTTAAAGTTAGCAACATTTAAAGGTCGGGTTGGGGTACTAGAGAAAATGGTTAAAAACAATGAAAGAGAAAAAGAAAAAGAAAAACAAGAAGTTAAAAACGACTTATTCAAAAAAAATGTGAAAAAGAAAATGAAGTATAGGACAAACAAAATAAATTCTCTAGTACCAAATGAATAAGAAAAGAGTGATATGGAAGGAATCAAATAACATTAAGAAAGCTAGGTACCTAATTCCAAAGGTTTAAGCCTACTATCCTAAATGATCCTACCCTGACATAAGTTATGTTACAACCTTG
Source organism: Lathyrus sativus (assembly GCA_963859935.3). Classification (NCBI taxonomy): domain Eukaryota; kingdom Viridiplantae; phylum Streptophyta; class Magnoliopsida; order Fabales; family Fabaceae; genus Lathyrus; species Lathyrus sativus. The sequence goes on along the minus strand of OZ012740.1, from coordinate 440,836,534 downwards.
AAAATTACCTCAAAAGGTGTGTTTAAATATGACTGTGATTAACACGGTTAGAAAATTTACAAACTCATTATTAAATTGTTTTGTATGTTGGTTGTGTGATTACATTGTCGAAATAAGTGAATATTTGTGAGAAGAAAGATAAGTTGAGTACTTGTATGTTTCGAAAAACTTTTCTGAGTTACTTGGATAAAAGTAGGGAATTGAAGTGTTGATCAGCAAAAAATTAAAAATTGTGGTGTTCATTGGTAAGAGTAGGAATTTTAATTATTATGAAATGTTCTGTGTACAGACAGATTACTTGAGGATAAGCAATAGAGTAAGTTTGGGATTGTGATGACACTCGATCATTACGTAATATTTAAGAGCAATTTTGGATTAAATCATTGGAGTAATGAGCAAAATTTATTCCAAAGTGTGAATAAGTGAGCAAAAACTACTAATAGGAAGAAAGTAGGGACTTAGTGAAATTTGAAGAAAAAGGAAGAAAATAGATTATTTCGCCACTAGTTATCATGCAGTCGCAATGCTGATATCACGGGGTGATGATGCCACACCACGGTCGTGATACTCACCAATGCGGGCGTGATTCTTCGCTGCTCTAACATGCAGAAATTTCTATGAATAAGACATTTGGCTATGTTTTGAGGGTTCCGAATTTGATAGAGAAAGTGATGGCTTGGAGTTATAAAGTAAGGATTTAGAGGGTTTTGCAAGTCATTGAAGACATTTATCTTCCTTGATTATTATACTCTCTTCATCTAAACTTATGTTAATTTTTATAATCACTATGAATAACTATATTACTTTAGATTATGTCTTTTTAGACAAACCTGCTTGTACTTTGTTGCATCATATGGTTGTTTGAGATTAATTGAATTTTTTATGTTATTGTTATTATTCGATTGAACTTGATTTTCATGCTTTTTGTATATTGACGAATGCATAAATCAATATCATTTGAGTAGGGTTTATTGACTGTAAATCTACCGATCCAATCTAGGGCAATTATTCAACTTAAAATATACAATTCTTGTGAAGATAGATTTAATTTATTACTTCGATGAGACTAGTACACTTATTATAAATGTTCATTAGTGGGACTTTATTATTTGTCCAAGTCACTCCACTAAAGCACCAAAGGTAAAATACAACCCTACACTGAATTTTCATATTTGATCTATGCCAGGGGTTGATACCTATTATTAGATGTCATTAGTCAGTCTTTCGCATCCCATGCAGAAATGGTAAGGGACGTCCATAATCCTCATTCATATATAACGCATCTCACGTGAGATTTGAGGTATTCTCTCTCTGATCTATAACTCACTTTACTCCTCATTCTCTTACTGACTTAGACGTTAGAGTACTAACCTTACATATTCATCCCCACACAATTGTATTGAAGATCTTCTCTGCTGCATCAAGATTCTACTTTATCATTCTGCTGATTATATCTAATGCTCAAGTAAAACATTATTGATACTATGTTAACACTTGTCCATTGGACATCTTAAAAGAGAAAATCATCATTGGAAAAAAACAATAAGATTAAAAGGTGATGTTGATAAAGAATATTTCATCAAAACTTAGCTTTATTATTAGTGAAAGGTGGTATTTATACACATATATTATGTAGAAAGTAATCAGACGTAAAAACAACTAGGATGAGTTATGTTGGTAAACAACACAAACACAGATTCAGAGATGTAAAGTTAAACTAATTTTTTTTCACATTTTGAAACTTCAAGAGCTTTTATGATTCAAAACAAAAATAGCAAGAAATCTGATTTTCTGTCTACATCTGTTGAGACATGTACCAATAGAATCATTCATTTTGATTACAATTCTTGAATCTACTATCAACCCATAATAATATTATTGGATTCTACTAATTTGACCTTTCATTAATATATATTTAAACTACATCATAGACAAATTAGTGATAAAAAAATGTCACATTTAAAACTCAATCAAACCGCTGTTTGCATGACAAATGTCAAACACTCATTAGCTAACTCTTCACATTTTCACATTTAATCATCAATCTTTCTCTCTCTTTACAGACACATAACTTTCCCTTCTCTCTAGTTTTCTCTCTTCTCGAAACCCTACACTGCCATCATCCGGTTTCCACCCTACATACAGCCACCACCACCTCAAAGATGAAGAAAGCTCAGATTGTGTGAGATGATGGAAATGATGGCAGATATGTTCGTTGATCTCATAGTGGTGGAAATTGTTAAGGCTTATGGTTTGAGTCTGTAACATTACATGTTTTCACTTTTGTGATTATATTTTTCCTTTATGCTAATCTCATCATTTTTTGTTGACTCATTCTTATAACTATATTTTTTATGCATAATATTTTTTCTATCGTGACAAATGAACACTCTGATGGGCAACCAGTACATTCATACTGATGCGAGGTGATATCCATGTAATATTGATGAGAATAGAAAAATAATTATTAGATATTTGTATACACTTATCTTTAAAGCAGAATTTGAATGTATGTAGTAACTATTATACCAAATATACATATATTTATCAATAAAACATACATGTTTGGGACTTTGTCAATTTTCAAAAATATTTTAATTTGACATTGACATTTTATCTAAGCTATAATCAAAGTGATTTTTATAAGATTTTTTTTTATCATTGTTATATGTGCTTCGGATGATTCATAACCATGTGTAATTGATCTGTTATCTATGCTTTATTTTAATTTTTAATTTATTTTCTTTATTTTCATTGTTGTATATTACACTTTGTATAGGTGGTATATTGTTGTTTTCGGATTTGAAATATTGGCACAAGAAAATTATCGGGACGAGTCGCGTACTAGGTCGCTTTCTTTAAGACGTTTCGCCGTAAATATGCAAAGCAGTCGATTTACGACGACGCCTCCAGGATAAAACAGCCCGTTCAAAATTACGATTATCAGTTGCACACTGATAAATCGCTCTAGAAATACATCTTTCTAAATTATCTGGCGAAAATAGTCAGTCCAGTATCTGGCTGTAATAGCCAGTCGAAAAAACCAAGAAAAGAAAATTGTTTAGATGAAGAGAATTAAGGGAGAGAGAGGGAAATCAAAATTCGTGTGAATTTGTGAAATCCGGAGTTCTCACTACTGAATTTTTACCCTTTATTTATAGGTAGCTAGTGAAGCTGATATTTCCATTCCTCCAATGTGGGACTAAAATGAATTTTGTCAAATTCACTTTCCAATTCCCATTAATATAATTCCAACATCCAATGTGGGACTAACATGACTCTTTTCAAATTCACTTTCCAATTCCCATTAATATAATTCCAACATCCAATGTGGGACTAACATGACTCTTTTCAAATTCACTTTCCAATTCCCATTAATATAATTCCAACATCCAATGTGGGACTAACATGACTCTTTTCAAATTCACTTTCCAATTTCTATTACTATAATTATTATAGTTCCAACAATCCCCCACTTGAATTTAAAGGAAATTTTAGAAGTCCGTCAAACGTTTCTAAGATTGTGCATAAGCAAAGGTGTCTACGACTTGAACCTTAGCGTAGCGAGTAGGATTCTGATTCAACAAGAGTGACACTATTGTCTTGAACTCTATCTCGGACATCAGACCCGCACACAACCTTTTCGTAAGGTGTATTCTTATAGCCCGTGCTTTAGTGGCCTTGCACGTGTATCCCGGTTTAGTGAATGCTCTAGGAATTCTGCCTCGAAATTCCATAGGAACCGGCCTCAGTTCCACAGTCACATAGGTGAATCTATCAAGAGTACTCCTGTAGCCTAGGTACTCCCTCATACAGAGAATAGATATCATTAAGAGTTTCTATTATCTCATCCTGTCATTACTTCAGGATTCATGCTTTACTTGCATGATCATTTTCATATTACTCACAACTTGTTATTACCCATTGAACCTAAGTCTTGGGATCTCCAGTCATTTAGGTCGGGTTACCATCATGAGTAACTAATTGCTTCATAGGCATTAGTCCCATCTTTTTGGATGTATTATGGACTTTCTCTCTAGCTAATCCTTTCTTCAAAGGATCTGCTAAGTTCTCATCAGTGCGTACATGATCCACTCTCACAGCTCCTTTAGATATACAATCTCTAACAGTGCTATGTTTTCTTCTAATTTGACGTCTTTTACCATTATAGTAACGGTTCTCAACTTTTGCAATAGCCGTGATACTATCGCAGTGGATTAACACAGCTGGTATAGGTTTTTTCCATAAAGGGATCTCAGCTAGCAAGCATCTTAACCAACTTGCTTCTTCACTAGTTGTAGCTAATGCTATCATCTCAGACTCCATTGTGGACTGTGCCAGAATGGTCTGTTTCTTTGATTTCCAAGATACAGCTCCTCCGGCTATACTAAATATATAACCACTAGTAGCTTTGGAGTCATCCGATAAGGTGTTCCAATCTGCATCACTATACCCTTCTAGTACAGCAGGAAATTTCTGATAGTGTAGGCCGAGGTCCATAGTCCTTTTAAGGTACCTCATTACTCGCTCAATAGCTTGCCAATGTTCGTTACTCGGCCTACTTGTAAATCTGCACAACAATCCTACGACATATGCAATGTCGGGTCTAGTACAATCAGTGGCATACCTAAGACTGCCAATGATGCTCGCATATTCTGCTTGTTTGACACTTTCTCCAGTGTTCTTAAACAGTTTCACACTTGGATCATACGGAGTGCATGCAGGTTTACAATCAAAGTATTTATATTTCTTTAAGATCTTCTCCACATAGTGAGATTGATCCAAAGAAATTCCTTGGTCGGATCTCGTGATCTTGATACCCAAGATCACGCTTGCTTCTCCGAGGTCTTTCATATCAAAGTTATTGCAAAACAATGATTTCATATCATTAATGGCCTGAATGTTTGATCCAAATATAAGTAGATCGTCTATATATAGACATATGATAGTACAAATGCGATTCTCAGATTTGTAATAGACGCACTTGTCACTTTCATTCACTTTGTACCCATTAATTATCATTAAGTTATCAAACTTTTCATGCCATTGTTTAGGGGCTTGTTTTAGTCCATACAGAGACTTATCTAACTTACAGACCTTGCTTTCTTGTCCTTGGATTACAAATCCTTCTAGTTGTTCCATATAGATTTCTTCTTCTAAGTCACCGTTTAAAAAAGCTGTTTTAATATCCATTTGGTGTACTATTAAGTTATAAATGGCTGCTATTGAAATGAGTACCCTAATGGATGTAATTCTAGTGACTGGAGAAAAGGTGTCGAAGAAATCTATATTTTCTCTTTGTCTAAAACCCTTGGCTACAAGGCGTGCCTTATATTTCTCAATCGTTCCATCAGGTTTTAGTTTCTTTTTCAAAACCCATTTACAACCAATTGGTTTGCAACCCGGAGGTAAGTTTACTAAGTGCCAGGTCTTGTTAGATTCTAGAGAATCTATCTCATCATTAATGGCTTCTTGCCATAAGTCTGCATCCATAGATGACAGTGCTTCTTGAAGATTTATTGGATCCTCTTCTACATTATAGGCCGCATAATCGGGCCCATAGTCTTTAGCAACTCTTGCTCTTTTACTTCTTCGAAGCTCTGTTTCTACATTGTCGCTGCTTTCAGTGCTTTTTATCACAGGAATGTGACTCGATTGTGTGCCCCCACTATTTCTCGATTTGAAGGGAAATTTGTCTTCAAAGAATTCAACATCGTTTGATTCTATGATTACTCTGGCATTTAGGTCATAAAACCTGTATGCCTTACTGTTTGCTGCATACCCAATGAATACGCATTCATAGGCTCTACTAGCGAGTTTAACTCGTTTCGGATCCGGAATTCTGACATAAGCCAGGCAGCCCCAAGTTCTCAAATAAGACAAATTTGGTTGTCTTTTCTTTAATATCTCATAAGGTGAGATCTTACTTTTCGACTTGGGAACTTTATTCAGGACATAGCAAACAGTCAATAAAATTTCCCCCCACCAGTGAGGTGCAGCACCAGAATTTAACATGATTGCAACTACAAGTTCAGTAAGAGTCCTATTCTTTCTTTCTGCTTTACCATTCATTTCAGGAGAGTATGGAGCAGTCGTCTCATGTATAATACCATGTTCAGCATAAAAATCATTAAACAAGCTAGAGTCATATTCGGTTCCCCTATCACTGCGAAGTCTCTTAATCTTCTTGTTAAATTGATTCTCAATTTCAGTTACATACACCTTAAACATGTCAAGCGCTTAACTTTTATTCTTCATTAGATATACATAAGTATAATCAGAGCAATCGTCAATAAAAGTGATAAAATAACGTTTATTATTTCTAGTTAAACTTCCATCTAATTCACATATATCAGAGTGTATAAGATCTAGGGGATCAGATTCTTTTATTATTGATTTATGTGAAGTCTTTGTTATTTTAGCTTGACTGCAAAATTCACATTTATTGGAATCGTTAATATTTAGTTTAGGGATTAGGCCTATGTTGCTTGCATTAGAAATGATTCGTTTATTAACGTGACAAAGTCTACCATGCCAAATATTAAAATCACACAAAAAGTAAACAGAAGGAGAAGTTTTATTCAAATCAACATTCAACTTAAACATGCCATCAGTGGCGTACCCTTTTCCCACAAAAATACCATTCTTAGTGATGGTGTACAAATCTGCCCCTAAAGTTTGACTGAACCCAGCCTTATTCAGAAGAAAACTAGAAACAAGATTCTTCCTAATTTCAGGAACATGCATGACGTCCTTCAAGATCAAAGTCTTTCCTGAAGTGAACTTCAGTTCAACATCTCCAATTCCAGCAACATTAGTGGTGTGAGCATCTCCCAACAACACTTTCTTATCTTCAGCATTCATGTATGTCTTGAACATAGTACGATCATAGCAGACATGACGAGTGGCGCCAGTGTCTATCCACCAACCGTCACTTCCACCAACCATGTTGATTTCAGTGATCATGGCAATTAGTTGCTCATCAGTCAGGTTAACCTGTGTATTTGAGCCAGCTGCAGGTTTAGGCCTGCTCCTACATTTCTTTGCCATATGGCCCGGTTTCCCACAATTGTAGCAAGAGAAAACCGGAGCATCATTTCTTTGAGGTGGTGGTTGTTGCCTAGCAAACGGAGCCGATGGGGCCCTAGAGGGATTCCCATTCTTAGCTCGGTTCATAGCACAGCGGTTCTGATTCTTTAAAGGTTTGCCCGTAGGCTTCAGAACCGCACCAAACTTCTTTTTGTTGTCGTAAACAACTAAGACTTCTTCTTTCTGATCTTGTTTCCGAGCCTCCTCTTCAATTCGGAGGCGAGTAATCAGACTCTCGATTGAAATTTTTTTTTGTTTTGTGACGAAGTATATTTTTGAAATCTTTCCAACCAGGGGGCAGTTTGTCAATAATTACAGCAATTTGAAATTGTTCATTAAGGGGCATACCTTCTATAATAATCTCATGAGCAATCTTCTGAATTTCGTGGCTTTGAGTTTCCACCGACTTCTCATCCACCATCTTGTAGTTCAAGTAGCGGCTGACAGCAAATTTCTTCGCACCTGCTTCTTCAGTATCATATTTCCTTTTCAGAGCCTCCCATACCTGTTTAGCAGTTCTGTAGCTACTGTAGTAGTCGTACAGATCATCAGCAAGGCTGTTCAGAATGTGATTTTTGCACAGATAATCATTCTCATGCCATAAGGCGATTTCTTTTCGGAGCTGCAGATCATCTGCTGCGGCCTTAGCTTTTGCAGCATCTGAGTCAGACATTTTGGAAGTCCCGTCTGAATCTGCAAGTGAGTTACCGTTAGGTAGTTCAGATGATGCAGAAGGGACAACCGGGATATCCTCAGTCAGAACGTGGGCAACCTTTTTCAGAGTTAAGAAAAATTTCATTTTAGCTTGCCAACGTTTGAAATTGGAACCCTCAAACCTGAAAGGTTTGTCAGAGACCAAAGCGGCCGCAGTAGTACCGATAATTTCCTCAGTTGCCATGGCAGTTATGAAAACGTCTTAAAATTGTTGTTTTCAGATTTGAAATATTGGCACAAGGAAATTATCGGGACGAGTCGCGTACTAGGTCGCTTTCTTTAAGACGTTTCGCCGTACTGCCAAAATATGCAAAGCAGTCGATTTACGACGACGCCTCCAGGATAAAACAGCCCGTTCAAAATTACGATTATCAGTTGCACACTGATAAATCGCTCTAGAAATACACCTTTCTAAATTATCTGGCGAAAATAGTCAGTCCAGTATCTGGCTGTAATAGCTAGTCGAAAAAACCAAGAAAAGAAAATGGTTTAGATGAAGAGAATTAAGGGGGAGAGAGGGAAATCAAAATTCGTGTGAATTTGTGAAATCCGGAGTTCTCATTACTGAATTTTTACCCTTTATTTATAGGTAGCTAGTGAAGCTGATATTTCCATTCCTCCAATGTGGGACTAAAATGAATTTTGTCAAATTCACTTTCCAATTCCCATTAATATAATTCCAACATCCAATGTGGGACTAACATGACTCTTTTCAAATTCACTTTCCAATTCCCATTAATATAATTCCAACATCCAATGTGGGACTAACATGACTCTTTTCAAATTCACTTTCCAATTCCCATTAATATAATTCCAACATCCAATGTGGGACTAACATGACTCTTTTCAAATTCACTTTCCAATTTCTATTACTATAATTATTATAGTTCCAACATACATGTAATCACATCGTAGAATATGTTGGATCTGTATGATGAGATGGAAAGACCCTTGAACCTCTTTATTGAAATAATCCACCTCATTTCACAAGAAAGGTAGTGTAGTTGCTCAATTCAACTTTGATTTTTTTTAATAACATCAATTGCTTGTGATTTGTTGAAATTGTTTCTATTTTGATTTTAATTTTAATTTATATTGATGATTTTTGTTGTTATAGAGAAAGTCTTTTTTGCATAGTCTTAAGTTTAATCCTTTAATCTCGATATACTCAGAGTATTTGGCTGTTTAGCCTATGCTCATGAAGGTTCTATGGTTTTAAGATTGACAACAATTTTGCTAAAACATGGTTCACAACAGGATGATGTGTGTGATGTTATAACATGTTGATCAGTTCACCTTGTGAGCAGATGTCTTGACAGATGTTGTAACATGTTGTACCATAACATCTGCTCTATCTGTTTTAAATCTTGACAAGATTTAATTTGATTCTGTGATATTTCTTTTGGATATATGTCAGTAATTTTTACAGGTCAAGAAGATTTTATCTAGAACAAGTTTTTATCTCCAGCTGTACACAAGTTGCTAAATTTGGATGTTGAGACAATTTAGGAAACTTGATGATTTGTTCCAAGATTCAAGGAGATTTTTCTGCACAGTTTATGCAGCCCTTAGCGTATGGATCAAGAAATATCTGGGTGGATATTTCGAAGCTCATGGACTATTGAGGAGTACTTAAAGAGCAACCTAAACCTAATGAAGAGGGCGGTTATTCACTTGTGTAAAAACTAGGGGAAGTTTTAGAAACTTAGGTTTTGAGAGTCTCTTGTTTATGTGACTTTGTAAGTCACCCTTTATATCATTTGATACATTGTGGTAGACATATTGCTTGTGTATGTTATTCTCACTCTAAAGCTTTTAAGCAATGAAGTTGATTATTGTTCTTGGGTGAAGCTTTTAAGAAAACCAAGTATTATTTTGGAAGTGTGATCTTCTATTGTTCATTATTGTTGAGGTTATCACTTGTGAGTGATTGAGGAAAGTGAAAGGAGTCTCATGTCTAGGATTTTTTAGGTAAAAGTTGCACTGGGTAGGGATTAAGTGAGGAGTTGTAAAGTGAGATTTTTTAGCTTTGAACTAATCTTACTAATAGTGGATTTCCTTCCTGGCTTGGATGCCTCTAGATGTAGGTGAGGTTGCACCAAACTGGGTTACCAATTTACTGTGTTATTTATTATTCTGCAATTTACAGTTTTGGCATAATTAAAGATTGACAATATTGTCATTGTCAGACTTAAGATGTCACAACATCTGTCATGACATTATACTATAATGTTGGGACATTAGAATCACCATCATGTGTTGCATGTGCCAGAAAATTTCAGCTTACATTAGACAAGTCAAGGTCGAACCTAGAGCTCTAGAATGTATGTTCCTTAGATACCATGAAGGAGTCAAAGCTTATCGTTTATGGTGTCTTGAGCTAGCTCATAGGAGGTGTATCACAAGTCGAGATGTAGTTTTCAATGAAGCAGAAGTGACTTTCAAAAAACCTGATGACGTTGGTTAAAGCACCATGATCTCTAAAGAAGAGCTAGAATAGGAAGGGATTCATGTTGAGGTGGAGCATGTTGATGTTGAGTTAAATAACCTAAATGAAGTTGAATAAGAAGCAGAAGTTGTTGTCGAAGCTGAGGAGACAAATAATGATTATCTCCTAGAAAGAGACAGGTCGAGAAGAGTTATCAAGCCATCTCAAAGACTTGGTTATGCAGATCTTATAGCTTATGTCTTAATCTCTACAAGTGAGGTTCTTGAAGAAGAACCTAGAGACTAAAAGGAAGTTATGAGGAGTCAAAATAAGACTGGATGGCTGAAAGCCATGAATGATGAGATGGAATCTCTTCATGATAATAACATATGGGAGCTGATCGAGAAACCTGCAGGGGGCCGGGTAGTCAGTTGTAAGTGGATTGTCAAGGTTAAGGAAAGAATCGAATGAGTGATGTCGAAGCATTTTATGGCAAGATTTTTTGTTACGGGGTTCACTAAAAAAAAGGTGCCGACTTCAATGATGTGTTCTCACTTGTTGTAAAGTATATATCCATTAGAATATTGTTAGCCATGGTAGCGAAGTAAGACCTAGAATTTGAACAAATGGATGTGAAAACAGCCTATCTGTATGGTGAATAAGTCTTTGTACGACCTGAAATAATCTACTCGACAATGGAATAGGAGATTCGACAAGTTCATGACACACATTGGTTTCACTAGGAGGCAGTTCAACCATTGTGTTTACTTCATATTTTGACCTGGAAATTCACTTGTTATTTTGTTGTTTCATATGGATGACATCCTTGTAGCAAGCAACAGTGTCGAAGATGTTATGAAAGTGAAGAATGAACTCGTTAAGGAGTTTAACATAAATGATTTGGGAGTTGCCTCTAGAATCCTTGGGATTGACATTCAAATAGATAGAAAGCAGTCAAGATTATACGTATCTCGAGAGACATATGTCATACCCTAAATTTGCCCATACTTTTTTTGTTAATCAGAGGGCATTGGTGATAACGCGAAATCATGTCGTTTATTTGGCTTGATTTACATGCATTTATTTGTGAATATTATTAATTTATCTTGATTTATGTTCTATTATATGACTAATTTACTTCGTTTTGCAGATTGGGGAGAATTTGGATTAAAGAAAGAAAAGAAGAAGAAATGGAAGGAAAAGAGAGAAGAAAAACAGAAAAAATGGATTTTGCTGATATGACGGTCGTCACAGGTCCATTACGATCGTCATGCGTATGAAGACTGTCACAGGTCCATTACGACCGTCACGCAGACGAAATGTCATTTAACGTTCAAATCAGTTTTTTTTTTGCCACGATCACTCTCTCTAAGATTTCTTCCTACACTTTCTCCACTCATTGCCCACTACTGGAAGTTACTCCCATTCCCTCCATAACTCACCCATGATCTCTGGAAGTTGAAGAAGGAATTATCTCCTATAAATAGGTCTTAGATTCACAGTAAAAGGGGGAGGCCTTCGACGTATCGAAGTGCTGCCAAAATTCCCATTAAAGCCATTTTTCCCATTTTTATTGTTTTTATTTCCTTTCCGTTTTCCCTTTAGTTCAGAGCTTTATATTTCTTTCTACAATTTTATTTTGCCAATTAGCCAAAGTAGAATCCTGCCGACATTGTGGAGGACTACTCTTCAATATCAGTACTACTTTACAGGTTCTTATTAATTGAATTACTACTTTATTTCTGTCACAATGCATGTTTTATTATTCTATTGTTTATATTTATTCCCGTTTGCATTAATTATCATGTCTAGCTAAATTAGTTTTATCGGTATGTAACCAAATTAGTAGGACAGGATTCGATAGTAACCGGAATCTTCCCTTTTTACAAACAACCTTTCTGGCCGTAGTTTTTAATCAAAATTCTAAATAAACCTTTGTCACGGCAGTGAGAAGCTATTTATGGTGGTTTTGCCACGACAGTGGGAAACCATATTAAGGTACGAACCAACAAGCGACAGCTGAGGCTAGAACTAGATAGTAAAAACTAGGCATTGATTTTAGACACAGCGAAAGCGCTTTAAAAGAAATTAGAATCTATTTGTTTACAAAAAGTAGTTTTAACCCCGAATGGGACAGCGAAAGCATACATTCGGCCCTTAGAATTATGACCCGAGTCAACAACCATCGTGAGACGAAGGTCTTTAAACGAGTAAGTTCTCCTGAAAAGTGTTTGCAATAGACAAAAAGGCACCGGTAACCTGCCGAATTCCCGATAGCTAAAGCGTTACATACCGATATTCCTTTACCGCATTTCTTTAAACCAAAAAAATCTTTATTTCTTGTGCATTTAATTTCATCGGCATTTAACTTTCCAAATTCCATTAGCCTTAGCTTTACGCCGTAGCAGTAGATAACGGTAGATTGACATTGGTCTCTGTGGGTTCGACAATCTTTTATATTACTTCGATATTTCCGTACACTTGCGGACGCATCAAGTTTTTGGCGCCGTTGCCGGGGACCAACAGTCAATATTGTGATTTTGTTGTTGCAAAGTATAGACTAAGGCACTCTTATCTAAATCATTATGTATAACGCATATTTCCCTTATAACTACCACCCCCAATATTTCGAGGAACCACAAAACCCGTTTAAATCGGACCTCGAAATATTATTAGAAGATTTCAATACGACGCATTCTCACCCAAATTCCCTCTACGATGACGACTCCAAATGTTTTGAGGAAACGCAAGATTTCGATACATCCAACCTTGAACTATTACTAGGAGAATTCGAAGAGACGTTTACTCACTCTAGGATAGAATCTATGATGGAGCGCTTTGTGGAGACACAAACTCTCCAAAATGAAGATTTTAGAAAACAACATCTCCAAATTGATGAAGACCTTAAGTAGATGAGCATTATAGTCGATTCCCTCGCGACTCACAGCAAGGCTTTGGAGACTCAAACCTCTTTGCTTACACGAACATCTCTAGGACCCTTCCTTGAGAGCCATGTGAATGTTGTAACCACTAGTAATGAAGAACAAATAGAAGATCCTAGGGAGAGTGATGATGAATCTGAGGAGAGTTTTGGTGAGACAAGCATAATTATTGAGAAAAATCCACCGACACCACCCGAAAGGGAGGTTGTCAAAGAGATAGAGAAAGGAGCACCCATTGTTGCTCCTCCTCCCTATACCCCACCTAATTCTTTCTCACAATTGGTTGTGGAAGCTAAGGTAAACTCCCAATCCAAAACATATGTAGAGGTATTGGAAAATATCCACACTAATGCACCTTTGTCTAAGGTCTTTCATAACAAAAGAAAATTCAAGGACCATGAAACTAGGGTCATCATTACTGTTAAAAGGGTAAGATTAAATTTTGAGGTGGTAGATGAAATAACGAAGCCCAAATTTGAAAAACTGATACTTAGGATAGATCCAGAACCACCACCACAGGTTCAAAACAATGAACCACCCTATAGAAGAAAGAAAAGAAAAGGTGAGGGATATGAGAGATGGCTTGATAAGTGGCCATGGAAACCGAAGACCATTCAAAGTTTGATCGAGGAACCATTCTCGAAAGAACCACCGTGAGTACTTGCACTCCTTGGCCGTTGAGCTATCGACGTTAAACAAAGCGCTGTGTGGGAGGCAACCCACAAAGTCTTTATTTTAATTTGTTTGTTTAAATTTGCAGAAAATAAAGAAATGTATCGCTTGTTACTCTTTAGCTATATCTAAGCGAAAACTCTCTAGATGATTGTCGCTACTGCGAAAATCGGCGTCGGCTATGACAGAAGAGTCGCCACCGTGCGTTATTTATCCCACAAGAGGGAAAGGAAACACTCAGAGTAAACCTAACGCAAAACGGGAAAGGAATGGTCATCGCAACCAAATCCTGGATTCGGGAGTCGGTTACGCAAGGGGAAGGTATTAGCACCCCTCACGTCCGTCGTACTCGACGGGATCCACGCTTGTTTTCTAGTACGGATTGTTATTCTATCTACTCTAAAGGTCTAGGGTTAAAAAGAAAAGAAAATGAAAATGACTCGGCAAAGTATCGCACTTTATGCCTACGTATTCCCGTCTGGAACGAGAAATCAGAGTCAACGTAGTTCGCCTACCTACGGGTTAAGGGGGAAGGTTGCTCGCTAGGATACGGCATCCTATGCCTACGTACTTTCATACAGCATGAAAGATCAGAGCAAACGTAGTTCGGGCTACGGAAGACACAAGCTTGTCTGACTGGTTTTTAATTACCTTCAAAAAGGGTTTTCCTGATTAAGAGTCCAAGCGGACAAAAATGACGTTTGCAGTTTGTTTTCAGTCTTTTACGCAAGAACTGTTTTTTATGATGTTTGAAATATTACTGTGTTTTTGATTGTTTCGAGATGAGAAGAAAAAAGACGCTCTAAAAATCCTAAGGTTGAAAAGGGGATGCAAAACTACCCTAAAGTTGTCATGCATGGATAAGAACCTAATGTCTGTCATATTTCCCTCTTGCACAGAAGGAAACAGAGATCCTAGGGGATAAACAACAAAAGAAACAGATATATACAGTAAATAGTAAACATGTATGCAATGCATCAATACAAGCAAGGCAATGGAGTCTCGCTCAACCTCGAACCTGGGAAAACAACAGGCAAAGTGAATCAACATTCACTTCAAACCTAGGGGGCAAGCAGCACAAGCCAACAAACAAAATAGAGAAGCAAAAACCACAGCAGAGGAGGCAGCCCAAGCAGCAGCACCAAACTCCTACAGCAAACAGCAGCACAAGCAGCAACAGCTCTGACAGCTACAGTTGATCAAACAACAAATGATTGACAGTAACAACTTCTTCAAGCAAGACCCCATCTTCAATCTTCAACAATCTTCAAGCTTCAAATAAGCTCTTATCTTCAAGCTCCATCTCCAAGAGAGAATCAATTAACAGATTAAGTTGAAATGTTAAGAAGCTTAGTGACAACCAAAGGAAGCCCATAAGCACTTAACATTATAAGAGACAGGTATCCTCAAAGTTCTACTTCTAAAGTATGTCACTCATCCCTCCAAAGGAGGGATGTGAATACTTTAAAAGGACTTTGTGTCATAGGAATGAATAGAGGCACAAGAAGCTCTCTATGTTTGAAAGAAGAAACAAGTCTATTCTAAAGCTCTTCCTACATATCCTAATCCCTAAGCCTTCAAAAGCAATCTTCACAAGGAAAGACCTTCATGACCAAGCTCCAAGCTTTATCTCCAAGCATCCTCAATTCCTCTAGAAACTCCATCAAGCAAAACCCAAGCCCAAAGCCCAATTAAGATAGCCCAAACAAAGTAACCAAACCAAACATCCAAGGGGAAAACCCACAATCAACACACAAGTTGCAAAAATCAAATAAAATGCCAAAACTCATCATAAAATCCTAAGTAAAATTCTAAGGGAACCTAACCCTATACCCAATACCCCATATAATCCCAGAACCTAAATCAATCATTTAACCCTAAAACTTTGTCCCAAACTACAACTAGGTGATTTAAAACCCTAATTCTAACACTCCTCCTATTTAACACTCAAACTGGTCCAAGATTTATTCACAAAATTATGACTAAATTCTTAAGGGTACATGCTTCCCTATTCTAATCAACCTCACAAAAATCACTCAAAAACTCATCACCTAACTCTCACACAAAATTTAGAAAGATGAAGTATCAAGAAACAGTAAAATAAAAGCATTAAAATTGTAAAATATGCCAGAAAATAAAAAATGCATGAAATTAATATTTTTTGGTTTCATTAAATTCTAGGGATTCTAAGGGAACTAGGGAAAAAAGTCTCATCCTAAAATGTTCATTTTTCAATTTATTATGAATTTTAAACTTACCTAAATAAAACTATAAAAAAATCAAAGAAAATAAAAAGAAAATGGAAAAGGAGCGTGATGAATAGCAATCAGGTCAGGTATATTTCCTCAATTGGGCTCAGTAGGGGGTGTCATTAGTACGCGCGCATTAAGCCCATGTCAATCAGAAAATAATATGGAAAAAATCAAAGAAAATAGAGAAGACTCTGTGGCAAATAGCAACTACTTTATGTGTATTTCTCAATGGGCCTTAGAATGAGGTGTGGATAGCAAAACTTGTACTAAGCCCAAGTCAAAATATTAAATGAAACAGGGAGTTTAAGCTCATGTTCAGACTTATTCACAAAACCAAAACAGATCGTGGCCGTTGGTGGGATAATTCAGTCAAAGTCCAAGTTGATCTAAGGGCCATTATGTTATCTTCTTCATTTGAAAGTTGGAGGGAACATGAACCAGACGATGGCCGGAACCTGGTGCCACCGTCTTCCCCAGCTACTAACTTCACAAAACACCATCAAAGCTTAAACCTAATTACTCCAATCAACTCGTTTTTCAACACTGAACCTAATGGTAACATCCATTCTTCTTGAATCTCAACACAAATCAAATCACGACTCCAAGTTCAGAATATGCTCAACATTCAATCATCACCATTCTTAAAATTGACAAGCCTATCATCATCTACACGTTACACTGATTAATCATCACCATCTAAACATGTTTAACTCATCAAGAACTCAGAGAAACGATCCTCAACAGAAATTGCATTGCCCTAGGTTTTGTCTCTAATCACCAATTTTCCCTACCAGAATCCAACCTAGCAATGTATACAATGCATCTACACATCTAAATCCTATCAATTACACCTAAAACGAGCTACAAGATGAAATTTGCAAACCTGTGAAAATTGAGTGACCAGAGCAAGAAATCCTTCAAATCACACTTTAATCTTCTCCAGACACGATCAATGAAGTCTTGTAAAGCTTCTGTATGCAATGAATTGTTTTGAATCCCTCCCAATCAACAAAACCGATTTTGAGTTGCAAGGATGAACTTCACTTTGCTCTCTCTTGATTCTTCACAGTTCTTGGCCAAAAAAAAGCTTTGAATCAGTTGCTAGGTACATATAGAACATGTTAGAAGGATCAAGAAAGTTCTGGAATGATCCATGTGAGAAATTCAATTTCTCTTGCACTTGAAATCTCATGAGAAGCTTGCACATGACAGTTGGGTTCAGCTTGCTTTAGCAGCTTGGTTTTGATCCAAAATCTCACCACATGACATTTTGAATTGATTGGAATTGGTTAGAGCCTTGTAGCTGATCTTGTGAATGATTTTGCATATGTTACTTCAATCATAAGCCACCAAATGCAATCCTTTGAAATATGACTCAATTGCCAAAAGTAACATTGCCATCATCTTTAAAACACCATTTCTGATCAATTTGATATGTCACATGCCTAATTTTGACCCCAAAACACAAAATCACATTTTTGGCTTTTTAAATGACTTTAAATTCTCCCTTTTTAAGCCATTTTTAGCAACCTTGTGATACAAGCCAATTCAATCCCTCATGAAGTCTTACATTACCTAAAAACATCATTCTAAACATATTTCATGTTGAACACTTTTTCATTTGAGGAGTGGAAGATAGAGATTTTGGCACATTCTTGAAAATGACCTATAATTCAACTTTCCCAAAATACCCTTGGATTGCCAAGATCATAACTTGAGTTCCACAAATCTTCTTGAGGACTTCTAGTACTCAAATTAAATCTAAGATCAAGACCTACAAATCTTATGTTTGCCAAGGATCCACTTGAAAACTCCTTGAAGGGCAAAAGTTGCTTGGAAGTCAAGTGACTTTCACAGATAAATTTCAATGTCCTCTGATGACCTGTAACTTGCAAGAACCATAACTTGAGTTCTACAAATCTTCTTGAAGACTTCTAGTACTCAAATTAAAGGTATTGAGAAGCTCTACAAGTTTCATGTTGGCTAAAGATCCATTTGAAACTTGTATTTTGACTTATGTGGCTTGGAAGTCCAGTGCTATACAGGGGATTTTACCCTAGGAACCCTGTCTCAAACACCTCCAACCACTCTTGATTCTTTTGAACTTGGTCTTGGCTCATCCACACACATGCTTAAACATATCAATCCATGACTTCCATGACCTAGGGATAGGTCTTGATGCCCTTTCTTGGCTCTCTTTGACCTAGGGTTACCCAGATGAAACCCTACTTGTACACACCTCAACCATGGCTCTTGAACTTGATACAATGACTTGTCTAAGCTCCAATAGGGCCCTCTAGGCATTCCATGAGATCCATACACACCTCAAATTCACATTCCCTATTCCACATCCCACTGATGATTCTCAACATTCCTCAAGATAGGAGCAAAACCCACATGTAGGCACTCAAGCTTCTGCAGACTTCAAATCTCTTCTTGATGACTTGAATGACTTCTCAATCTTAGATAACACCTCTATATAGGCTTCTTTTGACATAAATGGCACTTGATCCCTTGTTGGATGACTTGGATATGCTATGATATGCAAATGATTGCTATGTTATGCAGATGAAATGCAATGAAACATAAATCAGGCAAGAAAAGGTTGAGCAAATTTTGGGGTGCAACAATTACGATCTGAGAAGATGAGCTATGCCCACGGACATTCCTACGAGTGTCGCTGCTGGTGGGAACACTGATGATGAGTACTTCCTCTTGACGCGAGCAACATGATGAGCTGGTTCGAGAATTACACAAACAAAGGTATCCCAAAATGCCCGCCGCCGAAGTAGAAGTGATCAACAAAGACAAGGATAGCAAGAGCAGTAGCATTCATACAGGTTCTATCTTTCCTTTTCCACCTTTTACTAAAACATTGAGGACAATGTTTGGTTTAAGTGTGGGGGAGGAACTCTATTGTTTTACATTTTATTTCATGCTTCTAGGAATTTTTATCTATTGTTTTACATTTTATTTCATGCTTATAGGAATTTTTATCTATTTTTAACATTACGTCAAAGTCTTTGCATGTACTGTCGAGTCTTTATGTGTGGTTTTCGCTTGTTATTCAATTTCCCCAAAAAATTTCAAAATTTCAAAATTCTAACCTCCAACAAATTTTTGCTTCGATTCATGACATGGTTCTCTGAAAGTATATAGGTTGTCCAGGC
Organism: Lathyrus sativus; assembly: GCA_963859935.3. NCBI lineage: Eukaryota > Viridiplantae > Streptophyta > Magnoliopsida > Fabales > Fabaceae > Lathyrus > Lathyrus sativus. The sequence goes on along the minus strand of OZ012740.1, from coordinate 440,817,267 downwards.
TATGTCAGAAAAACGTGGGAAAGTTTTGATAAAATTGATACCGCCCTGACACCCTTAACCCCCTAAATACGCAAAATCAATTTGAGTACCCATTATGCCGAAACCTTAAAGCTCCAGGTTCTTGTAGTAATCCCTAAGTAGTTTATTTAAGCAGTCAGCACCATCCTAAACACACTAAGTAAGAAACTGATGCAAATAAGTGTATGATCTCTAGTGTAAAATGAGAAATTAAGAAAGAAAATAAATTATGAAGAAAAAGACATGTTCCTTCTAAGTTAGGTGCGCCTCACCCGAACACTTAGCCTAACGGTACAAACTCTTTAAGTTCAATTGATGCTTAAGCATATTTGCAGAGAAAAAAATGAAATAGCATCGAGATCATAGTCACTAACAGGTTTACTTGCCATGAATGTGTATGGATAATGGGCTTAATGTGATTGCACTATAATGAAACGGGGTGAAAGAGAGCATGAGATATAGGTTGAGTTATAGTGGCATGATTCTAATTGGTTTGCATAAGTAGGGAGTTTTTGAAATTGTGTCGTTACGGTATCCTTGGTATTGATATTTAGTACCTATCGATCTAACACTAGCCTAGCAGCCACGTATGATTAGAGTCTCATCATGTTTTTGTTTCGAACTATGCTTATTTCTTTTTACCGTGTTGGTTGGTTGCTTGAGGACAAGCAATGGTTTAAGTGTGGGGGTGTTTGATAACGCGAAATCATATCGTTTATTTGGCTTGATTTACATGCATTTATTTGTGAATATTATTAATTTATCTTGATTTATGTTCTATTATATGACTAATTTACGTCGTTTTGCAGATTGGGGAGAATTTGGATTAAAAAGAGAAAAGAAGAAGAAATGGAAGGAAAAGAGAGAAGAAAAACAGAAAAAATGGATTTTGCTGATATGACGGTCGTCACAGGTCTATTACAACTGTCATGCGTATGACGACCGTCACAGATCCATTACGACCGTCACGCAGACGAAATATCATTTAACGTTCAAATCAGTTTTTTTTGCCACGATCACTCTCTCTAAGATTTCTTCCTACACTTTCTCCACTCATTGCCCACTACTGGAAGTTACTCCCATTCCCTCCATAACTCACCCATGATCTATGGAAGTTGAAGAAGGAATTATCTCCTATAAATAGGCCTTAGATTCACAGTAAAAGGGGGAGGCCTTCGACGTATCGAAGTGCTGCCAAAATTCCCATTAAAGCCATTTTTCCCATTTTTATTGTTTTTATTTCCTTTCCGTTTTCCCTTTAGTTCAGAGCTTTGTATTTCTTTCTGCAATTTTATTTGGCCAATTGGCTAAAGTAGAATCCTGCCGACATTGTGGAGGACTACTCTTCAATATCAGTACTACTTTACAGGTTCTTATTAATTGAATTACTACTTTATTTCTGTCACAATGCATGTTTTATTATTCTGTTGTTTATATTTATTCTCGTTTGCATTAATTATCATGTCTAGCTAAATTAGTTTTATTGTTATGTAACCAAATTAGTAGGACAGGATTCGATAGTAACCAGAATCTTCCCTTTTTACAAACAACCTTTCTGGCCGTAGTTTTTAATCAAAATTCTAAATAAACCTTTGTCACGACAGTGAGAAGCTATTTACGGTGGTTTTGCCACGACAGTGGGAAACCATATTAAGGTACGAACCAACAAGCGACAGCTGAGGCTAGAACCAGATAGTAAAAACTAGGCATTGATTTTAGACACAGTGAAAGCGCTTTAAAAGAAATTAGAATCTATTTGTTTACAAAAAGTAGTTTTAACCCCGAATGGGACAACGAAAGCGTACATTCGGCCCTTAGAATTATGACCCGAGTCAACAACCATCGTGAGACGAATGTCTTTAAACGAGTAAGTTCTCCTGAAAAGTGCTTGCAATAGACAAAAAGGCACCGGTAACCTGCCGAATTCCCGATAGCTAAAGCATTACATACCGATATTCCTTTACCGTATTTCTTGAAACTGAAAAAATCTTTATTTCTTGTGCATTTAATTTCATCCGCATTTAACTTTCCAAATTCCATTAGCCTTAGCTTTACGCCGTAGCAATAGATAACGGTAGATTGACATTGGTCTCTGTGGGTTCGACAATCTTCTATATTACTTCGATATTTCCGTACACTTGCGGACGCATCAAGTTTTTGGCGCCGTTGCCGGGGACCAACAGTCAATATTGTAATTCCGTTGTTGCATAGTATAGACTAAGGCACTCTTATCTAAATCATTATGTATAACCCATATTTCCCTTATAACTACCACCCCCAATATTTCGAGGAACCACAAAACCCGTTTAAATCGGACCTCGAAATATTATTAAAAGATTTCAATACGACGCATTCTCACCCAAATTCCCTCTACGATGACGACTCCAAATGTTTTGAGGAAACGCAAGATTTCAATACATCCAACCTTGAACTATTACTAGAAGAATTCGAAGAGACGTTTACTCACTCTAGGATAGAATCTATGATGGAGCGCTTTGTGGAGACACAAACTCTCCAAAATGAAGATTTTAGAAAACAACATCTCCAAATTGATGAAGACCTTAAGCAGATGAGCATTATAGTCGATTCCCTCGCGACTCACAGCAAGGCTTTGGAGACTCAAACCTCTTTGCTTACACGAACATCTCTAGGACCCTTCCTTGAGAGCCATGTGAATGTTGTAACCACTAGTAATGAAGAACAAATAGAAGATCCTAGGGAGAGTGATGATGAATCTGAGGAGAGTTTTGGTGAGACAAGCATAATTATTGAGAAAAATCCACCGACACCACCCGAAAGGGAGGTTGTCGAAGAGATAGAGAAAGAAACACCCATTATTGCTCCTCCTCCCTATACCCCACCTAATTCTTTCTCACAATTGGTTGTGGAAGCTAAGGTAAACTCCCAATCCAAAACATAAGTAGAGGTATTGGAAAATATCCACACTAATGCGCCTTTGTCTAAGGTCTTTCATAACAAAAGAAAATTCAAGGACCATGAAACTAGGGTCATCATTACTGTTAAAAGGGTAAGATTAAATTTTGAGGTGGTAGATGAAATAACTAAGCCCAAATTTGAAAAACTGATACTTAGGATAGATCCAGAACCACCACCACAGGTTCAAAACAATGAACCACCCTATAGAAGAAAGAAAAGAAAAGGTGAGGGATATGAGAGATGGCTTGATAAGTGGCCATGGAAACCGAAGACCATTCAAAGTTTGATCGAGGAACCATTCTTGAAAGAACCACCGTGAGTACTTGCACTCCTTGGCCGTCGAGCTATCGACGTTAAACAAAGCGTTGTGTGGGAGGCAACCCACAAAGTCTTTATTTTAATTTGTTTGTTTAAATTTGCAGAAAATAAATAAATGTATCGCTTGTTACTCTTTAGCTATATCTAAGCGAAAACTCTCTAGATGACGATCTGAGAAGATGAGTTATGCCCACGGACATTCCTACGAGTGTCGCTGCTGGTGGGAACACTGATGATGAGTACTTCCTCTTGACGCGAGCAACATGATGAGATGGTTCGAGAATTACACAAACAAAGGTATCTCAAAATGCCCGCCGCCGAAGTAGAAGTGATCAACAAAGACAAGGATAGCAAGAGCAGTAGCATTCATACAGGTTCTATCTTTCCTTTTCCACCTTTTACTAAAACATTGAGGACAGTGTTTGGTTTAAGTGTGGGGGAGGAGCTCTATTGTTTTACATTTTATTTATTGCTTCTAGGAATTTTTATCTATTGTTTTACATTTTATTTCATGCTTCTAGGAATTTTTATCTATTTTTAACATTACGTCAAAGTGTTTGCATGTGCTGTCGAATTTTTATGTGTGGTTTTCGCTTGTTATTCAATTTCCCCAAAAAATTTCAAAATTTCAAAATTCTAACCTCCAACAAATTTTTGCTTCGATTCATGACATGGTTCTCTGAAAGTATATAGGTTGTCCAGGCTATGTTAGAAAAACGTGGGAAAGTTTTGATAAAATTGATACCGCCCTGCCACCCTTAACCCCCTAAATATGCAAAATCAATTTGAGTACCCATTATGCCGAAACCTTAAAGCTCCAGGTTCTTGTAGTAATCCCTAAGTAGTTTATTTAAGCAGTCAGCACCATCCTAAACACACTAAGTAAGAAACCGATGCAAATAAGTGTATGATCTCTAGTATAAAATGAGAAATTAAGAAAGAAAATAAATTATGAAGAAAAAGACATGTTCCTTCTAAGTTAGGTGCGCCTCACCCGAACACTTAGCCTAACGGTACAAACACTTTAAGTTCAATTGATGCTTAAGCATATTTGCAGAGAAAAAATGAAATAGCATCGAGATCATAGTCACTAACAGGTTTACTTGCCATGAATGTGTATGGATAACGGGCTTAATGTGATTGCACTATAATGAAACGGGGTGAAAGAGAGCATGAGATATAGGTTGAGTTATAGTGGCATGATTCTAATTGGTTTGCATAAGTAGGGAGTTTTTGAAATTGTGTCGTTACGGTATCCTTGGTATTGATATTTAGTACCTATCGATCTAACACTAGCCTAGCAGCCACGTATGATTAGAGTCTCATCATGTTTTTGTTTCGAACTATGCTTATTTCTTTTTACCGTGTTGGTTGGTTGCTTGAGGACAAGCAATGGTTTAAGTGTGGGGGTGTTTGATAACGCAAAATCATATCGTTTATTTGGCTTGATTTACATGCATTTATTTGTGAATATTATTAACTTATCTTGATTTATGTTCTATTATATGACTAATTTACTTCGTTTTGCAGATTGGGGAGAATTTGGATTAAAGAAAGAAAAGAAGAAGAAATAGAAGGAAAAGAGAGAAGAAAAACAGAAAAAATGGATTTTGCTGATATGACGGTCGTCACAGGTCCATTACAACCGTCATGCGTATGACGACCGTCACAGGTCCATTACGACCGTCACGCAGACGAAATATCATTTAACGTTCAAATCAGTTTTTTTTGCCACGATCACTCTCTCTAAGATTTCTTCCTACACTTTCTCCACTCATTGCCCACTACTGGAAGTTACTCTCATTCCCTCCATAACTCACCCATGATCTCTGGAAGTTGAAGAAGGAATTATCTCCTATAAATAGGCCTTAGATTCACAGTAAAAGGGGGAGGCCTTCGACGTATCGAAGTGCTGCCAAAATTCCCATTAAAGCCATTTTTCCCATTTTTATTGTTTTTATTTCCTTTCTGTTTCCCTTTAGTTCAGAGCTTTGTATTTCTTTCTGCAATTTTATTTGGCCAATTGGCCAAAGTAGAATCCTGCCGACATTGTGGAGGACTACTCTTCAATATCAGTACTACTTTACAGGTTCTTATTAATTGAATTACTACTTTATTTCTGTCATAATGCATGTTTTATTATTCTGTTGTTTATACTTATTCCCGTTTACATTAATTATCATGTCTAGCTAAATTAGTTTTATCGATATGTAACCGAATTAGTTGGACAGGATTCGATAGTAACCGGAATCTTCCCTTTTTCAAACAACCTTTCTGGCCGTAGTTTTTAATCAAAATTCTAAATAAACCTTTCTCACGACAGTGAGAAGCTATTTACGGTGGTTTTGCCACGACAGTGGGAAACCATATTAAGGTACGAACCAACAAGCGACAGCTGAGGCTAGAACCAGATAGTAAAAACTAGGCATTGATTTTAGACACAGTGAAAGAGCTTTAAAAGAAATTAGAATCTATTTGTTTACAAAAAGTAGTTTTAACCCCGAATGGGACAGCGAAAGCGTACATTCGGCCCTTAGAATTATGACCCGAGTCAACAACCATCGTGAGACGAAGGTCTTTAAACGAGTAAGTTCTCCTGAAAAGTGTTTGCACTAGAAAAAAAGGCACCGGTAACCTGCCGAATTCCCGATAGCTAAAGCGTTACATACCGATATTCCTTTACCTCATTTCTTTAAACTGAAAAAATATTTATTTCTTATGCATTTAATTTCATCCGTATTTAACTTTCCAAATTCCATTAGCCTTAGCTTTACACCGTAGCAATAGATAACGGTATATTGACATTGGTCTCTGTGGGTTCGACAATCTTTTATATTACTTCGATATTTCCGTACACTTGCGGACGCATCAAGTTTTTGGCGCCGTTGCCGGGGACCAACAGTCAATATTGTGATTCCGTTGTTGCATAGTATAGACTAAGGCACTCTTATCTAAATCATTATGTATAACCCATATTTCCCTTATAACTACCACCCCCAATATTTCGAGGAACCACAAAACCCGTTTAAATCGGACCTCGAAATATTATTAGAAGATTTCAATACGACGCATTCTCACCCAAATTCCCTCTACGATGACGACTCCAAATGTTTTGAGGAAACGCAAGATTTCAATACATCCAACCTTGAACTATTACTAGAAGAATTCGAAGAGACGTTTACTCACTCTAGGATAGAATCTATGATGGAGCGCTTTGTGGAGACACAAACTCTCTAAAATGAAGATTTTAGAAAACAACATCTCCAAATTGATGAAGACCTTAAGCAGATGAGCATTATAGTCGATTCCCTCGCGACTCACAGCAAGGCTTTGGAGACTCAAACCTCTTTGCTTACACGAACATCTCTAGGACCCTTCCTTGAGAGCCATGTGAATGTTGTAACCACTAGCAATGAAGAACAAATAGAAGATCCTAGGGAGAGTGATGATGAATCTGAGGAGAGTTTTGGTGAGACAAGCATAATTATTGAGAAAAATCCACCGACACCACCCGAAAGGGAGGTTGTCAAAGAGATAGAGAAAGAAACACCCATTGTTGCTCCTCCTCCCTATACCCCACCTAATTCTTTCTCACAATTGGTTGTGGAAGCTAAGGTAAACTCCCAATCCAAAACATATGTAGAGGTATTGGAAAATATCCACACTAATGCGCCTTTGTCTAAGGTCTTTCATAACAAAAGAAAATTCAAGGACCATGAAACTAGGGTCATCATTACTGTTAAAAAGGTAAGATTAAATTTTGAGGTGGTGGATGAAATAACTAAGCCTAAATTTGAAAAACTGATACTTAGGATAGATCCAGAACCACCACCACAGGTTCAAAACAATGAACCACCCTATAGAAGAAAGAAAAGAAAAGGTGAGGGATATGAGAGATGGCTTGATAAGTGGCCATGGAAACCGAAGACCATTCAAAGTTTGATCGAGGAACCATTCTCAAAAGAACCACCGTGAGTACTTGCACTCCTTGGCCGTCGAGCTATCGACGTTAAACAAAGCGTTGTGTGGGAGGCAACCCACAAAGTCTTTATTTTAATTTGTTTGTTTAAATTTGCAGAAAATAAATAAATGTATCGCTTGTTACTCTTTAGCTATATCTAAGCGAAAACTCTCTAGATGACGATCTGAGAAGATGAGTTATACCCACGGACATTCCTACGAGTGTCGCTGCTGGTGGGAACACTGATGATGAGTACTTCCTCTTGACGCGAGCAACATGATGAGTTGATTCGAGAATTACACAAACAAAGGTATCTCAAAATGTCCGCCGTCGAAGTAGAAGTGATCAACAAAGACAAGGATAGCAAGAGGAGTAGCATTCATACAGGTTTTGTCTTTCCTTTTCCACCTTTTACTAAAACATTGAGGACAGTGTTTGGTTTAAGTGTGGGGGAGGAACTCTATTGTTTTACATTTTATTTCATGCTTCTAGGAATTTTTATCTATTGTTTTACATTTTATTTCATGCTTCTAGGAATTTTTATCTATTTTTAACATTACGTCAAAGTCTTTGCATGTGCTGTCGAGTCTTTATGTATGGTTTTCGCTTGTTATTCAATTTCCCCAAAAAATTTCAAAATTTCAAAATTCTAACCTCCAACAAATTTTTGCTTCGATTCATGACATGGTTCTCTGAAAGTATATAGCTGTCCAGGCTATGTTAGAAAAACGTGGGAAAGTTTTGATAAAATTGATACCGCCCTGCCACCCTTAACCCCCTAAATATGCAAAATCAATTTGAGTACCCATTATGCCGAAACCTTAAAGCTCCAGGTTCTTGTAGTAATCCCTAAGTAGTTTATTTAAGCAGTCAGCACCATCCTAAACACACTAAGTAAGAAACCGATACAAATAAGTGTATGATATCTAGTGTAAAATGAGAAATTAAGAAAGAAAATAAATTATGAAGAAAAAGACATGTTCCTTCTAAGTTAGGTGCGCCTCACCCGAACACTTAGCCTAACGGTACAAACTCTTTAAGTTCAATTGATGCTTAAGCATATTTGCAGAGAAAAAAATGAAATAGCATCGAGATCATAGTCACTAACAAGTTTACTTGCCATGAATGTGTTTGGATAACGGGCTTAATGTGATTGCACTATAATGAAACGGGGTGAAAGAGAGCATGAGATATAGGTTGAGTTATAATGGCATGATTCCGATTGGTTTGCATAAGTAGGGAGTTTTTGAAATTGTGTCGTTACGGTATCCTTGGTATTGATATTTAGTACCTATTGATCTAACACTAGCCTAGCAGCCACGTATGATTAGAGTCTCATCATGTTTTTGTTTCGAACTATGCTTATTTCTTTTTACCGTGTTGGTTGGTTGCTTGATGACAAGCAATGGTTTAAGTATGGGGGTGTTTGATAACGCGAAATCATATCGTTTATTTGGCTTGATTTACATGCATTTATTTGTGAATATTATTAATTTATCTTGATTTATGTTCTATTATATGACTAATTTACTTCGTTTTGCAGATTGGGGAGAATTTGGATTAAAGAAAGAAAAGAAGAAGAAATGGAAGGAAAAGAGAGAAGAAAAACAGAAAAAATGGATTTTGCTGATATGACGGTCGTCACAGGTCCATTACGCCGTCATGCGTATGACGACCGTCACAGGTCCATTACGACCGTCACGCAGACGAAATATCATTTAACGTTCAAATCAGTTTTTTTTTGCCACGATCACTCTCTCTAAGATTTTTTCCTACACTTTCTCCACTCATTGCCCACTACTGGAAGTTACTCCCATTCCCTCCATAACTCACCCATGATCTCTGGAAGTTGAAGAAGGAATTATCTCCTATAAATAGGCCTTAGATTCACAGTAAAAGGGGGAGGCCTTCGACGTATCGAAGTGCTGCCAAAATTCCCATTAAAGCCATTTTTCCCATTTTTATTGTTTTTATTTCCTTTCCGTTTTCTCTTTAGTTCAGAGCTTTGTATTTCTTTCTGCAATGTTATTTGGCCAATTGGCCAAAATAGAATCCTGCCGACATTGTGGAGGACTACTCTTCAATATCAGTACTACTTTACAGGTTCTTATTAATTGAATTACTACTTTATTTCTGTCACAATGCATGTTTTATTATTCTGTTGTTTATATTTATTCTCGTTTGCATTAATTATCATGTCTAGCTAAATTAGTTTTATCGGTATGTAACCGAATTAGTAGGACAGAATTCGATAGTAACCGGAATCTTCCCTTTTTACAAACAACCTTTCTGGCCGTAGTTTTTAATCAAAATTCTAAATAAACCTTTGTCACGACAGTGAGAAGCTATTTACGGTGGTTTTGCCACGACAGTGGGAAACCATATTAAGGTACGAACCAACAAGCGACAGCTGAGGCTAGAACCAGATAGTAAAAACTAGGCATTGATTTTAGACACAGCGAAAGCGCTTTAAAAGAAATTAGAATCTATTTGTTTATAAAAAGTAGTTTTAACCCCGAATGGGACAGAGAAAGCGTACATTCGGCCCTTAGAATTATGACCCGAGTCAACAACCATCGTGAGACGAAGGTCTTTAAACGAGTAAGTTCTCCTGAAAAGTGTTTGCAATAGACAAAAAGGCACCAGTAACCTGCCGAATTCCCGATAGCTAAAGCGTTACATACCGATATTCCTTTACCGCATTTCTTTAAACTGAAAAAATCTTTATTTCTTGTGCATTTAATTTCATCCGCATTTAACTTTCCAAATTCCATTAGCCTTAGCTTTACGCCGTAGCAATAGATAACGGTAGATTAACATTGGTCTCTGTGGGTTCGACAATCTTTTATATTACTTCGATATTTCCGTACACTTGCGGACGCATCAATTGGTACAAACCATCAGAGGGTTGTCAAGAAATCTAAGTTTTTTTCATTGGTGTGAGCATGAGGTAGGAGCTTGCTGGGTACCTCAGAGGTCATCGTGGAGTTGGAATGATCATTCAATTCATCTGCACAATGCCCAGGCAAAAAGGTTGAAATTAGGGTTTCAATTTTAAACAGGATAAATTTGTTTTTAAGGGAAAGACTTGTTTCCATGACCTTCTGTGTGTCCTAAGGTGTGTGAGGATGGGAGATTGACCATCAATTTTAATCAGAAGAGCTTCAATTGATCAGTCAATTGAAAATCAAGAGATTTGGGGAAAAGTCAATTGTAGTTTGACTTTTGATTTAAATGGTGCTCCAATGGTGGTATCATGGTCCATGAAGTTCATATGGTTTATTGAAGTCTACTCAAGAAGTTTCAAGGCCTCAGAAGACCCAGAACATCAATAGTTGACCCGGTAGTCATCGATCGATCGTTCGGTTGACCAAAACGTCAACTCTTCAACCATAAGGAGTTTGACCTCAAAATGTGAAGCAAAAATGTTCCTAATTCCATATTACACCTGCCCATGAAGTTTCATGACCATTGGATCAAGGATGGAGGAGTAATCGAAAAATCGGGAAATTAGGGTTTTGAAAGGGGCAAGACCATAACTCCCTAACCACACATCCAATTGAGTTGGTTCAAAGCTCATTGGAAAGCTCTTGACATGTCCTACAAAAGTCCCACATTGGTCCATAAGCAGAAAATGCATAGATTTGGAGTTATGGCCAAAGTCATTACAAGAGGGAAAAATAACTTAGAAAAATTCTAAGTTATTGAACTTTTTAGGCATGTTTTTCAGCAACTTTGAGTGGATTTTTGACCTAGTTCCGTTTGGAATATGAGGATCATGAAAACATGAAAGTTGTAGAGCTACATGAGGGCTTTCCCAAATGTACTAGAACTCCTCCATAACCCTTATGAGTTGAGAGTTATAAATTCAACAAGATGAGGTTTTGAACACTTGAGTTCAACATTTCCATTTTTTCATAAACTCACTTTTTGATCACTTGAGCTATTCTCAGCCCTTGGATCATGTTTCTATCTGATATTTAGAGAGTATGATAAGTTGATATGCAGAAAGTTGAAGGATTTGATGGATTTGGTAAGTAAAAGGCAAGTTGGCATTATTTTAATCAAAGAAATCAAGGAAAGAGAAACTTTATGAAATCTTGCAGCTGCAATCCTCCTAGCCATACTTCAGTCACTTCTTTGTCATTCACTCCACTTGATTTATGTATAAACTATAGCCAAGAGCTTGGATTTACAGCTGCAACAAATCATGAAGAAAATTGCATTTTCAAAATCCCTCCAAAATGCCAAAAGACAAATCTGCCCTAAGCCTTGCCTTGCCTATAAATAGAGGTTTCCTCTATGTGGAAAGGCACACCAGAGCACTCTAAAACCCAAGAGAAAACCCTTGCTCTCTTCTTGCTTTGCATTTTCTTACAAGTGAAGAAAACTATTCCAAAATGCCTAAAACTCTGCCTTGAGCAAAACATCTTCCAAAATCATTTTCACCCACTCAAACTCACCACAAACCATCCACACAATCAGAAAAGGATGTGTGGGAGGTGTTCAAGCTTTTAAACCAACCAAAAACCTAGTACTTCCAAAAGTCAACCCTCAACCTTAGAGAACTTTGACTTTTTGCATAAAACAAGGGAGTTCTCTGTTCAGGCTTGTTTTAACCCTCATGACACCTCAAACACCTTGGATATAAGGTGTGTCAGTTGTCCAAAACATTTAAAAACAACTACATCATCATTTGGTGGATCTGTCACAAAGATCCATTTGTTGCTTCAAGTGTAAGAAACTTGCTTTTACACAAAGACTTGCTTGTAAGAGGTTGAAGTTGCTTGGACTGCGCATTTGTGGTGTAGAGCAGCTATTCAAGACATATATCCTCAACTAGGCAGCTTATCATTAAATATTACATTGGAAGTCTTCAAGAGATAAGTGATCTCTATTCAATATACTCATTGTTTTGGCATCTTGATCATGTTTAATGTGCATAAGTTTAGAGCCTGCCTAGAATCCTTAAGTCATGTATGAACTTGGCTTGTGTTTGTTCACACAAATTTACAACTGTCTTAAAGTTTGATTGTTGGATTTGTGTTATGGTACTTCCATTTTAAATCATGTGCATTTTCAACTCATAGGTCATTTTCATTTCTGGCTTACTTTTGAATAATTTGTGAGTTCAAACTTGGTTTATAGCATATTTTGAGTATGTTTGTAAGTTGTTTGGTGTTGTTGGACCTGGGATGGCTCTTGTCACTTTTTGAAGCTTGTTGATGACTATGCCTTGTTATGTTGTCTTAATATTAGTAATCATCATGCTATATGCCTTGATATTCTGATATTTGCCACTGCCATGATAAGTGAATATCTGAGATAGCCTAAACTATTGCTTGGTGTTTAGTATATATTTGTTAACTTGAGATATGTGTTTTTCATGTGCATCTTGTTGGTGGATAGAGTGACTTTATCATTTGTGCATCAATAGCTGTCATCACTTAGGCATTATAATAGGTTTGTGTTTGCAAGCATGACTTGTTCATATCATGGTTTTGTAGTCATTTGTATGCCTAGTTGAATTCAGGCCAGGGGTGAATTTCAAGCATTGGTGACTTAGTGTAGATATTGTTTTCATAGTATGCCAACTGTCACAGCTTGACAGCTTCCCTTTAGATCTTAGGATTTTGATTAACTACTTGTTTTAGGGTTACTTTGGATGATAATGTTGGATCTGTCTAGCTTGCATAGGATGTTTTTTTTATGAATGTCTCTAGATTCCTTCTTTGCATGAAGGTTGTTGCTAGCTATGTGTGTGTGGATCTATCAATCCATATTGACATACCTTTGAGTTTGTTGACTCTTTTGCCTAAGGTACTATGGGCCTGTTTTGATTTCATCTTTTGGACAAACTGTTTTTTAGAGCTGACTTCAGGCTAGGAGGTAGTGTTCTGATCTTGGAAATGCTGAGAGTATGTTTGTGAGCCTCCATCTAGTATATTTGGATTGGTCTAGCAATTGGTGAGATGCATAGCTTTGACCTAGAGGATGAGTTATCTTGAGGTTTTTAAACTGTTGTGTGCCTCAGTTTTGGTTAAGACTGTGAGGGCGGTTGGCTTTGGTTGTACGAACTAAGTTTAGTGTTGTGCTCTTTAAGGGGTTTGTCTTTGTTTAAGATTTGTTGCTACCAAACAATGCTCTCATAACTGCCATTGTTTAGTTTGGTTCTTGAAACTGAGTTTGTCAACTCAAGGTTATCTAAAGGGTATCCCTATGTTTAGGTTTTGTGCTTGAGTTTGTTGGTTAGAAGTAGGTAGCTAGGCTTGGAATGCATGAGGTTTTTGGTCAGTTGAAACTTTGAGAGCAGTTTTTTTTTTTACTGCTATGACTGTTTAATTTGAACTAGAGTGTGAAGCTATACCAACTGTCATAAGTCTTGCATTAGGATGGCCATTGTTTTTTCTCATGTCCTTATCATTGGTATCTTTGAAGTTTGAGTTTGCCAACTCCTAGTTGCTGGCTGTGTATTCTTGCTGCTCATGCTGGAGTTTGGTTTGTGATTTTGTTTTAACAAATTAAGAGCTGCCATATTTATATTTGGTTGTTGGAGATTAGTGAGCAAACTGTCACTGTCATTGGTGGAAGTTGCAACTGACATGGTTGGATTTTGAGTGAATCTGTCCAACTTTTGTGTACTTGCATTGGTGACTGTCATGAAGGATATATGTTTACATTGTAATATAAAACTGTGATTGTTGCTTCTGTTTTCAAATAAGGCTACTTTGAACTATGTTTTCTGTGTTGAAAAGATCAAGTTTGTTCCTAGGATCCAGTTTTGAAGCAATTCCTGTAGGTTGTTATTTTTTTTAAAAGCATTGTTGTGCACATGGCTAGCTTACTTAGTTGCTGTTTTTTGAGGATTGGTCACCATTATGCTATCAATTTGATTTGAAAACTCCTACAATCTGTGTATGTATAGGGTCCATTGAGATGGAAGTTTGGATTGATAAGCATATACTATCTTGAATGTTTGTTTTTCACATTGGTTAGAATAGGTTGTTTTGACAAACACCACTTCCATAACTTACAACTTAATGGTCATTATTTGATTCATTGTGAAACTGAGATCCTCCTTAGAATTTAATCCATGAAAAACATATTTGAAATTTGTGCATGCCTCTACTTAATCATGTTCACTTATGTTTTGCATCACAGCCACCCTAATGCATTTCCAAGCCTTCATTTGCAACTGGCATACCAGATCTTGTTTGGACTTGTTTTTGACTAATCTTGGCATGTAGGATCTTTGGTTTGTATATTTGAAAGTTGCTCAGGCCATTACATGACTTTAAATGCATCTGGTTTGGTCCTTTAATTTCAAAATGCATTTCAACACTTTTGTGCACATAATTGCAAGAGACATGACAAATTCTGTTTGGGGCTGTTTCTAATTGCTCTTGGCATTTATAATCCTTAAATAATATATTTGGAAGTTGTGCACACCTTCATTTAACCATGATCATTTCTGTTATGAGCTGTGGTTTTCAAAATGCACATCTAAAGCTTCACATGACAGTTGCATTCGTATTTTAATTTTGATGCATTATCTTGGAAAACTAACATTGCCATTGCATTCCTTGTTGAATTTCACGTGAGATAGACCTAAATTTTGCTGAATTTGGTTGAGTTTTGAATGATTTATGATGTTCTCGTTTTTCATGATGTTGCCTTGTGTTCATGCTTGCTTGCCTTGCCCAGAATTGCTTGCATTTTTAGGTTGATGTATTTAATAGGGTGGCATAATACTTGGATGTATCACCACCCCAGTGGTTATGCCTTGTAACTTTCACACGCCTTGCACTGCCATGTCCTGGGTTCGATCCATTATGGAGATCAACCCTTTTGTTTTATTTTTCCATTCTTCATGTTTTCACTACTTTGCTCTTTCTTTCCTCTCATTTTCACACGCGCGCCCATAGTTGAGTTGACCAAGTTTTGAGCTGGCAATCTAAAGGTGGGGGGGTTCAACACCCATCAAGCGCCTTCTTATCCTTTTAATCATAAAAATGTTTATTTTTCTTTTAAATTTCCAAAATTCATAACTTTGTCAATATTTATTATTTTTGATTGATTCTTTTTGCAATTGTTTTGTATTTTTGCATAGTTTCACATGATATTTTAATATCCTAAGAATTTTTATTTTTAAAAGCACTTTGCATTAAAATTTGTCATGCTTCTTTTAGGGTTTTTACCCTCCTAATCGTTCAAATTTTTTATTCATTTTTCTTAAGTTGGTTGTTGTGTTTGATGTGAGCTTTTGTTTGTCAACCTTTTGTGTTTGTAATTGTATTGTTTTTATTTGTAAGCATCATATTTGTTTCACTTGATTAACATGTAGAATCCCCTTGAAGTTTTAAACTTCACATTTCCATTTGTTGTGACTTTGTTTGTTTAGGCATGATGCTTGTAAATATACGTCATCTTGTAAACCCTTTGAACCCCCTTTCTTCATTAAGATATTGCTTTGGTTTTCATCTTTCATTAGGTTTGGATAGAACCTTCCCCCCTAATACCTCGGTCCCGTACCGAGTCCCCCTTTTCAAAACACCTTTCAACAAGAATTAGAATACCTCTTTGTACTGAATTGAAAAGAGAGGATTAAGTGTAGACTTCTTCCTCTCCGAGTGTTGGGATGCTCACTATAGTGTGGGTGGTCTCGAGACCCGTCTTTCAATACGAAGACGCTTGTTCGTTTTCAATCCCTTTTCTCCTAAAAACCTCGGCCCCGTACCAATTGTATTTTCAAACACTTCCATAATAGCAATAATATTTCTTTGTATTGAGTTAAAAGAGAGGATTAAGTGTAGACTTCTTCCTCTCCGAGTGTTGGGATGCTCACTGTAGTGCGGGTGGTCTCAATACTCGTCTTTCAATATGAAGACACGACTTTATCCATCACCTATCTCTTTCACTACCTCTCTCTTCCAACTTCTCTCCGCAACCTTCTCACCTAAAACCTCGGTCCCGTATCGAGTGCTTTTTCAATTTCTTTTCTTAACAAAAACTTGAATGGTCGTGGAATGGTTAGGTGTAGGCCTTCTCTTATCCTGAGTACTGATGTTTACCGTAGGGTTCTCTGTCGCAAAGCACTTACCATTCAAAACCAAAAACGTCTTTAATAAGAGAACGAAGTTCTCTTTGCATTGAATTAAAGAGAGAGGATTAAGTGCAGTCTTCTTCCCCTCCGAGTGTTAGGATACTCACTGTAGTGTGTGCGGTCTTAACACTCGTCTTTCAATAGGAAGACGCTACGTTCGCCACACCTTTCATAACAAAAACTTTGAGGTAAAGAATTGGGTACTACCCGTAGGGGTTACTATCCGAGGACTTATCTCGCCCCCTAAAAACAATTCAACTAATCAAATGTGACATCTTGCCTCGCATGGCGAAAATCTAATCATTTCAAAAAGGATATGTTACGTTCGTTCTACCGCAAACAGGTAACGCTTAAGTCTCCTCACATGCGAGCAGCAAAAACACCTAAACTGCTAGAATGCGCACGATAACATCATCCATAGAAACTTTAACAAACCGTAGACCGAACTACGGCTGCTCTGATTATTTACTTCTTTCAAGTAAAGATACGTAGGCACAAGGGCCACAATCCTTGCCGAGCACATTTCCCCCATATATTTGTAGCCCTGAACTACGTCGACTCTGACTTTCTCATGCCTTTTGAGAATACGTAGGCCTAGGACTGTGAAGTCCTATCGAGTCCGTTATTTCTCTCTTCTCTTTCTCCGTTCTTTCTCTCTTCTCTTTCCCCGTTACTTCTCTCTCTCTTTCCTCCTAACCTCTCATTTTCCTGTTTCAATCCCTTTGCTCTCCTCCTTTGGAACACTCTTTTATAGCATAATATTTAAGCAAATAAATTCACATAGTGACAAACAAATGGTTCCCATCGAGTACGATGGATGCAAATAAATTCACATAACCAGCTTCCGAAGTCGTTCTCAGTCGCGAGACCATCCTATCCATTTCTTTCTTAAGGTTTTCTCAATATTATCATTTCCCCTCATGGGATAAATAAAGTTCGGTGGCGACTCTTTTATCCTTTCTTTTTCGCCTCCCAGTCGTTG
This sequence comes from Lathyrus sativus, assembly GCA_963859935.3. NCBI lineage: Eukaryota > Viridiplantae > Streptophyta > Magnoliopsida > Fabales > Fabaceae > Lathyrus > Lathyrus sativus. Next base: position 440,799,948 of record OZ012740.1, on the reverse strand, counting down.
CACGATGCGTTTTTCGAGTAGCGACAACATACCGGAAGAAGATTCTTGATAAGTTTGGTATGTCAAACTCAAAGCTTATTTTAACACCAACTAGTCCTCAGTACAAGATGAGTACGACTCAAATTCCTAATACTGAAGTCGAAAGAGCCTATAAAAGTAACATTCCATATTCTAGTATATTAGGTTCTTTGATGTATGTTATGGTCTATACGAGGCCAGACATAACGTACAGAGTGAGCCTTGTAAGCAGGTATATGGCCAATCCTAGAAAGGCGCACTAGCAAGCATTAAAGTTGATTCTTAGGTGCACGAGTGGGTCTCTAAGCAGAGTCCTGATTTATGTAGAGCCATGGTAATGCTAGCAAAGTAGAAATCGAAGGATTTGTCAGCTCTGACTATATAGGTTGTATGGATTCTAGAAAATATATATTTGGATATGTGTTCACTATGTTTGGCACAACAATTAGTTGGAAAGCAACACTTTAGAAGGTTGTTACCTTATCAACAACTGAAGTGGAGTATATCTCCTTCACTAAAGTTGTGAAAGAAGTATTGTGGCTTGAAGGTTTTGCTAAGGAGCTAAAACTTCAAGGTCAAGTTATCATTGTTAAATGTAATAGTCAAAGTGCAATACACATGTCAAAGAAGTCAACTTATTATGAGCGAACCAAGTACATCTATATGAGGTTGCACTTCGTCCGAGAGATAATCGAGCGTGGAGAAGTCTAAGTGTTGAATGTTTTGACTGATAACAATTTTGCCTGGTATGATCATCAAGAATTTGCTAAGTAGTATGTTTTTCCACTGTATGCAGTTGATAAAGCTGTATGATGAAAGCTAGTTTATTTCCTTGTTAGTATAGAGTTTTTTCCAAGTGGAGATTCGTGGTATTTGGATTGAACTCTAGTGTCGATAATGATAGCTTCATGGTTCAAAAGAAGTTGTGCATGTTGTAGTCGATGTTTGTTCAAGCATGCTGTCGAAATATGTTGGCTTTGTGTTTAAGTTAACATGTCGAATTAGGCCTTGCTTGTAAGCCCAATTATTAAGTTAACTTATAGCCTAAGTTAGCTTAATAGTTTATAAATAGACTATTTCTCTAAGTTTTTTGAGAGAGGTTAATTGTTGGTATTCACTTATAATCTTTGAACCCTTATTGAGAAAGTGAAAAGTAAAACAATTTTAACCAATTCTTATTCTTCTTCTTCCTTTTTCTCTCTCTTCCATAAAACCTAATAGGGTTTCTTGTGTTTGTTTAAAAAACTCAACCTTTATCTCATGACTTTGTTATGTTATTGACGACATCGTTTCACGACACCATCTTTATATAATTGCATTTTGAATGTGTCGAATATAATTAATTTTCATTTCAAGTTTTATTGTATTGTCTTTTCTGATAATCTCATATATGTTGTTTTATAATAGTATAAAATGTTTAATTTCACGGGTCAATATCAAAAAAATACCTATTTCATTTTAATCAACAATTATCTTTATTTGAGAAGGAAAATCGTTATTCTCAAATGCCAAATTTTAGCTATTTTTTCTTTCTCTATCTCACAAATCCTTTTTTTTTCTTTTTGTATTATTTTTTAATACAATTTAGTTTATATAATTATTACTTATGTTAATTTACAAATAAGTAACACATTTCGAATTTATATATGCATTTAATTTTTTATATTGTATCAAATAAATTTATATGTGCGGGCGCACGGGTATCTTACTAGTTTATCTAATGAAAAAGATAAATTTTGAATGACTATTTTTTTCAAAATAGAGTGAGTTCTGTGGATTTAGCCAACACCAACTCATATTCAAGTTAGAGAATTTCTTAATGCACCCTAAATGTTACTTATGTACCGTACGAAAATACTAAAATGCTCCCAGATTCCTGAAATGCATATTTGAACACAGTCAATACACATACAACATAGGTCATTCTATGTGACGCCCAATCATTTGGGTTTTTTAAAATCGAAGACGTATCTCTAGAATTTGTCCATAAATGCATTTCTGTAACATGTGCACAACATTTTCAGAGGCAGAAACCAAAAACTTGTAATTTGACAAAATAAAACTAACATTCATAAGATAAAATAAGCATTACATAGATGATTTCAACATAAAATGCAATATTACACTTTAATATACAGGTGGACACTACAACATCTTCACAATATCTTCGACTGGTCTTAAAATCATCACTTCCAACTCGAGCAAAACTTTTGTTTTGAAACGAAAAATGTATTCCACATAGCCCTTATATTTGCATCCGTCTTGAGCTCAAAGTTGTTGAACTAAATCTTCAATCTGTTTTGAATCGACGATGAACGATACTGGATCTTCACAATTTTTTATTGTCTCCGTAAGTTAGGAAATTATGGACTTCGTATTTCATATCTGCAAGAGAGGTGTACTTGTTGAGTTTAAACTTTTGCCTGGGTGTCGCGTTGGAGAATGAGACATTTGCGACATAACATGTGATGTTTATTTGTGACATTTAAGACATTTTTTGCTTGTGTGAAATAAAAAACCAGAGCCCCTAAATTTTTAGAAGTTGTAGAATGAGTGTTATTATCTAAAGGTTACTTGTGGAGGGGGGGAAATAAGTATTAATTAATGTGCTCGCCAAGGATTCGAACCCTCGAGCATATGTATTCTCATAGTGCAATGAATTATAACAGTTTTTTATGAAAAAAAGTTTGTTTTGAAAAAGGTTTGTATGATGAAAAGGAAAAGAAAGAGTTGATTAAGTTGCATTAAAATAAATTGTTTGTATTGAAAAAGTGTTGTGAAATGAGGAAAGTGTTGCTTGGATGTTGTGAAATTATTATATGGACCAGGAATGTGTTGTTGAACCCATAGGTAGGTGTATATGAACCAAAGAGTGTGGCGTTAACCAGTAGATGGTGTTTAGCCAATGCAGAATCATGGGATTTCACCTAGATCTGGGGATAAATACCTACATGTAAGGGATTTGCCTAAGCACAGGGGTTATAGAGCATGAATGAGGGTTGCTAGAGCATAGGACTCCACAGGGAAATGCATGAAGTTTCTAAAGCACATGGCTCCACAGAGCAATGCATGAAGTTTCCAGAGCATAAGACTCCACAGGATAATGCATGAAGGTTGTCAAAGCACAGGGCTCCGTAGGGAAAAGTAAAAGAAAAGGGTTTTCCATAGCACAGGGCTCCACAGAGCAATGCATGAAAAGGTTTGCTAGAGCTTGGAGCTCCATAAGGCAAAGCATGAAAAGATTTTCCAGAGCCTTGAGCTCCACAGAGCAATGCATGAAAAAGAAGTTTGATCCAGAGATGGGTGCTTAACCATGAGATGATTAACCCAAAGAATGTATGGATGTCAAAGAAACTTGTATTTGATTCAAAGAGAAAAGTATTGTTGATGGATTATTAAAGTGTTGTCTGTGGGGAAGAAAGTTTGATAGTTTTTTTATTTGAATTGCTCTAAAGTATATGAATGGAGGTGAATACTTTGGACAACTGGGTCAGGCGTCCCGTATCCAAAGATATTCAGAACGAGGACAGAAATACTCCCTATTTTTCCTACTCCACTACTTAAGGCTCGTGGCGCACAATTTGTATCATAACTAACAAGTGTTGAAAGAAGAATATTTTTGTTATGCTTGAAGGATAAAGCTCACTAGTGATCCATTCTTGATGCCCAGCATATTCAAAGCCTTGAGTGTGAAGCTTAAGTTGATCTGAAAGATCCAGCGCAGTGCAAGGACAAAGATCTAATCCAATCAAGTGATCAAGACTTATGATCACTTTTTTTGGATAGGGAATCAAACAATGATATAGACAAGTGATTAATTAATCAAAGATGACTTTGATCAACCAATCAATCAGGGACAAAGATCATGTTAAAGATTTTTCAAGCTCATGGATTCTATTGAGGACTAAGAGCATAAAGAAATTAAAAGATTAACATGCATATTAATTTCTAATCAAAAGAACTAATCTAGAATTAATCATAATTAAAATCTAACTATGACTAAAATGTATTCAACTATGATTATCATTTTCAAGTAAAAAGTGTGTTATGAGACTAAAAATTAAACTAGCTAATTAAAATCTAAGTACTAATATTAATTTTCAAAGTGTTTTTTAATAACAAAAATGAAATGTATTTTTTATGTATTTATTAAATGAACTAAAATGTGTAGAAAAGGTGACAAAAAGAATAAAAAACAAAATGATTATTAAGTACAAATTATTGTAGGGGGGCATCTTCCCCAAGGGTGTGTGGCCAGCAAGAAAGTGGTGCTAGGCCTGATTCAGAAGGCTCGCGTTGCATTTAGCACAGAGAGAGGTGCAAGATTAAATATAGAGGGCACATGGAGAAAGAATATGGGCCTAGTGGCCCAAGCCCACACGAAATGTCAAGGATTGAGGGGAGAGACTATCAGAGTTCGTTTCCATATTCATTTGTTCGTTCACAACACTCTCTCTCTCTCTCTCTCTCTCTCTCTCAAACATCTTTTCCACTGGTGGTGGATCCGTCGCGTCGGGGCAGCAAAGTTGAGCCAAAATGGTCACAACCACTACCAATTAAGGATTATTCTGGTGGACGTTGAAGATGTTGTTGAAGATTGAAGAAAAAACCAGATGTATCAGGTACTTGTTAAGTATTAACAAGTGTGAGTAGGGTGGATAATAGTCCCACATTGGATAGAAATATGGTGACTTGAGCATTTATAAGTGAGAGAACCCATACACCTATTACCTTAAGGTTTTGGGTGAGTATGTGGTGTGTCTCTCACAAATGTTGCTCTAGAAAAAAGTCCCATTATGTTCAATGCTCCCTAGTTGAAAGTCCAACAGTGGTATCATGAGCCTTTGGTTCGAATAAAGGGAACGACTTACTTGTATCGAAAGTATCCCCACAGGTTGTGGGTTGAGTGTCTCGTTGAAAGTGTCAACGGCGATACAAGGGTGCAGTTGCACAGTTGAAGTTTCCGCTTAAGGGAGAGCATTGGGATATACTCACACTTGAGGGAGAGTGTTAAGTATTAACAAGTGTGAGTAGGGTGGATAATAGTCCCACATTGGATAGAAATATGGTGACTTGAGCATTTATAAGTGAGAGAACCCATACACCTATTACCTTAAGGTTTTGGGTGAGTATGTGGTGTGTCTCTCACAAATGTTGCTCTAGAAAAAAGTCCCACTATGTTCAATGCTCCCTAGTTGAAAGTCTAACAGTACTTTCTTCGAGCCTCAACTTCTTTTCTTGCGTGAACTTTTCTTCTTCTTCTTCAAGCTCTTAGTATGTAGGACAATTAGTTGTTGCTTTGTGTTGTTGTTGAATACATGTGAGAGGAGAGTGATGGAGTAGAGAGGGGAAATGCAGAGAGATTGAGAGTGATTGTAGTTGATACAGAGAGTAAAAACAGAGATTGAAAACTGAATTTTTGTGGATTGTGATTGGTGATGAATATTGAAGAAGAATGGATTTATATAGAGAGTGTTGTGTAACTACTTAGGTCAGCTTGGGCAGGTATGTTAGAAATGTTAGGGCACTGTGACCGTTAATGGATGCAATGAGAAAGTTAGTTATATTGCTAACGGTGTTAGTGTTCTGTTAGTTAATTATGAAGGTTGTGAATTGATGTTATTGTTAGTGGTTAATAGAAAAAATGCAGGTTGTTGGTGTTTGGATTAGTATAGTGAAGGATTGAGTTAATGAATTTGGATAGTGAGTTAGAGTGAGTTGTTAGTAGCAGTTATTTTGAAGATGATTATTGAATGAGATTGTTAGTTACGGTTAGTGAGCTTATTAGTGTTTAAATTGAGTGACGATGTTAGTTACAGTTGTGCTATGAGAAGTTATGTTAATGGATAGTTAGTTCGAATTGAGTTAGTTATTGTGGCTGTTAGAAATAAAAATGGAAAATGTTAGTCAAATTAGTGAATTGGTGTTAGAAAGTTAAGTGAAATTGATTAGGGTTGTTAGTAGTTGGATTGATTAGATTGAATAAGTTATTAACTTAGTTATGATGTTAGAAATGGAAGTGTTAGTAAGGGGATTTGGTTGAGCTTGTTGCAATGTTTGAATTCGAATTAGTTAGTGAGTTATGAAGTTGACAGTTAGGTTAGAATGAGTTAGTTATTGAATTGGAATTTGGATTTAGTTACAGAGTTAATTCTTAATAGCATTTGAATTATTATGTTAGTAAATTAGCTTGGCTTGTTGTATTGGTGAGCTATGGAGATTAAAGTGTTAGAAGTTTAGTGAAGTAATTATTTCCTATTAGTTAATGTTATTATGTTAGTTGAATATGCAATTAAATAGTGATGTGTTATGTTCAAATGCATTGCTAGGAGAACATGTGATTTGTTTGGATTGATTTAGTTAAGTTGATTTGTTAATGAAATTGACTAGAGTTAGTTTAGAATGAATTGAATTTGTGTTATACTATTGAAATATAAATGTTATGAAAATGTGCAGGCTATGACCTTGCATTGGCCAAGTGAAACAAGGCTTTATCATTGACATGAGATTATGGATAAGTTGTTAGCTTGCACAATGGTTTGAATTGATTTGTGTATGTGGTTATGCCAATTGACTCATGGATATTTGGCTTGAAATTGTATTTGTGTGTGATGCTTTGAATTGGATTGGATGAGATGTACATAGCTTACATATTGGAATCTCGTTCTTCTAGGGTTAATGTGCATAAGGTGGAATGACCAAGGCTCACCTATGATATAACTCAAAGTATGGCATTAAGAGGAATTTTGTGGAATTCACCAAGACCATGAAATTGATGACTTGGGAGGCTTGGAAGAAAATGAAGATGGGATGATGAAGAAAAAGTGGGGATTAGGGTTTAGGATTAGTAGTTGGCTTTGATCAACTATAGGTCAAAGATGTGATTTTGTGTATAACTTCATGATTTGGACGTTGTAATATGGTTTGAATGCTTGTAATGAAAAATGGATTCTATTTGAATGAGTTGTGTCACTTATGCTTCAAGTAACATAGTTTCCCTCCAAATCATGAAATTGATCTTGTGCTTGAATGGATTAGCATCTTAATTTGCTTCTAACCACTTGAATGAAATGCAATCTCTAAGTAAAACTTTAAGTGAAAATGGTCCCTAACTCTTAATGTCATTCACTCATATAAACAAAGATCACAAACCAGAGATTAGTTACTCAAAGAAAATTGATATGGGATAATGACCTACTAAGTCTTGTGGTGCCCAAAGCCAAAAGTCAAAGTGAAACATAATGAACTAAATTGTAACTCATAATCCAATACCTTTTTCTTAAATAGAAAAAACTTTTAAATTAAATGATGTTACTAGATGACTACAATTGTAAATGTATGACCTAAATGATTATGGATATTCAGATGAAGCATAGACCAAAAGGCTGATGAAAAGGGAAAAGAAGTAGGGAAAATTTCAGGGTATGACATATAGGGCATTCCGGTTTCAAATAAACTTGAACAAAATTTCGTGATTTGGAAAGCCACCTAACATACATAATATGATCTTTTGGATTTTGAAGTGGAGTGTTGCATAATGGAAAAAGGTTTTTGAAAAATCGTATTGTGTAAGATCAATATAAACTCTATCATACCCACGTGCTATGAGGTGACCAATTTCAGGGAAGCGTATCCTTTTAGCCTCCGGTGTCGGTCCACTAAGGCAAGGAACATGAGACTCATAAATTATATCAAAATTTCCGTTACTTTCGTAAATTCGTGCGTATTATTCTTTATGACTCCTCAACTCATAGATAAGTTTATGACAGATAAGTGTATGATTATCTTCTCCTTTATCCGGTAAAGCCGAAATAACTTGACAACCGCAACTACCGTCACCTTTAACATTGACGATCTGCTTGATGTATTTGTGCCTAAAAACTGGCATCTCATCAATGAATGTAATCTTTTGTGGAGGCAGCGAAGGAGGTGGTTTGCTAATGCGAGCTCCTTTGGAAACTTTTTTTTTGTTGAGATTTTGGAGTTGGTGAGTTGAGAAAAACATTGTTAACATGTTCAAAATATGAAGGAGATTGTGTCGTTAAATTGTTATTCAATGTAGGTTTGAGCTTTTCCGGAGTACCTTTTGTTTTTGCCGGCTCAGAGGGTGGTTTCAAGTCGGTGGTTTTCGAATAAGCAATCTTCCTCAATTGTTCTTTTATGTAGAGTTTCATGTTATCACCGACTTTCAAAAATCTTTCTTGTATCACTTTCAATTCAGTCAAGATAGAGATATTCGATCTACCGTCTTTCATGACACCGTCATCATCAAACCTGAGTCTCTTCCAGTGAGTGCAAACCTCATCTATTCTTATTGAGCTACCAAGTTTTACTTTTTTTGCAATAACACATGCACATGGGAGACCATATGTTTTTCACAATTGTGCATCCATACTTTGCGCTATCAGAACCTATGTTATCAACTCATTTAGCTTCGTGAAAAATATAATTCAAACCCGCTCGAGATATGTTGTCGACAACTGAGAATAAAGATTGTTATTTTTAAATATGTGTTCTAAAACTGTGATGCTCCGACCAAATAATGTTTGTATCTCATTATGCTTGTTCTGAATCATTTGGTTCACGGGGTCTCAATCTCTACACAAATCGCTCTTACTATTTCTCAACCAATTATTCAATGTGGCATGGGCAGACTCAACTTGGTTAGTTGTTGTATTTCTAAGGTGTCTAACCTAATCGGTCCAAGCACAAACAATTTTCTCCTTCACCTAATCAAGAATTATGCTTTCAACATATTTCAATAAATCAGGATATTTTCCGCACACTTTCTTTAAATGCATAACGGAATTAACATACAATTCTTTAGTGGAAGAATTTACTATACGATTCCATGCATCCATTATGTTTTCCACAACCGCACTTGTTTTCACCATTTTTCCATCTTCGCTCTTTATTTGTTTCGTCCCTACCCCTACTGCAGATTTAACCTGACTTCTCACATTCTTTGTTATGTGGTACCTACAAAGCAATTCATAAGAAGTAAGAAATACCTTTGCAACCAAATTCATCAACGTGGTATCGCGGTCGGTAACAACCACTTTATACATCTCTTCTGGTCTTTCAACATTTCTCGGCACACCTCTAAGGCCCAAGTAACACTATTCTCTTTTTCGCTCTCTAGAAATGCAAACCTAATAGAATAGGTATTCTCAGTAGAGGTAACATTAACTATCTCCAATAATGGAAGCATGTACTTGTTGGTCTTGTACTTTGAATCAATTATGAGAACAATAAGAAACGTGTTGAACAATTTGATGGAATCAGGATGAGTTCAAAGTATATCTCTAACGGATACTCAATCCTCGCAAGATCAGTACCTAGACACATAACAGTTATCATCCAATAGTTTAAAGGTTGTTGCATTTCAGTTTTATCCCCCATCAGAATCTTGTTAGTTTGGTACCGAATATTGTACATTTGCTTGATATTTGAAATATTTTTGGGTATTTTACGTATCAAAACTACAAGTATATTTTTCGGTTGACCAAATTCAATGTCATGTCAGCAACACATTCCTTCTCTTTCGGCAAGAGGCGACGCGCAATTGGATGGCTGGCTAACTTTTCACATAAGTCATGGTTATGCAAACCACATTAAATCTCTATTTATTGTTTGCCAACATATAACCAAGCAACTTAAACGGACACTCACATTTTCTTGAACCGGTGTCGTCTCGTTTAAAATTTCAAAGATGATGTCTATATTTCCCGCTTCTTTCGCACGTCACTGTCACAAAAGCACATCTTTTATTCGAACCATTATCAAACCTTCCGATTACAACACCAAATCTCAGTTTTGAGGCCTCGTTATGAATCAATTGAAGCATATGATGACGAATTTTAAACTCTTGCTCATTGCTAAATTGGTTGTGAACATCTATCACTTTCACAACAACACCTTTGACATCAAGAGACAATATTTTTTGGGGAAAACATCGGGGTGCACCATATCTAATAAAAACAATTACCACATAACAGTATATAAGTGCTAATTCTATAAACAGAGCTGAAAAAATGAACACAGACTAATACCAAAAATGCATTTTTGAATAAGTTCATACTCGTTCCGGAAATGTATCTCCGAAAATAACGCATGATTTTCAAACAGAAAACAAGTTTAATATGAGCAATGAGGCTTGAAATAAATGATTTTTATCTGAAATTTCAACTTCTTTTCCTCTCTTTGATGTGATGAAACAAGAGATTGAAGCTTTGGAGTGAAAATGTGGATTGATAATGAAAGAGTCTTTTGTGAGGGTTTTGAGTGAAAAACAAGTATGGTTGTGTGATCATGCAGGTATGTGTTTTATCAAATTATTCTGGAGATGCATCTCCGAAAATATCTAGAATGCAAAGGTGACAACAAATTTCAAAATTCCATCCAAAATTTTCGAAAATGTATCTCCAGAATAACCACTAGATTTATTAAATTTCAATATATTTGTTGAAAATATGCGGAGATGTATCTCCAATTTTTTTTTTAATATTCGTATAGAGTGGTATTCATTTGATGAACCATAACATTGGTGCATAATACGTCTGAAAATACATCTCCAAAATCTAAGAAACAATTTTAATTTTTTATAAAATATTTTTTCACCCTTGCCATAAAAATATTATGTTCAAACTAATGCTGCAACCATAAATTATTCATCCCATAGAGTCTGTTGCAGTGAGTCTAAGCCTGAAACTGTGGCCCATCTCACAACATTGAAACTTAAAATCTTCAATCATCAGAACCTAAATTTAAGATGAAAATCTCCCAATTCGAAAGAAAAAAAATCCAAGGTTCCACCATATTAGATAATATGCGAGATGTTATTTTTTTTCTTTTAATCAATTTTTGGTCAAAATGTGCACTAAAATTTTGATGAAAATAAAATAAGACATTTTTACATTGCTCAACAAATGCATGACTTTTAAAAAATTGAGGAAAAATAGTTTTAACATTCATAAAAATTAATATTATAATGTATAGTCTTTTTTATCAAGTTCATAATTTGATAGGGGTGTCAAGTAGGGGTGGCAAAATGGATGGATTGGATGGATATGGATTGGATTGTTAATGGATGAATCAAAACAATCCATTAATCCATTAACAATCCACTAACTCTCTTAATAAAAATCCAATCAAATTCATCCATTAAGAGATAAAATTCATCCAATCCATCCATTAATATATTTCTAATGGATATCCTCCATCCAAAAAATTAATTTAAAAACTTTTAATTATTTTTTAATATTCATAGAAACATAATTTAAATATTTTGAATTATTTTTTAAATTTCATAAAAAAATTTAAATTTTACAAAAAAAAAATTAATATTCTTAATTATTTTTTAAATTTCATAAAATAAAAATTAAATTTTACAAAAAAATTATATTCTGAATTATTTTTTAAATTTCATCAAAATAATTAATATTCTCAATTATTTTTTAAATTTCTTTTAATCTATATTAATTTACATGAAATTTCATAAAAGAAGCTTGTGAAGTTTCATGTTTGTTTTCTTTTTGAGTTCATTGATGGCTCATATCTTTTTTTTCGTTAATGATGTTGTGAAAGTTCCTACCTGTAAGTGGAACCTTCTGTATCATTTAGTTGTATTTCACTTTGAATAAATAAATATCGTTGGACAAATTTATTGTTTTTTCTCATATATATATATATATATATATATATATATATATATATATATATATATATATATATATATATATATATATATATATATATATATATATATATATATATATATATATATATATATATATATATATATATTCATTTTCGGAAATAAATTCATTAATATACAAGCATTTATTTAGCCAGTGAAACTAATATAAAAGCATTTATTCAACCACTTTTTCACTCCCCTTAGATAAGGATATCATTTCTAATGATTAATATGTCATTTATATATAATATTTACGAAGCTAAAATTTTAATTTTTCAAAACTTTTAATCTATAGTCTGATTGTGGTAACATATATCTCACCATTAAAAACTTTTAATCTATAGTCCAATTGTGGTAACTTATATCTCATCTATAGTCCGATTGTGGTAATTTATATCTCACTATTGAAAACTTTTAATCTATAGTCCGATTGTGGTAACTTATATCTTACCATTGAAAATAGAAAAGGTGAACCCTGAATTATATTTTAAATTTTATAAAAAACTATGAAGTCGGTTTTTTGTATTTTAAAAAGTCAGTTTTTTTTCGAAAAAATTTCTTTTTATATTAAAAAAGAAATTTGTTTTTTGTTTCGAAAAAAAATCATTTCTTTCTTAAAAAGACCTTTTTATAAAAAAGTCGATTTTTTTTCGAAAAACAAATCAGTTTTTTATTTTGAAAAAAAAACGATTTTTTTCACAAAAAAAACATATTTTTTTCAAAAAAAGAAAAACAGATTTTTTTTTCAAAAAAAAAAAGCAGATTTTTTTTTCAAAAAAAAATTGATTTTTTTTTTTTAAAAATTATAGTTTTTTTATTGAAAAAAAATAATTTTTTTCTTTTAAAAAATTTATTTTTATTTAAATTTTAAAAAATCTATTTTTAATTATTTTAAAAAAAATAATATAACAAAAATAAAAATAATCCATTGGATTCTCAAAATATGTTGGATGGATTGAATCCATCCATGCATATAAATGGATGGATTTAATCCAATCCATTAACTTATTTTTTATAGGATGGATGGATTGGATGGATTTTTTGATGGATGGATTAGATGGATTTTGTCTTAATGGATCCTATTGCCACCTCTAGTGTCAAGTTATCATCTATACTACAATTTTGATTATTATAATTTGTTGTGATAATCATTTACTTGTAGCCAATATCGACCCCAATATTTAATTATAAAAAAAATATTAAAAAAAACTTTGGTGAAAATGTTATATGAAACAATCAATTTTAAATTAAGGGTCCGTTTGGTTCAACCGAAGGGAGGGGAGGGGAGGAATTTTAATAAAGGAGAGGTGAGGGGAGGGGAGGTGAGGGGATGTATTCTAATTAAACATATGTTTGGTTCATAAGAGGGGGAGGAGAGAGAGAAATTTTATTCAAATATATGTTTGGTTCCCAGGGGGAGGAGAGGGATTTTAAAACTAATTTATCTTTTTACCCTTAAAATATTATAACAATCATGCTAAATAAATTTTTAAAAAAAAAGTATTCATAAAAAATGTAGATAATTAAACACAAAATATTTAACATTTAAAATACTCTAAAATATCTTGATGATCAATGATCCATTTAATCCTATAACATATTTATAAGATTAAATTCTATATAATATATAACTCATACTACAATTATATATTGATATGTAATATAATACAACAAATTATAAAATAATTAAGTTATTACAAGCAAAATATTAAATAAAAATGAATAGAATAAAACACATTGAAAAAAAAGTTGAATCATAATAACAAAAATAACGGAGTTGCCATTAAACAAATGAAGGAATTATAATAAGGTGACAAAAATTAAGGTATAATATTAATAAAGACAATTAAAAAATTTATTAAATAAAAGTGAGGATAATTTTGTCAATATAATAAAAATACATGTTATCATAATTTGGAAAAATCTGGTACAAAATATCATAAATTTGAAAAATCTGATACAAAATAGCATAGGTTTGGTACAAAACATCTGATACAAGATACCGGAAATTTGAAAAAATCCGGTACAAAGTACTGGAAATTTAGAAAATCCAGCATAAAATATGGGTAATTTACACAAACTTTTCGTTACAATACCGAAAAATGTCAAAATCTTCAGTAAGTTACACAAACTTTTAGAAATTTGAAATTTTCCAGTATACCAGAAAGTTTGCATGTATTTGAAATTTCCGGTAATAGATTAGTAATTAGAAAAATACTTTATTTGTGTGGTCCAGAACCGGTAGGGTCATCTACAGATTCGTGTAGAGACTGTACGCAGTTCTACACCACAGACAAAGTATATTTTTCATGTAACAAGTTTAAACTTAATATTTTTGTGCCCTTATACGATATTGAGACTATACTTTTTATGTGATGTAAATGACAAATATTTGAAAACCGATCTGAAGTATTAGCCTGAGCACAGAATATTGGCAAACAACATGATATTATAGTTGTGACTGTTCGTTTTGATACTGCAAATGGCCAGCGAAGTAGGAAAAATAAATTGATTATGGATTGTGAGAGAGGAGGAAATTATAAAAAGAAAAATACATTTGAAAGCAATAAATCTTCATTGGACATTTGTAGTATGAAAGTGAAATATCCTTTTAGGCCGAGATCTGCGTTGAGTGGTTTGGTTGGAAGGTGATGGTTAGGTGTGGGTTTCACAATCATAAACTATCTGAGAATTTAGCTAGCCATGACATATTGGGTCGTCTAAAAGTTCATGAGAGACAGTTTATGAATGGCATGACAAAGTACAACATGGCTACACGGTACATAATTTCTATCTTGAAAGACAAAGATTCAGAAAACCTCACAAATGTTACCCAAGTGTATAAAGCTATAACTACATACAATGTGAGCAAGAGAGGTACTTTGACGGAAATGCAAATTTTGTTGACTCTTATTCATAGAGAAAAATATAGGTGTTGGACAAGAAATAAGGAAGACTCAAATGTTGTTGCTAATACCTTCTGGATACATCCTGATTTTGTGAAGTTATTGAATATGTTTCACTTGGTGTTGGTTTTTTATTGTACATACAAGACAAATAGGTAATGTGCATCTTGATCATTCATTGATATTATTTTGACATACTTTGATTTATCAGATTTTTGATTATTTAAATCATGAACATACTGGTACCGGTCACCACTGCTTGAGACTGTTGGCATTACGTCAACAAAGTTGACATTTTCGATAAGCTTTGCATATTCGAAACATGAAAGGGAGGAGAACTTCACATAGGCACTAGAGAAGCTCAAAGAGTTGTTCTCTTCCAAGAAATTGCTACTGAATGTTGTGGTGGCGGACCGAGAGCTTGTGTTAACGAATGCAATTGAAGTTGTGTTTCCAAATTCAACACATTTATTGTGTTCATTTCATATTACAAAAAACGTTAGAATAAAATGTAAGGAGTATGTTAAATCAGAAAGGCATGTACATGGCATGGATCTATGGAACAACGTAATGTATGCTAATAGAGAAACTGAGTATGTCGCACACTTGAAGCACTTCGAGACTGTTTGTGCTGATATTCCTTTGTTTGTTAAGTATGTGATTGAAACATGGTTGACACCTTATAAAGAAAGGTTTGTGGCAGCTTGGACTAACAAAATCACTCATTTAGGGAACACAACAATGAAAAAACACATAAACTTCTTTTCGATGTTATTACTAAGCATAATTTATCAAGTTGGCTCATTATGGTTTAATTATAGTGATTTAGGGTGGAGTCTGCTCATTGGAAACTAAAAAACATGTTAAATACAAGCCATGGAGATTTATGCCGAAGTTGGGATTTTGTGAACACCATGTTGAAGTTGCAGCTAGGTTAAATCAGGATGTCGTTTCAAAAAAGTATTGTCAACATTGAGCATCAGTATAACACTTCATTCTATACCAACTTACACGGTTTTGTTTCAAAGTAGTGTATACAACATATAGGGAAGGAGCTATAAATGGTCAAATTTGTTGGTACATGCAAAGATATTTGTGGTTGTTTTATTAGAACTACACATGGGTTACCTTGTGCATGTCAACTTGTTGGTTTCCAAATACAAGGCATGCCTGTTCCTTTAGAACCAATTCATATTTTTTGGAAGAAATTACATATTGAAGAGCATGTTAACAGTTATGAAGATAGTGGCATAAAGTTGGATTTAGAAACAAAGTTTGAAGAGTTGAAGACATATTTCAATTCTTTGGATATCGTAGGTATTTACCTCGAAAATTGGTAAACAACCGTTGGTCTTCCAAAATTTTGGTTTACTTGTAGGATCAACCAGTGAATCCTGAGGACATAACTATTGTATTAATATATTTCTAGAAAATTGATGAGCACTTCGACAACATTCATGTAGGTAAAAGATTGTTTTAATTATTGTTGAAAAGATTAAACTTTGTAAAAGTTGATAAAGGAAATGCAATGAAGAAAAGAACTTCAAAGCAAAAAGTGAAATAAAGAACAATTGATAAAATGAAAGTAAATTTATATTGAATAAACTATGGTGTTTCAAACATACATTTCTCAATAGTAACTCTTTTCTCACTTTGACTTGGATACTTTGAGTAAATTTTGAGTACAGTACAACAATTGAACACACATAAATCCTAATACTATGACCTTTATTTATAATACGTTGAAATAAGTGTCTCCAACGAGCATTTCTCCAAAAGTTGACACGTTTCGCTCTGCATGCCTTCGTTTTTCCATAGTTCTCCACACGTCTCTTCTGAGAAACAGATAAGGACAAAAGACAGTTATCTATCCGTATTTTGAAATTCAAACTTCTGTCGAAGGAAGACTCCAAATCATCCCTTCGTTGAAGTGACCTTCTATACTTAGAAAATATTTTTAAGTTTTTGTCCAAGCACGTCTCCTTATGAGAACCCCTTTGACGGAACTTCATACTAGCTCTTGTCGAAGTCAACCATATTTAAGAAACTTTTAATTTTCACTTGGTTTCTCAAATGGGAACATGACGTCGAAATTCCCAGCCAATAAATTGCCCTTAAAAAATGTCATTTTCGATAGAAACGGAGAAAAAAGCATTTTTTGAATTTCCATATTCGACGCCAGAAACCTTTGGATTGCTTATGACGTCATTGTCATCATGACCATTTTCCCCAAAACGTTCTCCTCAAACCCATGCGTGAATCTTTTCAATCATCACATGTCTAGTCCCTAGGAGATCATGGATCAGATTTTTAACTACTACTGTCTCATCGCACAACCCTCATATGACACGCGTCCCATGATTTTTATCACCATTAATGTTGTACATTCCACTTTATCCATCTATAAAATAGTGGAAAGCGTTATTTTTTCTCTTTTCACTCTCTGAACTCTCTCAAGCATATTTCTTTTAAAACTTCATCTCGTTCGAATCTTTTATCTGCAAACTTACTATAACAATGGCTTATACTTTAAAAATCTCTAAAGAAAGAAGCAAGAATGCCAAAGAATCCATGAGATCCAAAGAACTTGCTCCAATTCACAAAATGTTGGGCCCAAATGTGATAGGAAACCAACAGTACATCCATAAACCTCCAAATGAAGAGGAAAAATGCAGGATCTATCAATCACAGGTACTCATTCCCGTTCTTGTTTCTTGTAAGACTCATGTTATGTTAGGTCCTCTTCCTGATCTTGTTGCTGACCCTGTTAAGGTTAGGGAATTTTTTCCCGCTTACCACTGTTACAAACCAATATCCAATGCTTTGAAACCTAGGACTAGTGAGGAGATAAAAATTGATGAGAAAGCACAGGTGGATGGTCAAGGTTCTCCTTCGACCGTAACTTCTAGGAACCCAGTCAACTTAGAGTTTATAACCACCAGTTTTAGGGTTTTCAGGTCATGTCCTTTGTCCAAAGACCCTTTTGATTACTTATCTTTGTTAAAAAAAATAGAGAAAGCAAAGTCCCAAGTCTGAAAAGACATGTGCATCTTCGACCTAATTCAGCTGTCGAAGGTGGGGCCAGGTTACGGCCACTCTATGCTTATTGCTTCCCTCTATTTTTGGGGTAGCACCCATAACAATTTCCAATTTCCTTGTGGAATGGTTACCCCAACTTTGTTCGACGTTGCTGCCATTACCGGCCTTAAAACTATTAGAGTGGATTATGATCCCACCCTTTTAGATGATAACTCAATAGGTTTTGACACCAACAAAGTAGCTTTCACCACCTACATAGCCTACTATCATGACAAAGAAACCAAAGAAGTTTTTGACCAAGAACACGTTGCTTTCCTGGCTCTTAGGCTTTCGCGTTGTGTCTTTTGCTCAAGGTCTCTTCAAGTGTCGAAGAGGTACCTGACCATGGCCAACCAACTGCACGCTGGACATGACATTTGTCTTAGCAAAATAATTCTGGCCAACTTGTACGAATCCCTTGGCGAATGCGTCACAGCATTGAAGACAATCAAGTCGAGAGGAAGCTTGCTTCTTTCTGAACCCTTGTGGCTGCTACAACTATGGCTAAATGTCACTTTTGAAACATCCCTTTCGCCTCAAAATCCTATCAACGAAGCATCCGTCGAAGTGAAGAATAGAAGAATTGAAAGGACGAGGCTTGCCCTGCTAACTTCTAGTTACGAAGGAGTGAACCTTCAACAGACATTCACCAGCTACGTAATGATGTTTGCAAAGCGTTACAATTTTCCCCCAGCATGTCCCCTTTTGCAAATAGAAAAGTAGGCCCTGAATGGTTCACCAGAAAGTTTCCTCCTGAATCGAAAGAACAGGAGGCAGAATCTCTTGGCATTTGGGAATCTTTTCTTACGCCAAAATTGCTGGCTTTAAGGCTCAACCCTTCAAAACTTAGAATCACTCTTATCAGTTACCAACCCAATCCCGTCTCTCGATAGTTTGGTCTTATTCAAATCAAACCCAAACCCCTCTTTTTAAAAAAGGGCTCATTGATTCACTAAAACATGTGGCACAATGAGGAGAAATGCACCAAGTTTCTAGCCAAGTATTCTGACCTCACAGAATTCAATCCTGCGGCCTTCAAGCCATTATTTCTCTACACCAGAGAGTTCAAAAATTGGTGGAAAGAATATTACACTGCAAAATTCTTTGATGTAGATGCCTTGAATCTCCAACTAACTCGAGTTTTTACCCTTGTGCAAGACAAAATGAAGAAAGGTACTTCAACACACATCAAATAAATCCAAGCATTCCATAAATTCTTTAAAACTGCCTATAGGCCAGGTGATCTTAGTTGAATCATTAGTGAAGCAACAGTGACTTTAAAAGAAAAATTTACAAAGAAATTAGATGACTTAAAACTTCCTTCCTACGTTCGACCTAATAAATGTTACAAGTTAGTTTTTAATCTCTATCCTCCAAAATTCCCTCGACGGCCAACTGCTGATTTTGGTGTGGCTTTTAGCCCTTCATTTCCAGATTGGTTCGTCTGTAGGGATTTTATGAAAATTCTTTGCCAAGAATCCCAAAATTGTGCTAAGAGAGTGGTTCCATCTAAGTACACTCTGGAAAATTTCAAAGGCCACCTTCATATTGTCATACCCTAAATTTGTCCATCTTTTTTAGTTTTCATTCTGTACATCCCTCCACTGATCACCATTCAGAAAAATAAAAAATTTATGTGTTACTTCTATCGTGAGGTTGAAGAGAATCAAGTCAGGCTCCATCTGAGGTTTAGCTGGTCAGGATTAAAGTATAGTACGTATGGAGATCCAGGGTTTTGAATTAATTTGTCGGTATGATAAGGGATTGTTTTCAGAGAGTAGGGATTTAAGTGGTGTGTGCCTGGGGATCCAGCTAGAGCTTATGTGCCATTTTAGGTCATCTGTGTGTAGATCAGGTTATTAGGCTATTTTGACAGGGCAAGTATTCTAACCAGGTTTGGTTCATTTAAGTTAAAGTGTTAAGTGAAGCATTGAGATTCCCGTGACATGGCATTTAAATGAATTTGGTGCTCAGTAGATTCATGACAGAAGGTTTTGGTTTAGCAATGCAAGTGGAGGATTTCACGGTTAATGGATTCATGTTCTTTTCACTTCTCAAGGATTAATTCATATTAGAAGAAATTCAAGAATTATCTAATGCAGATAGAGAATTCGAGAATGATGAACGTTGGTTTTTGTTGTCATGCTATTCTAAATCTAGAAACAAGTTCAAACATTTTGTCGACATAGGTTCGATTCAAATGGAGGGTGTGAATTGCATTCAAAATCCCACATTAATTAAAGGTCATGTTTATTACAAGGAATGTACAAAGTTATTCAAGTTTCTATAAAATGTGGGAATTCATGAGAAATTCTATAAAATAAAATCCCAATTTGTACAAGCCCAAAAAAGGGTTTTTAATCCAAAAATTCAAAAAAAAATAGTAAAGGGTCTATTACAAGTTTATTGAAGCCCATGAGCATAGTTTCCTGCAAGTTGCGCCATATATCTTATATTTGAACAACCATCATGATCCATAAAAGCCTACAATACCATCATGCTTTTCCAACCCACCTCCAAACCGCACGGTATGCTTTTCCAGCATCCAAACCCTCACACAGTTGAACCTTCACGCCCACTATAAAGCCAAAAACCTATGATCCTATACTTCACGACAAACTGTACAAGTTGTTGCTATGACCCACAAACCATAACACCCCACATGCTATTACGTACCACTTCCATACTTCCATCCAACAAGTCCAAACTCAACATATCAAACAAACCACACCAGTTTTTGAACCATACAACGCTTGCTAACTGCCTGCACCGATTCCATAAGACTCCAAACATAAGCCATGCCAATTTCCTGCTACAAACCCACAGACCCTGCACATCATACACACCAACACATCACAATAATACCCTGCACTTCAAAAGCATCCTGCTACCATCCTTCAACAAGTAAAGCTCCAAAAAAATCAGCATCGTAACCTGCTAAACCAGCCCCACACAGAACTGTACCGACAAAAACAGTACTGTAAAACCACAACAAGGGCCACGCCAGACAACCAACATTTGGAAAGCTTGCTTCAAACCAATTCATAACACCATATAAATCCCATATGAAAACAACAACACCAAAACAATCATCAACATTCCAACACCCTACAAACTTCTTCAACCTCAACACCTTCTTCCTTCAACCCTAACAACACAGCCATCACCTCTCTGTTCTTCAAAACCTTTCTTCTTCACCAACCGCAAATAACCCTAAACCTCACCTTTTCTTCTGAACCTTCTTCTTCTTCAACTTCAACTCAATAGCTTTTCAAACTCATCTTTCTCAAGAACAAACCCATGTCTTCCCTTCCTCCAAACTCACCTTCCGACCACCATTGAATCACTTACAACCAACCTTCAACAATCATCCAAAACCACAATCTTCAGTCCGACTTTCAGCTTCGAAATAACAACAAAACCTACACGAAGCTAAACCAAAATCTATTGATTTCCAAACAGATCCAACAACCACTCGAAACCGCTCAAACTCGTCACCCTCCTTACTCCATTAACCACCCAATGAAACAACTCCAAACCAACCCTGTTTCGCAAAAGACATAATCACCTTCCCAACCGAAACAACACCACCAACCTACCATCTTCATTTCACCAACTTCCATAAATAACACTCAACAAGCTCAACAAAACCACCGTGGAACAACCCAGCAAAAACCTCTGCGCAACCCAATCAACTTTCAGAACCCATAACTCATTTGCCGTCACAAACCATCAACAAGCCTACACAAATCTTCAAATCAGAAATCAAATTTCTTCAAACTCCATAAACATACCCATTTCTTTAAATCACAAACAACAACATCACTGAAATCAATTTCCAATCGCAACTCCCACCAACAACCCTACCGCCATAAACACCCTCCAAACTACCCAACGTCGTTCACCTTCAAATTTCTTCCTTCCATAAAAACACGAACAATAAACTGAGCGGCGAATTCGTCTAAGCTCTCCTTCTTCTCCAAACCGTAACACCTTCCTCACAACCACACCCAAATCACACTTCGATCCAACTCGCGACCAACTCCGTATCTTCTTCCGTCTAACCATCCAAACCACTCAATTTTCTTCAAAACTTTTCATCTTCTTCATCGCCTTGAAGAACAAACCCATAAATCTCCATAAACCCAGCTCCTAACATCAACTCGAACACTCTCACCAACTTCACCCTCTTCCGCTTTCAATGCAACCCCAACCATTTAACCCTTTTCTTCTTCGACCTCCATCAAAGAACTCTTCATCACGGAACCATCATCATCAACCCATTTCGAACAAACCCTTTTTCACCATAAAACCCATCTCTATAAAACCTCAATCCAAAGCACAAATCCAGAAGAAGTGGGAAGAGAAATCCGGAAAACAAAAATGAAGTTATGAACAAAAGTCTCAAAAACCTGTGACGGAGAAGGCAGAAAAGCGAGGCTGAGAGGAATATTCTTACACTTGCTGATGTTTTCACATTATTCCCTGCATTTCTTTTAATCACGAGGCACCATTTTAATTTATTCTCTCCTTCCCAAGATTTAATTTGTTGAAAATGAATTGATGGAGTCGTTTGAGTGATTTTTTGCTTTTAGTTTTGGGGAATCGATTTGCATTTTGGAGAAGGGAGATGTATGGACCGTGTTTCTCAAATGTTCCATGGATAACGTTTTCTGTTATTATTTTTCGTCATTTATCGTGTTTTTAAAAAAAAGGTAATGGCATTTTGAGATTTGATTTTCTTGGGACTGTTGGGCTTTGAGGCGCACTTCATTTCTTTTTTCACCCCACTTTCAATTGTTCATACCCTCCTTTCTTCTCTCTATTCATATTCAACCCACCGGATTTCTATATACACCCTCTGTTCTCCTTTAATATTTTTAGGAAATGTGTAAATACTTTTTTATTATTTTAGTTTTAGGTTTATATTTTATAAAACAACCTTTTTAGTTTGTATATATACTTATTCATATTTTTATAAAATAGTTAATAGATTTGTTTTTATTTAATATTTTTCTTAGATTTATTTTAAATATACTTTTCTAACTATTTCTTTTAGAACTTTGTATTTATTTTATATTAGAGTTTTAGATTATTTTCTTTTTAGAAGATAGACTTTATTTCTCATTTGTTATTGGGCATTTTGTTTCATTTTCACCTGTTTTTGGTCTATGAAGAGACTTCCGTAATCCATTACCAGTCAAATTATTGATGAATAATGTTGGATCCGAGACCACCTCCTTTCTCTCCTCATTCTTCTTCTTTTCAATTTCATTTTGACTTTCTGTGATTGATGAAGTCTTGTATCCGCAAGACGAGATCCCACTGTTTTTTGGTCCGTGCGACACGATTAAATCAGAGAACGATCCTTAATATCGTTTCTCTATCTTGTCCTTAGCACGGAAATCAATACGCGACCTCTTACAGTTCGGCTTCTCTTATAAGTCGAGCTAAGATGGTTTTAGCGTCACACTGTGTCCCGATTCAATTCAAAAATATTGTCAAACCGTCTCAAAAATAAAATTCTCTTCGTATTGAATTAAAAAGAGAGGATTAAGTGTAGACTTCTTCCTCTCCGAGTGTTGGGATGCTCACTGTAGTGTGGGTGGTTTCGATACTCATCCTTCAATGCGAAGACGCTTCCACCCATTTTTCTCTTAAAACCTCGGTCCTGTACCGAGTGCATTTTCAAAACACCTTTTAATAAAATTATCTTTATATTGAATTAAAAAGAGAGGATTGAGTGTAGACTTCTTCCTCTCCGAGTATCAAGATATTCACTGTAGTGTGGGTGGTCTCGATACTCGTCTTTCAATATGAAGACGCGACTTTATCCACCATCTCTCTTTCCACAACTTCTCTCCGCAACCTTTCTCACCTAAAACCTCGGTCCCGTTCCGAGTGCGTTTTCAAACTCTGTTTTTACACAAAAACTTGAATGGTCGTGGAGTGGTTAGGCGTAGGCCTTCTCCTATCCCGAGTGATTGACATTTACCGTAGGGTTTACAGTCGCAAAAGCACTTACCATTCAAAACCAAAAACATCCTTTAATAAGAGAATAAAGTTCTCTTTGTGTTGAATTAAAGAGAGAGGATTGTGTGTAGACTTCTTCCTCTCCGAGTGTCAGGATGCTCACTATAGTGTGTGTGGTCTCGATACTCATCTTTCAATACAAAGACGCTTGTATTCGCCACACCTTTTCATAACAAAAACTTTGAGATAAAGAATTGGGTACTACCTGCAAGGGGTTACTATCTAATGATTTATCTCGCCCTAAAAACAATCTCACCAATCAAACATGACTTCTAGCCTCGCATGGCGAAAACCAACCTTTCAAAAAGGATATGTTACATCCGTTCTACCGCAAACAGGTAACGCATAAGTCTCCTCACATGCGAGCAGCAAAACACCTAAACTGCTAGAATGCGCATGATAACATCATCCACAAAAACACCAGTTACCCGTAGTACGAACTACGTTGCTCTGATTTCTCTTGCATGTTGAGAATACGAAGGCATAGGATTGCGACAATCCTAGCGGGCACCCTTTTCTCTTTTCCACCCTTTCCCAGAAAGGCATGCTACGTCCGTTCTACCGCAAACAGGTAACGCTTAAGTCTCCTCACATGCGAGCAACAAAACACCTAAACTGCTAGAATGCGCACGATAGCAGCGTCTACCAAAAATCATCTGCAAACCGTAGGCCGAACTATGGATGCTCTGATTCTTTACTTATTTTAAGTAAAGATACGTAGGCACAAGGGCCATAATCCTTGCCGAACATATTCCCCCTATATTTGTAGTTCCTCGAACTACGTGGACTCTAACTTTCTCACATCTGTTGAGAATACGTAGGCTTAGGACCGCGAAGTCCTACCGAGTCTGTTCTTTCTCTGTTCTTCTTCTGTTACCTCTCTTTACCATATTCCTAACCCTTTCTCTCTATCTTTTGGAACACTTTTATAGCATAATATTTTAATCAAATATTACCACACGTCGACAAACAAATGGTTCCCATTGAGTACGATGGATGCGAGGGGTGCTAATACCTTCCCTTCACATAACCGGCTTCCGAACTTGTTCTTGGTTGCGAGACCATCTTATCCGTTTATTTCTTAAGGTTTTCTCGATATTTTCCTTTCCCTCATGGGATAAATAAAGTTCGGTGGCGACTCTTTTGTCCTTTCTTTTCGCCTCCCCGTCGTTGCATTTTTCGAGTAGCGACACATATTAGCATAGAACACGTTCGCGTAAAGTCTCCAATATATGAAGGTGTGGAATGGGAGGTTCTTCGACACCACTTATTTCTATACATTTCTCTTTGTTTACGTTTTGTACTTTGCTTGTGCTAATTGCATTAATTTTCTTTACAGCTGTAAGAATTCCAATCAAGAAACCTACTCCCGTTGAAGGCTGTCGAAGAAGAAGAAGAAGACAACACCAAGAAAACCACAACCAAGGTAAAAATTTGTGCTTATTATTTTTCTCTTTTCATATTGTCTTCCTTGTTTGACATCTGAAGCATAATATTTTTGCAGGGAAGTCGGAGACCCCCTCTAACACCAAAAAAAGAGAATGCAAAAGGAACTTGAGGTTCATATAATTGAATCTGATGATGGGGATCTTTCTCCTTATCAACCTAAACAATCCAAGAAAAAGAAGTAGCAGACAGAAATTACTGATGTCGGTTTTTGACCTCATACAAAAAACAATTAAAGCACCTGCGAAGAAATCTTTCACTCTAAAGATTGTAGAAACTGATGTCACTCTTGGTAGTAAAAAACCAACTAACTAGAAGAATCTAGATCAAGTAGAGAGTGACAACTCCAGCCCTGGGACTAATGACCCTAAAGTACATAGATTTCTTCTTTGTCTTTGAATTCTTTGATTATCTTCGACTAACATGCTTTTAATCTTTTTCTCGATTTCTTCTTCTTAGGATGCCAAAGATGATAAAGGGCATCCCATTATGAAACAAATAATTCCAACCACTAGCAGTGATCCTACCTATCATCCAACAATCCTTCTAAAACTTCTCCCAAGGATTCCACCAAAAAATCCGTAGACGAAGTAAGCCAACTGGATGGTGATCATCAAAAGAAATCCTAGCAAGGGAGGAAGCCTTAGTTGATGTCGCAGGAGACACAAAAATGCCATATGTGGGAAAAAAATTCGAAGACAAGTCTGAAAATGGTTCCCCAATCAATCAACAAGGGGGTGGTGAGGAAAAGGATGAAGAGGAAGAGGATCGCTCTATTTTATTTTGAAACTGAGGTTGTTGTGGAGGAGGAAAATGAAGAAGAGAAACACATAAATGAGAATGAAGAAGAAAAAGAACAACAAGAGGATCAATCAAAAACTGACCCAAATCCTGATGCTTCGACCGGCACAAACTCTACCAGCCTCTCACATGAAGAGCTAGAGACCCTTTGAATATCTGAAAGCTATGATTAGCTCTAGATACACTTGGACAGACAAAAGCACTAGCACTTCGACTGTGTCAGGTGATCAGTCTGCCGACAAGCCTGAAGATGATTTGCTCTCTCAAATTAAAGAAAAAGCCTTTAATGTTGACTTGTTTCACATTCTAAATAATGACACTTCTGCGTGTTTTGGGATCAAGAAACTTTTAAAACAAGTCAATGTCTTGGAAGCTTCCCTAGAAATTGCAGATGCTATAATAGAATTGGGATCACTAATTGACCTTGTTGTTGATGATTTCAATCGCCTCAAAGATTTCTCAAATAAGATAAAAAAAACAAATCAGAAACCCAACTAGATGAATGGGATGCAGCCACTAAGTCTACTGCCAAAGCTGAACAAAATAAAAAGAAGATTTAAACATGTGACAAGAATGTCGAAGAGCGAGAACAATAAATCCAAGAGATGCAAACCAAGATTTCTCAGGCCAAGAAACGCAAAGTCGAACTTCTGAAGTTTGATCATGACAAAGTGGCCACAGAACTTGAAGTTGGTGTGCACCATGTCGAGAGAGCTCAACAAATTGGGAGGGAGATTGAAGAACTTTCGAATAAAAATACTGTCTGCGAACGACGCTTGGCGCTTCAGAGGTCAAAGTATCAAAAATTTAAAGACTCCCTTCCTTTTTAATCTGTTTGTAACCAATGAACTTGTTCCTTTGTTGTATTAATGTTGATCCCACACGTGGCCTTTTATGTAATGACTAAGCCATTTTGGACATTTTATTTGATTATCATTTTGGCTTCGACCATTTTTTGTGTGAATCATTCCTTATTTATCTTTATTTCTTGAAGTATAGGCTTATATTTCTTTAATTATTTACCATTTACCTTCAAGATTCTTCTATCTTCATTTAACTCTTCGATTTCATATGCGCCATTGGAAAAGACTTTAATAATTTGAAAAGGGCCTTCCCACTTAAGGGACCACTTGCCCAATGTTCTATCTCTTTGATCCATGGGCAAAATCACTTTCCAAACTAAATCTCTAGTCGAAAATATCTTAACTTTCACCTTTTTATTATATGACTTTTCTCTCTTCTTTTTCCTTTTTAATAAATTCTAAGGCACTCAGTCTTTTTTCATCTAAGTCAACTAATTCATCCAACATCATATTCCAATAGGAATCAGATAGGATCTCATGTTGTCTCTGGATTCTGGTTGATTGTAGATAGATTTCGACTGGTAACACAACATCATGACCATATGTTAGTCGAAAGGGCGTAGTATTTGTAGCATCCATAGGGGAGGTTCGACAAGCCCACAAAACTTGGTCCAACATCTTGTGCCAAATTCCTTGGCTTCTTCCCCACATGCTTCTTAATTAACCCAATCACTACCATATTTGCGGCTTCGACCTGACCATTAGCCTAAGCATAGTAAGGTGTGAATGTTAAGAGTTTGAACCCCATTTCTTTATCAAACTCTTGGATGATATATTCCCACTAAAATACTATATTCCCACTAAAATGTATTTTTGACTCTTGGATGATGCTGGTCGAATTTCACCAACTAAATCCAAAACCCAACCTTTGAAGGGCCAAGGCTTCATTGTGGAATGTAGTTCACTTGCAGGAACATGTTGAATGCCTGCATGTATTTGACATTCTTGACATCCTCTGGCAAATTCAATACAGTCTTTAAGCTTTATAGGCTAATATAGTCCTTGTCGAAATAATAACCACTTCATCTTATGACCTACTTGATGTGCTCCACATGCCTCACAATGGACATTAGGAAGAGCCAAATATGCTCGGATTCGCTAAGGCATTTGAGTAAGACACCTTCAGGTGTTTTTTGAATAATTCATTCCCCATTAGAACATAACTTAAGGCACTATATTTGACCTTTCGTTCGACAGAAGCTGTAGGATTCTGCAAGTATCCTACTATTGGCTTTCTCTAATCTTCGTCTGTCAAACTATCTATAGCCAATATTTCAAAGCTTTCTTCGTCAACATATCCTAGCTTCATTGTCTCCAAGTCCGTTGGGGATAGTTTAGTTAATACAACCCTTCCTCTGACTTCAATTGCATCTTGTAATATTTCCTTCGAAATTTTGTATCCTGGAGCAATTTGGGCCAAATCATTGGCCTCTTGATTCTCAAGCCGAGGTATGTGTCGAATGCTTTCCATTTCAAATCTTTGTAATAACCTACTGGCGATCACAAAGTACATGATAAGATTTTTCTTGACACATTTATATTCCTTTGTAATTTTCTTTATTACCAACTCTGGGTATCTCATTATTTCAACTCGAGTTGCCCCCAATTCCAACAAAATTTCAAGTCCAGCAATTAAAGCTTCGTATTCAGCTTTGTTGTTTGAACAAAGACCTTCAACCTTATACTTGAATTTTGTTAAGATAAATAATCAACACTCCTACTCCTGTTCCATCCTTATAACTAAAACTGTGGAAGTATAACTTCCATGGTTCAAGCTCCACAAAGTTTAAGGAGTTTTTGACTATAGAGTGGTCGACTATAAAGTCGGCTACCACTTGTCCTTTAATAGCCTTTAAAGGAATATAAGTTAAAGAATATTCTGTTAAGGCTAAAGTCCATTTACTAATTTGATTGTGAAAAATATGTTTAGAAAGAATATATTTAATAACATTGAAACAAGATGAAACATAAACTTCGACTGACTTTATATAATGCTTTAAGTTTGTACAAGAGAAGTATAGACAAAAACACAACTTTTCAACTATAATATATCTAGTGTGTGCTTCATTTAAGACTCTACTAAGGTAATAAATGGCTCTTTCAACGCCATTTTCATCCTCTTGAGCTAACATGCTCCCTAAAGTCTTGTCTGATGCAACTGTGTACCATCTCATACTCCTATTTCTGCAAGGAGGCGCCAGAGTTGGAGAGTGGGCAAGGTAGTCTTTAATCCTGTCAAAGCTTCTTGTTGTGCTTGCCCCATTCAAAACCTTTTTGCTTTATTCGAACTAGAGGTGAGAAGTATTGAGTCTTGCCACTTAGATTGGAAATGAATCTTCTTAGAAAGTTGATTTTTCCTAGTAATGACTGCAACTTCTTCTTTGTCGAAGGCTCTTTCGCCTCCATGATGGCCTTGGACTTGTTCTGTTTAATCTCTATTCCTTTTTATGGACCACGAAGCCTAAGAAATCCCCCGCCTGCACACAAAAATCACATTTGAGAGGATTCATCTTGAGACCATGCTTCCTCATTCTTTCAAATGATTGTCGAAGATGGTCTACATGACTTCTTCCTGAAACTGACTTGACTATAATATCATCAATATAAATCTGCATAAAAGTCTCAATGAAGTCATGAAAAATCAAATTCATTGATTTTTTATAAGTTGCCCCAACATTCTTTAGGACAAAGGGCATAACTACCCTTCAAAAGTGCCTAAGGCTCCAAGGCATCAAAAGGTTGTTTTCGACACATCTTCTTCAACAATAAAAATCTGATTATATATAGAATACCCGTCGAGCATACTTAGATACTCATGGTTTGCAGCAGATTCGACTAGCATTTCCGTCACAAGCATTGGATACTGTTGCGGTGAGAATCGCGATACCAAGCTATTGATTAACTTGAATCTTAATTCTTAAGTTCACAACCGGACTTTAATTTATCCGAAGGAAAGGTTAAAGAAAGAAAAATCCTTTATGCGATGTAACAACAATGCTAAGAGATTCGGGGATCGGGGGTTGGTTATGCCTAGGGTAGGTATTTCACATCCTAAACATCTGTAGTACTCTACAAGAATCTTTTGTTTATTTGCATGCTAATACTTGCTAAATGTTTGCTATGGTTTTGGAATTGGGTAAAAGGTGTAGGTGTAGGTAAAGACCTAAAGATAGTTTCTAAGTTGCTCGCAAGGATATCGCATCCTCTGCCTACGTATCCTTACTAGGATAGAATCAGAGCAATCGTAGTTCACCTCACTAGGGATGAAGAACACTTGATTATGATCAAGGTTCCAAGGGGAACAAACATATCCATGATTGTGTAGAGTTTATCCAAACTCTCTAGATCTACATTGTACACTCAAGAAAGGGTAGTAAGTAATCATTTCCATGATTATTACATAGATTTAACAAAACTCTACCTAACTCTACGTTGTAAGACCAATTGGTTCTATCCAGACCAAAAAGAGGAAGAAGGGGGAAAGTTTCTCGTCAAGATATCGCATCTTGTGCCTACGTATTCTCATTATCCAATGAGAAATCAGAGCGGTCGTAGTTCAGGCACGAACTACAGAATAAGGATCAATTGGTTCTTTCCAGACCAAAAGAGAGAGAAGGTTCTATCCAGGCCTATGAGTTTAACTTCAATTGGTTCTGTCCAGACCAAAAGGGGGAGAAGGTTCTATCCAGACCTATGAGTTTAAATCCTATTGGTTCTATCCAGACCAAAAGGGGGAGAAGGTTCTATCCATACCTATGAGTTTAAATCCTATTGGTTCTATCCAGACCAAAAGGGGGAGAAGGTTCTATCCAGACCTATGAGGTTAAATCTTATTGGTTCTATCCAGACCAAAAGGGGGTGAAGGTTCTATCCAGACCTATGAGGTTAAATCCTATTGGTTCTATCCATACCAAAAGGGGGAGAATGTTCTATCCAGACCTATGAGGTTAAATCCTATTGGTTCTATCCATACCAAAAGGGGGAGAAGGTTCTATCCAGACCTATGAGGTTAATGAGCTATCTATGACCCAAGGGTCAATAGAGAGACTTTCCTTTGGAAGGGAAAAGATGAGGCAACTTGGATGAGAACTAAAGAATTCCATCACTTAGCGAAAATGAACTTAACAAAGCAATAATCATTCAAACATGATGAATACAAAGAGATATGATTACAACCAAGAACAAACAAGCATATTACAATAAGCAAGGATTTCAATCAGGATGAATGGTTACAATCAAAGCATGGTATAAGGATATCACAATATCATGGATTTCAAATAAGATAGATGGTCACTACCAAGAACATGCAAGCATATTACAATATCAAGCAAGGATAAGTTTTTTTACGAGACTTAAGCACAAGAAGGTGAAAACCAAAGACATGTCTTGACAAAGATAAAGGTAAAAAAAACCAATGCAAACAAGTTATAACTTCATGGGGATTCTAAATGGAAATCAAATGAAACAATCATGATACTTACAAGAAAAATTTGAAATCAAAAATCACACACACAAAGGAGTTGACAAACATCAAGCTTAAGAAAGGGGAATCAAAAGTTTGAAAGGGAGATTGCAAGAGAGGAGGGTGAAAACCCTAAAAATGAAGCATGACTTCTTTTAATGCAAAGTGTTTTCCAAAATGCAAATTCTAGAATATTCATATACCATATGAAAATATACACAAATACAAGACAATTGCAAAAAGAATCAATCAAAAATGATAAAAAATGGTGAAGTTATGCTATTTTGAAATTTAAAGAAAAATCAAACAAACATAGTAATTAAAAATAAGGATGTGCGCTTGGTGGGTGTTGAATCCACCATCTTGTGGTTACAAGATCAAAATCTTGCCAAACCAGCCAGAGGCGCACGCATGACAATTGAAGGAGAAAAAGAGTAAAAACGTGAAAACAAGGAAAAATGGAAGAAAAAAAAACCAAAAGGGTTGATCTCCACACGGATCGAACCCAGGTTAGGTACATGGCAAGGCAATATGAGAACAAGGCATAACCACTGGGGTGGCGATACATCCGTGTATTATGCCACCCCAATAAATACACATACTTAAAAAAGCAAGCATTTCTGGGCAAGGCATGACAAGTAAGAACAAGCAATCAATCATGGAAACGGTTGCATCACAACTCTTTCAAAACTCAACCAATTTTCACAAAATTTTGGTCTATCTTATGTGAAATTTAATAAGGAACACAATGGCATCATTAGTTTTTCAAGATGAGGCACACAAATCAAAACACGATTGCAAGTGCAAAGGGAAGCTTGTGACATGCATTATGGTAGCTGCAGCTCAAAACAAAAGTGCTTAAGGCCAGGTGAAGGTATGCTCAAGTTTCAAATACATAACCTATGGATTCTAGATGCAAAGATCATTCAAAAACAACTCCAAACAGAAACTGGTATGCTAGTTGTAACATGTGAACAAAAGTTTGAAATGTTGTTTGGAAATTAAGAACATTCATAGTGCAGCAGTCCAATACCTCAAAACATTAATACACATAGAATGATTCACATGCATAAAAACATGAACTCAAAACAAATTTGCAAGAAAACTCAATACAAAGATTGATAGCACATGAGGTGAAAACACAAAACAGCAGCTGGCAGCAAGTTCTTTTGGTCATAACCACAATTAAACAATGCAGGCATGATGAATCCTACACATATACATACAATTTCATACCAAGACAACTTGATCTCAACAAAAATAACCTAACAAGCTAAGCATGACTAAATGGTTTTGCAACAGCAAACAACAAAAGTAGCAGCCAATCCTTTTTTATCATTACAATGCCAATCCAAAATACCAATTCATAACATGCCTTACAATGAAGATCACAACTCTATGGTAATGAACATAAACCAAGTCTAGCATGAAAACCTAATTCTAGCAGCAATATGGATCCTAACATGACAATGCTAGTACCAATCAACAATTAACCCTAATGCCTCAATGCACATGACAACTTACAAGTTTAATGACAATGGTTGGAATCAAGGGATTTCATGGCAGTTTCATGAACTTAGACAGTTAAGGTATGACATGTTAATACAAACCTTCAATTTATTGACCAATGATGCTTACAAGTAAAATCAAGGCAGAATGCAAACATGATTCATAGCACAACAGAACATACATAAATGTCTATCATAATTGACAATGCAAACTAGATATGATCATGTCAAGCTTGAAAACAGTCCTACCACAATGCCTAAGGATGACAACAGCTGATGCAAAAATGAAACATGACAATGCCAATTACCCAATAACAAGATTCAATGATGCTAGATTTCATGTTAACCAACATAGATCAAACACACAACAATAATTCAAGTTAACATAGAGGCATACTTAGCATGACAATGGAAAGTATCAAGTTTCAATGCAAATATCTCATGATAGTTACAAACCTAAGACGGCAAAATGAGTATTGGTCCTCATGAATCAAAAACAGACCTCACAATTACATGACTCATCCCAATGATTTTTGACAAGTCCAACAAGACTATACAACTTACAAGCATATTCAAAACATGTTATAGACCAAGTTCAAGCACAAGGATGACTAAAAAATGTACTATAATTGAAAATGGTATATGAGTTGAAAAATGCACATGAGTTGAAAATGGCCAAAACAGAAATGTGCAGATCCAAAACCAAACCAGTTTCAAATAATACAAACATCACATGGATCAAACATATATGGACTTCTAAATAAAAATGCCAACAAACAGGTTCAAGATATAAAGATGTTGCTGCAATAGAAACATCATTCACAAACAGAACCAAGATCAAAACTTCATAACAGTTACAAGAAGATTTTGAGCCAAAACAGGTAGCAACCCTTCAACAATAGCCATGGAAAGCATCCACTCATGATTTATATCAAAACTTCAACAATACATAGCACTACACACATTGATGAGCAAAACAAAACCAATCTTGGCAGATTCAAACATGAACTGCATTCACACTTAAAACACATTGTAACCACTAATGTACACTAAACATGTTCATGACAGTTACAATAATAGGATAGTGACCAATAACCTCTTGTAGACCTCCAAGCAAGCTAATGTATTAGGGAAACCCTTGAAGACTCCCAAGTGAGATCCAATCAATGCCTTGATGAAGATGACAGCTTTTCTTGCACTTGAAGTAAACAAGTGATCTTTATGACAGAACTTAAAACAAGTGTTGATGATGGTATTCTAGGTTATGGAAAGTTGGTACATCATAAACCTAAGGTGTTTGGAGGTTTAAAATGATCAAAATAGGCCTGAGCAATGATTTATCAGATTTTGTGTGTGAAGTCAAACTTTGCTTGGTTGAAAGTTGACTTTTGAGAAAATGAAGTTTTTGGCTGGTTTAAAAGCTTGAACACCTCCCACACATCATTTGTGGATTGTGTGGATGGTTTGTGATGATTTTGAGTGGGTGTAAATGGTTTTGGAAGGCTAAATGCTCAAGGCAGATTTTTGAGGTAGTTTTGGAATGATTTCTTCACTTGTAAGAGAATGCAAGGCAAGATGAGAGCTATGGTTTTCTCTCGGGTTTTAGAGTGCTATGGTGTGTGTTTTAACATAGAGGAAACCTCTATTTATAGGCAAGGTGAGAGGCTAGGACAGATTTGTTCAAGTGGTTTTCAAATGGTGGTTTTGTTGAAAAACTAAACAAATCTATGTGTGCTTGCTTTCTGCAGATGGTGCATGCTTTCAAGGGCCATAAACCTCTAAAACCAGATAATCTTAAGCTGTATGAAATGAATATAGATATAGAAAGGACAGATTTCTCATGCTGCAGCCCCAAACCATCTCTCTCCTATTGTACCTTTGTACTTTTTCCTTATTAAACAAATGGTTTTCCATAAGGCTTTGGGATATGCTTGGGTTCTCTTCTGAATTAGTTCATTATGAACTCTTAAACATCATATCATATGTCAATCCATGGTTATAGATGAAATTCATAGTTGGAAATCAAGTTCATGTTGGGTTTTGGCAAGTTGACAAACTAGTGCACATGCCCAACTTTCTCACTTCATAACTCTCAGCTCACAAGGGCTATGGAAGAGTTCTATAACTTTTTTGAAAGCCCTCATGAAGCTCTACAACTTTAATGTTTTCATGATCTTTAGATTTCAAGTGGAACTAGGTTAAAAAGCCCTTCAAAGTTGGCTGAAAACAAGATTTGCAAGGCCAAAAGACTTAGAGATTTTCCAAGTGTTTTCCCCTCTTGTGATGTTTTTGATCATAACTCCCAATTTAATCATTTTTGCACATGGAACACTGTGAGACTTTTATAGGGCTTGTCAAGACCTTTCCAATGGGCCTTGAACCAACTCAATTGGATGTGTGGTTAGGGAGTTATGATCTTGCCCCTTTCAAAACCCTAATTTCCCGATTTCTCAGTTACTCCTCAATACTTAGTCCAATGATCATGAAACTTCATGGATAGGTGTAATATGTTACTAGGAACATTTTTTCTTCATACTTTGAGGTCAAATTCCTTATGTTTGAGGAGTTGACTTTTTGGTCAACCGAACGATCGATCGATGATTACCGAGTCGACTGTTGATGTTCCGGGTCTTCTGAGGCCTTGAAAATTCTTGAGTAGACTTCACTAAGTCATATGAACTTCATGGACAATGATCCCATCATTGGAACACTATTTAAATCAAAAGTCAAACTACGGTTGACTTTTCCTGATCGAAAACCCTAATCGGGTATCCTGAGCTGCACTGTCTTTAATCTTTGGGTAAAGACCTCAAATTGGATTCATACTTGATCCAATGGAGTATATTTGATGATGTGGAGACTTATTTCATGTAGAATCAATCCAATACATTGACTGATTAAACCATCGAAACCTCGATTCTTGACTGTACGGAACCCTAATTCACCTGTATCTTAACAAAGACAAACTGGAAATAGGTTAAGGTTAGATAATCAAATGAATATGATCCTAAAATGATGATTAAGATCTAAGGGGTCAAAATTTGGGGTGCAACAGATACTCATCTTTTAGGGTTATAGCATTTAAATCTCTAAAATCTATGCAAACCCTTAAAGTCCCATTTTTCTTAATA
Organism: Lathyrus sativus; assembly: GCA_963859935.3. Taxonomy (NCBI): domain Eukaryota; kingdom Viridiplantae; phylum Streptophyta; class Magnoliopsida; order Fabales; family Fabaceae; genus Lathyrus; species Lathyrus sativus. The sequence goes on along the minus strand of OZ012740.1, from coordinate 440,764,004 downwards.
ACTGGAACAACATTAGCAATCCATTCGACCTATCTGGTCGTATGAATGAATTTTCATCTCAGAAGTATTTCGACCCCCTCTTTGATTTTTGAGAGAACTTCAGGTGCAAAGCGCCTTGAAGTCTGCTTAATGGGCTTCTTCCCAGGCTTTATTGGAAACTTCGGTTCAACCAGATCTCTACTCGAACCAGGAATTTTATCGTAATCCCACGCGAAGCATTCTTTGAACTCCTTCAGCAGTTGAATTAATTCGACTCTGAGCTTTGGGTCAATGTTGGCGCTGATGTAGGTTGGCCTTTTTGTTCTCCCATATCCCAAGTCGAATTCTTCCGAAGGATCTTGTGCCAACATTTTGTTATTATTTGCTAGCAGATCCTTCTTAAAACCTAAAGGCTCATTGTCGTAGGTGTCATCTAGCCTTTGGCTTTGCACTTCGACTTGATCTTTGTCGGGTGGCTCTGGGTCTAAATCCTTCCCTGGACCTTTGAAGTGTTTTTCTTCAACTTTGGCTTCGGCAGCCATGTATTTTATGTCAGCATCTAAGGTCGCTTTTAATCTATTTTCATCTATATAAGCCAAAAGTTTCCTCAGTGCTTGTGATTAAGTCATAGTCACTGAATTCACTACCCTAACCCGTAGGTTGAATTCCATCTGTTCCAAAGGAAAAGTCTTCTTCGCCTATCACCTCCTTGTCCTAATGAAATCTGTGTGCCAAATGCAAGTACAACGAACAAAAGGCGTTATCTGCATGTGTAAAATTAAAACCTGTTGGGTTACAGGGCGCTATGTGGGCTTAGTTTTTATCAAAGTGTCGCCCACTTATATGGTTAACCTCATCCGTTTAATAGCTTTGGTCCACCTCAATATTTTTGACAATTCCATCACTTTGTCAGATGGATATTCTTTGGTGAAGTTATGATGGTACTGCACCTACCCTATATATTCACTCCCTTCCAAGGAGCAGGTTGTAGTTCGCCTTATATGCAATTACCATGAACATTGTTGGGCTGGTAATTTTGCCAACGGTCAAATCCACTTGAATGACTCCCATGGTTGTGCCCACCTTTCCTTTGTAATTTGAAAGGACCGTATTGTGGGGTTTTGTGTCGGAGTCACTTTTGCCAATCTTTTTTAACATATAATGCGGAATTAGGTTTATTGTTGCTCCTCCATCTACCAGTATCTTGTTGATACCAACGTTTTCTATTTTTCCTCTAATGATTAGATGCTTCAGGTGGTTCTTCACGACTTCGTTTGGTCTTTCAAAGAATGCATTTTGCTCCTCGACACAACCATTGTTCAAGATATAATAACATACTGGCCTTTGACTGGCCACCTCTTGTTCGACCTTATCTTATGGGTCTTCCAATTCCATCACCCTATCATACTTTCTGGGTAACACGGATACGACATTGCAGATAATGTCTAGCGATGGTTCTGATTCTGAATCGAAATCTCCTGTCATTATATCATCATCTGCAGGCATCTGGTCAGACTTCTCCCTTACATCTTCCTACTAGTCTGTGAACAACTTTCTTTCGACAGCTTTCTTCTCGACAGGTTTCTTGTCTTTGTTGTTATCCTCTTTAAATGGCATGTTGCTGTTAGACTCAACTTTCTCTTTTTCCGCAGCTTCCCTCTCAACTTTGCTCATCCTTTGTTGACATCTCCATTGAGATCTCGTCATTGGATTCTTTCCCTTATAGTTTTTTGAGCGCCATGCTGATTGCTTAGAAGCTTGGAACTCCCTCCGGTACGCTATCAAAGATCCTCTTTCAACTTTGAAATTTTGCCTTTTTTTTGCCATGTTCTCTTTTCTCGACTGGCCTCACCCATTTTCCCTTGGGGACATCAGAAGTGGGTTTGAGTGTTGATGGCCTATTCCCATGCACCCCTGGTCCATTTTGGTCATATATCCTTGGTGCTCCCTTTTTGTCGAAAACGCCATGGTTTTTTGAGTTCTTCCAGTTGTTTCTATCCCTTGCCCATCAAACCCGTTGGATGTTCTCTGCAGCTTTTGATCAAAGACAACACTACATCTAGGACACAGTATCACTTGAGAGTTCTTTCGCTAGAATCTATGAAGAAACTAAACCAGATTCTCTTCTTGTTTTGGATATGCCACTTTGGCATATTCTTCTTGTTTGAGAGCATATTTATCCACTTCCATCGCAGACTCTTGGGTCATCTATACCATGTTAACCCAAAGGTTGGTCCCTGCAGAGATATCTAATTCTTGAAGTTTCTTGCTAAGGCCTTTAGTAGCCTTAGTTTCTTTGTTGATTTGTATGAAACCATCAGTAGTCTCATACATTGCCATTACTTGGTTGGAACCTTCAATAGTTCCATCATCGAAGCCTTCAGCAGCTTCCTTCATGAAACCCTCAGTGCTTTCAATTTTAATGTCATCAGTGACTTTCTTAGCGAATCCCTTAGTAGTTTCTTTGTTGAAGTCTTCAATGACTTCGTAGTTAAAATTTTCGGCAACCTGGATGAAACCCTCAGTAGTTTCTTGATTAGACTCCTCACTAACTCTTCTAGTGAAGCCATCAGTAGCCTCAACCATTACAGCATCAATGGTGAAGTCATCAACCACTTCCACCAAGTTGACCATATATGGTTCTGAATAGTGCATATCAGCAACAGGAAGGGGATCGAAATCCACCTTCATCTGGTTTTTTGACTTATCAACAAACTTGAGTCTTCCCTCCTTGATGGCATTTTAAACGAAATCCCTGAAAAGAAAACATTGAGACGTTTTATAGCCAAGAAAATTATGATACTTACAAAAACCTCGCTTTTTTCTCTGCTCTAAAGGAGGCATTTTAGTGCCATGAGGCACTATCATCTGACCATCTTTGACTAATAAATCAAAGATTTCGTCACACTTGGTGACGTTGAAGGTATAGGTCCTTTTAGGAAACATATCGTTCTTCTCTGAATCGACTGGATTCTTTCCATTCGACAATGTTAAAACTTTACAGGTGTAAGGTGGGTATTGCTTTTATTCAGCAAGGTCAATTTCACTCTCGTCGAAGAAGGGGTATACACTAGTTCCTTGTTCATCTTCGTCGAACTCGACGTAGGCTACCATTTCCTTTCTATTATTGTTTACCCTAACTTTCTCAGCCTTCAGTCGTTCTACTTGTCGAACTCTGTCAGCCAACTGGGTCATATGTCTCAGGTATTTGGTATCCCATTTCTTCCTAATTGAGTAGCCGAGGCCACTGGCGGCCATTTCGACCAACTCATGTTCAGGCACTTGAGTAAAGCACCTTTCCTTAAGCAGTCGAAACCTATTGAGGTAACTGTCAATTGGCTCAGAGAACTTCCTCTTAATGCCAGCCAATTCTTTCAGGCTTATCTTCGATTGTCCCATATAGAATTGTTCATGAAACAATCTCTCCAATTGAGTCCAATTATGGATTGAATTCACCGACAGTGCTGTAAAACAAGTAATAGCATTTTTGGTGAGTGAACTTGGAAAATACTTCACTCTTAGGTTTTCATTATTGGCAATTTTGCCAGCCTTTATCAAGTATCTTGCCACATGCTCAATTGTGGGCTCGCTAATATCCCCATAAAACTTAGTAAATTTGGGGACTTTCCATCTAGGTGATAAATCTGACTACAAGATATATTCAGATAAAGGTGATGTATAATTTAGCCTATGAAAGCCAACATTTACCCCATTTCGGCCATAATCCTTTCGACCATGGCTGCTAGGTTATTATCTGCCGCTACATCTTCGCGTCTAACTTAATTGATTACTTCATCAACGTTATAGTTCCCATTTACCATTACTACCCTTGGTTCCCTCTAGATTAGTTGTTCAATTGTAGGAGGTTCGACCCTAGGTGGTTCGACTACTGCCCCTTGGTTTAGAACGTTCGCCTGGGGTATATTTGGTTGAACTTGGTTAATTGTAGGGTCTTCTTCTAAGTCCACCCCAGTATTCTATACTATCCATTCCCTCTAAGGTTGTCGAGGGGACTGTGGAACACCAAAGAAATCAACAATGCACATCATTTGTGCTGCCAGCTATTAGTTAGTTTGGGTAGTATTTTGGATTAAAGGATTGAATATAACTCCCATTTGTTGGGCAAGCATCTGGACCATCTCATGATTACTTTCGCCCATCTATTGCCTTATCACCGCTGCAGATTGGTTAGTGGTATTGGGCATCTGGGTAGGAAATCATGTCCTTAAGGTTTGGGCTAATTTGGCTCATATTATTGATGCCTGAACCAGATCCTTGAAATGGCGAAGTTACATTCACCCATGGTTCTGGGAACATTGATGACACATTATGTAAACTTGTCATCACTGATGTTGGCATGCCATAAGGTTGTTCGTATCCTATTTGAGGCATTGAGAACCCAGGCACATAAATCCTAAATGAATTATTTCCCACTAGATGGGGGGTCACTGGTGGACTCTGTGTTCCCACATAGGATAGAATAAGACCATTCTAAGCAATCAATTGCACAGGCATCGAATTTTTTGTAGAAGGTATGGCTTCAGACACTGACGTTGGAACCGTACTGCCCCCTATCGAAGAAGAATGGGTGGTTCTTCATTATTTTGGTTGTTTGGTGGATTTGGATTCATCATTCTCCTTGCGTGTCTTCTCCATGGTCTCTCTCTTCGTTATTTGTGGCTATTGTACCACTCCTAAGTCTCATGCAACAAAGTATGGAGAGATAAAAATGAAGAACTTAAATGTAAAAAAATTCTAGAAAAAGTAAAAAGAATACTTTTTAAACACAATAGCACTGTGCCACTGGGCGTACCAATTTGTTTACCGTGAAAATTGGTAAACAACCGCTGGTCTTCCAAAAAATTAGTTTACTTGCAGGATCAACCAGTAAATCCTGAGGACATAGCCATTGTATTAATGTAATTCTGGAAAATTGATGAACACTTCGACAACATTCATTTGTGTAAAAGATTGTTTTAATTATTATTGAAAAGATTAAACTTTGTAAGAGTTGATAAAGGAAATGCAATGAATAAAATAACTTCAAAGTAAAAAGTGTAGTAAAGAACAATTGATAAAATGAAAGTAAATTTCTATTGAATAAACTATGGAGTTTCAAACGTACATTTTTCGATAGTAACTTTTTTCTCACTTTAACTTGGATACTTTGAGTAAATTTTGAGTACAATATCAATTGAACACACATAAACCCTAATACTAAGACTCCTATATATAACACGTCAAAATAACTGTCTCCAACGAGCATTTCTCCAAAAGTTGACATGTTTCACTCTGCATGCCTTCACTATAGTTCTCCACATGTCTCCCTAGAGAAACGGATAAGGACAAAAGACAATTATCTATCCGTATTTTGAAATTCAAACTTCTGTTGAAAGAAGACTCAAAATCACCCCTTCGTCTAAGTGACCTTCTATACTTAAAAAATATTTCTCTGTTTTTGTCCAAGCACGTCTCCTTATGAGAACCCCTTCGACAGAACTTCATACTAGCTCTTGTCGAAGCCACCCATATTTAAGAAACTTTTAATTTTCACTTAGTTTCTCAAATGGGAACATGACGTCGAAATTTACAGTCGATAGTAGGCCAGAGGGTGTTGAAGTAAAATGTTAGGGAACTAACACATTCATCGACAACTTCTATGTGTCCACCGCCAGTGAAGTACAAGCCAAAAAAAAGAGAGTTAAGAAGAGCAGAAAGGGTGAAGAAAGTGATGTGTATCGTAATCCTTCATAGTAGAAGTATGTTGAGGGCTCGCAGGGGAGTCAAACTACAAAGAGATCATGCATGAAACAAAAAAGAAGTGAACCTTCAAGTATGTCGGGTCAAAGTCAATTGTTTATTGCATATTCGAGGCATTTTTACTTGTCTCAGTTTCCTGGTTGCTTGCATCCATACGTTGATGATATTGTTGATGTGGGTGACTATATAAATGGTGGTTTTCAAGCTATTGCAACTTTACTTGGATGTGGCGAAGAGTCGTGGTCGTTGGTCCGGACACAGTTAAATACTCAAGTTCATCAATACCGAAAATTGTTTTTCAAATTTTTCTATGACACGACCTCTGAAGTTAGGAATTCCTTAAAAGTAGAGCACTTGGGTGTGTAGGACCGAGAAAAATGGATAACGTTTCCTGATATGGGTTACCCTATTGCATGTAGGTACAATGTCGTGGTTGTCTTCCTGTCACAGAGACTGGACATTACCTTTTCCCCTCTTACCATAACTCCACCTATGTATACGAGCAGACATAAAATCATTATTGTTGGTTTTGTCAACGATAATCATTGGTTCAGATAAAGTTGAAACCTGATAGTCCATTGCCTTCTATCACTGACCGTCGGAGACAAAACTGTATAGAAGATGCAAAAGCATGAGAAAATGCATATGCAGGACGAATTAGGCACTGGAAGGATGAAGTTAGGAAGTCATCCTAATTTGTTATGTAATCTTATGGACAATATGTATTTATTATATGTGAAACCATTATGCAGACTGATGTGTCAAAAACATTAAAATTATTTATTTTTTGGAAATTCTTGATGCATACCGAAAATTTTGAAAATTTAAAATTTCTGAATGTTTTGGACAATTTACATAGATCTCATATTTTCTGGTCTAACTTCCTTGAAAATTTTGAAATTTTCTATATTAATTATCAGAAATTTCAAAAAAATTTATATATGTCTCATAAAAACGGTAGATCACAGTAAATTTTTTCAAATTTTCGGTATAATCACAAAATTTTTGATATAACACAGTTAATTTCATAATTTCTATAAATTATTTAGGATAAAAAGATAAATTCGCTAAAAATAAGAAGTGTGAGGTCTAAGTAATGGCTTGTTAAGTTAAATGCTCTAGTGATCCCTAGTCCATGATAGACATTGGGCCTGGCTTCTTTTTAGCCAATTTGGATTGACAATATACTAACCTTGTCCGAAAAATTATATTTGCAAACCAAATAAATCTCTATTATTATTATTATTATTATTATTATTATTATTATTATTATTTGCTCAGAACCCTGGAACGTGTGCAGGTCTCTACATTTTATTTATTGATGTCAGAATTTAAAATAATTTACCACATGAAGGAACTGACAAATCCACCAAAACTATGCTACCTCAAAGTCATAAAAGAAGTAATTAACAACTCAAAAAGTATACTACATGAAATAGTAGTAGTTAAAAATAAATAAAAGGAAACATCATAGATCTATATCTATATTCAACTCATTAACAAAATAACATGACTATAATTTATAATTCTAATAAATAAATAAAAAACAAAAATACAACAATATAATCAAAATTGAAACTCATGTAAACAACAAGGTATCCGCAAAAAAAAACACAACCATGTAATTTACCTACGAATCAAAATCAAAATCAAAATCGTCTTGTTCTTTCAGATTTGCACCTTGTTAGCACTATTGGAAATGCTACAGACTCTTCCTTTCTCTTCAATTCACCAACACTTTCAGACTCATTCATTCTTTCTCTCACTGAATCTTCAAGTTCTTTGAAAAACCTCAACCTAGAAACGGCCTGTTTCTCAGAAACTTGCTCTGTTTCTTTGTTCTTTATTGGAGAACCCCAAAACCTACTTGCTAATGAAGAAGAACTATAAGGTGCTGATTTGCATCTCGTAAGTAAGAGAGCATTTCTCGGTGGCGTAGAACAAAGAGAAGAAGCACAATCGTTAGAGTTTGAAACGAAAGCTTTAACTTTAACTGTTCTGTTTTCTTCTTCTTCATGTTGTTGTTGTTCTCTTTCTGATTCTTTCGATTTCGGCCCATTTTTCGTTGAACCTTTAGAGGCTTTTCCCTTTCTCCGAAACCAGTCATTTGTATGTGGGACCCACGGCCACCAGAACCGGCAGCGGCATTTAGTCGGAGCTTCGTCACCGGATATACCCTTTTTTGTGGGTTGTTTGGAGGGGCGTTTGACTCGAACTTGACCCATGCAAGTGACTTTTGGGGAAGAGGGTTCTTTGGTTTCAATGGAGGTAGTGTTCTTTTTCCTTAGGATTTGGAACATAGAGTTACTTGATTTTGGTTTTGATTTTGACCTTCCTCTGCTTCTGTTTCCTGCGTTCGTTCTTAAGAATCTCATCAATGGTGGTGGGAATTTATCGATTCTACTTGGACTAGAAATGGGTTTGGTAGTAGATAGCTTCATGGTGGGTTTGTTTGTTTGTACAGTAACCATTGGTGGAGAAAGGAAAGAGAAGATATAGATAGATATAGTACTATTATCTCTCTCTGTTTTCTGATAGTTGCACTTTTTGTGAAATATGGTACACTTGACTTTTTGTTGTTGTGTCATGTTATTTAGTGAAACGCATTGTTTGTAGATATGATGTGGGAACTGTCTTTCTTCTTTTTTTTCTTTTTTTAATTTCCTTGGCATGGCATGGATTGGTCAATTTGCTTGTAAAATTTATTTTTGATGTAAGGTTCTCCTTGCCCAACCTCTTTGAGGTACTTGTTTTTCTTTTATTTGTCTCGGATGGTTGTAATATCTAGCATATTTACAATAAATATATTTTGTAATAACAAATGTTCTGTTAAATTAAGACTAGTATTTAGTCAAATAGGGAATTAATATTTAAATGTATCTTATTTGTTTAAGAATCATAAATAGTTAATAACAAAAGTAAAATGGAACTTAGGAGCGGTGAAACAAGTTTTTAATATAATAGAGTTTTTGATATAATAGAGTTGATTAAATTCGTAAGATTAACACTTTAATGTTTAAGTCAATAAATAAAAAAAGAAATAGCGTAAGTGTGAGAATGAAAAAATACATGAGTTTTAGCGCATGAACATCTTTATATAGAAAACTCGATTAGAATCTGATATGACCTGATCAGAAGGAGATCGCTGACTGCCACGTGTCGTCGACTTGCTGTCTGTTCACCGGTGTTGAAGAAGAGGAGGGGGATGTACCTGCAAGACACTCCGATGCTAAAGTAAGCGTATGGGCAGAGTGATCACAAGTACAGAAAAGGGGTAAGAATCGAATTACCTAACCCTCTTGTGAAAGAGGGTATTTATAAAGAGACCCCAGCGTTGGGCCAACGGTCACTTGTGTTGGGCTGGATTGTCAGGCCCAACCTAGGTGACTGCTAGGGCTTACATGGCGTAGTGAAGACCAGGATGTGGTCTTCGCCCTAGTCCAACAGTCTCGTGATCTCCGGAAAGTGGGTTTGACATGCTCTTTCGGAGGTGGGCAGTTGGTCGGTGACGTGTCCCCGCAGAGGGGGGCACGTGGAGAACGTGTGAAGGACACGTTGTCCTGCCCGAGGACATGTCTCTTTGTCGAGGAGCAGGTGAAGAAGTTGCGCGCGTCGAAGGTCGATGCTCTTCCGAAGACGCGGGTTGGCCAGCTGGTCGGGCAGGCTTCCGCTGATCAGGATGGCAGGGGATCCTCGTCTCCTCCCAACAGTCGGTCGCCCACATCCCAGGGGGCCCCGAAGAGGCCCAGGGTTCAGGAGGTGGAAACAGTGGTCGACTTATCAGCGGACTCCGCCGAGGAAGGTTACTCCATCGCGCCCTGCCATCAGCACCCTGGTTATTTCCACGGGGCCAGGTCGTCCAGTATTCTAGCCGGAGAGGCGAAGGCGGTCCTAAGTGCGGACCGGGCTACGCGTAGGCAGGTCCTGACGGAGGATTTGTCTGCCTTGATGCAGACCTTCACCACGGCGATGGTTCTGAGCAAGGAGAGCTGCTCGGCCGTCGAGCTGTCTAAGCTGCAGGGGGACCTCGCTTTCACGCAGTCTCGTTTGAACAAGGCCGTCGAGGATCTGGAGCTGAACCGGGGAAGGGTGACTCAACTTACCGAAGAGCTGGAGAAGAGTCAGGGGGAGACCGCCAGTGAGCGCAAGAGGGGGGATAGCGCTGAGGAGTGGTTGAAGGCCCCTAAGGAGGAAGTGCGGGCACTGAAGGCTCGCGTGGAGAAGATGGAGGGTGGCCTTCGTCCTGCTGACGATGAGACCGACGAAGATAGGCAGATGGTTACCCGGGCTGATCTGCTCGCCAAGATACGGGTGCTGGAAGGTGACTTCCTGGAGGCTTTCGCAGCGGGTTTCAATGGTGCTGTCGCGCAGCTTAAGGTGGTGAACTCTGGAGTTTCCCTGGTCGAGGACGGCATCGGGCCCTTTCACGAGATAATCGATGGTCGGGTGGTTGACCCCAGCGCTGAGGAGGCTGGTCCCGTTGTCCATCCCGTTGATCCTGAGGTGGAGGAGGAAGAAGGAGCATAGATTAATTCCGGGCCTGCGTGCCCGCGTATTCTGGCCTGCGTGCCAAACAATTTGTATAATTTTCTAAGTGTTTTCTTTACCAGGCCTGCTTGCCCTTCTTGGCGATGTAATATTAACTTCTGGGCTGGTGCCCGCTTTTATATGATATGCTTTTGGAAATTTGTTTAAGTGTGTGCTTTGTTTTGTTTTTGCGCGGTGTTATGCTCGTTTTATTTCTGCACTTTTGTATGCTCGAAATATGTGCTTGTATGTTTGAAACGCCAGTTTGTTATGCCTTTGGGCCCGTCCGAGGTGGTAGCTCGACGATAATTATTCCCGGTAGTGTGGAGAACTAGTCGGTTGACCGGTTTTGTTACCTGGCCGTTTCAGGGGTAGTTTATCCCCGCGGCGTGAACGTCCCATCGCGAGCTGGGTGTCCTGCCGATTCTGGTACAGCGATGGAGAGTCTCGATCGAGGGGTATACCGTCGAGCAGAGCCTTCTGCCTGCACACACAAAGGCAAGGCTTGTTGTTTTGTTGGTCTGTAGGAGACTCGAGGAGCTGCGGTGGTACCATGGCGCCCCCCTGTGGTCGCGACGCCTGGGCGTCACGGGCAGTGCTTAACTGTAGTACCATTTCAGCTTCTCAGTGTTCCATGGTCGAGCTAGTTGTTCCCCGTGTAGGTTTTCGAGGTAATAGGCCCCGTGCTCCGTCTTGTCGCGAACACGATATGGGCCTTCCCAACTCGCGGCTAGTTTGCCTTCGTGGGAGTCTTTCTGGTTTCTTTGCAAGACTAAGTCTCTGATTTGAAACTCGCGTTTCAGGACTCTGCTGTCGTGGCGAAGTGCTACCTGCTATTTCAGTCGGGTTTCGCGAAGAGCTTCCCCCGACCGAATTTCTTCGACTAGGTCGAGTTCTTCTCGGAAGGCGTCATCGTTGTCTTCAGCCTCTAGGGGAGCCTCGGTTCGTCTGGACAACTCTCGTATCTCGACCGAGATCACCGCCTCGATTCTGTATATGAGGCGAAATGGTGTTTCCCCCGTGGTTGAGTGAGGCGTAGTTCGGTATGCCCATAGGACGCTGTGGAGTTCCTCGACCCATGCCCTATTGGTGTCGCCGAGTCTTCGCTTTAGTCCTCTGAGTATCACCTTGTTCGCGAATTCGGCTTGGCCGTTCGTCTGAGGATGTTCGACCGAGGTGAAGTGATGCTTGGTCCCGAGTTTGGTGACGAAGTCCCGAAAATTTTTGTCGGTGAACTGCGTGCCGTTGTCGGTGCCGATGGCGAGTGGGACACCAAATCTTGCGAGGATATTTCTTTTGTAGAATCAGAGTATATTGTGGGCTGTGATTTTGGCAAGGGCTTCGGCCTCAATCCATTTGGTGAAGTAGCCGACGCCCACGATCAGGTACTTGTTCCGATACGAGCCTAATGTGAAGGGACCGAGGATGTCCATCCCTCACCAGGAAAATGGCCAAGGGGAGGAGAGGGATTTGAGCTCGCTCGGTGAGGCGAGGTGCATGTCCCCGTGTCGCTGGCATCTGTCGCATTTCTTGACGTGCTCTCGTGCGTCCTCTTGCATCGATGGCCAGTAGTATCCTGCTCGTAGGGCCTTTCTCGCCAGGGATCTTCCCTCGAGGTGCTGCGTGTTGATTCCCTCATGGATTTCCTCCAAAACGGAAACAGCCTGAGAGGTGTAAACGCATTTGAGGAAGGGGACCGCGAAGCCTCTGCGGTATAATTTGTCTTCGAGAAGGACGTACGAGCAGGATCGTCGTTTGATCGTGTTGGCCTCTTTGGGGTCGGCGGGGAGGCGACCTATGTTGAGGTAGGCGTGCATCGGCGTCATCCAACAGTTGATATCTCCTATGGCGTTGACATTGAGAAGTGCATCAGCCTTTTTCGTGCTCGGCTACGATAGGATCTCCTGGATGACCGACTTGTGTCCGCCCCTCTTTTTGGTGCTTGCTAGTTTTGAGAGAATATCTGCTCGAGTGTTTTGTTCGCGTGGAACGTGTTGAACCTCCGCGGAGTCAAAGATTTGCATTTTTTCTATAATGAGTGCCAGGTATTCGGCGAGGTTATCGTTTTTTGCCTGATATTTCCCCCGTACTTGTGAGGCGACCAGCTGGGAGTCCGTGTAGATTCTTATTTCTTTGGCCCCGAGGTCTGATGCCAAGCGGAGCCCGGCCAGGAACGCCTCATACTCGGCTTGGTTGTTTGTCATCGGGAAGGCCAGTGTTAGAGAGACTTCTATGATGGTGCCTTCTTCTTTATTGAGGATGATGCCCGCGCCGCTGCCCGTGGAGTTTGAGGAGCCATCGACGAAGATAGTCCATTTGTGGCTCCCTGTGATAGGGTCTGGCGAGGGGGTCATCTCGGCGACGAAGTCGGCCAGGACTTGAGCTTTGAGGGCCTTCCTTCCTTCGTAGACGATGTCGAACTCAGATAGTTCTAAGGACCACTTTAGCATTCGTCCAGCCATGTCTGGTCGGCCGAGGAGAGGCCTGACTGGCTGGTCGGTTCTGAGCACAATGGTGTGGGCCAAGAAGTAATGTCGGAGGCGTCATGCAGCGCTGATGAGGGCCAAAGCGACCTTTTCAATCTGTTGGTATCTTACTTCGGGACCATGGAGGGCTTTGCTCGTGAAGTAGATTGGCTTTTGCCCTTTGTGAATTTCCCTTATCAGTACGGTGCTGACGGCCTCGTTAGCCACGACCAGGTATAGGGTTTCTCCAGCTTCGGGTCGCGTCAACACGGGTGGTTCGGACAGGACGCGTTTGAGGTGATGGAGGGCTTGCTTGCATTCCTCTGTCCATTCGAATGTGGCCTCTTTTCTGAGCAATTTGAAGAAAGGGAGGGCGTGTTGTGCGGACTTGGCGATGAATCGGGAAAGCGAGGTGAGTACGCCGTTGAGGGATTGTATAGATTTCTTCGAGGTGGGCGTGGTGGTTTCTAAAAATGCACGACACTTGTCCGGATTTGCTTCGATCCCACGCTCGGTTAAGTAGAAGCCGAGGAATTTTCTTGCGCGGACCCCGAAGGTACGTTTCTCCGGGTTGAAGTGCATTATGCATTTCCTCGCTGTGTCGAAGACCTTTCTGAGATGGACCGTATGGTCGACTTCCGTGTAGGACTTGACTATCATGTCATCCATATACACCTCGAGCATGTCGCCAATCTCTCCCCGGAAGACTTTGTTCATCATTCGTTGGTATGTGGCACCGACGTTCTTTAGGCTGAAGGGCATTATGTTATAGTAATAGTTGTCCGACTCCGTCATGAAGGCCGTGCTTTATTTGTTGCGTTCGACCATGGGGATCTGGTTGTACCCAGAGTACGCGTCCATAAAGGACAAGAGTTTGAAGCTCGCCGAGTTGTCGACGAGCTTGTCGATGTTGGGGAGGGGGTAGGCGTCCTTAGGGCATGCCCGATTGAGATAGGTGTAGTCAATGCACATGCGCCATTTTCCATTACTCTTTTTAACAAGTACAACATTGGATAGCCGGGTTGAATACCGGGCTTCCGAAATAAAGTTTGCCTCTAGGAGGTCTTTTACAGCTTTTTCAGCCGCCACCGGATTTTCGGGGGACTGTCTACGCCTACGTTGTACTACGGCCTTGGCGGTCGGGTTGATGGATTGCTGGTGGCAGGCGACCTCGGGGTCGAGTCCGAGCATTTCCGCGGCGCTCCAAGCGAAGAGATCAGTGTTCTCGCGGAGGCAGGCCTTCAGTTGTTTCCTCGCAAGGTCGGGGAGTCCTGCTCCGATCTTCACGGTTCTCGTCTCATCGTCCCCGAGGGTCACAATCTCGAAGTCACCGTCTAGGATGGGGCGCGTTGGATGGGTGGGCTGCCCGTTGGGTGTGGAAGCGTCGTTGGCTTCGTCTTCGCGGTCAGACTCTTCAGTGAAGCGGCTGTCAAGGTCTACTGAGCCGACGAGCTCCTTGGGTTCACTCTTCGGAGTCGTGGTGGGCGCTGCTTTTTTGGTTGTCGAGGCGATAATACTTAGGCCTTTCAGCGCGGCCTCGAAGCATCTCCAAGCAGCCTCGATGTCACCATTTAAGGTGACCACGACTCCCCGCCTTGTGTAGTACTTCATTTTTAGGTGGGCGGTGGAGGGCACCGCGGTGAGTTCTGCCATGGTCATCCTGCCCAGGATACAGTTGTAGAGGGACGAGCATTCGATGACCAGGAAGCGGATATTGACCTCCCTGGTGTTACACCCTAAAATTTGCTCAACCTTATTCACTTGGTTTATGTTTCAACATCATTAGCATTTGCATATAGAGTCATGTATATAGACTAATCATCTGCATAGCATAAGCATAGCAAGTCATTCAACAGGGGACCAATCATTATTCTCATCTCTAGAGGCCTATCAAAAGGTTATTATTCAAATTCAATCTCATTCAAGTCATCAGAAAGAATTGGGAAGCTACCAAGTCAATAGATCAAGCAAGTGCATCCATCTCCTATCTGGGGGTATCTGAGGATCAACAAGTAAGTGTGAGCTGTGGGCTGAGTATGGGGAGTATCTAGACATCTTGGAGGACTTAGAAAGTCATTTGGAGAAGGAGACAAGTTGTTGATGGGACCACAAGAATTGCAGTTGAAGACAGTCAATTAGGGTTTCATCTGGGTCAACCCTAGGTCAACTGACTGATTGAAAGGCATTAAGGGCTATTGGAGAGATGTGGGGTCATCATTTGACATGGAGAATAAGGATATGGTGTTGTGCCAAGAATAAATAAAAAGAAATCAAGAAGAAGAGGAGTTTCTAAATTAGGGTTTCTGTGTAAAATCCCCTGATTTAGGTCAAATTTCCAAGTAAGATAAGTCAAAATGCAAGCTTCAAATGGCTTCTTGGCCAACATGAAACTTGTAGAGGATCTCAAGACCTTTAATTTGAGTGGTGGAAGACATCAAGGAGATTTATAGAACTCAAGTTATGGTCCTTGCAAGTTACAGGTCATCTGAGGTATCTGAAATTTTGTCTGTGAAAGTGACTTGACTTCCAAGCAATTTTTACCTCTCAAGGAGATTTCAAATGAATTTATGGTCAACATAAGAATTGTTCCTTATTGTCTTAGCTTTCTAGAATGGTATAGTATGCCTTCATATGATGTGTGGAACTCAACTTATGGTCTTGGCAAGCAAAGGGTATTTTGGTCATTTGTGAATTACAGGTCATTTTAACCCATGTCCAAAACTCATACAAGGAGGCCTCAAATAAAAAAACTTACAACATCAAACTTGCTCCAAATGACATTTTGAGTCTAGAAAAGTGACCATGAGAGATTGGAAATGTCCATAGCACAAGGTTTCAAAATTGTTGAATTTAATGAAGAAAAATGGCTTAAAAAATGAGATTTTTCATATCTTGGCCAAATGATGCAAAATTATAGGTCATTTTGAATGGAAAGGGCATTTTAAAGACATTGGCTAAAGTGGAATTTTGAGTTTAGTTCATAATTTGATAGTTATCCATGGTTGCTTGAATTGAAAGTTACATAATCAACATCCAAGGGAATTTGCACAAGGGAAACTTCTCCAAGCTTCTAGGAAGTTCTAATCCCATCTATATATTCATGCAAGTTGGTTCATGCAAGGGTTGGTGCTCCCATTTGCTCAAAACCTCAATTTTCATTCATTTTCCCATTCTTGCATAAGCTTCTCAAACTCCCTCAATTTCTCACCAATCTTCACTATTCTTGATTGAGTCTTCATCATCATCACACAAGGATCAGAATCCACACTTTCATTTGTCAAATTGAGGAAGGAATTGAACCATTCACCATTATCATTCAAGAAGCATGAACTTTGGAAGTGAGTGATTCAAGGCCTTAGAACCACATTTGTTGCATACAGAAGTAATCACCAAGCCTACTGATCACATTCTCTTCATCACAAGCAGTTGATTTGAAGATCTCAGCACCTGTATCAAGGAATTACACCAGGTTTGTTTTCTCTTCGTATAGCATGAATTAGTTAGGGTTAATAGGTTTTGATAGTGTAGAACGGTTAAGGTAGGGTAGAGGATGGTTTTGGATGAATTTGAGAAGATTTCATGAAGTTTGAGCGGGATGTGTTAATTCTGTTGAGGCTCTTAACTCTTGGATTAAGGCACGAGAATGTTAGTAGAGTAGCATGCTATGATCATGAGGAAGTGTAGATAAGTTTAGGATGAATTTTGTGGAGAATTGGAGAGGTTTCATATCAGGTATTAATGGTGATTTCCCTCTGTTCCACCTATCGAATTAGCTGATTGTTTGAGTTTCAAGGTAAACTATGGTTACAGACTTGTAGAGGGAAAGAAATGGAGGAATTTTGCTTTTCACATCGTGTGTTTTCATGGCGTGTGGAGGGAGAACAGAGGGAGAGAAGATCATGCATGGTTAGGGTTTTCTGAAACCCTAGGAGAGCTCAAGGTAGAAGACAATGGCTAGACCACACGATCCCAGCTTGACCTTTGACTAGAATTCCCATCCAACGGTCCACGTGCACTCTGAGAAACGGAGGGAAATTTCAAAAGATGAAACGCACCGTTTCATTTAAGTAGGGGAATTGGGCTCTGATGACTATTGGCACCCCCACACGCGCGAGGCCCAAATGTTTGAACTGGATTTCCTTACTTTTCTCACCCCTCCCCATTTATTCATTATATTTTCTTTTATTTTCTTTTCATTTTTCATTCATTTTTAAAAATTCATAATAAATGGAAAAAACATTATTTTTAATTCATTCTTTTTGCATATTTTTCTTTAGGATGTCTAGAAAATTATAAAAAATACAAATTGCATTTTATTTTTTATTTGATATTTTTCCCATATTTTCTAAATAAATAACATTTTACATAATTTCATTTCATACATGATTTTGTTATTTTTTGTTCTATTAATTGCTTCAATATTTTTTGCCCATTTTTTTTAGGTTGTTTAGGTTAGACATTAAACTTGTAGATACAATTTAGTTCCCATTTTTAGAAATTAATTTTAGGTGTTTAGTTTAGGTGTGAATAATATGAACAAACTAGGGTTTTAGGTGATGACTTAGGAGAATCAATTCATTTCCCTTAGGACTTAGGGTTTGAATAGTTTAGCTATGGGACTATAGGGGCTATGGGTAGTTATTAGATCCCCTTAGAAAAGTCAGGATTCCCCTACTGCTATTACTGTACTGTATATATCTGATTGACTGGTGTGGTGTGCCCTCTGGGGATTATTGCTTGTCTGTGTGGGTATTGGGATTGTCTGGGGACTTGGGAGAGCTGAAGACTTGAGAAGATGAAACCATTGGAGATCCAGAGATTGAAGATCAACTTCCAGGGTTGAAGAAGAGATTCTTGCTAGCAGATGCTGAGGAGATTAGGGTTTAGGAGCTAGGCAGAGCTCTAGATTAGAAAGCTTGTTTCTCAAACATGGATTGCCTTGTCTGCATCCATTCTTCTCTGTGATTCAGAGTCTCTCTAAGACACTCACCCCCTTCCTTTGGAAGGCTTGGTGATAGTGTCTAAGAGATAGAACTCTTGAGAGAAAATGTCTTTTGTGTTAGAAGCAGTCTGTTCACCACCTTTGGTAGTCAACTGATTGCTTAACACCCATTCACTCTTGTGACTAATCCCTCATCCTGGAGGTTTGAGCTTGAAGAAAAGCCATTGCAGATAGAAGACTGATGATCAAAGCCCTTATCTGAAGGCCATGAAGATGGAGATTGATGCTTGTTGAAGCCTGTAACTGATTGGAGCTTACTTGGAGCCAGATGTTGATTCAGAGCTGCTGATGCTGTTTCTTTTGCTGTTGTGTTTCATTTCTGATGTATTGATTGGTTTCCCTGACTGTATTGTTTGCTGTTTACCCTGCTGGGTTGAAATTGAAGCCTGTTCACTTTCGCCTATTGTTTTCTAGGTTCGAGGTTGAGTGGGACTCCCTTGCCTCGCTTGTACTGTTGCATCCATGCATTTTACTGCTTTATTATATCTGTTATTGTTTCTGTTTCTGCCTATCCCGTAGGATCTCTGTTTCTCTCTGTGCAAGAGAGGAGCATGATAGACACTAGGTCTTAACCCATGCATGATAACATTAGGTTAGTTTGTTTCCCTTCGCGACCGTAGGTTAGAGTTCTGTCTCTTTCTTTCTCAAAACAAACAGAAAAACACATAAAGATTTCAAACACAATAAAAGACACTTCTTCCGTAAAAGAATGTGAGCTCATCAAAACATCATTTTTGTCCGCTTGGACTGTTGATCAGAAAACCTTTTTCAGAAGGAATAAAATCAACCAAGACAAGCTTATGTCGTACGTGGCCCGAACTACGTTTGCTCTGATCTTCCATGCTGTGTGGAAGTACGTAGGCATAGGATGCGATATCCTAGCGAGCAACCTTCCCCTCCTTTCCCGTAGGTAGGCGAACTACGTTGACTCTGATTTCTCGTTCCAGGCGGGAATACGTAGGCATAAAGTGCGATACTTTGCCGAGTCATTTTTATTTTCATTTTATTTTCTTTTTAACCCTTGACCTATAGTTTAGATAGAATAACAATCCATACCTGAAAACAAGCGTGGATCCCGTCGAGTACGACGGACGTGAGGGGTGCTAATACCTTCCCCTTGCGTAACCGACTCCCGAATCCAGGTTTTGGTTGCGATGACCATACCTTTCCCGTGTTGTGCGAGGTTTACTCTGAGCGTTTCCTTTCCCTCCCGTGGGATAAATAACGCACGGTGGCGACTCTTCTGTTCAGCCGGCGCCGATTTTCGCAGTAGCGACAGCTGGCGACTCTGCTGGGGATCCAACGTCCCCTAGCTGCTAAGGACTGCGATGGTTCTTATGCATTTGGGATCCAACGTCCCTTGAGAGAGTCAATCCTAACGCTTGTTTTCCCGTCGAGGATTTTGTATGGAGTTATTTTATATTTCTAACCTTGTATTTTCAGCTTTATATATTGATTATTGTTGCTGTATCTGGGGTGTGACGGGTGTTCTGATATTGAGAGATAAGCCGGACCTGGGCTTGAGTGCACCTAGAATTAGAGTAGAAATTAGTGGGCGCCCGCTTGCTTTGCTTGCTTTGGTGTCCCATGAAATCTACACTCAGACGAGGTTCCTCTGGTTGGCCTCCTGCCCCTTCCTTTGGTTGGCGTGGGTTGCCGGTTAGTTGGATTGTCGACTCTGGGGACCGATCATTTGGAAGTTGGCTAAGTGAGGCTTCTTCAGGAATTGATGATGCCACTCCTTCTGGGAATCGTATCATCAACCCTGAAAGTCTGTGACGCCGACGACCGCATAGGATGCCGTATCTTGTGCCAGTTATAGGGCCACCCACCTGTGAGGGGATTCAGGGTTATGCAGGTAACTAGACCTTCAGACCACCGGTTTGTTGATCAGGATCTTGGATATTTATGGAGGGTTCTAAGGTCTGTCAGAGACCAGTTGGTGTGTTCCGAGGGCTGTCAGAGACTATTTGGAGATGTGTTCTGAGGTCTGTCAGAGACCAGTCGGGGATATGATCTGAGGTCTGCCAGAGACCATTCAGGTTATGATTATGGGGTCTATCAGAGACCAATATTGGAGCTTTGTTTGAGGTATATCTGAGACCAGGGCTTAAGGACTTCTGGATGGTCTATCTGAGACCTTTCTTGATTGGGTTCAGGCTATTCAGCTACAGCTTTGGTCCCTGTTGCATGTTACTTGCATTGCATCACTGCATATCCATTACCATTTGCATTTCACTAACGTGTGTCTGTGCTGCAGGTGCATTTGCATTTCCCTAGTTCTAGTGTCCGGATTTCTGAGTGTTTGATCATGACTAGCTTAAGGAGAACGGTTGCTTACAAATTGCCTACGCCTGATATTGTTCCTCTACTTGGGTTGATCTCTCTTGCTGATGAGGGTGTTCGTAGGAGCTTCCGGATGAGCTATGGTAGACTATTGAGATTGGTGTGTAAACCTATAGAGGCAGAGTTAGATGGGTTATATGCTTTAATGCAATTCTATGACCCTGCTTTGAGGTGCTTTACGTTCTCTGACTTTATTATGGGACCAACCCTGGAGGAATACGCTGAGTATGTTGAGCTGCCCGTGCAGAACCAGGTTCCATTCTTTCATTATGACGCCAAACCCAAGCCGGAAGGTTTGGCAAAAGCCTTGCATATTGATGCTTCTGAACTTGTGACTACTGTTTCCCGTGTAGTTCCAGGCTTCTCACTTCAGTTCTTAGTTGGTAAAGCCCAAGAGTATGCCAAGAGCGGGTGCTGGGTTGCTTTCAATGCTGTGTTGGCCTTGTGCATTTATGGCATAGTCTTGTTTCCCAATATACCGGATTTTGTGGACTTCGATGCTTTCTACTTGTTTGCCGCTGGTAATCCTGTACCCACCTTACTCGGGGATCTCTATCACTCACTGCATTACAAGAATGAGAAAGGGAGAGGAAAGAATGTTCACCTTTGTGTACCCTTGCTGAGTATGTGGTTTGAAAGTCACCTTCCTAAGAGAAGAGCTGTTGCAAAGACTACAGTTCCAGTTGGTTGGCCAGAGCGCCTGATGAGGCTGTCGTCGGAAGATATGGAATGGTTTGATCGAGACCTGTTGGGATCTGAGCTCATCTTCAGTTGTTCTGGGTACCCTAATGTGCCGTTGATAGGAAGAAAAGGGTGTATCAATTACAACCCTTCTCTATTCATTCGTCAGTTCGGATATGCGCTGAAGAACCCGCCAAAGGAGGAGGAAGTACAGGAATCTCTGTACTTCACCGGAGACGTGAAGGGGGAGTTATTGGCCAAGTTGCAGCATGCCTGGACACGTATTAACCGCAGAGGGAAGCCGTTGTTAGGAAAGAATGACTGTCAGGCCTATACACCATATAGAGTTTGGGTCCAGGAGAGAGCAAGTCAGTTGCGGATGCCATTCCCAGATGTACCAATCCTTGTTCCTATTCCGGTAGCAGAGCCAACTACTGTTTCTAAGGAAGCCTATGAGCAAATTGTGAGAGAAAAAGAAGCCTTGATGAAGATCAACGAAGGGTTAGAGCAAGAGCTAGCTCAGGTACGCGGTGAGAAAAACAAGGTCGTATATGCTTTCCAACAACAAATCGAGCTGTTAAACAGGTTAGGGGCTGAGTTGACTGAGGAAAAGAAGAAGCGCGAACGTCTGGGGCAAGAGTTCAGAAGTTCCCACGACATGCTTGAATCCAAGAAAAAGGCGCTTGACATCGCTCACCGAGAGATCTCTTCTTGCAATAAGACTTGGAATGCTACACTCACCAACAACAAGAAGAGGGAAGATAAGCTAAAGCAGCAAATCTCCGACCTCGAAGAGAAGTTGAAGTCTAGCATCAAGAAGTGTGAGGAAGAAGTGATGACCCGGTATAGTGTCCAGCATGCACTGAACAAGGCAATCAAATGCAGAGATGAAGCGGTGTCCCAAAAGCGAAAATTAGAAGATTGCTTCGGAGAAGCGACATGGGAAGAAACTGCTGAAGACGTGCGCCGTGTTCTTAAGAAGAGAAACCAACTTGTTGAAGGGCTGCTTGATCGACCAAGTCATCCAGAGACCAAGAAGTTGATAGAAGAGTATCAGACTTTTGGGAAGATTTGATCATTTCATGTAGTAACTTGTATGCTTTATTTGCATAGTGCTGACCATCACCAGGATTGTTGGTTGAGGTCATGCCTTCTTGTTGTACTCTCAGCGACATTGTATTCTGGTTTCCTTAGCAATATATGAGGCTTTCTATGATTCAGCTCCGATATTCCTATTGTCAGCACTGTCACTGCACTGGCACCTTCACACTAGAACTGGGGGAATGAACTTCCCTAATGCACAGACACATTGCATTGCATTCATATTCATATTGCATTGCAGGTAATCCTTGAATAAGTGTCTTATTTCCTGCTCTGTACCAGGTACTTTCCAGGATTGCAGATCAACACCCGCACCGCTATTCTACTCGCACCAACTGTCGAAGAATCATGGATCAAATGCAGAACGAGATGCAAGATGTGCGCGAGAAGCTCACTCTCTTTATGCAGACCATGGAGGCTATTGCAAAGGGTCAGGAGAATTTGCAGGCCATGGTCCAGCCTCTGTTGGCCCGAAATGCTGGTCACGGTAACGAGGATCATCAGTCTGTACGGGTCGATACTGTTCATGGAGACGGCACTCCCACGCCAGTGGCTCCACCTGTAGTCAATATACCTGCTGCTAATGTCAACAACGCTACCGCTGCTGTGAATGGTAACGTCGGAGTTGGGAATGAGACTGCTGTCCATAACGTTGGGTTGGGTGATGTCAATTTGGGAGATAACATGGGAGGCAATGGCTTCGTCAATGCTGGATTCGGATTCAATGATCAGGGATTCGATAATGCGGGAAAATATGGCTTTAATGCTCAGGGCTTTGGGCAGGACGGTTATGGTGCGACCAACCAGGGTTACGGAGGTTTTGGAAATGGAAACGGAGCTGGATTTATGGCTTTTGGTCCTGCTGGAGGAGTTCAAGGGTACGGCAACAGAGGCCGAGGTCCCGGGATGAATCAGATCAGAGCTGGACGTAATAATGGATATGATGGGTATGGAGCTGGAAATGGTATGTGGCAAGAAGATCAGCAGGAGGACGCTTTCTCCGGCGGAGGTTTCGAAGGGCCGATGGATGACTCCCAGAAGATCAGAATGCTGGAAGAGCAGATGAGGGGAGTCCTGAACCAAAGTGCTGTGGGTTTGGACATGGCAACAATGGGGCTGGTACCTGGCTTGAGGGTGCCAATTAAATTCAAAGCTCCTGCGTTTGATAAGTATAAAGGGGACACATGTCCGAAAGTGCATGTACGAGCTTATTACAGAAAGATGTCTGCATACTCAACTGATGAAAGAATGCTAATGCATTTCTTTCAAGATAGTCTGTCGGGTCCTTCCCTAGAGTGGTACATGGGGTTGGAGCCAACCGATATCAAGACATGGAAGCAATTGGCGGAGGCGTTTGTAGCTCACTACAAGTATAATAGCGATTTGGCGCCCAATCGAGTCCAATTGGCCGGGCTGTCTCAGAAGAAGGGGGAGAGCTTTAAAGAGTACGCGCAAAGGTGGCGCGATATGGCTGCCAGGGTCCGTCCTCCTGTGGAAGATAAAGAAATGAATGACATGTTTGTCGGCACATTCACAGGTCTGTTTCATGATATGCTGTTTCACACATCCCTGGCCAGTTTTTCAGACCTAATTTTGATGGGAGAAAAGATTGAGCGTAACATTAAGCAAGGAAAGTTCCAGGTTGAGGAATCGACTGCATCTGGCAGTAATAGGAAAGCTTTTGGTGGGCGCCGTCAGGGCGAGGCTAGCGCAGTATTTGGAGGCCGAGGCCGAGGCAGGGGACGAAACCAATATCGTCAGCCGCAGCAGGTGGCGAGTGTTACTATCCCGTATCAGCAACAACCACTTCAGCAACAACAACCGTCGCAGCAGCAGCCAATGCAGCAGCAGCAGCCTCAGCAAGGGGCACAGCAGGCCCAGTGAAGATTCCAGGGTGGCAAACCAAGAAGAGTGTTTGAGAAGCCTCCTTCAACATATGCTGATCTATTGCAGACATTGTTGGGATTGAACTTGGTAGAGAAGAGAACTCTGGCACCGATAACGGGAGCTCCCCCGTTCGGTTACGATGCAAGCAGGCACTGTGAGTTCCATTCTGGGGCTCCGGGCCACGATATAGAAGGTTGCCATGCTTTTAAGCATGTTGTGCAGGATCTTTTGGACAATAAGACTATCAATTTCGGAACGGCAGGTCCGAATATAGTGCAGAAGCCCATGCCTAATCATGGGGCAAACGCCATTCTGACTGAGGAAGGGTTGAATCTGATTATGAATGTTGAAGATTTAAAGACGCCGCTGAGCGAGATAAAAAGCCGACTATTGCAAGGGGGTGTTTATCCAGGATGTGACGAATATTGCTTAGAATGTTGGACCCTAGCTGGGGGGTGTGATGATTTGAAGAAAGGCATTCAGGCTTTAATTGATGAAGGCATATTGCAGTTTGACCGAGCAGCAGCTGAAGAGCCCACAGGAGCAGTAGCACAGGATCAGACTGATGTGGCCACTGTAACAATTCCTCGAAAGACAATCACTATCGCAGCACCAGCTCAGCGCCCACCGATCACCATAACTAAGGCCGAGCCGATCCCGTACGAGAACACGAAAGCAGTCCCATGGTCATATGGGTTGGAGGTGTATTGTGACGGGATAAAGATTGATGTTAATAAGCAGCCAGCCGAGACTGTGGATAATGTTGTTGGTTCGGGAGGTATGACAAGGAGTGGTAGGATCTTTATATCCCCTGAAATGGAGGCCGAAAGACTCGCGAAAGGAAAAGGGAAAGCGGTTGAGAATGTCCCAGCGCAAGCAAGTGACAAAGAATCGGCATCAAAAGACGTAGAAGAGTTCATGCGCTTGATTCGGAAAAGTGATTATAAGATTGTGGAGCATCTACAGCAGACGCCGTCCAAAATATCTATCCTGTCATTGCTGTTGTGTTCGGAAGCTCACAGAAATGTTTTGCTGAGAGTCTTGGATACTTCTTTTGTACCTCAAGATGTCTCCGTGAACCAGTTGGAAGGGGTGTTGGCACATGTGAATGCAGGCCACAGCTTGGGCTTTACTGATTTTGACTTGACCCCGAAAGGGAGAGATCATAATATGGCGCTGCACGTATCTGTCGAGTGTAGAGGATCAGTAATGTCGCATGTATTGGTCGACACCGGATCGTCTCTGAATGTGCTGCCTAAGAAGGCAATGATGAAGCTGGATGTTAGCGGAATCCGGTGCACGCCCAGTGACTTGGTGGTTAGGGCGTTTGACGGTACGCGAAGAAACGTTTTCGGGTCAATAACGTTGCCTCTACAGGTAGGGCCGGAGGTGTTTGCAACTGAATTTTATATCATGGATATACAGCCTGCGTACAGCTGCTTGCTTGGAAGACCCTGGATTCATGGGGCGGGGGCAGTCACGTCCACCCTACATCAGAAGTTAAAATATATGGTCGGAGACAGCGTAGTCACTGTATGCGGAGAAGAAGACATCCTGGTCAGCCATTTGTCGTCGTTTAAATATGTGGAGGTCGACGGAGAGATCCACGAAACACCCTGTCAGGCATTTGAAGGGTTGCGTATCAAGGACAAAGGTCCTGGGTCGAGCAAAGCGTCGGAGATAGCCGTCTCATCGTATAAAGAAGCCCAAGCTCTAGTGGAGGCCGGAGAAGCAAAGGGCTGGGCAAAAGTGCTGGATATTCCTGTAAAGATGGACCGGTTCGGGTTGGGATATCAACCGTCATCGTCATCTCCTTCCGTGGGGGCGCCCCGTTTCAGAGGGCCAATCACCATCTCTGCCAGTGGAGTGTGTCATGAAACCGTCAATGCTGCTTCGGAGTCTGACGAAGGAGACAGCGACTGTGATATGGATGCCTGGATTCAACCAAGCACGCCAGGACAAGGACTGTGCAACTGGTCTATTCAGGAGCTTGTTCCTGTGACTTTTAAACAGTAATGCTTTGCTTTATTAATTGTTGAATAACCTGATGTCTTGCCCGGGGCATCAGGATTTGCTTAGGGCTGTGTTGTTATGAACATTGCGTGTTAATCATTAAATAAACGGCGTTTTTTCATGTGCAAATACTGTAATCCCTGTCTTTCTTGTTTTATATTTGTCAATAAAATGGCAACGTGGTCATTCGCTTTATACGCATTTTGAAGCACTTAACCGTTCCTTTTGCAGGATAAAATTTTCAGAGGACATCCTTGAACCACCTATGACTCGTCCCGACTTTGAGCACCTGGTATTTCAGGCCGAAGAAGAGGTTGTCGAAGATAGTGGTGTTCCTGAAGAACTGTCTTGGTTGGTGAAGCAAGAGGAAAGAGCCATTCTGCCTCACGATGAGGTCATCGAAATTATCAACTTGGGGTCGGAAGGGGTTGAGAAGAATATTCGTATCGGAGCCGCACTGCAGAGCGACATCAAGCGAAGATTGGTTGAAATGCTCCGAGAGTATAGTGATGTGTTCGCTTGGTCATATGAAGATATGCCAGGGCTCGATACAGATATGGTTGTGCACCGCCTGCCACTGAAAGAAGATTGCCCGCCGGTCAAACAAAAGCTTCGCAGAACTCGACCAGATATGGCAGTGAAGATCAAAGAGGAAGTTCAAAAACAGTGGGACGCTGGTTTCCTGGTTGTGACAAAGTATCCCTCATGGGTTGCCAACATCGTACCAGTGCCAAAGAAAGATGGCAAGGTTCGAATGTGCGTGGATTATAGAGATTTGAATAAAGCAAGCCCAAAAGACGATTTTCCACTTCCTCATATTGACGTGCTAGTTGATAATACGGCTCAATACTCCGTATTCTCCTTCATGGATGGCTTTTCAGGCTATAATCAAATTAAAATGGCGCCAGAGGATATGGAGAAGACTACTTTCATAACGCCTTGGGGAACATTTTGCTACAAAGTGATGCCCTTTGGTTTGAAAAATGCTGGGGCAACATATCAGCGTGCGATGACGACTCTTTTCCATGACATGATGCATAAAGAGATCGAAGTTTATGTTGATGATATGATTGCCAAATCCCAGACGGAGGAAGAGCATCTGGTGAACCTGTTGAAGTTATTTAAAAGACTTAGGAAGTTCAGGCTGAGGCTGAACCCTAATAAATGCACCTTCGGGGTGAGATCGGGTAAACTGCTGGGGTTTATTGTAAGCGAAAGAGGGATAGAGGTCGATCCTGCTAAAATAAAAGCGATTCAAGAAATGCCGACGCCTAAAACAGAGAAAGAGGTGCGCGGGTTTTTAGGGAGGTTGAACTACATCGCTCGGTTCATATCTCACCTAACTGCTACGTGTGAACCACTATTCAAGTTGCTAAAGAAAGATCAAGCTGTAACGTGGAACGAAAATTGTCAAAAGGCGTTCGATAAAATAAAGCAGTATCTGCAGGAGCCTCCTATTTTGATACCCCCAGTGGCGGGTAGACCCTTGATAATGTATTTGACGGTTCTTGAGGGAAGCATGGGTTGTGTTCTCGGTCAGCACGGCGAGACAGGAAGAAAAGAGCATGCAATCTATTACTTGAGTAAGAAATTTACAGACTGCGAATCTCGGTATTCAATGCTGGAGAAAACTTGTTGCGCGCTAGCCTGGGCCGCCAAGCGTTTGAGGCAGTACATGCTGAATCATACAACCATGCTCATCTCGAAGATGGATCCTATCAAATATGTATTCGAAAAGCAGGCGTTGTCAGGTAGAATTACCCGTTGGCAGATGGTCTTGACTGAATATGACATTCAATACGTCTCGCAGAAGGCTATAAAGGGGAGTGTGCTGTCTGAGTATCTGGCGGAGCAGCCTATTGAAGAATACCAATCGATGAGGTTTGATTTTCCTGACGAGGATATCATGTACTTAAAGATGAAAGATTGTGAAGAGCCGTTGCCAGACGAAGGACCAGAGGTGGGTTCCAAGTGGAAGATGGTATTTGACGGAGCTGTGAATGCTTACGGTAGCGGAATAGGGGCAATCATCACTACGTCACACGGGTCGCACATCCCGTTTACTGCCCGATTGACCTTTGCCGTTACCAACAATGAGGCCGAATACGAAGCTTGTATAATGGGGCTTGAAGAAGCCATTGATTTGCGAATCAAGAACTTAGACGTATACGGAGACTTAGCTTTGGTGGTGAATCAGATCAAAGGGGAATGGGAGACGCGTCAGCCCAACTTGATACATTACATGAATTATGCGAGGAGATTGTTGCCTTTCTTCGACAAGGTTGAATTGCATCACGTACCGCGGGCAGAGAATCAAATGGCTGACGCCCTGGCCACTTTGTCTTCCATGTACAAAGTCAACTTCTGAAACGAGGCTCCCCAAATCACTATCGCTCGGTTGGACAAACCTGCTTATGTATTTGCTATCGATGAAGCATCTGATGACAAACCATGGTATTTCGATATCCTTAATTTCCTGAAGAACAAAGAGTATCCGGCTGGAGCATCCAGTCAAGATCAGAAGACTCTCAGGAGATTAGCGGGTAATTTCTATTTGAATCCAGATGGCGTCTTATACAGAAGAAACCATGATTTGGTGTTGTTGCGTTGTGTAGACGAAAGAGAGGCAAAATTGCTCATGGAGGAAATACACGAAGGTACCTTTGGTACGCATGCTGGTGGACATGCTATGACGAGAAAGCTGCTGCGGGCAGGTTATTTTTGGCTGACCATGGAAACTGATTGTTTCAAGTTTGCAAGGAAGTGTCACAAGTGTCAAATCTATGCTGATAAGATCCATGTGCCTCCAAGTCCTTTGAATGTAATGTCATAGCCATGGCCATTCTCGATGTGGGGAATCGATATGATTGGAAAGATCGAGCCGACGGCTTCTAACGGGCATCGGTTCATCTTAGTAGCAATCGATTATTTCACCAATTGGGTGGAAGCGGCGTCTTACGCAAACGTAACTAAGCAAGTGGTGGCCAGATTCATCAGGAGAGATATCATTTGCCGATATGGAATCCCCGAGCGGATAATCACGGATAATGGTTCAAACTTGAACAACAAAATGATGAAGGAGCTCTGTCAGAATTTCAAGATCGAACATCACAACTCCTCCCCTTACCGACCCAAGATGAATGGCGCTGTCGAGGCGGCCAATAAGAATATCAAGAAGATCGTTCAGAAAATGGTGGTGACCTATAAGGATTGGCATGAGATGCTACCTTTCGCTTTGCACGGTTATCGTACGACGGTACGCACATCAACCGGGGCAACTCCGTTTTCGTTGGTATATGGAATGGAAGCGGTGCTACCATTAGAAGTCGAGATCCCTTCTCTGAGGGTATTGCGAGACGTTCAGCTGGACGAGGCAGAATGGGTGAAAGACAGGTTGAATCAACTGAGTTTGATGGATGAGAAGAGGCTAACTTCTCTAGCATACGGTCGTTTGTACCAGAGCCGAATGAAGAAAGCGTACGACAAGAAGATACATCCGCGAAGCTTTCAGACAGGCGACCTTGTGCTGAAAAGGATTCTCCCGCCGCAAGCAGATCACAGGGGCAAGTGGACCCCCAACTACGAAGGGCCATACGTTGTCAGGAAGGTCTTTTCAGGAGGAGCGTTGTTGTTATCCACCATGGACGGAGAAGACTTTACGTCGCCTGTGAATTCGGACGCAGTTAAAAAATACTTTGCTTAAAATTGACCCGCTGGACAAAAAAAAGAGAGTCCAGGCAAAAATGGGGCATCCTGGCGAACCAAAAACAGAATGAAAGGTTCGGGCAAAAGTTAGGGATAAAATTGAAAAAATGTACACCCGCGAAGTTGAAAACCTACACTGGGCGGCTTCGGCAAAAAAGGGTATCCCGGTGAACTGAAAACCCGTAAAAGGCGGTTCACGCAAAAGTTAGGGATTTGAAAAGCAAATGACTGCGGTCCGAATTTGACATTGCACTGAGCATCAATGCGGGAGAATATACCTGAGGGGTCGACTATCGGATACAATCTCTTCGGAAGTATGGATACCGGGAAAGCATTAGAGTCGGACGAGTCATAGGAGGATCAGTTCGTGGTGTTCATCTGCATCCCGTTGCCGACATGTGTACAAATTTAGTTTGTCAATATATTTGCTTTGTGTAGCTTCCTCTTTTCAGGAGTTACATCCCGTGTACAAAAACTCCGCCCATTCAGGGGCCCAATCAATAAAATACGTTATTCAGTACTTGACACTGTTCTTTACGGTTTTGTGCATGATTAACGCCTAAGTTTGACGAAACTAACATGTGCATAACGTCACTGGCCCTTGCCAACAGTTGCTAAAGCTTTGAATTAACTGAAAATAACGTCACTAACCTGAATCGACTTGGTTGCATAGATTTGTCTTGTCTTGTTTGTGTTGTTGCATGTCTCATAGCCGTACGAGGAAGATGATCAAGAGACTGCAGTAATAAAAGACTCGATCTCCGCGCAGGTCATGCATGTTCCTTACTGAAGAAGGATCGAATTCCCCAGGCAGCCGTAGCTTATCCAAGAGGGCATTCTCCGGCCAAGTCATTTATCCTCAGCAGAATTGGCGGTTCCAAGATTGTAGGCTGTATTCAGACAGTGTATCTCAAGCAGAGTGGTTTAGCCGCAAAGGATTAACATTTGTGAGCTGTATCCAGGCAGCTTACCTTTCCCCGCAGGGTCATTTACTCTCCTCAGTGGAGTCAATTGATTTTTTTCCAAGAGAATCACCTCATCGCCAGCGGAATTCTCTTCTCAGCAAGTGTTCCTCCCAGTGGAACTCAAAGATTAAGGCTCTCCCCGACAGAGTTGGTGTGGCGCATTGGCATTTATTTTGTCAGAATACCGTGTGATATCCGTTCACTCTCCAGCATAAGTCCGATCATACCGAGCGTATCTATATTCCCCAGCAGAGTTATATTCCCCAGCAGAGTTATATTCCCCAGCAGGGTATCACTTCAACGAAATGTTTGGTTTAAGTCCCCAATTTCCCAGCTGAGTCGACTTCCCTCTTCCAACATTTATTTTGCTGGAATAATTCTGTAGCACCTGGCTATCCCCAGCGGAGTCGGCATCGTCTTCAACATTTATTTTGCTGAGGCAATTCCTGTACCCAGCAGTTCAAGTTCGCGGTTGCATTGGCATATAGGGTCATACTTGCATCCACCAAATAAAGTGTAGTATTTCCATGTCGAATGGAGCATTGCATCGCCGTCAAACGTGCGCATTTTTTTGAAGCATAAACCAGGTTGGTTAACTGTTTGTTTCAAATATTGTTTCTCATGCAAGAAGAGAGAGCCCTTGCTCAAGTGAATTATCAAGCATTCAAGATCTCGACATAAGATATCCCACGAGGTGTCAGCCTTGACACTACTCCCCACAGAGGTGTCAGGATGAAGTTTCTCTGGGTCTCCGAACAAAGTTATTTATGAATTTCTTGTGTTGTCCCCGCCAGAGTCAGCAGGATAAGTTTCTCCTTATCCCCAAGCGGAATTTGTTCGTCATCAAAGGATTCATGAATCAGAACTTCAGAGGCTACCGCCGGTTATCAGAACAGGCGTCTGTAAGTTTGGTTTCCAAATGTCCCCAGTAGAGCCAGCCTCGAAGACGCTGTAACGTCAGTGTCAAGAAATTGGCGGAAGGAGGAGTCCTAACGTGGACAATTTTATTGACAGGTTTTCTTTGTGCTAAAGAAGATTGTGGGAATGTGGAGTCCTAACGTGGACATTTCCTCAAGTTGACGATGTATGGACCGGTTCGGGTTATCGGTATTGATTGAGTGTGGAGTCCTGACGTGGACAAGTCTTATTTCACAAGCAAGTTGAAGACGCACAAGTCCGGACGTGGACAAGTTTTATTTCCTCAGCAAGTCAAGAGGTGAGTCCTGACGTGGACAAACCAAGACGAAACGTGAGTCCTGACGTGGACAGGTTTATTCCTTACGGGGAAAAAGAAGCTTCAGTTCCTTACATGGAAAAGCAAGTTCAGTCCTGAAGTGGACAGACGCATAAGAGACGAGTTGTATGCCTTACGTGGGAAGGTAAGATCGTTTCCTTACGTGGAAAAGCTTAAGTCCTGACGCGGACAGTTTGAGAAAAGATCTCCTTACGTGGAAAAGAATGGGTTTCCTTACGTGGAAAGATTGAGTCCTCACGCGGACATATCAAGATTGATTCCTGACGTGGAAAGAAAGAGATTATTCCTGACGTGGAAGAGTTTAGTCCTGACGCGGACAGATCAAAGAAGTTATTCCTAACGTGGAAGAAGAAGATAGATTCCTTACGGGGAAAATTTAGTCCTGACGTGGACGGATTCAGAAGAAGAAGTGTGCCTAACGCGGAAAGAAGGCGTGTTTCTTACGTGGAAGAGAAAGAGAAACTTCAGGTCCTTACGTGGACAAATCAGAGAAATGGTTCCTTACGGGGGAAGGAGATCGCGTTCCTTACGTGGAAAAGATTGAGTCCTTACGCGGACACATAGGAGGAGGATTCCTTACGTGGAAAGAGCGGAGTCCTTACGTGGACAGATTAAGATGGCATTTCTTACGTGGAAAAATGTAGTCATGACGCGGACAAATCGGAAAGAGTTGGGTTCCTTACGTGGAGAGATTGGGGTCCTTACGTGGACGGATTCAAGAAAAGTTGATTCCTGACGTGGCAGAATGATGTACTCCTTACGTGGAAAGGTGAGTCCTAACGTGGACAGGTTCAGAACCAAAGTTGTATTCCTTACGCGGAAAGATTGGAGTCCTGACGCAGACATATCGAGTTGTACTGGAGTCCTTACGTGGACAGATTGATACGGTTCTCCTTACGTGGAAAAAGAAGATTGCATCCTGACGTGGAAAGATGGAAAGTTTAGTCCTGACATGGACAGATGCAGAAGAGATGATTCCTTACGTGGATGGTGTTATTCCTAACGTGGAAGAGTCTATTCCTAACGTGGACGATTTATTGGAATATCCCCCAGCGGAGTTGCCGAGATTTTTCTGGGTTAACAGCAAGTGGAGTCCTAACGTGGACAGGTTCTAGTTGAGATTTCTTCGTATTGATGACAGACAGAGTCCTAATGTGGACAAGCAAGCAATCTGTCATCCCCAGCGTGGTCGTTACGAGATCAGCGAGCGGCTGCAAACAGTCAGATCCAGGCAGTGGATGTCGTTACCCAAACAGGGGTGCAGTTTATTTCTGCGGTTGGCAAATTTCCGGGTTTCTTAGTATTCAACCGTCTCGTACCTCGAATGCTTGAAGACCATTCGCTCTTCACCCAATCGGGTCCAAGTCACTTGAATAGGGGAAGCTGTTGCACCCTAAAATTTGCTCAACCTTATTCACTTGGTTTATGTTTCAACATCATTAGCATTTGCATATAGAGTCATGTATATAGACTAATCATCTGCATAGCATAAGCATAGCAAGTCATTCAACAGGGGACCAATCATTATTCTCATCTCTAGAGGCCTATCAAAAGGTTATTATTCAAATTCAATCTCATTCAAGTCATCAGAAAGAATTGGGAAGCTACCAAGTCAATAGATCAAGCAAGTGCATCCATCTCCTATCTGGGGGTATCTGAGGATCAACAAGTAAGTGTGAGCTGTGGGATGAGTATGGGGAGTATCTAGACATCTTGGAGGACTTAGAAAGTCATTTGGAGAAGGAGACAAGTTGTTGATGGGACCACAAGAATTGCAGTTGAAGACAGTCAATTAGGGTTTCATCTGGGTCAACCCTAGGTCAACTGACTGATTGAAAGGCATTAAGGGCTATTGGAGAGATGTGGGGTCATCATTTGACATGGAGAATAAGGATATGGTGTTGTGCCAAGAATAAATAAAAAGAAATCAAGAAGAAGAGGAGTTTCTAAATTAGGGTTTCTGTGTAAAATCCCCTGATTTAGGTCAAATTTCCAAGCAAGATAAGTCAAAATGCAAGCTTCAAATGGCTTCTTGGCCAACATGAAACTTGTAGAGGATCTCAAGACCTTTAATTTGAGTGGTGGAAGACATCAAGGAGATTTATAGAACTCAAGTTATGGTCCTTGCAAGTTACAGGTCATCTGAGGTATCTGAAATTTTGTCTGTGAAAGTGACTTGACTTCCAAGCAATTTTTACCTCTCAAGGAGATTTCAAATGAATTTATGGTCAACATAAGAATTGTTCCTTATTGTCTTAGCTTTCTAGAATGGTATAGTATGCCTTCATATGATGTGTGGAACTCAACTTATGGTCTTGGCAAGCAAAGGGTATTTTGGTCATTTGTGAATTACAGGTCATTTTAACCCATGTCCAAAACTCATACAAGGAGGCCTCAAATAAAAAAGCTTACAACATCAAACTTGCTCCAAATGACATTTTGAGTCTAGAAAAGTGACCATGAGAGATTGGAAATGTCCATAGCACAAGGTTTCAAAATTGTTGAATTTAATGAAGAAAAATGGCTTAAAAAATGAGATTTTTCATATCTTGGCCAAATGATGAAAAATTATAGGTCATTTTGAATGGAAAGGGCATTTTAAAGACATTGGCTAAAGTGGAATTTTGAGTTTAGTTCATAATTTGATAGTTATCCATGGTTGCTTGAATTGAAAGTTACATAATCAACATCCAAGGGAATTTGCACAAGGGAAACTTCTCCAAGCTTCTAGGAAGTTCTAATCCCATCTATATATTCATGCAAGTTGGTTCATGCAAGGGTTGGTGCTCCCATTTGCTCAAAACCTCAATTTTCATTCATTTTCCCATTCTTGCATAAGCTTCTCAAACTCCCTCAATTTCTCACCAATCTTCACTATTCTTGATTGAGTCTTCATCATCATCACACAAGGATCAGAATCCACACTTTCATTTGTCAAATTGAGGAAGGAATTGAACCATTCACCATTATCATTCAAGAAGCATGAACTTTGGAAGTGAGTGATTCAAGGCCTTAGAACCACATTTGTTGCATACAGAAGTAATCACCAAGCCTACTGATCACATTCTCTTCATCACAAGCAGTTGATTTGAAGATCTCAGCACCTGTATCAAGGAATTACACCAGGTTTGTTTTCTCTTCGTATAGCATGAATTAGTTAGGGTTAATAGGTTTTGATAGTGTAGAACGGTTAAGGTAGGGTAGAGGATGGTTTTGGATGAATTTGAGAAGATTTCATGAAGTTTGAGCGGGATGTGTTAATTCTGTTGAGGCTCTTAACTCTTGGATTAAGGCACGAGAATGTTAGTAGAGTAGCATGCTATGATCATGAGGAAGTGTAGATAAGTTTAGGATGAATTTTGTGGAGAATTGGAGAGGTTTCATATCAGGTATTAATGGTGATTTCCCTCTGTTCCACCTATCGAATTAGCTGATTGTTTGAGTTTCA
This sequence comes from Lathyrus sativus, assembly GCA_963859935.3. Taxonomy (NCBI): domain Eukaryota; kingdom Viridiplantae; phylum Streptophyta; class Magnoliopsida; order Fabales; family Fabaceae; genus Lathyrus; species Lathyrus sativus. The sequence goes on along the minus strand of OZ012740.1, from coordinate 440,728,870 downwards.
AGGTAAACTATGGTTACAGACTTGTAGAGGGAAAGAAATGGAGGAATTTTGCTTTTCACATCGTGTGTTTTCATGGCGTGTGGAGGGAGAACAGAGGGAGAGAAGATCATGCATGGTTAGGGTTTTCTGAAACCCTAGGAGAGCTCAAGGTAGAAGACAATGGCTAGACCACACGATCCCAGCTTGACCTTTGACTAGAATTCCCATCCAACGGTCCACGTGCACTCTGAGAAACGGAGGGAAATTTCAAAAGATGAAACGCACCGTTTCATTTAAGTAGGGGAATTGGGCTCTGATGACTATTGGCACCCCCACACGCGCGAGGCCCAAATGTTTGAACTGGATTTCCTTACTTTTCTCACCCCTCCCCATTTATTCATTATATTTTCTTTTATTTTCTTTTCATTTTTCATTCATTTTTAAAAATTCATAATAAATGGAAAAAACATTATTTTTAATTCATTCTTTTTGCATATTTTTCTTTAGGATGTCTAGAAAATTATAAAAAATACAAATTGCATTTTATTTTTTATTTGATATTTTTCCCATATTTTCTAAATAAATAACATTTTACATAATTTCATTTCATACATGATTTTGTTATTTTTTGTTCTATTAATTGCTTCAATATTTTTTGCCCTTTTTTTTAGGTTGTTTAGGTTAGACATTAAACTTGTAGATACAACTTAGTTCCCATTTTTAGAAATTAATTTTAGGTGTTTAGTTTAGGTGTGAATAATATGAACAAACTAGGGTTTTAGGTGATGACTTAGGAGAATCAATTCATTTCCCTTAGGACTTAGGGTTTGAATAGTTTAGCTATGGGACTATAGGGTCTATGGGTAGTTATTAGATCCCCTTAGAAAAGTCAGAATTCCCCTACTACTATTACTGTACTGTATATATCTGATTGACTGGTGTGGTGTGCCCTCTGGGGATTATTGCTTGTCTGTGTGGGTATTGGGATTGTCTGGGGACTTGGGAGAGCTGAAGACTTGAGAAGATGAAACCATTGGAGATCCAGAGATTGAAGATCAACTTCCAGGGTTGAAGAAGAGATTCTTGCTAGCAGATGCTGAGGAGATTAGGGTTTAGGAGCTAGGCAGAGCTCTAGATTAGAAAGCTTGTTTCTCAAACATGGATTGCCTTGTCTGCATCCATTCTTCTCTGTGATTCAGAGTCTCTCTAAGACACTCACCCCCTTCCTTTGGAAGGCTTGGTGATAGTGTCTAAGAGATAGAACTCTTGAGAGAAAATGTCTTTTGTGTTAGAAGCAGTCTGTTCACCACCTTTGGTAGTCAACTGATTGCTTAACACCCATTCACTCTTGTGACTAATCCCTCATCCTGGAGGTTTGAGCTTGAAGAAAAGCCATTGCAGATAGAAGACTGATGATCAAAGCCCTTATCTGAAGGCCATGAAGATGGAGATTGATGCTTGTTGAAGCCTGTAACTGATTGGAGCTTACTTGGAGCCAGATGTTGATTCAGAGCTGCTGATGCTGTTTCTTTTGCTGTTGTGTTTCATTTCTGATGTATTGATTGGTTTCCCTGACTGTATTGTTTGCTGTTTACCCTGCTGGGTTGAAAGTGAAGCCTGTTCACTTTCGCCTATTGTTTTCTAGGTTCGAGGTTGAGTGGGACTCCCTTGCCTCGCTTGTACTATTGCATCCATCCATTTTACTGCTTTATTATATCTGTTATTGTTTCTGTTTCTGCCTATCCCGTAGGATCTCTGTTTCTCTCTGTGCAAGAGAGGAGCATGATAGACACTAGGTCTTAACCCATGCATGATAACATTAGGTTAGTTTGTTTCCCTTCGCGACCGTAGGTTAGAGTTCTGTCTCTTTCTTTCTCAAAACAAACAGAAAAACACATAAAGATTTCAAACACAATAAAAGACACTTCTTCCGTAAAAGAATGTGAGCTCATCAAAACGTCATTTTTGTCCGCTTGGACTGTTGATCAGAAAACCTTTTTCAGAAGGAATAAAATCAACCAAGACAAGCTTGTGTCGTACGTGGCCCGAACTACGTTTGCTCTGATCTTCCATGCTGTGTGGAAGTACGTAGGCATAGGATGCGATATCCTAGCGAGCAACCTTCCCCTCCTTTCCCGTAGGTAGGCGAACTACGTTGACTCTGATTTCTCGTTCCAGGCGGGAATACGTAGGCATAAAGTGCGATACTTTACCGAGTCATTTTTATTTTCATTTTATTTTCTTTTTAACCCTTGACCTATAGTTTAGATAGAATAACAATCCATACCTGAAAACAAGCATGGATCCCGTCGAGTACGACGGACGTGAGGGGTGCTAATACCTTCCCCTTGCGTAACCGACTCCCGAATCCAGGTTTTGGTTGCGATGACCATACCTTTCCCGTGTTGTGCGAGGTTTACTCTGAGCGTTTCCTTTCCCTCCCGTGGGATAAATAACGCACGGTGGCGACTCTTCTGTTCAGCCGGCGCCGATTTTCGCAGTAGCGACACCTGGCTGTTTCCTTTTCCCCGAAGGTGACTTTTAGCTCCACGTACCCCCATGGTCTCGTCGTCGTCCCGTTGAAACCTTGGAGGTCAGATCCCACGTAGGGGGACAGGTTGGATTCGTCAAGTTGGATGGTCGTGAAAAGGTGGGTGTACATGATGTCCACCGAGCTTCCGCCGTTGACCAGGATGCGTCTGACGTCGAAGTTTGCCATTCGTGCCCTTATCAGTAGGGGGATGTTTGAGTTGGGGGAGCCCCCGGGAAGCTCCTCGAGGTAAAAGGTGATCGGGTTGGATCGGCCACGAAATTTATCGAGGGTGCTCATTTTGCCAGAGTTGCTGGTGATGAGTTCCTCGAACTTTCTCTTTACCGATCCTACGGATAGGTTCCTCGGGGATCCGCCGGAGATGACCATGGCCTTCGGAAAATATTCCCATCGACTGGTGGGGCGCACAGGCTCGTCGAGAAGATCAGGTCCGTCGGGGAGGCCGAATTCTCTGTGCGTGAATCAATGCTCAGGTCGGCTGATGCAGAGGGCAACCCGCAGACCGTTGTCACCGTCAGAAGAGGGGAGGTCTTCGACTCTCTTTGCCTCGAGGGCATCTTATCGTGGGGCTTCTCCTCCCCAAGTGTATCTCTTCAGGTGGCCATCCTTGATCAAGATTTCGATCGCGTCCTTGAGGTGGATGGAGTCTTCTGTAACGTGCCCGTGGCTTTTATGGAAGCGACAGAACTTCGATTTGTCCACGTTGGGCTTGGGGGGTGTCGGCCTGGGGAAGCGGACACCTCCCTGGACGAACTCCGTTTTGGTGCATTCGACCAGTATGCGCTTGCGGGAAGCGACTAGGGTCGTATATTCCGTGAGTCGGCCGGCTGGACCACGTTGCTCACGTTGTTCGCGGGGATGATCCTCCCGTCGGTGATCTCCTCTGTGTCGGTGGCTCGAGGCACCGTCCTCTCGGGCCCGCGGGGGGTCTCTCGGTCTCGCGTGTCCCGGGTGGAGTTGGCCGCTTGAGTCTCCTCGAACCGGATGTAATGCACGGCTATGTCGAGGAAGTCTTGTAGAGAGGCTGGTCGATGTATGGCCACAGCTTCGTAGAACTTGGAGTCTCGGCGCAGGCCTTACTCCATCAAGTAATGCTTCATCTCGTCTAACGTCGTTACTTGTACTGCCTCCCGTGTGAACCTTTCGATGTACTTCCGGAGGGGCTCATCGGGAGCCTGGATTATGGCGCCCAGCGCAGCTTCCGTCTTCGGATGGCGTCGGGATGCCGTGAAGTGTCTCGAAAAGAGGTCCTTCAAGACCCTCCATGACGTGACCGATTCTGGTTCCAGGCTTTTGTACCATGTCATGGCACCTTTCCTCAGTGTTGTCGGGAATAGTTTGCATTTGATAGCTGCCCGGATATTTTGGTAGTCGAGCATGACCTCGATGTCTTCCAGGTGGTCGTCCGGGTCGGAGGTACCATCGTACGTCGAAAGCGTTGGGGGGTTTTCCATCCCGTGAGGGATGAGAGCAGCCATGATCTCTCGGGACAAGGGGGTCTTGTAGTCGTCCTCGTCACTAAGAGTTGGTGATCGAGGGGGTGATGGCCCATTTGGCGGAGGTGCTTGGTTTCGCACCCTCGGCCTTCTGACCGGAGGTTCGACTCTCGGAGGTCTGGTCGGGGAATCCCCCCTGGTTGGCCGTCTCTCCTGGACTTGTCTCGTGGGGGACCTAGCCCTTTCCCGCACAACTTCGGGTTGGGGCCTCACTAGCCGGGGTCGTCGACTTCGGGGCCGAGGAGATGGGCTCCTCGAATTTCCATTCTAGTCTTCCCACGGAGAGGACCTCAACGAGGCGTCGTGCTCTAGCGCGCCAATCTGCGTGTTCTGTTGGAACAACAACTGATTTATTTGGTTGATGACCGCGAAGAGGGCGGCCACTGTCGGGTCTGCTCCGACCAAAACAGGGATGAGTTAGAATGCTGCTGGGCTTCTTGGTCGGAGAACGGTCTGGTGAGCTGCTTCCGCGGACGACGGAGAGGCAGCCTGGTCGTCCCTCTCGTCGGTCTCCGGAGGTCAGGACGTCTCTGTTTTCTTGCCGCCGTTCGCGGCGGGAGCGAGGATGAAGTCGTGAACGGCATCGTCATGGTGTGGGCTACACATGATCGCAGAATGTTGATGAAACTTTGGTTCTCTGCTCGGGGGAACGGGGAAGTTTTAGATTCCCAAAGACAGCGCCACTAATTGGACCTGATCAGAAGGGGATCGTTGACTGTTGTCGCTTGCGCGAAAATAAGGTGCTGGCATGACAGAAGAGTCGCCACCTTTCGTTATTTATCCCTCAGAGCGGGAAAGGAAACGATCGGAAAAACCTGACGAAAAAGGGTAAGACAAGGTCGTCGCAACCATTGTCTGGGTTCGGGAGTCGGTTACGCAAGGGGAAGGTATTAGCACCCCTCACGTCCGTCGTACTCGACGGGATCCTCGCTTGTTTGTTTACTTGGACGGGTTGGTTATAATCTATCTACCTATCAAGGCTGGCTGAAAAAGAAAAGAAAAATGACTCGGCAAAGCATCGCGCTTTATGCCTACGTATTCCCGTCAGGAACGAGAAATCAGAGTCAACGTAGTTCGGCCTACGAAGGATTATGGGGGAAAGGTTGCTCGCTAGGATATCGCATCCTATGCCTACGTACTTTCATCTGGTATGAAAGATCAGAGCAAACGTAGTTCGGGAAACTACGGGTTATCTCCTAAAAGAAGTGTTTTTTTATTATGGTGTCTTTGCGATCTCAACCGCACTAGAGACTATGACCTGAGAGTGAATGCGTCGCATGTCACCCAAAGGGTACCATACTAAACATCCCACCTCAGATAGCTTAAGGCTCGTAACATACGAAAGAAATCATTCATGATTACTGTATTTTAAACTGCTTTGAGATGAGAAGAGAACAGGCCCAACTAGGAGGGAGACTATCAAGTCCTACTGTTGTCATGCCATGGATTCATCCTATGGTTGAGGTTTGAACAGGGAACTCCTAGATGTTGTCATGCATAGGTTTCAACCTAAAAGTCTATCATCAAATCCTCATCAGAGGAAATGAGAGTCCTAAGGGATCATGTCAATGATACTCCAAAACAGACAAAAGCATCAACTTTAAACAGTAAAATGCATGCAATGCAAGTGAGGGAGGAAATGTGTGTGGGGCTTCAGCCTCCACAAGCTCGTCTCGACCTCAAGCCAGTCATGAAATAACAGTAATCATACTGAAGATAATCAACATGCTATCAAGCAATATCAGATAAAAGAAATGAAGTGCCATCAGGCAAACAAAACACAAGCTTGAGAAAGCATCATCTATTCTCTAATCCTAATCCTAACACAGAATCTGAATCAAAATGAAAGCAAAGCCCTAAAGCAAAACCTAACCAAAAGAGAAAACAATCCCAATCTTCAAGCTTCAAAACAAGCTTACCAAAGAAAGGGAGCTAAGTAAGCAGACTCATAGTGTCTTCCTCAGGAAAGCACTAGGAGGTGTATACTCAGGAGTCATATCCTATGTGGCTCAACCACTGTGATCAGTTTACATTCCTCCTCAGGAGAAACTAAACTCACAAGCAGGCTCCAACATCACTGGATATTTAGGAAATCCTATCTGAACTAGTGGAGCTAAGTGAATAGACCCATAGGACCTTCCTCAGGAAAGTACTAGGAGGCTTCCACTTAGGAGTTGTATCCTATGTGGCTCAACAACTGTGATCAGTTTACATTCCTCCTCAGGAGAAATTAAACTCACAAGTTGGCTCCAACATCATTGGATACTTGAGAAATCCTAGACAAACTAATGGAACTAAGTGAACAGACTCATAGGACCTTCCTCAGGAAAGTACTAGGAGGCTCCCACTTAGGAGTCGTATCCTATGTGGCTCAACAACTATGATCAGTTTACATTCCTCCTCAGGAGAAATTAAACTCACAAGTTGGCTCCAACATCATTGGATACTTGAGAAAGAGGTGAGAAGAAAGAATGGAAGTCATTCATAGTGCCTTCCTCAGGAAAGTACCATGAACTTCCTTCAAACTTCAGGGTCTCAAACCTCACAGACAGGGAACAAGCCAAGCTCTGGGTCTCTGAGTCTTGATCTACCATCTTCTCTTCCATCATGCTCTTCAACAAGATCTTCAAGACAACACAAGCCCCACAACAAATTCCCCAACATAAACCCCAGAGATGAACAGATAACCACAGAACAGACAAAATCATCAGCTAACTTCAGAAAATACCTAAAAATACTAAACCAAGGGGGGAAAATCTAACAATTATTCACAAGGGTCTACAACATCTACCCATACCATCCACATATGCCCCTATCCAAAAATCAGAACAAAACTATCTAAAGAAAATGGATTCCCTCACCTATGCACAACCTAAACCCTAATTAGACTATCCTAAGGCTACCCTAATTAAACTAATCAAGTTTTAATCTAAAAATCAAGAAATAAATCCTATGGGGAACTATGATTCAATATCTAATTACACAAAAAAGAATGGATTAAAAATCCTAAGGGAAAGCCCTAAAAGAAAATCTACAAAATCATGATATCAAACTAAACATTATAAAAGCTATTTAAAAGAAAAATCCATTAAAAATATGAAAAGAAAATAAAATGGACATTTTATTTATTCATAATTTTCTAAACAGATTTATTAACATATAGGAAAAAGAAGAATTAAAAAATATTAAATTTCCTATTTTTTATGAATTTTATAAAAGCAAGAAATATTAAAAGAATTAAAAGAATAAAAGAAAACAATAAAGGGGGAGGGGGTGTGATAAGCAAGGCGTGCTGGTTGGTTTATACTGGGCCAGAATTTGGTGGGGTGCCAATAGCGTTCTGAGATAGGCCCAGGCGCTACTACTAATCAAAATGACGGCGCTTTGGTTTGAATTTTTTCCCTCCGTTTCTTCAAGTGATCTGGGCCGTGAGATTAAAAGACCAAGTCCAATATTCAACATGAATCAACGGTGAGGATTGTGTCTTCTACCTTGGCTCAGTTAGGGTTTCATGAAAACATCTCCACACGCGAATCTTCCACTCCATCTAGCTCTCTCATCTCTCCACCATTTAACTCGATCCAAAAAACAAAATTGCTCCTCTCACTACCCTCTACACAGCCATGTCCATAGAATTCATTAAGACTCACTCCACAAAGAGTTACAAAGCGTGCAAGGTCTGGTACCATTTGTTTCACATGGATATGCATGGAAATGGAATGGGCTCATATTAACCTAGAATGATCTACATCTTATGAGGATTACACTAAGCTAGAGAACTAAGATTATAGTACACTAAGGCATGAGTTCTTGCTCCCTAAACAGAAACGGCCATACAACAAACTTTCATGAAATGCTCTAAAACTCATCATGATTCATCCTACATTGGTCTATATCACATTTCTCCTAACCACATAACTTAACTATGCATAAATGATGAGATTCGAAAGAAAACGCGTACCTTGCAAGTGATGATGGCTATGGTGTTTTTCTTCCAATTCAAGACTTGGTACTTCCTCTAGATGATCTTTAAGGGATCTATATGCTTCTGTTTGCAGTAGTTTGTGCTCACACTTCTTGAATCAACCTGGCCAATCCTTCATGCAAGTTGGAGTGATCACTTGGAATACATGAGCCAGCCACGAATTCTCCTCAATCTTTCTTGCCAAATACTCAATGTTGCTTGTAGATGATGATGATAATCAGAATTGTAGTGATTGATGAAGTTTCAATGGAGTTTGGGATTGAAATGCATTTTGGAGTGAAAGAATTGAAATGTGGTATGCAAGCTCTAAGAATCTCTAACCCATGCATGGAGTCACTCTAGGGCTTATATAGATGAGAATAGAAATGTCTAGAACCTTGGGGAACCTTCCATGAAGTTTCTAGAACTTCTCATGCAATGATAATTTGAATTTGTCATCTTGAGCAAATCTCATGCAATCTCATGATACATCATGCAATCTCACTTAATTTCTCCCCAAATGATATGGTAAAATGAAAACAAAGCCTTACAAGTCCTTGTGTAGCATTTTCCCATCTTTCCTTTTGATGCCTTAAAGTGCAAGTAACAAATTTACACAGCAACTCCAATTTTTAAGCCTAAACTCAAAAATGTGGCTAAACCATTGTTTTTAAAATGATGTTTACAATCAAAATGATATATTGGATGACCCATTTTGGATTCATAGATCTCCCAAACCAATTTTCAAATTCAACTTTTTCAACTTATAAGCCATTTTTAGTTCATTTTCACCCACTTTTAAAAATCCATGCTATGAGCTTTTCCAACAATTCATGACCTTCTTTCTAGACTTAAAATCCCATTTTGAACAACTTTCATGTTTTGAGTTTTTCCATTTGAGGCTTGGAAATAGGAGATATGGCTTTTGCTTAAAAATGACCTATAACTGACAAATAACCAAAATACCCCTGTCTTGTTCAAACCATAAGTTGAGTTCCACAAATCCTATCAAGGACTTCTACCACTCAAATTAAAGCTAGGAAGATGCCCTCCAGCATTCATGTTGACCAAGAGATCATAGGAATCATCCTACTAGGGCAAAAGTTGTCTGCAAGTTGGGTGACTTTTAAGGACCCAGATTCACACACCTCAGCTGACCTGTAATTTGTCAAAACCATAACTTGAGCTCTGCAACTCCTATCAAGGACTTCCACCACTCAAATTAAAGCTAAGAACAAGCTCTACAACATTAATGTTATGGGGAAGATGAGATATCAATCACATCTAGAGCTAAAACTGCCTGGAAGATAGGGATCAAATTAGGGTTTTTTCACTGACAATCCTTGGAAACCCTGACTTGAAACTTCTCAAACTCTTCAATCATGATGAGTTGGTCTAGGAATCATCCTTATAACATCTCTATTCATCATTCCATGATCTCATGGCCCTTGGATTAGGTCTCAACCTTCTCCAAATCTTCAGTTATCCTAGGGTTGACCCAGTCAAAACCCTAATTCTACCATTCATGGTTGAATCTCCTGAACTCTTGCATAATGACCTCTCTGGGCTTCATGAAGGCTATCAAGACATCTCATAGGCTTTCTCAAAACATCAAGTTCATTCTCACGGTCTCAGAATCATCTGAGGAACACCCACAACTCTCAAGCTATGAAGCACACAACCCTGGTTTCAACCCACTCCTCTGGGGATCTCTTGAACTTTCTGATGAAGGTATCCATTTTCAAATACTCAATGAATAAATAATTGTTGGTCAAATTTTGGGGTGCAACAGCTGCCCCTATTCAAACGGCTTGAACCTGACTGGGTGAGAAGCGAACGACTCTTAACCAATCAAGGTGCGAGACGATTGAATATCGGTAAACCCGAAAATTTGCCAACTGCGCGAGCACACGGTACTCTGCGGGGAACAAATCTTCGAATATTGCAATGCTAGCTGCACGGCAACTAGCTGGAGAGATACTGAACTGACATCGCCGTCAGTCATTCACATTAACTTCTTCTGATATTGCTTTCAGACAACCACAACACCCAACATCGCCGCTGGAGGATTAACCTATCAGATATACCCAACATCGCCGCTGGAACTGAATCACCTGACATCACCGTCAAGAACAACCACAACTCGGGGAAACAAGTGTCCAACATCGCCGCCGGAGACCTAAACCTGAATTACCAAAATACCCAACATCGCCGCTGGAGAAAATACAACAATGAACAATATACCCCGCATCGCCGCTGGAGAGAATACAACACTGAACAAAATACCCCGCATCGCCGCTGGAGAAAATACATCTCTAAACAAAGTACCCCGCATCGCCGCTGGAGAACTACACCTGACAGAATACCCCACATCGCCGCTGGAGAAACACATCTGACAGAATACCTCGCATCGCCGCTGGAGAACTAAATCTGTCAAAATACCCCGCATCGCCGCTGGAGAACTAAAGGATCTGCATCACCTAACATCGCCGTCAGAAGACTGGATCACCTTGACATGCCCAACATTGCTGCTGGAAACTGAATCTGACATCGCCGTCGGAAACAAACATCCTCTTAGAGACACTTGACATCGTCGTCGTACAAACATCATCACTACTGGGGATTTAAAGAGTCTGACCTCGCCGTCAAACAAACATTCAACCTCGCCGTCGAACAAACCTGATCTGACCTCGCCGTCAAATCCAAACGTTCAACCTCGCCGTCGAACAAACATCCAACCTCGCTGCCGGACAAATGATGATCTGACCTCGCCGCCAAATCCACACGTTCAACCTCGCCGTCGAACAAACGATGATCTGACCTCGCCGTCAAATCCAAACGTTCAACCTCGCCGTCGAACAAACATCCAACCTCGCCGCCGGACAAATGATGATCTGACCTCGCCGCCAAATCCACACGTTCAACCTCGCCGTCGAACAAACGATGATCTGACCTCGCCGCCAAATCCACACGTTCAACCTCGCCGTCGAACAAATGATGATCTGACCTCGCCGTCAAATCCAAACGTTCAACCTCGCCGTCGAACAAACATCCAACCTCGCCGCCGGACAAATGATGATCTGACCTCGCCGCCAAATCCACACGTTCAACCTCGCCGTCGAACAAACGATGATCTGACCTCGCCGTCAAATCCAAACGTTCAACCTCGCCGTCGAACAAACATCCAACCTCGCCGCCGGACAAATGATGATCTGACCTCGCCGTCAAATCCAAACGTTCAACCTCGCCGTCGAACAAACATCCAACCTCGCCGCCGGACAAATGATGATCTGACCTCGCCGCCAAATCCACACGTTCAACCTCGCCGTCGAACAAACGATGATCTGACCTCGCCGTCAAATCCAAACGTTCAACCTCGCCGTCGAACAAACATCCAACCTCGCCGCCGGACAAATGATGATCTGACCTCGCCGTCAAATCCAAACGTTCAACCTCGCCGTCGAACAAACATCCAACCTCGCCGCCGGACAAATGATCTAACCTGGGGTTCACCCTTGGTAAATGGAACAAAAGGTACACTTGCGTATTTGAAACTACTCCGCTGGGAATGAGAGACTTAACCGAGCACACTCTGATCTGGGGTTCACCCTCAGAACCATAACGAACGTCGGAATACTGCTGCACACTGCCTGCCGTAGAACTTCAACATTAAAGATATATGCAACCCTGGCCCCTGGCCACTCCAGATCCGCTGGAGAATCTTCAAGTATTTCTTGAAGGTAGATGAAACCCTGGCCCCTGGCCACTCCAGATCCGCTGGATAATCTTCAAGTATTTCTGAAGATAGATGAAACCCTGGCCCCTGGTCACTCTGCAGGAGGTATCTTCGACTTCAGTCTAAAGAAATGGTCCTTGGCCTTCAAGGATACATGGATCTGCCTTCAGGCAACTCCACCTCTACTATAGAGCATCCGTGACTTCAGTCAGAGATATATTTCGGCCTTCAGTCCGAAAAATGAATCCTAGGTCATTCATGACCTTGGGGATAACCTTGCCCTTAGGCACCTTCGCTTCAGCTTGAGAGATCTATGACTTTAGTCAGAGAAATGGTATCCTGAGCCATTCATGACTTTTACGGGGATTCAAACACTTTGCCCTCAGGCAAAACTCCGCTTCAGCTGGAGAAACATCTTCGACTTCAGTCAGAAGAAAAATTATCCACTTGATCACAATCAATCATCACCTCAAGACAACTGACTTGGTCTTCAGACCAACACGGATCACTTTGTTACAAAAGCTGCATCTACAACCTTTTGAACTCGGTCTTCAGACAAACGTTGATTCGTCAACAAGGAAATCTGAACTCACAGGAATATTCGGATACCGCCTTCAGGCATTCATGAGGTCCATCTTCAGATTAGACATCACTGTTGGAGCAGACATATCACGCTGCTGAGGATTTCAAGAATCATCTTGAACGAACAACTCCGTCGGGCACCTTCAAGAATCATCTCGAACTGCTGACCTTTCTGGAGACTTTATTCTGCGGGGTATTCCAGGAACCTTCCTGGGCAACTCTTGCTGGGGACGCTACTTGGGGAGCTCAAGCGTCATACTAGGCGAACAACTCGGGAAGCTGTACTGAGGTCTTAAGAATCATCTTAAGCAAATGGCCCTGCTGAGGGATTCGAGAATCATCACGAACTGAAGACTTCGCTGGGGGTCTCAAAAATCATCTTGAGCGAGCGACTATGGCGATTACACCGGGGTCTTGGGAATCATCCTAAGAAAGTGACCTCGTTGGGGAGCATGTCAGGAATCGTCCTGAGCAACTGGTCCTTCGGCTGAACACCTGGATCATGCTTATGATGCGTATGCTTCTGCGCCATGCCCCACACGGTGGGAATGCTATGCGTTTATGCTAAATGCTATGCAATCATGCACAATGCTATGCAGTGTTAAATGCTATGCAGTGTTAAACGCTATGCAGTCATGCACAATGATGCGATCCCGTCCGCAAAATAAATGATGGGGGGAGGAAATCCTTCGGTCAAGGAGGCAAGAACTACTCAGGTAGAGGAATCATCCTGCTGAGGAGAATGTGGGCCCGCCAAATATCAATCGGCTCCGTCTGGGGAAACGATCTTCTGGTTGACTGCTGCAGGGAAAACAACTTCAGTTGATCTGCTGCTGATATCAATCGCAAGAATGAGCTGCGCGGCCGTCTCGGCTACTCTTCTGGGGATAACCACTCTGTGGGGAAACAACTTCCGCTGCTCCACACTCCACTGGGGAAAATCAATCATGATCCGATCAACTTCCGAGGTCTCGGCTATCCTGGACGTCTGCAAACTCGGCTGAGGAAGGAGAAGTCATTCTGCTTCGCCAAAGAGAGTACGACTCTGGGAGATACAGCATCAGCTGCCCCACGCTCTGCTAGGGAAACCACTCACGGCCTCAACTGCTTCCAAGGATTCTGCTTTTCTGCGGACTCGGTCGGGGAGAGAGATCATTCCACTTCACTGGAGAGTACGACTCTGGTGCGGAATTTCAATTTCGCTGGGGAAGAAAGAATCATCTGACTTCGGGGGAGAGTACAACTCTGCCGGGGAATACAACATCAGCTGTTCCAACACTCTGCTGGGGAAGAGGGAATCATCCAACTTCGGGAGAGAATATGGCTCTGGTGGGAAATTTCAATTCCGCTGGAGACTTCAGTCTGGCACCATCAGTTACTGCATCCTTCGGCATACGAACAGCTTCCTACAAGACTTGCACTTGTGACCCGGTGCTGGGGGAGACATCTGCTTCGGCAACTTTACTGGGGAAACACGGGCTTCGGCATCCGAACACTTCTATGAAATCTGCACTTGTGACCCGGTGCTGGGGAAACGACATCATTCTTTGGTGCTTGACTCAGCTGATGAGGTGACATTCCTTCTGGATGCGTCTGCTTGGGGACGAGAATCCTCTCTGTCTGGGGGAGACATATCAATGCTCACCATTCTGATTCTGATTCTATGAGAGACTACCGAACTCAGCTGGAGAAGGAGGGCTCGCCCTGCTCCGGGGATGCGCACGGCATATCCTATGGAAGGTACTACACCTGCAACAACACAAACAAACAGACAAGATACCCTCCTCAAAGGGGCCTATCTAGGTTATTATCTCGTGACAATATTCAGTTAATTAATTGTTTCGACAACCAATGGGCCTAGGCCCGCAAGTTTATGTATGCGCATTTTATTAAAAAACATCGGCGTTTTCATTCGCAAACAAAACAGATAAATGCTAAACAGGCAAGCAGAATTGCTGAATAATGTGCATTTTATTGATGATGAACCCCTGAATGGGCAAAAATGTTTTACAACAGAGGTAGGCTCCTGGAATGAGGAAGCCGCGCAAAAAAAGAAAACATAAATATACATTAGTATATACAAATGTCGGCAACGAGGCGTAGACGAACACCATGAGTTGATCCCTCTAAGACCCACTCGACTTCGATACTTCTCCGGTGCTTCAGCTTCGGAAGAGATTGATTCAGGTAAACGGCCCTCAGGTCTTCCGAACCACTAAACAATGAAAGTCCACACGCGGAACACAGTCATTTGCTTATTCAAATCCCTAACTTTTGCGTGAACCGCCCTTTACGGGTTTTCAGTTCACCGGGATACCCTTTTTTGCCGAAGCCGCCCAGTGTAGGTTTTCGACTTCGCGGGTGTACATTTTTTCAATATATCCCTAATTTTTGCCCGAACCTTTTATTCTGTTTTTGGTTCGCCGGGATGCCCCTTTTTGCCTGGTGTCGCTACTGCGAAAATCGGCGCCGGCTGAACAGAAGAGTCGCCACCGTGCGTTATTTATCCCACGGGAGGGAAAGGAAACGCTCAGAGTAAACCTCGCACAACACGGGAAAGGTATGGTCGTCGCAACTAAAACCTGGATTCGGGAGTCGGTTACGCAAGGGGAAGGTATTAGCACCCCTCACGTCCGTCGTACTCGACGGGATCCACGCTTGTTTTCGGGTATGGATTGTTATTCTATCTACTCTAAAGGTCAGGGGTTAAAAAGAAAATAAAATGAAAATAAAAAAATGACTCGGCAAAGTATCGCACTTTATGCCTACGTATTCTCGACTGGAACGAGAAATCAGAGTCAACGTAGTTCGCCTACCTACGGGAAAGGTGGGGAAGGTTGCTCGCTAGGATACCGCATCCTATGCCTACGTACTTCCACACAGCATGGAAGATCAGAGCAAACGTAGTTCGGGCCACGTACGACACAGGTCTGTCTTGGTTGATTTTATTCCTTCTGAAAAAGGTTTTTTCTGATTAACAGTCCCAGCGGACAAAAATGACGTTTTGATGAGTTCACATTCTTTTACGGAAGAAGTGTCTTTTATTGTGTTTGAAATTTTATTGTATTTTTCTGTTTGTTTGAGGAAGAAGAGACAGAACTCTAACCTACGGTTGCAAAGGGAATCAAACTAACCTGATGTTATCATGCATGGGTTAAGACCTAATGTCTATCATGCTCCTCTCTTGCACAGAGAGAAACAGAGATCCTAAGGGAACAGCCAGAAACAGAAACAATATCAAATATATACAGTAAAGCGGTAAAATGCATGGATGCAACAGTACAAGCGAGGCAAGGGAGTCCCACTCAACCTCGAACCTAGAAAACAATAGGCAAAAGTGAACAGGCTTCACTTTCAACCCAACGGGGTAAACAGCAAACAATACAGTCCAGAAAACCAATCAATACATCAGAAGTGAAATACAACAGCAAAAGAAACAGCATCAGCAGCTCTGAATCAACATCTGGCTTCAAGTAATCTCCAATCATTTATGGGCTTCAACAAAGCATCAATCTCTATCTTCATGGCCTTCAGGCAAGGGCTTTGATCATCAGTCTCCTATAAACAATGGCCTTTCTTCAAGTCTCCAATCTTCAGGGATGAACATCAGTCAACAAGAGGAGATGAATGTTAAACAGTAAACTGCCTACCAAGGGTGGCTCATTAACTGTTAACATTATGCAGACAGGTTTCTCTCAAAAGTTCTATCTTCCAAATAC
The DNA here is from genome assembly GCA_963859935.3 of Lathyrus sativus. Classification (NCBI taxonomy): domain Eukaryota; kingdom Viridiplantae; phylum Streptophyta; class Magnoliopsida; order Fabales; family Fabaceae; genus Lathyrus; species Lathyrus sativus. Next base: position 440,712,843 of record OZ012740.1, on the reverse strand, counting down.
TTTCACTGATCCTTCCAAAGGAAGGAGGTGGATATTTGAAAGAGACTTTGAATCATAGAGAAAGGATAGAGGCAAACAAAGCCATCTATGTTTGAGAAACAAGCTTTCTAATCTAGAGCTCTGCCTAGCTCCTAAACCCTAGTCTCCTCAGCAGCTGCTAGCAAGAACCCTCTCTCCAACTCTGGCAGTTAATCTTCAATCTCTAGATCTCCAATGGTCTTCATCTCCCCAAATCTTCAACTCTCCCAAGTCCCCAGACAATCCCAATACCCATACAAGCAAGCAATAATCCCCAGAGGGCACACCACACCAGTCAATCAGATATACAGCATATCAATAGCAGTAGGGGAATCCTGACTTTTTCTAAGGGGTCTAATAACTACCCATAGTCCCTATAGTCCCATAACTAGACTAGTCAAACCCTAAGTCCTAAGGGAAAAGAATCAAATCTCCTAAGTCATCACCTAAAACCCTAATTTTATCCATGTTATTCACACTTACACTAAGCACCTAAATTTAATTTCTAAAAATATGAACTAAATTGCATATACAAGCTAACAATGTCTATTAATCAACCTAAAAAGAATGGGTGAAAAATATGAAAGTATCTAATAGAACAAAAATTAACAAAATCATGTATGAAATGAAACCATTTAAAATGTTATTTATTTAGAAAATATGGGAAAAATATCAAATAAAAAATAAAATGCCATTTTTATTTTTTATAATTTTCTAGACATCTTAAAGAAAAATATGCAAAAAGAATGAATTAAAAATGATGATTTTTCTGTTTGTTATGAATTTTTTAAAATGAATGAAAAATGAAAAGGAAATAATAAAGAAAATAAAAAGAAATAGCCAGGGGGTGAGAATAGCAAGATATCCAAGTTCAGCGCGTTGGGCTTATGAAATTGGGGGGTGCGAATAGCTCTCTGAGCCCAATCCCCCCAATTAATGAAACGCTGCGTTTCAATTTTTGAAACTTCCCTCCGTTTTCAACTTCAAATGTGGAGCGTTGGATGAGGATTTGAGTCAACAGTCAAATGGGGATCGTGTGGTGCTAGGGTCGTCTTCAACCTTGAGCCCAAACCCTAGCTCAGAAAAACCCTAACCTGCACACACCTTCGAGCTACTGGTTCTCTCTCCCTGTTCCATGAAATCAAGAACTTCCAACAGCAAACTTGCATTATATCAATCCCTCTACACATTCATGCCAATAGCTTATCCTAAAACTCAATCAATAAGGCAATTCGATAGGCGCAACAGGTCTGATCCATCATTCTCCAACTGATATTGATCCTCTCAATTCTCTCTGGAACTCATCCTAACCAACCTACAACTCACCCTGATCATTTTAAGCACCCAATCCATGATTATCTCTCATGATTCTTGACATTCTAAGTTTCACCAGAATCGGTGCACCATGATCAATGTCCATGAAACTTGCTCAAACTTATCAAAATCAATCATCACACTTATCCTAACCAGTCTATACTAACAATTCCCTATAATTCTCATTAAATCATGCAATTCGAATGAAGTTACCAACCTGTTATGATGATGAAAACAGTTATGGAATACACTTGATCCAATGCTTGAAAGGAGGGGAAACTGATCAGTGATCTTGGAGATGAGTTCTGTATGCAATCAAAGATGCTCCAAAGCTTTGAATCTCCTAGTTCCAAGGTTCTTGCACTTTGAATGATGATGGTGAATAGCACGATTCCTTGCTCAATTTGCCAAAGAAATGTGTGGATTCTGACCTTTGTGTGATGATGATGAAGATTGAATCAAGAATGTTGAAGTTTGGTGAGAAATTGATGGAGTTTTAGAAGCTTATCCAAGAATGGAAAATGAGTGAAAATGGAGGTTTTGAACAAAGTGGTAGCACCAACCCTTGCATGAATCAGCTTGCATGAATATATAGGTTGCATTAGAACCTCCTAGAACATTGGAGAAATTTCCCTTACACTTTTCCCTTTCAATTTGGATTATGTTACTTTCAATTCAAGCAACCATGGATAACTCACAAATTATGACCTAAGATCAAAATTCCACTTTAGCCAATGTCTTTAAAATGCCTTTTCCATTCAAAATGACCTATAATTTTGCATCATTTGGCCAAGATATGAGAAATATCATTTTTTTAAGCCATTTTTCTTCATTAAATTCACCAATTTTGAAACCTTGTGCTATGGACATTTCCAATCTCTCATGGTCACTTTTCTAGACTCAAAATGTCATTTGGAGCAAGTTTGATGTTGTAAGGTTTTCCATTTGAAGCTTCCTTGTATGAGTTTTGGGCATAGGTTAAAATGACCTGTAATTCACAAATGACCAAAATACCCTTTGCTTGCCAAGACCATAAGTTGAGTTCCACACATCATATGAAGGCATACTATACCATTCTAGAAAGCTAAGACAATGAGGAACAATTCTTATGTTGACCAGAAATTCATTTGAAATCTCCTTGAGGGGTAAAAATTGCTTGGAAGTCAAGTCACTTTCACAGACAAAATTTCAGACACCTCAGATGACCTGTAACTTGCAAGGACCATAACTTGAGTTCTATAAATCTCCTTGATGTCTTCCACCACTAAAATTAAAGGTCTTGAGATCCTCTACAAGCTCCATGTTGGCCAAGAAGCCATTTGAAGCTTTCATTTTGACTTATCTTGCTTGGAAATTTGACCTAAACTAGGGGATTTTACATAGAAACCCTAATGTAGAAACTCCTCTTCTCCTTGATTTCTCTTGATTTCTTCTTAGCATGACAACATATTCTTATTCTCCATGTCAAATGATGAACCCCACACCCCTTCAATAGACCTGAATGCCCTCAAATCAATCAATTGACCTAGGGTTGACCTAGGGTTGACCCAGATGAAACCCTAGTTGACTGCCTTCAACTGCAATTCTTGTGACTTCACCAATGACTTGTCTCCTTCTCCAAATGACTTTCTAAGTCCTCCAAGATGTCTAGATACTCCCCATGCCCTCCATTCACAACTCATAATTCCCTTGTTGACCCTCAGGTACCCTCAGATAGGAGATAGACTCAAGGCTTGATCTGCTGAACTCTTTGCTTTCAAATTCTTTTCTGATGATTTGAATGAGATGGAATTAGGATAATAACCTCTTGATAGGACTCTAGAGATGAGAATAATGATTGGTCCCCTGTTGAATGACTTGTTATGCTTATGCTATGCAGATGGTTAGTCTATATACATGACTCTATATGCAAATGCTAATGATATTGAAACATGAACCAAGTGAATAAGGTTGAGCAAATTTTAGGGTGCAACACCTGGACTCTTTCTTTTTTTTTGTCCAGCGGGTCTCTTTCAAGCAAAGTATTTTTTAACTGCGTCCGCGTTCACCAGGGATGCAAAATCCTCACCATCCATCGTGGATAACAACAAAGCTCCTCCCGAGAAGACCTTGTTGACGACATACGGCCCTTCGTAATTCGGAGTCCACTTGCCCCGGTGATCGGAGTATGGCGGAAGAATCTTCTTCAGGACGAGATCACCCGTCTGAAAGCTTCTAGGATGCACCTTCTTATCATAAGCTTTCTTCATTCGGCTTTGGTACAGGCGACCAAATGTAATCGATGCTAACCTCTTCTCGTCCATCAGGCTGAGCTGGTTCAAGCGATTCGTAATCCATTCTGCCTCATCGAGTTTTACGTCAACCAAAACTCGCAAAGAAGGAATCTCCACTTCTAGCGGTAGGACAGCTTCCATACCGTACACCAAGGAGAAAGGAGTTGCCCCGGTCGACGTACGCACCGTAGTACGATACCCGTGCAAGGCAAACGGCAGCATCTCGTGCCAATCTTTGTACGTCACAACCATCTTCTGAACAATCTTCTTGATGTTCTTGTTGGCCGCTTCAACAGCGCCATTCATCTTCGGCCGGTAAGGAGATGAGTTGTGGTGTTCAATCTTGAAGCTCTGGCACAGCTCCTTCATCATCTTGTTATTCAAGTTCGAACCATTATCAGTAATGATCCGCTCGGGAATTCCATAGCGACAGATGATGTCCCTCTTTATGAACTTAGCTACCACCTGCTTGGTCACATTAGCGTACGAGGCTGCCTCCATCCATTTGGTGAAGTAGTCGATAGCTACCAGAATGAAACGATGACCATTGGATGCAGTGGGCTCGATTTTGCCTATCATGTCGATGCCCCACATGGAGAACGGCCAAGGGGAGGACATGACATTCAATGGGCACGGCGGCACATGAACTTTATCAGCATAAATCTGGCATTTATGACATTTCTTCGCGAATCTGAAGCAATCCGACTCCATAGTCAGCCAGTAATATCCTGCTCTCAGGATCTTTCTCGTCATGGCATGCCCGCCGGCGTGCGTACCAAATGTGCCCTCATGGACCTCTTCCATGAGCATACTCGCTTCTTTCTCATCTACACATCTGAGTAGCACGAGATCGTGGTTTCTCTTATACAGCACTCCATCAGGATTGAGATAAAAATTTCCAGATAGCCTCCTTAGAGTCTTCTTATCCTGGGTTGACGCACCCGTAGGATACTCCTTAGTCGTAAGGAAGGTCTGGATGTCGTGGAACCATGGCTTGCCGTCGGTGGCATCATCTATTGCAAAGACAAATGCTGGTCTGTCAAGACGCGAAAGAACAATGCTTGGAGCTTCATTCCAAAGATTGACCTTATACATCGAAGCCAACGTGGCTAAGGCATTAGCCATTTGATTTTCAGCCCTGGGTACATGATGAAGTTCCACTCGATCGAAGAACGGAAGCAGCCTCCTGGCATAATTCATGTACGGCACTAGATTCGCTTGACGAGTTTCCCACTCCCCTTTAATCTGATTGATTACAAGCGTTGAGTCACCATATATGTCTATATTCTTGATTCTCAAATCAATTGCCTCTTCTAGACCCATAATACATGCTTCATACTCGGCTTCATTGTTGGTAACTGGAAACGTTAGTCTCGCAGTAAACGGGATGTGGGATCCGTGAGGAGTCGTGATGATAGCCCCGATACCGCTTCCATAGGAATTAACCGCTCCGTCGAATATCAACTTCCACTGAGACTTCCTATCTGGCCCATCATCGGGCAATGGCTCATCGCAATCCTTCGCTTTGAGAAACATAATATCCTCGTCAGGGAATTCGAACCTCATCGGCTGGTAGTCTTCGATTGGATGTTCGGCAAGGTAATCAGACAATACGCTTCCCTTAATGGCTTTCTGAGAGACGTACTGAATATCATATTCCGTTAACACCACTTGCCATCTGGCAATCCTGCCCGAAAGAGCCTGCTTCTCGAAGACGTACTTGATCGGATCCATCTTCGAAATCAGCATAGTGGTGTGGTTGAGCATATACTGTCGTAGACGTTTAGCGGCCCAAGCTAATGCACAACACGTCTTCTCCAGCATCGAGTATCGAGATTCACACTCAGTGAACTTTTTACTCAAATAATAAATGGCATGCTCCTTTCTGCCCGTCTCGTCGTGCTGACCGAGAACACACCCCATACTATTCTCCAGAACCGTCAGGTACATGATTAATGGCCGTCCAGCCACTGGGGGTATCAAGATTGGAGGTTCTTGAAGATACTGCTTTATTTTATCGAATGCCTTCTGGCAATCCTCATTCCAAGTAATCGCCTGATTTTTCTTTAAAAGCTTGAACATCGGTTCACAAGTGGCCGTGAGCTGAGAGATAAACCTTGCAATGTAGTTTATCCGGCCCAGGAAACCACGAACTTCTCTTTCTGTTTTCGGCGCTGGCATTTCTTGGATAGCTTTTATTTTCGCAGGATCAACTTCAATACCTCGTTCACTAAAGATAAACCCCAATAGCTTTCCGGACCGCACTCCGAAAGTGCATTTGTTAGGATTCAGCCTCAGCCTGAACTTCCTAAGCCTCTCAAACAGCTTCAATAAGTTGACCAGATGCTCTTCCTCCGTTTGGGACTTTGCAATCATGTCATCAACATAAACCTCGATCTCATGATGAATCATATCATGAAACAAAGTTACCATTGCTCGCTGGTAAGTGGCCCCTGCGTTCTTCAGACCGAAGGGCATTACCTTGTAGCAGAATGTGCCCCAGGGGGTAATAAACGTTGTTTTCTCCATGTCCTCCGGCGCCATCTTAATCTGATTGTAACCGGAGAAGCCATCCATGAACGAAAACACGGAAAACTGGGCTGTGTTGTCGACCAACACATCGATATGAGGCAACGGGAAATCATCCTTAGGGCTCGCCCTATTCAAATCCCGATAATTGACGCACATGCGTACCTTACCGTCCTTCTTCGGTACAGGCACTATGTTGGCGACCCACGGAGGGTAAGTGGTAACGGCTAGAAATCCTGCGTCCAACTGCTTCTGGACCTCTTCTTTGAATTTTACAGCCATGTCTGGTCTCGTCCTCCTGAGCTTCTGCTTGACTGGAGGGCAATCTTCACGCAACGGCAAGCGATGAACCACGATATCAGCGTCGAGTCCGGGCATATCTTCGTATGACCAAGCAAAGACGTCACTATACTCTCGAAGCATCTCGACCAGTCTATGCTTGACATCATTCTGCAACGCAGCCCCTACTCTGACATTTCTGGCGAGCTCCTCAGAACCCAGATTTACAATCTCAATATCCTCCTCGTGAGGCAGAATAACCTTTTCTTGTCTCAACAAGCGGGCCAACTCTTCCGGAAGGTCTTCGTCTTCATCAATCTCATCCTCAGCTTGATAGATCGGGCAATCAAAGTCGTAGTGAGTCGTAGAGGGTCCAGAGTCGATGTCATCTGTTACGTGGATCCTGCAATAACAAGGGTTAAGTTTAAAGAAAGAATATGCAGGTTAGCACAAACCCCGTTGCCATTTTGCTGTTTTTCGAAATAAACATAAAACAGGAATAACAGAGAACAAAATATTTGATTACGAAGAAAACGCCTTTTATTTATTGACAAAATGCATACACATAATCCAACAAGGCCCTGACAGTAAAACCACTATGCCCCGAGCAGGACATAGGGTTGTACAAGGATTGTAAAAAGCAAATCATTACTCTTCACTTGTCAGCTTGATAATCTCCTTGATGGTCCAATTGTGGAGGTGCTCGCCCGGCTTGCTCGGTTGAATCCAGGCATCAAGGTCGCAATCACTGTCCCCGCTGTCCTCCGACGCAGCGTTGATGCTCTCGAAAATTACTCCCCCCTTGGTGAATAGGATCGGCCCTTTCCCACGAGACGAGCTGCCAAAAGAAGATGAAGCTTCAGCTCCAGGGGAATACCCCAATCCAAACTTATCCTGTTTGATTGGTATATCCAAGACATGCCCCCAGCCTGGGGTGGAACCGGCTTCGACAACGGCCCGAGCTTCCTTAAACGAGGAGAGACTCAACTCTTGCTTCTCTGCGACGATAGGAGCTACCTCCTTCACCCTGACGGTTTCAAATGCTTGGCAGAGCGTCTCATGGATCTCGCCATCCATTTTGACGTATTTAAAGGACGACAGGTGGCTTACCATGATGTCCTCCTCACCACAGACTGTCACTATGCTGCCCCCAACAGCATATTTAAGCTTCTGATGCAGCGTGGACGTCACGGCACCAGCAGAATGGATCCATGGCCGACCTAGGAGGCAACTGTAGGCAGACATGATATCCATGATATAGAAAACCGTATTGAACGTCTCTGGACCAACTTGAATTGGCAGGGTCAATTCTCCGAAGACGTGGCGCTTGGTCCCATCAAAGGCTTTCACGACCAAATCACTGGGCGTGCACAGCAGTCCACGGGTATCCAACTTCATCAGTGCTTTTTTCGGAAGCACATTAAGCGAGGAACCCGTATCTACCAGGACATGTGACATAATCGTGCCTCGGCACTCTATCGAGACGTGCAAGGCGTTGTTGTGATCTCTTCCTTTAGGAGTCAGCTCTAGATCTGTAAAACCCAGCCCATTACCAGCATTAACATGGGCCACCACCTCCTCGAGTTGATTTACTGATATCTCCTGCGGCACGTATGCAGCATTCAATACCTTCAGTAATGCGTTGCGGTGCGCCTCAGAACACAGCAACAAGTTAAGAATCGAGATCTTTGACGGAGTCTGATGAAGATGATCTACAATTTTGTAGTCACTCTTCTTGATTAGTCGCATGAACTCTTCAGCATCTTTAACCAGCAAGTCTTTTTCTGCCCCTGCAGGGACCTCTTCGACAGCTTTACCTTTACCCTTATCCACAGCGTCAGCCCGGACCACTTTCTCTGCTGCAACCTCCGCTGGTGCAAATACTCTACCGCTTCTAGTGATACCACTGACTTCGGTAAGATTCTGCACAGTCGATCCGAATGGCTCTAGCTCTATCTTCTGACCATTACAATAAACTTCGGCGCCATAATGCCATGGAACGGCATTGGTGCTCTCGAATGGGATTGGTCCGGCCCTGGTGATAGTGATAGTAGGCGGACGGGGCGCAGAAATAGTAATAGGGTGACGAGGAATAGTAATGGTAGCAACTTCATCTGCCTGCTTCAGCACGACTTCCCCTGATGCACTTTCAACGCTCCGGCTGAATTGCAAAATACCCTCGGTCATCAGACTTTGGATACCTTCGATCAGCTGCTCACACCCATCAGGAAGTGTAGCACAAGCCATACATAGCTCTCCACATCCAGGGAAGAAGCCCTTCTTCAGCAACTTAGCCTTGACAAAACTCAACGGCGTCTTCAAATCTTTGACATCCGTCAGCAAGTCTGAACTCTCCTCAGTGATAACAGCATTCACTCCGCCCCCCTTATGATGAGGCATCGGGTTCTTGGTAACGTTGGGCACGTTGTCAGAAAAGTTGATAACCTTGGCGTCCACCAAGTCCTGGACTTTGTGCTTAAAAGCTTTACAATTCTCAATCGTATGACCAGGTGCCCCAGTGTGGAATTCACAAGTAGCATTGGCATCATACCCCGGTGGTGGTGCCCCCGTTAAGGGAGCCAACGTCCTTTTTTGAACCAATTGGAGCTGAAGCAACGTTTGCAAAAGCTGTGCATACGACATAGGCGGAGTATCAAAATGACGGCTTGCCATAGGAGCCCGATTCTGATATCTTTTATACCCCTGCTGATTCTGCTGCTGAGGCTGCTGCTGCTGTGGAGCTGGGATATTTATGCTAGCGATCTGAGGCTGAGGGCCCTTGCCCTTTCTCCGAGCATTAGTGACAGCACTGGCATCTCCCTCTCGACGCTTGCCAGTATAGGGTTTCTTGCTACCTCCTCCAACTGAGGATGATTCGCCCTGAATTTTCCCGATCTTTATACCGTTCTCAACATGCTCTCCCAGAGTGATGAGAGTCGAGAATGTTCCAGTCATGCCACTGACCAGCTTCTCATAATAGATTCCAGGAAGGGTAGCCACGAACATTTGCACTAGCTCACGCTCAACCATCGGCGGTTGAACCCGAGCAGCCAATTCACGCCACCGCTGGGCGTACTCTTTGAAGCTTTCATTGTTCCGCTGTGAGAGATTCTGAAGCTGAACTCGGTTGGGAGCCAAGTCGCTGTTATATTGATAGTGGAGAACAAATGCTTCTGCCAGATCTTTCCAGGTGCGCACAGTAGTGGGCTCCAAACCCATATACCATTCGAGCGATGGACCAGAAAGACTATCCTGAAAGAAGTGCATCAGCTGTAAGAGCACAGATTGTGTCTTAGTTATATCTCTATGTTTTGATGATAACACTTATAAATTTTGTATTCAAGAATTATATACTCTAAAAGTGTTCTAGATTGTTTGCTACAGGCACTAAAGAAAATTATCTTAAGAAAGCAAAATTGGATCTGAACATTGTTTTTATGAAAGGCTTCATAAGTTCAAGAGCATCTTAAGTGAAGATCTGAACACTGCTCCCAGAAGAATCTGACTACTGTCTCTTGAAGATTCTGAAGAAGGAGCCTCTAAAGCATAGAAGACTCTGCTCTGAAAGATTCACACGCTCAAGCACACAAGCTGCACATACTCTGATTCAGCTCAATCTGAAGAACATTCAAGACTCTGAAGATCCAGATGATCCTTAGTCTGGAGACTCTAAAGATTCAGATTCTAATGTTGAAAGCTGAACTTACTTTGAAGAAGATTTAAATATGTACGTTGGTTTTTCTCAACAGCTCTTTCCTATTTTGTGCTAGACACAAGGACACAGACAAAAAGGTTTTATCTGTGCATTCCATTTTGAGGAAAGTTTTCTGCAAGTGAAGACAAAAGGCATCAGGCTTGTTTCAGCACAGCCTCCAATGTGAAGACAAAAGGCTTTAGGCTTTTCTGCACAGCCTTCAACGTAACAAGACTTCTTGGATCTTAGTGCCTATATAAAGAAGTCCACTCCATCTTCTTCAGCAATTGAATCTCTAGCAAAATCACTCCTCAAAGCAATCTTTCAAAGCTCTCTATTATATTATTTTGCTTTAACTTTATTCTTAACTTAAGAGAAATATCACTGTTGTGATAACAGCTTATTAGAAGCATTCTTACTCTTGTAAAAGCTTTACATTGTTTGTAAAAGGTTTTCCTTAAGAGGATCCAGTTGGGATCAGTTGCTCTTGAGAAGACTAAGAACAGTTGTTCTTAGGTGTTGCTATTTGTAATCTGTTTGATTAAAATAGTGGATTAAGTCCTTGACAGAGAAAGGCAAATCACTCTTGAGAGGGTGGACTGGAGTAGTTGTTTTCAACGAACTAGGATAAAAATATTTGTGTTCTAATCTTTGATTTTTAGTCTTACTTATTCAACCCCCCCCCCCCTTCTAAGTAATTTTCTCACCTTCAGTTAGCATCAGAGCTCCGGTTCTGCGTGTGCTCCACTTTACCGTGACAGTTAAAGATCCAGTGAGAAAGATACTTTGATATTTGTGTTGTTGCCAATATGGATACATCTACATCAACTTGCAACAACAAATATGAAGGAGATAGGATCAGTACCAAGCCACCCATGTTTGATGGGGAAAAATTTGACTATTGGAAAGATAGAATAGAAAGTTTTTTCCTTGGGTATGATGCTGATCTTTGGGATATGGTCATTGATGGATATAAACATCCTACTGATGAGGATGGCAAAAAGATTGATAGAAAATCAATGACTGAAGTACAGAAAAGAGATTTCAAGAATCACCACAAAGCCAGAACTATATTGCTTAATGCAATCTCTCATACTGAGTATGAGAAGATTACAAACAGAGATACTGCTCATGACATGTTTGAGTCACTCAAAATGACTCATGAGGGAAATTCTTAGGTTAAAGAGACCAAGGCGCTGGCGCTCATACAGAAGTATGAGGCATTCAAAATGGAAGAGTCTGAAAATGTTGAAACTATGTTTTCTAGATTTCAGATTCTTACTGTTGGTCTGAAAGTTCTGGATAAGGGCTACTCAACGTCAGATCATGTCAAGAAGATCATCAGAAGTCTTCCCACCAGATGGAGACCAATGGTGACTGCATTGAAGATGGCAAAAGATCTGAACAAGATCTCCTTAGAAGAACTTATCAGTTCTTTGAGAAGCCATGAAATAGAGCTGGAGGAAGATGAACCCCAGAAGAAAGATAAAGGTAAATCCATAGCTTTAAAATCTAACAAACCTGTTAAAGCTTTGCAGGTAAAAGAAGAAAGTTCTGAAGAATCGTCTTCTGAAGAAGAAGATGAATTGTCCATGCTTTCCAGAAGAATCAACAAGCTCTGGAAGCACAAGGGAAGGAAGTTTAACAACTTCAGAAAAGCTGACCACAGGAAGGAATCTTCTGGACACAGAAGATCTGGAAAGAAAGAGGTCACATGCTATGAATGCAAGGAACCTGGGCACTACAAAAATGACTGCCCCAAACTTCTCAAGGAGAAACCCAAGAGAAAGTTTGATAAAAAGAAGAAGGTTCTTATGGCAACTTGGGATGATTCAGATGAATCTGAATCTGAATCTGAAGCAGAAGAAGAGTGTGCCAACATGGCATTAATGGCTGGAATAGAAGATCAGAATGAAGAATTATCATCTGAATCTGAGTCAGACTCTGACTCTGACGCTGAAGAGGTAATGTCCAAACTTACCAAAGATGAACTTATAAAGGTGTTATCTGAAGTTTTGAAAAGCTACAATAATATCAAACTCAAGAACAAGAAGCTGAAAAGCAATCTTGAATCTGAGATTGATAATCTGAAAACAGAACTTGTTGAGCAGAAAGAAATAAATTTAAAAATAAAAAATGATTTGGAAATTGTTCAACAAGAATCTGACTCTGAAGCTAAGTCATCTGAAAATATTTTGGAAAAATATGACTCTAGTTTTCAGAGGTTCCTCACTAAAAGCATAGACAGAAGCAAGATGGCTTCTATGATCTATGGAGTTAGTAGGAATAAAAGAAAGGGAATTGGATTTCAATCTTCTTCTCTGGAAAAAGATGTAAGACCAATACCTGTAGATGATCTGATCATTAAGATAACTCCTTTATACTCTAATTTTAAATTTGGTCATTTAAATGATATTAAACACACGAGCTCTGAAAAGAATACTCATGTGTTTAGATCTAAGGCAAGTCTAAACAAAAACTATGTTGAAAAACAAAAGTTTAGACAAACCTACAAGGCAACTAACCCTAAAGGACCCAAGAAGATCTGGGTACCTAAAGACAAAATAATCCCTGTTGCAGATATCCTTAGCAGCAAAGTCAGGACACCAATCATGGTACCTGGACTCTGGATGCTCACGACACATGACGGGAGAAAGGTCTATGTTCCAAAGTCTGGAACTTAGATCTGGAGGGGACGTGAAATTTGGAGGGAACCAGAAGGGCAAGATCATTGGCTCTGGAACTATAGGTAATGGCAACCTACCCTCTATTTCTAATGTTCTGTTAGTTGAAGGATTGAAACATAATCTATTGTCCATAAGTCAATTAAGTGACAATGGTTATGATATAATCTTTAATCAAAAATGTTGCAAAGCTGTTTGTCAAAAGGATGGTTCTATCCTATTCAATGGAAAGAGGAAACACAACATTTATAAAATTAACCTTTCAGAACTTAAAGTTCAAAATGTAAAATGCCTCTTATCTGTGAATGATGAGCAATGGGTCTGGCATAGAAGATTGGGGCATATTAATATGAGACGTATATCTCAGATTAATAAACTCAATCTGGTCAGAGGACTTCCTAAGTTGAAGTTCAACTCAGATGCTCTGTGTGAAGCATGTCAAAGAGGTAAATTTTCAAAATCTCATTTTAAATCAAAAAAATGTTGTTTCTACCTCCAGACCATTGGAATTACTTCACATTGATCTGTTTGGACCAGTGAAAACTGCATCCATCAGAGGCAAGAAGTATGGGTTAGTCATTGTAGATGACTACAGCAGATGGACATGGGTAAAGTTTCTAAAACACAAGGATGAGTCTCATTCTGTGTTCTTTGACTTCTGCAATCAAGTCCAGACTGAAAAAGATTGTAAAATTATTAAAGTCAGAAGTGATCATGGTGGAGAATTTGAAAATAAACATTTTGAAAAATATTTTTCTGAAAAAGGCATTGCACATGATTTCTCCTGTCCTAGAACTCCACAACAAAATGGAGTTGTAGAGAGGAAAAATAGAACATTGCAAGAAATGGCCAGAACCATGATCAACGAGACAAATCTGGCAAAATATTTCTGGGCAGAAGCAATTAACACAGCTTGTTATATTCAGAACAGAGTGTCTGTAAGACCTCTCCTGAAAAAGACTCCCTATGAATTGTGGAGAAACAGAAAGCCTAACATTGCTTATTTTCATCCTTTTGGATGTATTTGTTATATGCTTAATACTAAAGATAATCTGAACAAGTTTGATTCCAAAGCACAGAAGTGTTTCATGCTTGGTTATTCTGAACGCTCTAAAGGCTACAGAGTATTCAATACTGAAACACAGATTGTGGAAGAATCTATTCATGTCAGATTTGATGATAAGCTTGGCTCTGAAAAGCCAAAGCAGTTTGAAAGTTCTGCAGATAGAGAAGTGATTCTCACAGACTCTGAAGGCTCAGAGGCAGAAAAGGCAAAGAACAAAGAATCTGACGCAACCCCAGATGCTACACCTTTGACCTCCCAACTAAACAACTTGCATATTTCTGAAATACCAACTGTCAGAGGATCTTCTTCCAGAATCAAAGCTTCTCATCCAGAAGATGTGATAATTGGAAAGAAAGATGATCCTATAAGGACAAGATCATTTCTCAGAACTTCTGAATCTTCCTTATTTGGCTTAGTGTCAATGATAGAACCAACATCTGTAGATGAGGCTCTGGAAGATAATGAATGGATTATAGCTATGCAAGAAGAGCTGAATCAATTCGCCAGAAATGAAGTTTGGGATCTGGTTCCTAGACCTAAAGGATTCAATGTCATTGGAACAAAATGGTGTCGCTACTGCGAAAATCGGCGCCGGCTGAACAGAAGAGTCGCCACCGTGCGTTATTTATCCCACGGGAGGGAAAGGAAACGCTCAGAGTAAACCTCGCACCACACGGGAAAGGTATGGTCATCGCAACCAAAACCTGGGTTCGGGAGTCGGTTACGCAAGGGGAAGGTATTAGCACCCCTCACGTCCGTCGTACTCGACGGGATCCACGCTTGTTTTCGGGTATGGATTGTTATTCTATCTAAACTATAGGTCAAGGGTTAAAAGAAAAGAAAATGAAAATAATAAAAAAATGACTCGGCAAAGTATCGCACTTTATGCCTACGTATTCCCGTCTGGAACGAGAAATCAGAGTCAACGTAGTTCGCCTACCTACGGGAAAGGAGGGGAAGGTTGCTCGCTAGGATATCGCATCCTATGCCTACGTACTTTCATACAGCATGAAAGATCAGAGCAAACGTAGTTCGGGCCACGTACGACACAAGTCTGTCCTTGATTGATTTTATTCCTTCTGAAAAAGGTTTTTCTGATTAACAGTCCAAGCGGACAAAAATGACGTCTTGATGAGTTCACATTCTTTTACGGAAGAAGTGTCTTTTATTGTGTTTGAAATCTTTATGTGTTTTTCTGTTTGTTTTGAGAAAGAAAGAGACAGAACTCTAACCTACGGTTGCGAAGGGAAACAAGCTATCCTAATGTTATCATGCATGGGTTAAGACCTAGTGTCTATCATGCTCCTCTCTTGCACAGAGAGAAACAGAGATCCTACGGGATAGGCAGAAACAGAAACAATATCAGATATATACAGTAAAACAGTAAAATGCATGGATGCAACAATACAAGCGAGGCAAGGGAGTCCCACTCAACCTCGAACCTAGAAAACAATAGGCAAAAGTGAACAGGCTTCACTTTCAACCCAGCAGGGTAAACAGCAAACAATACAGTTCAGAAAACCAATCAATACATCAGCAAATGAAATACAACAGCAAAAGAAACAGCATCAGCAGCTCTGAATCAACATCTGGCTTCAAGTAATCTCCAATCAGCTACAGGCTTCAACAAGCATCAATCTCCATCTTCATGACCTTCAGGCAAGGGCTTTGATCATCAGTCTTCCATCTGCAATGGCTTTTCTTCAAGCTCAAACCTCCAGGATGGGGGATCAGTCACAAGAGTGAATTGAGTGTTAAGCAATTAGCTGACTACCAAAGGTGGTGAACAGACTGCTTCTAACACAAAGAGACATTTTCTCTCAAGAGTTCTATCTCATAGACACTATCACCAAGCCTTCCAAAGGAAGGGGGTGAGTGTCTTAGAGAGACTCTGAATCACAGAGAAGAATGGATGCAGACAAGGCAATCCATGTTTGAGAAACAATCATTCTAATCTAGAGCCCTGCCTAGCTCCTAAACCCTAGTCTCCTCAGCAACTGATAGCAAGAAGCTTCTCCTCAACTCTGACAGTTGATCTTCAGCATTTGAATCTCCAATGGCTTCATCTCCACAAATCTTCAGCTTCCCCAGGGCCCCAGACAAACCCAATACCCAATCAAACAATCAACAATCCCCAGAGGGCACACCACACCAGACAGCAGATATACAGACAGCAATAATAGCAGTAGGGGAATCCTAACTTTTCTCTAAGGGATCTAATAACTACCCATAGCCCCTATAGTCCCATAACTAATCTATTCAAACCCTAAGTCCTAAGGGAGAAAATTGAACTTCCTAAGTTGTCACCTAAAAACCCTAGTTTTGTTCATGATATTCAAGCATTTATTAATCACCTAAAATTAGCCTCTAAAAATGGGAACTAAAATATTTCTACAAGCCTAATATCTCATCTAAACAATATGAAAAGAATGAACAAAAAATATGAAAGCATGTGAGAGAACAAAAATCATAAAAATAATGCATGAAATGAATCTATTTATTATGACATTTATTTGGAAAATATGTAAAAAATATGAAATAAAACTAAAAATGAAATTTTATTTTCCTATAATATTCTAGACATTTCAAAGAAAACATGGTAAAAAGAATGAATTAAAAAGCATTTTTTATGAATTATTTATGAATTTTCAAAGATGGTAAAATATTAAAATGAAATTAAGAAAATTAAATGAATTAAATGAATGAGGGGGGTGCATTCAGTAGGCGCGCTCAGTTATAAATCCAGAATGGGCCACATATAAGGGTGCAAATAGCGCTTTTGGCTAAGCCCAGCATCAAGTCAGAAACAATAAAAAAACTAAAAACGAGCAGGGGGTGAAAATAGTAGCGAATCCACGTTGAAAATGGTATTGGGCTCAACCTTGGGGGTGTGGTTATCAACAGCACTCAGGCCCGCCCGTTTCAATTAATGAAACGGTGCGTTTAGGGCCAACGCACCTCCCTCCAATTCTGAAATTAAATGAGGGCCATTGGATTGCCCTGATAGTCAAAGGTCTACCACGAGATGAACGGACACGATTGTGTCTTCTTCCTTGGTTCACCTGAGATTAGGGTTTCTGCCATTAAACCCCATGCACGAGCAACATTCCACCCAACTGTTCTCCTTATCCAGGCCACGAATCACCATGCTATGAACATGAAAGTTACTCCAAACCTCTCCCTCTTCAATCCTATGATCTTAGATCAATCTGAAACTCAATAAAACTCTCAACCCGATCGAGGTAAATTCTGATCACCATGGATATTCACTGATAAGCATCATGATAACTCTTCATCAAACTTGACCTAAACTAACCTATGCCTAATGGAGATTAACATGTGCTATCAAACTACAATTACAACACACTAATCTGAGAGATATAAGCACCAACAGATTGTTGCCTCTGCTAACAATGGACTCCAAATCGTTCCAAATTCACCTAAACTAATCTCCTAACCACCTAGATTGCATCTAAACTAACAACATCATGCCAAATTAACTAGATCAAGTGGTTTGAATGAAAACTTACCTTGTGTGAAATCTTGCAAACAGCTATGGAGATGGAAGATCTGAGGCTTTTGAGACTTGAATCTTGATCAATCCTTGATGAATTTGATTCTGTATGCACAAACTTGGAGGTTCCTAGCTTGAATCATGCAATCCACTTGAACTTGTGATTTTGATGATCTTGAGAAAAATGCTCGAAAATGGATGATAACTACCAAAAACTTGCTTCAATTATGATCTATGATGATGATGGAGTGGAATTGAATTGATTATGATGAAGATTGATGAAGAATTTGAGAGATTTGGAATGAAACTTTTATGAAAAAGTGTGAGAAATTTTGTGGAATTCTTGGTGCAAATGAGGCCAACCCTTGATCAATGCACATTTCATGAATATATAGACCCCAAATGAACATTCTAGATCCATCTTGCACATTCCCTTGTTTTCAAATTTTGATCCATTTTGATTATGTTTCTTAAATGATAAGCAACCATGGATAACTTCATTTTTTCCTTCTAAACTCAAAAAAGTGTGTGAACCATTGTTCTTAGAATTGTTTTTCCATTCAAAATCATATATTGGAAGTCTCCATTTGGACTTGTAAATCTCCCAAACCATTTTCCAACTTGAAATTATTCACTTTATAAGCCTTTTTAGTTCATATTTTGACCTATCATGCAACTCCATGCTATGAGCTTCTCCAATTACTTGTGACCTTCTTTCTAGACTTAAAATCCCATTTGGAGCAAGTTTGATGTTGTAAGTTTTTCCATTTGAAGCCTCCTTGTATGAGTTTTGGGTATAGGTTAAAATGACCTGTAATTCACAAATGCCCAAAATACCCTTTGCTTGCCAAGACCATAAGTTGAGTTCTCCACATCATATGAAGGCATACCATACCATTCTAGAAAGCTAAGACAATGAGGAACAATTCTTATGTTGACCAAGAATTCATTTGAAATCTCCTTGAGGGGCAAAACTAGCTTGGAAGTCAAGTCACTTTCACAGACAAAAATTCAGACACCCCAAATGACCTGTAACTTGCAAGGACCATAACTTGAGTTCTATAAATCTCCTTGAGGTCTTCCACCACTCAAATTAAAGGTCTTGAGATCCTCTACAAGTTTCATGTTGGCCAAGAAGCCATTTGAAACTAGCATTTTGACTTATCTTGCTTGGAAATTTGATCTAAACTAGGGGATTTTACAGAGAAACCCTAATTTAGTAACTCCTCTTCTCCTTGATTTCTCTTGAATTCTTCTTGTCATATCTCCATATCCTTCTTCATATGTCAAGTGTTGATCCCCACATCTCTCCAATAGCCTTGAATGCTCTCTTAAGCCAGTCAGTTGACCTAGGGTTGACCTAGGGTTGACCCAGATGAAACCCTAGTTGACTGTCTTCAACTGTAGCTCTTGTGCCTTCATCAATGACTTGTTTTCTTCTCCAAATGACTTTATAAGTCTCTCAAGATGTCTAGATGCTCCCCATGCTTTCATTTCACAGCTCATAACCCTCTTGTTGATCCTCAGATACCCTCAGCTAAGAGATGGACTCAAGGCTTGATCTGCTGAGCTCTTTGTTTTCAAATTCTTTCTTGATGACTTGAATAGGATTGAATTGGAATAATAACCTCTTGCTAGGCCTCTAGAGATGAAAATAATGATTGGTCCCCTGTTGAATGACTTGCTATGCTTATACTATGCAGATGATTAGACTATGCACATGACTCTATATGCAAATGCTAATGATATGGAAACATAAACCAATTGAATAAGGTTGGGCAAATTTTAGGGTGCAACAGCTGCCCCTATTCAAGCGACTTGGACCCGATTGGGTGAAGAGCCCGGAGCCTTCAGACATTCGTGGTACGAGACGGTTGAATACTAAGAACCCGGAAATTTGCCAACCGCGGAAATAAACTGCGCTCCTGCTTGAGGAATAACATTCGTCAGCTGAATCTGACTGTTAGAGTAACCCACTGATCTCGCGCGACCGTGCTGGGGGTTGTCTTCATCGTCCTGAAGAGGATTCTGTCATAACAGATTGCTTGCTTGTCCACGCTAGGACTCTGTCTGTCGTCAATACAAAGAAATCTCAACTAAAACCTGTCCACGTTAGGACTCCACTTGCTGTCAACCCAGAAAAATCTCGGCAACTCCGCTGGGGATAATTCGTCTGCATTTCCATAAACCGCATCGTCCACGTTAGGAATAAAACTCTTCCACGTTAGGAGTAACACCTGTCCACATTAGGAATCATTTTTTCTGCGTCTGTCCACGTCAGGACTAACCCTTTCCTCTTTCCACGTCAGGAAACAATCTTCTTTCCGCGTTAGGAAAACTACATCAATCTATCCACGCAAGGGCTCCAATACCACTTGACATGTCCGCGTCAGGACTCCGATCTTTCCACGTAAGGAACACAACTATTTCTGAACTTGTCCACGTCAGGACTCAACTTTTCTTGCATCTGTCCACGTTAGGACTAATTTCCTTCTTCTTCCACGTAAGGAATCAATCTTGATATGCCCACATAAGGACTCTGATCTTTCCACGTAAGGAATACAACTCGTCTTTCCACGTAATGAATTCACCTTGAGTTCTAAATCTGTCCACGTCAGGACTCAACTTCTCGAATCTGTCCACGTCAGGACCCCGATTTCTCCGCGTAAGGAATAAACTTCTTTTCCATCTGTCCGCGTCAGGACTAAACTTTCCACGTAAGGAATCAATCTCTTTTCCACGTAAGGAATCACCATTTTTCCACGTAAGGAATAAGACTTCGTCTGGATCTGTCCGCGTCAGGACTAAATTCTTCCACGTTAGGAATGCACTTGTCTCCCCGTAAGGAATCCATCTCGATATGTCCGCGTAAGGACTCAATCTTTCCACGTAAGGAATACCAACTTCTTTCTGATTTGTCCGCGTCAGGACTCATTTTTTCCACGTAAGGAAACCATCTTTTTCCACGTAAGGAATCATCTTAATCTGTCCACGTAAGGACTCTCTTTTTCCACGTTAGGAATACTGTCATTTCCACGTTAGGAATCACTTCTGATACGTCCGCGTAAGGACTACATCGTCCACGTTAGGACCCACTTCTTTCCACGTAAGGAAAAATAATTTCTTTGATTTGTCCGCGTAAGGACACTGACCTCGTCTTGATATGTCCACGTCAGGACTCAGGCATCCTCGACTCACTGAGGAAATAAGACTTGTCCACGTTAGGACTCACACGTTTTCGACTTGCTGGGGAAATATCCGCGTTAGGACTTACACCTTGTCAACAACACGAAGAAGGATAAATTTGCCCACGTCAGGACTCTTGTATCTTGTTATCACAAAGAACTACAAACTTGGCCACGTCAGGACGCACATTTCACCATTACGAATAAAGATATCTGCTGCAAACACATGACCCACGTCAGGATACCAACACGAAGAGTAACCAATCTTTTTGTCAACGTCACGACCTCCCTTTCTCCAAATTTCAAAAGACCGAATCTATCCACGTCAGGATTAACACACCTTACCAATCCGGTAAACAAACCTGTCCACGTTAGGACGCCCACTTCTGAAGAGACCCCGTCATTCTAGGAGTAAATGGTCCACGTCAGGACTTAGTTCTTCAATGATCCTCACCCATAAACTTCTTAGCACTGACGTGACAGCGACTTTGAGGCGGACTCTACTGGGGATGTCTGAAAACCAACTATCGGACACCTGCTTCGAAATTCTGATTCATGCGACTCGTCGATGACAAACGAACTCTGCTTGGGAATAAGGAGATTCTTATCCTGGCCACTCTGGCTGGGGAAAATAAGATACATTTGCATGAATGATTCTGCTAGAGGCAAAGAGAGTTTCATCACGATAACTCTGTGGGGGGAATACCGCCGAAACTGACATTGTCATTGAATATCTCCTGCCGAGATCTTGATTGTTTAGTAATTTATTTGAGCAAGAGCTCTCTCCACCTGAACTACTAGAGTACAGAAACTGCTTCAGCAAAATAAATGCT
Organism: Lathyrus sativus; assembly: GCA_963859935.3. Classification (NCBI taxonomy): domain Eukaryota; kingdom Viridiplantae; phylum Streptophyta; class Magnoliopsida; order Fabales; family Fabaceae; genus Lathyrus; species Lathyrus sativus. Next base: position 440,691,454 of record OZ012740.1, on the reverse strand, counting down.
GGAAGGATAACGCAGACTCGCCGGGGATAGCCTGACGCTACAAAATAAATGCTGGTAGGATGAAGTCGACCCTGCTGGGAAGTTGGGAACTCAAACCACACGTCTTGTTGAAGTAACCCCCTGCCGGGGAATAATAACTCTGCTGGGGAATAGCAGATGCACCTGGTATGATTGATCTTTCTGCTGGAACATGAACTGATATCACCAGTATTCCTGCCAAAATAAATGACAGGACCCACCATCGACTCTGCGTTGGAGAGTCTTAGTCTTCGAATTCCACTGGAAGGAAAGGACATTTACTGAAAAGAGAACTCCGCTGGGGATGACTGGATTCTCTTGGGGAAAATTAACTGACTCCACTGGGGGAGAGTGCATGACCCTGCGGGGGGAGATGAACCTGTCTGAATACAGCTTTACGATCTTGGAATCACCAAACTCTGCTGAAGACGAGTAACTTCTCTGGAGCACGTCCTTTGGATAAGCTATGGCTAGCTGGGGAATTCCATCCTTCTTCAGGAAAAACATGCATGACCTGCGTGGGGATCAAGCTTTTCACTATTGCAATCTTTTGATCATCTTCCTCGTACGGTTATGAAACCTGCGACAACACAAACAAGACACGACAAGCCTATGCAATCAAATCAATTCAGGTTGGTGACGTTACACTCAGTCAATTCAAAGCTTTAGCAATTGTTGGCGAGGGCCAATGATGTTATACTCATGTTAGTTTCATCAAACTTAGGCGTTTTCTCATGCGCAAAACAGTAAAGAACAATCATCAAGTGCTGAATAACACATTTTCATTGATTGGGCCCCTGAATGGGCGGAGTTTTTGTACACGGGATGTAACTCCTGAAAAGAGGAAGCTACGCAACGCTGATATACAAGTATGCAAGTATTTACAAGAAGCATAAATATTGACAAATTAAATTTTGTACACATGTCGGCAACTGGATGGAGATGAACACCACGAACTGATCCTCCCATGACTCGTCCGACTCTTATACTTTCCCGGTATCCGTCTTCTGAAGAGGTTGTATCCGATAACTGACTCCTCAAACATATTCTCCCGCATTGATGCTCATTGAAAAATCAAATTCGGACCGCAGTCATTTGCTTTTCTCATCCCTAACTTTTGCGTGAACCGCCCTTTACGGGTTTTCAGTTCACCGGGATACCCTTTTTTGCCGAAGCCGCCCAGTGTAGGTTTTCAACTTCGCGGGTGTACATTTTTTCAATTTTATCCCTAATTTTTGCCCGAACCTTTCATTCTGTTTTCGGTTCGCCAGGATGCCCCATTTTTGCCTGGACTCTCTTTTTTCTGTCCAGCGGGTCTATTTTAAGCAAAGTATTTTTTAACTGCGTCCGAATTCACAGGTGACGCAAAGTCTTCTCCGTCCATGGTGGACAACAATAAAGCTCCTCCTGAAAAGACTTTACTGACAACGTATGGCCCTTCGTAATTGGGGGTCCACTTGCCCCTGTGATCTGCCTGCGGCGGGAGAATCCTTTTCAGCACAAGGTCGCCCGTCTGAAAGCTTCGCGGAATTATCTTCTTGTCGTACGCTTTCTTCATTCGTCTTTGATACAAACGACCGTATGCCAGAGAAGCTAGCCTCTTCTCGTCCATCAAACTTAGTTGGTTCAATCTATTCGTTACCCATTCTGCCTCGTCCAGCTGAACGTCTCGCAATACCCTCAGAGAAGGGATCTCAACTTCCAATGGTAATACCGCTTCCATTCCGTATACCAACGAGAACGGAGTTGCCCCGGTTGATGTGCGTACCGTCGTACGATAACCGTGCAAAGCGAAAGGTAGCATTTCATGCCAATCTTTATAAGTCACCACCATTTTCTGGACGATTTTCTTGATATTCTTATTGGCCGCTTCGACAGCGCCATTCATCTTGGGTCGGTAAGGGGAGGAGTTGTGATGTTCGATCTTGAAATTCTGACAGAGCTCCTTCATCATTTTGTTGTTCAGATTAGAACCATTATCCGTGATTATCCGCTCGGGAATTCCGTATCGGCAAATGATATCTCTTTTGATGAATCTAGCCACCACTTGCTTCGTTACATTTGCATAAGACGCTGCTTCCACCCATTTGGTGAAATAATCGATTGCTACAAGGATGAACCGATGCCCGTTAGAAGCCGTCGGCTCAATCTTTCCAATCATATCGATTCCCCACATTGAGAATGGCCATGGAGATGACATCACATTCAGAGGACTCGGAGGTACATGTATTTTGTCAGCATAAATTTGGCACTTGTGGCACTTTCTTGCAAATTTGAAACAATCAGTTTCCATCGTCAGCCAAAAGTATCCTGCCCGCAGCAGTTTTCTCGTCATAGCATGCCCACCAGCATGCGTACCAAAGGCACCTTCGTGAATTTCCTCCATAAGAAGCTTTGCCTCTTTTTCGTCTACACAACGCAACAACACCAAATCGTGGTTTCTTCTGTATAAGACGCCATCCGGGTTCAAATAGAAATTACCCGCTAATCTCCTGAGAGTCTTCTGATCTTGACTGGATGCCCCAGCCGGATACTCTTTATTCTTCAGGAAATTAAGGATATCAAAATACCACGGTTTGCCATCAGACGCTTCATCAATAGCAAATACATAAGCTGGCCTGTCCAACCGAGAGATAGTGATTTGGGGAGCTTCGTTCCAGAAATTGACCTTGTACATGGAAGACAAGGTGGCAAGGGCGTCAGCCATTTGATTTTCTGCCCGTGGCACGTGATGCAATTCAACTTTGTCGAAGAAAGGCAACAATCTCCTTGCATAATTCATATAATGTATCAAATTAGGCTGCCGTGTCTCCCATTCCCCTTTGATCTGATTCACCACCAGAGCTGAGTCTCCGTATACGTCCAGGTGTTTGATTCGCAAATCAATGGCTTCTTCAAGCCCCATTATACAAGCTTCGTATTCGGCCTCATTGTTGGTAACGGCAAAGGTCAATCGGGCAGTAAACGGGATGTGCGACCCGTGTGGCGTAGTGATAATTGCCCCTATTCCGCTACCGTAAGCATTCACAGCTCCATCAAATATCATCTGCCATTTGGACCCCGGCTCTGGTCCTTCGTCTGGTAACGGCTCTTCGCAATCCTTCATCTTGAGATACATGATATCCTCGTCAGGAAAGTCAAATCTCATCGATTGATACTCTTCAATAGGCTGCTCCGCCAGATACTCAGACAACACACTCCCCTTTATCGCCTTTTGCGAGACGTATTGAATATCGTATTCGGTCAAGATCATCTGCCACCTGGCAATCCTACCTGACAACGCCTGCTTTTCAAATATATATTTGATTGGATCCATCTTCGAGATGAGCATGGTTGTATGATTCAGCATGTACTGCCTCAGACGCTTGGCGGCCCAGGCTAGCGCGCAGCAAGTTTTCTCCAGCATTGAATATCGAGATTCACAATCTGTAAATTTCTTACTCAGATAATAAATTGCATGCTCTTTTCTCCCCGTCTCGTCGTGTTGACCGAGAACGCAACCCATGCTTCCCTCAAGAACCGTTAAATACATTATCAAGGGTCTCCCTGCCACCGGGGGTATCAAAATAGGAGGCTCCTGCAAGTACTTCTTTATTTTGTCGAACGCCTTTTGACAATTTTCGTTCCATGTCACAGCTTGATCTTTCTTTAGCAACTTGAATAATGGTTCGCACGTAGCAGTCAGGTGAGATATGAACCGAGCAATGTAATTCAATCTCCCCAAAAACCCGCGCACCTCTTTCTCTGTTTTAGGCGTCGGCATTTCTTGAATCGCTTTTATTTTAGCAGGATCGACCTCTATTCCTCTTTCGCTTACTATGAACCCCAGGAGCTTACCCGATCTCACCCCGAAGGTGCATTTGTTAGGGTTCAGCCTCAGCCTGAACTTCCTAAGCCTTTTAAACAACTTCAACAGATTCACCAGATGCTCTTCCTCTGTCTGGGATTTGGCAATCATATCGTCAACATAAACTTCGATCTCCTTATGCATCATGTCATGAAAGAGAGTCGTCATCGCACGCTGATATGTTGCCCCAGCATTTTTCAAACCAAAGGGCATCACTTTATAGCAAAATGTTCCCCACGGCGTTATGAAAGTAGTCTTCTCCATGTCCTCTGGCGCCATTTTAATCTGATTGTAGCCTGAAAAGCCATCCATGAAGGAGAATACAGAGTATTGAGCGGTATTATCAACTAACACGTCAATATGAGGAAGTGGAAAATCGTCTTTTGGGCTTGCTTTATTCAAATCTCTATAATCCACGCACATTCGAACCTTGCCATCTTTCTTTGGCACGGGTACGATGTTAGCAACCCATGAGGGATACTTCGTCACAGCCAGGAAACCAGCGTCCCACTGTTTCTGAACCTCTTCTTTGATCTTCATTGCCATATCTGGTCGAGTTCTGCGAAGTTTTTGTTTGACAGGCGGGCAGTCTTCTTTCAGTGGCAGACGATGCACAACCATATCTGTATCGAGCCCTGGCATATCTTGATACGACCAAGCGAATACATCATTATACTCTCGGAGCATTTCAACCAGTTTTCGCTTGATATCACTCTGCAGTGCGGCTCCGATACGAATATTTTTCTCAACCCCTTCCGACCCCAAATTGATAATCTCGATAACCTCGTCGTGAGGCAGAATGGCTCTTTCCTCTTGCTTCACCAACCAAGACAGTTCTTCAGGAACGTCGCTATCTTCGACAACCTCTTCTTCGGTCTGGAATACCAGGTGCTCGAAGTCGGGACGAGTCATAGGTGGTTCAAGGATGTCATCTGAAAATGTTATCCTGCAAAAGAAAGGGTTAAGTGCTTCAAAATGCGTATAAAGCAGATAACCACATTGCCATTTTATTGAAAAATACAAAACAAGAAAGACAGGGATTACAGTATTTGCGCATGAAAAAAACGCCATTTATTTAATGATTAACGAAGCAATGTTTATAACAACACAGCCCTAAGCAAATCCTGATGCCCCGGGCAAGACATCAGATTATTCAACAATTAATAAAGCAAAGCATTACTGTTTAAAGGTCACAGGAACAAGCTCCTGAATGGACCAGTTGCACAGTCCTTGTCCTGGCGTGCTTGGCTGAATCCAGGCATCCATATCACAGTCGCTGTCCCCTTCATCGGATTCCGAAGCAGCATTGACAGATTCATGGCATACTCCACTGGCAGAGATGGTGATTGACTTTCTGAAATGAGGGGCCCCCACAGAAGGAGTTGATGACGACGGTCGGTACCCCAGTCCGAACCGGTCCATTTTCACCGGAATGTCCAATACTTTGCCCCAGCCCGCGGCTTCTCCTGCCTTTACTAGCGCTTGGGCCTCTTTATACGAAGAAACAGCTATCTCTGGCACTTTGCTTGGCCCGGGACCCCTGTCCTTTATGCGCAAACCTTCGAATGCCTGGCATGGCGTCTCGTGGATCTCCCCGTCGACTTCCACATATTTAAACGAAGAAAGATGGCTGACCAGGATGTCTTCTTCTCCGCACACGGTGACTACACTGTCTCCGACCATATACTTTAACTTCTGATGCAGGGTTGACGTGACAGCCCCCGCCCCATGAATCCAAGGTCTTCCCAGCAAGCAGCTGTACGCAGGCTGTATATCCATGATATAAAACTCCGTTGCAAACACTTCCGGCCCCACTTGCAGAGGCAATGTAATCGATCCGAAGACTGTTCTCCGCGTGCCGTCAAACGCTCTGACCACCAAATCACTTGGTGTGCACAAAATCCCTCGAACATCCAGCTTCATCATAGCCTTCTTAGGCAGCACATTCAAAGACGACCCGGTGTCAACCAATACGTGCGACATTGTCGACCCTCTGCACTCAACAGATACATGCAATGCCATATTATGATCCCTTCCTTTCGGAGTCAAGTCGAAATCAGTAAAGCCCAGACTGTGGCCTGCATTTACATGTGCCAATACTCCTTCTAGCTGGTTCACGGAGACATCCTGTGGTACAAAAGAAGTGTCCAAGACTTTCAGCAAAGCATTTCGGTGAGCCTCTGAACACAACAGCAATGACAGGATAGATATTTTGGACGGTGTTTGCTGCAGATGCTCCACAATTTTATAATCGCTTTTCCGAATTAAGCGCATGAATTCTTCGACATCCTTAGATGCTGCTTCTTTTTCATTTGCTTGTACCGGAACATTCTCAACCGCTTTCCCTTTTCCTTTCGCTATCCTTTCGGCTTCTACTTCAGGAGATATAAAGATCCTGCCGCTTCTCGTCATGCCTCCCGGGCCAACAACATTATCCACAATCTCCGCTGACTGCTTGTTAACATCGATTTTAATCCCGTCACAATACACCTCTAGCCCATATGACCATGGGACTGCTCTCGTGTTCTCATACGGGATTGGCCCGGCTTTAGTTATAGTAATCGGTGGTCGCTGAGCTGGTGCTGAAATGGTGATCGTCTTCCTAGGAATTGTCACTGTGGCAACATCACTCCGATTATCCACTACTGCCCCTGCCGGCTCATCAGTTGCTGTTCTATCAAACTGCAATACACCTTCATCAATCAAGGCCTGAATGCCTTTCTTCAAATCCTCACACCCCCCAGACAGGGCCCAACAATCTAAACAGTACTCATTACAACCCGGGTAAACACCTCCTTGCAACAGTCGGCTTTTGATTTCGCTCAGCGGCGTCTTTAAATCCTCAACATTCACAATCAGATTCAGACCTTCCTCAGTCAGCACGGCATTCGTCCCATGATTAGGCATGGGTTTCTGGACTATATTCGCACCGGTCGTTCCGAAGTTGATAGACTTGTTGTCCAAGAGATCCTGCACAACGTGCTTAAAAGCATGACAACCTTCTATATCATGGCCCGGGGCCCCAGAATGAAACTCACAGCGTCTATTCGCATCATAGCCGAACGGGGGAGTTCCCGTTATCGGTGCCAAGGTTCTTTTCTCCACCAGATTCAGTCCCAACAAGGTCTGCAATAAATCAGCATAGTTAGAGGGAGGCTTCTCGAACACCCTTCTCGGCTTATTACCCTGGAATCTTCTCTGAGCTTGCTGTGCCCCCTGCTGAGGCTGCTGCTGCTGTGGCATTGGCTGCTGTTGAACCGGTTGTTGTTGCTGGATTGGTTGTTGCTGATAAGGGATAGTGACACTCGACACTTGCTGCTGCTGACGATATTGATTTCTTCCCCTGCCTCGGCCTCGTCCTCGGCCTCCAAATACAGCACTAGCTTCGCCCTGACGGCGCCCACCATAAGCTTTCCTATTGCTGCCAGATGCAGCTGACTCGTCAACTTGGAACTTTCCTTGCTTAATGTTCCGCTCAATCTTTTCCCCCATCAAGATCAGGTCTGAAAAACTAGCCAAAGACGTATGAAACAACATATCATGAAACAGCCCGGTGAATGTACCAACAAACATGTCGTTCATCTCTTTATCTTCCACAGGAGGACGGACCCTGGCAGCCATATCGCGCCACCTTTGCGCGTATTCTTTAAAACTCTCCCCCTTCTTCTGCGAAAGCCCGGCCAACTGGACCCGATTGGGTGCCAGATCGCTGTTATATTTGTAATGGGCTACGAACGCCTCTGCTAATTGCTTCCAAGTCTTGATATCAGTGGGCTCCAACCCCATGTACCACTCTAAGGAAGGCCCCGATAGACTATCCTGAAAGAAATGCATGAGCATTCTTTCGTCAGTGGAGTATGCAGACATCTTTCTGTAATAAGCTCGTACATGCACCTTCGGACATGTATCTCCTTTGTACTTATCGAACGCAGGCGCTTTGAACTTGATTGGCACCCTCAGCCCAGGTACCAAGCCCATAGTTGCCATGTCCAGACCCACAGCACTCTGGTTTAAGACTCCCTTCATTTGCTCTTCCAGCATTCTAATCTTTTGAGAATCATCCATCGGCCCTTCAAAGCCCCCTCCAGAGAAGGCGTCTTCCTGCTGATCCTCTTGCCACATACCGTTTCCAGCCCCGTATCCATCATACGCATTATTACGTCCAGCTCTGACCTGATTCATTCCCGGAACTCGGCCTCTGTTGCCGTACCCTTGAACACCTCCAGCAGGACCACCAGCCATAAAACCAGCACCGTTTCCGTTTCCAAAACCTCCGTAGCCCTGATTGACCATACCATAACCATCTTGCCCAAAGCCTTGAGCATTAAAGCCATACTTGCCAGTGTTGTCGAATCCCTGATCGTTAAATCCGAACCCAGCGTTGACAAAGCCATTGCCTCCGAGATTATCTCCCACATTGACATCACCCAGCCCAGCGTTATGGACAGCAGTTTCATTTCCAACTCCGACGTTACCATTCACAGCAGCGGTAGCGTTGTTGATGTTAGCAGCATTCACATTGACGACAGGCGGAGCCACTGGCGTTGGAGTGCCATCTCCATGAGCAGTATCAACCCGGACAGACTGATGATCTTCGTTACCATGACCAGCGTTGCGAGCCAACAGAGGCTGGACCATGGCCTGCAAATTCTCTTGCCCTTTTGCTATAGCCTCCATGGTCTGCATGAAGAGGGCGAGCTTCTCGCGTACATCCTGCATCTCATTCTGAATCTGGTCCATGACTTTCCGACAGTTGGATCGTGTAGAATAGCGGTGCGGATGTTGATCTGGAATCCTGTTAAGTACCTGATACAGAACAAGAGATAAGACACCATTCATAGATTACCTGTTATGCAATATGAATATGAATGCAATGCAATGTGTCTGTGCATTAGGGAAGTTCATTCCCCCAGTTCTAGTGCGAAGGTGCCGGTGCAGTGACAGTGTTGACAATAAGAATATCGGAGCTGAATCATAGAAAGCCTCGTATATATCAGAGAGAATCAATAAGCCCAGGGTACAATATCACTGAGAGTACAAAGATGGCATGACCTCAACCAACAATCCTGGTGATGGTCAGCACTATGCAAATAAAGCATACAAATAATGGAATGATCAGATCCTCCCAAAAGTCTGGTACTCCTCTATCAACTTCTTGGTCTCCGGATGGCTTGGTCGATCAAGCAGCCCTTCAACAAGCTGGTTTCTCTTCTTAAGGACACGGCGTACGTCTTCAACAGTTTCTTCCCATGTTGCTTCTCCGAAGCAATCTTCTAACTTTCGCTTCTGGGACACTGCTTCATCTCTAGATTTGATTGCCTTGTTCAGTGCATGCTGGACACTATACCGGTTCATCACTTCCTCCTCACATTTCTTGATGCTAGACTTCAACTTCTCTTCGAGGTCGGAAATTTGCTGCTTCAGCTTATCTTCCCTCTTCTTGTTGTTGGTGAGTGTAGCATTCCAAGTCTTGTTGCAAGAAGATATCTCTCGGTGTGCTGCGTCAAGCGCTTTCTTTTTGGCTTCCAGCATGTCATGGGAGCTTCTGAACTCTTGCCCCAGACGTTCGCGCTTTTTCTTCTCCTCGGTCAACTCGGCTCCTAACCTGTTTACCAGCTCAATCTGTTGTTGGAAAGCATATACGGCCTTGTTTTTCTCACTGCGCGCCTGGGCTAACTCTTGCTCTAACCCTTCGTTAATCTTTATCAAGGCTTCTTTCTCTCTCACAACCTGTTCATAGACTTCCCTAGAAACAGTAGTCGGCTCTTCTACCGGAATAGGATCAAGAATTGGTGCATCTGGAAACGGCATCTTCAACTGACTAGCCCTTTCCTGAATCCAAACTCTATAAGATGCATAGGCCTGACAGTCATTCTTTCCTAACAACGGCTTCCCTTTGCGGTTAATACGCGTCCAAGCATGTCGCAACTTGGCTAATAACTCCCCCTTCACGTCACCGGTGAAGTACAGAGATTCCTGTACTTCTTCCTCTTGAGGTGGACTCTTCAGCGCATATCCGAACTGGCGAATGAATAGAGAAGGGTTGTAATTGATACACCCTTTCCTTCCTATCAATGGCACATTAGGGTACCCCGAACAGCTAAAGATGAGCTCAGATCCCAACAGATCTCTATCAAACCACTCCATATCTTCCGACGATAACCTCATCAAACGCTCCGGCCAACCAACTGGAACTGTAGTCTCTGCAGCAGATCCTCTCTTAGGAAGATGACTCTCAAACCACATACTCAACAAGGGCACACACAGATGAACATTCTTCCCTCTTCCCTTCTCATTCTTGTAGTGCAGTGAATGGTAGAGATCTCCGAGTAAGGTAGGTACGGGATTACCAGCGGCAAACAAGTAGAAAGCATCGAAGTCCACAAAATCCGGTATATTGGGGAACAGTACTATGCCATAAATGCACAAGGCCAACACAGCATTGAAAGCAACCCAGCACCCATTCTTGGCGTACTCTTGGGCTTTACCCACTAAGAACTGAAATGAGAAGCCTGGAACTCCACGGGAAACAGTAGTCACAAGTTCAGAAGCATCAACATGCAAGGCTTTTGCCAATTCCTCCGGCTTGGGTTTGGCATCATAATGGATGAATGGAACCTGGTTCTGCACGGGCAGCTCAACATACTCAGCGTATTCCTCCAGAGTTGGTCCCATAACAAAATCAGAGAACGTAAAGCACCTCAAAGCAGGGTCGTAGAATTGCATCAAAGCATACAGCCCCTCTAACTCTACCTCTGTAGGTTTGCACACCAATCTCAATAATCTACCATAGCTCATCCGGAAACTCCTACGAACACCCTCATCAGCAAGAGAGATCAACCCCAGTAAAGGAACAATATCAGGCGTAGGCAATTTGTAAGCAACTGTTCTCCTTAAGCTAGTCATGATCAAATACTCAGAAGTCTGGGCACTAGAACTAGGGAAATGCAAATGCACCTGCAGCACAGACACACGTTAGTGAAATGCAAATGATAATGGATATGCAAGGATGCAATGCAAGTAACATTCAACAGGGACCAAAGCTGCAGCTGAATAGCCTAAACCCAATCAAGAAAGGTCTCAGACAGACCATCCAGAAATCATCAACCCTGGTCTCAGATAGACCTAAAATAGAACTCCAACACTGGTCTCCGACAGACCTCAAACCATAACTCACTGGTCTCTGATAGACCTCAAATCACATCCATAATTGGTCTCTGACAGACCTCATAACACATCTCCACTTGGTCTCTGACAGACCTCAGAATACATCTCCAAATGGTCTCTGACAGACCTCAGAATAAATCTCCACATGGTCTCTGACAGACCTCAGAATACATCTCCAAATGGTCTCTGACAGACCTCAGAATAAATCTCCACATGGTCTCTGACAGACCTCAGAATAAATCTCCACATGGTCTCTGACAGACCTCAGAATACATCTCCAAATGGTCTCTGACAGACCTCAGAATAAATCTCCACATGGTCTCTGACAGACCTCAGAATACATCTCCAAATGGTCTCTGACAGACCTCAGAATAAATCTCCAAATAACCTGATCACGAAATAGCCGGTAGTCTGGAGGTCTAGTTACCTGCATAACCCTGAATCCCCTCACAGGTGGGTGGCCCTATAACTGGCACAAGGTACGGCATCCTATGCGGTCGTCGGCGTCACAGACTTTCAGGGTTGATGATACGATTCCCAGAAGGAGTGGCATCATCAATTCCTGAAGAGGCCTCACTCAGCCAATTTCCAAATGATCGGTCCCCAGAGTCGACAATCCAACTAACCAGCAACCCACGCCAACCAAAGGAAGGGGCAGGAGGCCAACCAGAGGAACCTCGTCTGAGTGTAGATTTCATGGGACACCAAAGCAAGCAAAGCAAGCGGGCGCCCACTAATTTCTACTCTAATTCTAGGTGCACTCAAGCCCAGGTCCGGCTTATCTCTCAATATCAGAACACCCGTCACACCCCAGATACAGCAATAATAAACAATATATATAAAGCTGAAAAACACAGGGTTAGAAATATACAATAACTCCATACAAAATCCTCGACGGGAAAACAAGCGTTAGGATTGACTCTCTCAAGGGACGTTGGATCCCAAATGCATAAGAACCATCGCAGTCCTAAGCAGCCAGGAGACGTTGGATCCCCAGCAGAGTCGCCAGCTGTCGCTACTGCGAAAATCGGCGCCGGCTGAACAGAAGAGTCGCCACCGTGCGTTATTTATCCCACGGGAGGGAAAGGAAACGCTCAGAGTAAACCTCGCACCACACGGGAAAGGTATGGTCATCGCAACCAAAACCTGGGTTCGGGAGTCGGTTACGCAAGGGGAAGGTATTAGCACCCCTCACGTCCGTCGTACTCGACGGGATCCACGCTTGTTTTCGGGTATGGATTGTTATTCTATCTAAACTATAGGTCAAGGGTTAAAAGAAAAGAAAATGAAAATAATAAAAAAATGACTCGGCAAAGTATCGCACTTTATGCCTACGTATTCCCGTCTGGAACGAGAAATCAGAGTCAACGTAGTTCGCCTACCTACGGGAAAGGAGGGGAAGGTTGCTCGCTAGGATATCGCATCCTATGCCTACGTACTTTCATACAGCATGAAAGATCAGAGCAAACGTAGTTCGGGCCACGTACGACACAAGTCTGTCCTTGATTGATTTTATTCCTTCTGAAAAAGGTTTTTCTGATTAACAGTCCAAGCGGACAAAAATGACGTCTTGATGAGTTCACATTCTTTTACGGAAGAAGTGTCTTTTATTGTGTTTGAAATCTTTATGTGTTTTTCTGTTTGTTTTGAGAAAGAAAGAGACAGAACTCTAACCTACGGTTGCGAAGGGAAACAAGCTATCCTAATGTTATCATGCATGGGTTAAGACCTAGTGTCTATCATGCTCCTCTCTTGCACAGAGAGAAACAGAGATCCTACGGGATAGGCAGAAACAGAAACAATATCAGATATATACAGTAAAACAGTAAAATGCATGGATGCAACAATACAAGCGAGGCAAGGGAGTCCCACTCAACCTCGAACCTAGAAAACAATAGGCAAAAGTGAACAGGCTTCACTTTCAACCCAGCAGGGTAAACAGCAAACAATACAGTTCAGAAAACCAATCAATACATCAGCAAATGAAATACAACAGCAAAAGAAACAGCATCAGCAGCTCTGAATCAACATCTGGCTTCAAGTAATCTCCAATCAGCTACAGGCTTCAACAAGCATCAATCTCCATCTTCATGACCTTCAGGCAAGGGCTTTGATCATCAGTCTTCCATCTGCAATGGCTTTTCTTCAAGCTCAAACCTCCAGGATGGGGGATCAGTCACAAGAGTGAATTGAGTGTTAAGCAATTAGCTGACTACCAAAGGTGGTGAACAGACTGCTTCTAACACAAAGAGACATTTTCTCTCAAGAGTTCTATCTCATAGACACTATCACCAAGCCTTCCAAAGGAAGGGGGTGAGTGTCTTAGAGAGACTCTGAATCACAGAGAAGAATGGATGCAGACAAGGCAATCCATGTTTGAGAAACAATCATTCTAATCTAGAGCCCTGCCTAGCTCCTAAACCCTAGTCTCCTCAGCAACTGATAGCAAGAAGCTTCTCCTCAACTCTGACAGTTGATCTTCAGCATTTGAATCTCCAATGGCTTCATCTCCACAAATCTTCAGCTTCCCCAGGGCCCCAGACAAACCCAATACCCAATCAAACAATCAACAATCCCCAGAGGGCACACCACACCAGACAGCAGATATACAGACAGCAATAATAGCAGTAGGGGAATCCTAACTTTTCTCTAAGGGATCTAATAACTACCCATAGCCCCTATAGTCCCATAACTAATCTATTCAAACCCTAAGTCCTAAGGGAGAAAATTGAACTTCCTAAGTTGTCACCTAAAAACCCTAGTTTTGTTCATGATATTCAAGCATTTATTAATCACCTAAAATTAGCCTCTAAAAATGGGAACTAAAATATTTCTACAAGCCTAATATCTCATCTAAACAATATGAAAAGAATGAACAAAAAATATGAAAGCATGTGAGAGAACAAAAATCATAAAAATAATGCATGAAATGAATCTATTTATTATGACATTTATTTGGAAAATATGTAAAAAATATGAAATAAAACTAAAAATGAAATTTTATTTTCCTATAATATTCTAGACATTTCAAAGAAAACATGGTAAAAAGAATGAATTAAAAAGCATTTTTTATGAATTATTTATGAATTTTCAAAGATGGTAAAATATTAAAATGAAATTAAGAAAATTAAATGAATTAAATGAATGAGGGGGGTGCATTCAGTAGGCGCGCTCAGTTATAAATCCAGAATGGGCCACATATAAGGGTGCAAATAGCGCTTTTGGCTAAGCCCAGCATCAAGTCAGAAACAATAAAAAAACTAAAAACGAGCAGGGGGTGAAAATAGTAGCGAATCCACGTTGAAAATGGTATTGGGCTCAACCTTGGGGGTGTGGTTATCAACAGCACTCAGGCCCGCCCGTTTCAATTAATGAAACGGTGCGTTTAGGGCCAACGCACCTCCCTCCAATTCTGAAATTAAATGAGGGCCATTGGATTGCCCTGATAGTCAAAGGTCTACCACGAGATGAACGGACACGATTGTGTCTTCTTCCTTGGTTCACCTGAGATTAGGGTTTCTGCCATTAAACCCCATGCACGAGCAACATTCCACCCAACTGTTCTCCTTATCCAGGCCACGAATCACCATGCTATGAACATGAAAGTTACTCCAAACCTCTCCCTCTTCAATCCTATGATCTTAGATCAATCTGAAACTCAATAAAACTCTCAACCCGATCGAGGTAAATTCTGATCACCATGGATATTCACTGATAAGCATCATGATAACTCTTCATCAAACTTGACCTAAACTAACCTATGCCTAATGGAGATTAACATGTGCTATCAAACTACAATTACAACACACTAATCTGAGAGATATAAGCACCAACAGATTGTTGCCTCTGCTAACAATGGACTCCAAATCGTTCCAAATTCACCTAAACTAATCTCCTAACCACCTAGATTGCATCTAAACTAACAACATCATGCCAAATTAACTAGATCAAGTGGTTTGAATGAAAACTTACCTTGTGTGAAATCTTGCAAACAGCTATGGAGATGGAAGATCTGAGGCTTTTGAGACTTGAATCTTGATCAATCCTTGATGAATTTGATTCTGTATGCACAAACTTGGAGGTTCCTAGCTTGAATCATGCAATCCACTTGAACTTGTGATTTTGATGATCTTGAGAAAAATGCTCGAAAATGGATGATAACTACCAAAAACTTGCTTCAATTATGATCTATGATGATGATGGAGTGGAATTGAATTGATTATGATGAAGATTGATGAAGAATTTGAGAGATTTGGAATGAAACTTTTATGAAAAAGTGTGAGAAATTTTGTGGAATTCTTGGTGCAAATGAGGCCAACCCTTGATCAATGCACATTTCATGAATATATAGACCCCAAATGAACATTCTAGATCCATCTTGCACATTCCCTTGTTTTCAAATTTTGATCCATTTTGATTATGTTTCTTAAATGATAAGCAACCATGGATAACTTCATTTTTTCCTTCTAAACTCAAAAAAGTGTGTGAACCATTGTTCTTAGAATTGTTTTTCCATTCAAAATCATATATTGGAAGTCTCCATTTGGACTTGTAAATCTCCCAAACCATTTTCCAACTTGAAATTATTCACTTTATAAGCCTTTTTAGTTCATATTTTGACCTATCATGCAACTCCATGCTATGAGCTTCTCCAATTACTTGTGACCTTCTTTCTAGACTTAAAATCCCATTTGGAGCAAGTTTGATGTTGTAAGTTTTTCCATTTGAAGCCTCCTTGTATGAGTTTTGGGTATAGGTTAAAATGACCTGTAATTCACAAATGCCCAAAATACCCTTTGCTTGCCAAGACCATAAGTTGAGTTCTCCACATCATATGAAGGCATACCATACCATTCTAGAAAGCTAAGACAATGAGGAACAATTCTTATGTTGACCAAGAATTCATTTGAAATCTCCTTGAGGGGCAAAACTAGCTTGGAAGTCAAGTCACTTTCACAGACAAAAATTCAGACACCCCAAATGACCTGTAACTTGCAAGGACCATAACTTGAGTTCTATAAATCTCCTTGAGGTCTTCCACCACTCAAATTAAAGGTCTTGAGATCCTCTACAAGTTTCATGTTGGCCAAGAAGCCATTTGAAACTAGCATTTTGACTTATCTTGCTTGGAAATTTGATCTAAACTAGGGGATTTTACAGAGAAACCCTAATTTAGTAACTCCTCTTCTCCTTGATTTCTCTTGAATTCTTCTTGTCATATCTCCATATCCTTCTTCATATGTCAAGTGTTGATCCCCACATCTCTCCAATAGCCTTGAATGCTCTCTTAAGCCAGTCAGTTGACCTAGGGTTGACCTAGGGTTGACCCAGATGAAACCCTAGTTGACTGTCTTCAACTGTAGCTCTTGTGCCTTCATCAATGACTTGTTTTCTTCTCCAAATGACTTTATAAGTCTCTCAAGATGTCTAGATGCTCCCCATGCTTTCATTTCACAGCTCATAACCCTCTTGTTGATCCTCAGATACCCTCAGCTAAGAGATGGACTCAAGGCTTGATCTGCTGAGCTCTTTGTTTTCAAATTCTTTCTTGATGACTTGAATAGGATTGAATTGGAATAATAACCTCTTGCTAGGCCTCTAGAGATGAAAATAATGATTGGTCCCCTGTTGAATGACTTGCTATGCTTATACTATGCAGATGATTAGACTATGCACATGACTCTATATGCAAATGCTAATGATATGGAAACATAAACCAATTGAATAAGGTTGGGCAAATTTTAGGGTGCAACAAATGGGTCTTCAGAAATAAGCTGAATGAAAAGGGAGAAGTAGAAAGGAATAAGGCAAGGCTGGTTGCTCAAGGATACAGTCAGCAAGAAGGTATTGATTACACTGAGACATATGCTCCAGTGGCAAGGTTAGAATCTATTTGTCTTCTTATTTCATTTGCTGCACAGAATAACATCACTCTGTATCAGATGGATGTTAAAAGTGCTTTTCTTAATGGTATTATAGAAGAAGAAGTATATGTCCACCAACCTCCTGGTTTTGAAAGTGAAAACTTTCCAGATCATGTTTTCAAATTAAAGAAATCCCTTTATGGATTAAAACAAGCTCCCAGAGCTTGGTATGAGAGGTTGAGCAATTTCCTTCTGAAGAAAAATTTTATCAGAGGAAAAGTGGATACAACTTTATTCTGTAAAACTGTTAAGAAAGATCTGTTGATTTGTCAAATTTATGTAGATGACATTATTTTTGGATCAACAAATATTACGCTTGGAAAGGAGTTTGCTAAATGTATGCAGGAAGAATTTGAAATGAGCTTGATGGGAGAATTGAGATTCTTCTTGGGAATCCAAGTCAATCAGACTCCAGAATGCACCTTCATACATCAAACCAAATATGTTAAAGAGCTTCTGAAGAAGTTCAACATGGTTGATAGCAAAATGGCAAAGACTCCAATGCATCCTACAAGCACTCTAGGTAAGGAAGAGGTAAGTAAGAAGGTAGATCAAAA
Source organism: Lathyrus sativus (assembly GCA_963859935.3). NCBI lineage: Eukaryota > Viridiplantae > Streptophyta > Magnoliopsida > Fabales > Fabaceae > Lathyrus > Lathyrus sativus. The sequence continues at coordinate 440,673,941 of OZ012740.1, read as the reverse complement.
ACTCTACAGAGGTATGATAGGATCTCTTCTATACTTGACTGCTTCTAGACCAAATATTCTGTTTAGTGTCTGCTTATGTGCTAGATTCCAATCAGATCCTAGAGAATCACACTTAACAGCTGTTAAGGGGATTCTGAGGTATCTGAAAGGTACTGCTAACATGGGTTTGTGTTACAGAAGATCTGATGAATTTTCATTAGTTGGATTCTGTGATGCTGACTATGCTGGAGACAGAGTTGAACGTAAAAGCACTTCTGGAAGCTGTCAGTTTCTTGGAAGTCATCTGATCTCATGGTACAGCAAGAAGCAACCTACCATTGCACTATCAACTACAGAGGCAGAATACATTGCTGCTGCTGGATGTTGTACTCAGATGCTCTGGATGAAGAGTCAATTAGAAGATTATCAAATCTATGAGAGTAATCTTTCTATCTTCTGTGATAATACTTCTGCTATATGTTTGTCAAAAAATCCAATCTTGCATTCTAAGGCAAAACATATAGAAATTAAACATCATTTCATCAGAGACTATGTTCAGAAGGGTGTAATTAATTTAGCTTTTGTTGATACAGATCATCAATGGGCTGACATTTTCACAAAACCCCTTGCTGAAGATAGATTTAAGTTCATTCTGAAAAATATTTGTATGGACTTATGTCCAGAGTAATATTTCTCAGAGGCAACCTCTCAGATGCAAAATGTTTAATAATCTGAAGTATTTCATCTGTCTATTCGTTCATTTATATTTATTCAATTATTTCGTTTTGTGTAAAACTCTGAACTAACAAGCTCAGAAGATCTGAAAGTTGGAAACGTTTCATTTCTTGAGAGACATCAGATGAGCCAACAAAGCAAACACGTGTCATTCAATATCTGAAAAGATTAAGTGCTCAACTGAATTGACGTTTGAGGTAATGCTTTGAAAATCTCACTTTTCTTGTTTTTCCCCCCAGCTGTCATAATTTAATGTGAAATGATTACTTTTCATTAAATGCTGTCCAAACGTGCGTAAGTGTCTTTTGTGTGCCCTTTGCTTGATTTTTTTTGTTTACTATATATATCACCTATCACACTTTTATCACACTTTCCACATTCACTTCATTCATGCGTTTCTGCTTTCTTTTCAATCTCTTCCAAAACCCTAAACCGAAACCAAGGTATTCTTCTTCTTCAATGGCGTCTACTTCAAACACTGCTGCAAAACCTAACAAGACTATCATGTACAAAGAACCTGAACGAACCTTATTCACTCCAGTGGCTGATCTAGAGGTGCTCTGTGAAAGCTTCATTGACCTTGACTCTTTAAAGGAAAATGGGTTTGATCTCATTTCTGCCATTAAAGCTCAAGGATGGGAAAAATATTTTGAAAGGCTAATGGGTCCTGTTTTTCCAACACTGGTAAAGGAATTTTGGATACATGCAAGCGCTGGTCCCAAGTTTATACATTCCTCGGTTCTTGGAGTGGAGATAGTCATCACTGAAAACCTGATCAGACAACTGTTTAACTATACTGAGTCTGATGGAGTTTCAAATCTTGCTTCTTCTCGCGTTGATATGGCTAGGGTTTATGAAGAAGTTACTATTGCTGGTTTACCGTCAAGTAAGGTTAAAGATTTAAAACCCATTTATAGGATCTGGGCGAAAATCTTTATGAGTACGTTTTTTCACAGAAAACCATCCAACTCACCAGATTATGTGAGTTCGGAACATCTGTATTTTATGTACTGCATTAGCAAAAATGTCAAAGTGGATCTACCGTATCTTATCTTCAGTCATTTACTAACTCATGTCAAAGAAACCAGAGAGGAAGTAAGGGCGAAAGCTGGTAAAGTAAGGACGTGGATACCCCTGGGAAGGTTGATTTCTGATATACTTGTTGAGAACAAGCTGGTACAGCATCTGACTGATGCGAAGATTACAGAAGATCTGACTTACATCATTGGCTCTGAAATTAATGGACTCAATCTGAAAAGGATGAAAATCATTTCAGAATTGAAAGGACAACTCAGGAAGATCAACTCTGAAGAGGTTCAAGGCAGAAGAATTCCTGTGGAAGATTTTCCACTATTCAGTGCAGATGAACCTAAGGAATTTGTCTGGCTGTACATTACTGAATGTCTAAAGGAAGGAATTCCTTTACCTGCCAATCTCGTTCAAAAGCCTGGAGAAGAATTGCCTAATCAGATGAAGGAAAGGCGCAGTAAGAGGAAGGCTGACGAAGAATCCGTTCAGAAGAAGAGAAAAGCACCTGAAGCGTCAAGAAAGAAGAAGAAAGAAGGAAAGAAGGCCAGAAGCAGTCCAAGAGAAGCTACTCTGGAAGAAATCAGAGACGCCATTCAACAGGTATTAGCCTCTGATCCTACTCCTACTGTTCATTCACCACTATCTTCACCACAACTCTCTCCAAGCCTCATACCAAGAACTTCAAAATCAAAAAAATCTGTCAATATCTCATCCGAACCACTATCCTCTGAACCAGTAAATTTACAATCATCTCCAGCACCAATTCCATCTGACCCACAACCTCAAACTATTCAAACAGAAATTCCTCCACCAGAACCAATTCTATCAGAAAACTCTCCAACAATAACTCCACCAGAACCAACTCAACCAGAAAACCCTCTAACAGCAATTCCACAACCAACTCTGTCACAACCAGAGAATCCCCAACCAGAGACTCTCCTTCAAGAAACAATTATTTCAGAACAAAACCAACCAGAGATTGTTCAAACTGAACACTCTGAACAAACAATTCCCTCAGAAGATCCAAATCTTTCTGACAATATTCTTGATATTCCACCCCTCAACCAAACAATTGAAATTTCTTCTACATCTGTTCACTCAGATGAATCCTCTGATTCATCTGATTCATCTGACTGTGATTCAGAATCACTCAAACAAGCTCGCTCTGAGAGCGTTATGAAGAAACATCTTAACATTGCTTTGTTTCATACCCCACCAAACTCTCCATCTCAACAACCATCTGAAGCACAACCATCTGAAACTCAATCAGCTGCAAACCAAACCATTCCTCAACCACCTGAAACTAATCAATCTGAGAATCAAACTTTTCCTCATTCATCTGAACTCCCTCAATCTGACATCCACACATCTCAACCACCCACACCTCAACAACAACCATCTGAACCTACTCCTGCTAACACCCCTAATCCTTTTTCCTCTGGACAAAATGAACAGTTAGATTTAGGATCTTGTGTTAATGCTATGTTTGATATTTTCAAAAAGGAGTTAGATTCTGAATATGATCGTGTTAAGGTTGTCTGCATGTCTAGTTTGGATCCAAATGTTTCTAATAATGCTTGGAAGCGCTTCATCTGGATGTTTAACAAAGCTGCCCTGAAAGTTAGAGCAAAATGCTCTAAGCTTGCTAAAACTAAATTTGCTGAGTTAATAAAGGTAACACTGATGAACATGCCTCCTCCTACTCCTGTGTTACTATTGGAAGTTGCTCCTCCAATTGTTCCTGAATTTGAAATGGTTGAACAAGCTTCTGTTGAAAACCAAACTGAAGGGAACCCTGCTGCTACTGCATCTGCTCCGTCTTCATCTGTGGTTTCAGAACTTGTAAATGATGTGAAGGATATAAAGGACTGGATGATCAAGCAAGAGAAAACAACTGATGAAATCAAGACCTGGATGTCTAAGCAAGAAGAGTCAGCTGCCAAGATGACAGAGCTTCTGACCCTCATTGCCTCTCGCCAGACCTAGTTTTATTTGTTGTTTTGAACATGAACTGATTTGGATGTTTGTTTGCTTTTATTGTGTTATGTGTTTTTTGGCCTCTGCCTGTTTGTCTGTGAACTTTGGTTTGTTTTAATTGCATGATAACATGTTTTGCTCCTATATGATTCTTTTCTTCTATATCTTTCTGTCTTTGAAAATCTTTTTGATTATGACAAAAAGGGGGAGAAAAAGAGAAACTGAGTGTTCAACCTATAAGCAATTACTAAAACTAAATTCAGACATTTTATTAACTTACCTTGAATTTAAGTCTTTCAGATTACATTGATATATCTGACATAATTCATTGAAGTTACACTGAGACTGTGTCAACCAGAACCTGATTCATTGAAGAAAATCTGAGTATTCAATCAACTCTGATATCTTACTCTGATACTTTTATTCAATCAACTGGCTTCAAGATTTGACTCTGAACTCTTTCATCAGGCTCTGAATCTGAAATATACTTAATCAGAAAGGGAAGTATTCTATTCTGTTGTAGTATTTATTTCAGGGGGAGATTGTTAATCTCAGGGGGAGTTTCTAATTCTTACTCTTTATTGAACAAAATTTTCTCATGTTTTGTCATCATCAAAAAGGGGGAGATTGTAAGAGCACAGATTGTGTCTTAGTTATATCTCTATGTTTTGATGATAACACTTATAAATTTTGTATTCAAGAATTATATACTCTAAAAGTGTTCTAGATTGTTTGCTACAGGCACTAAAGAAAATTATCTTAAGAAAGCAAAATTGGATCTGAACATTGTTTTTATGAAAGGCTTCATAAGTTCAAGAGCATCTTAAGTGAAGATCTGAACACTGCTCCCAGAAGAATCTGACTACTGTCTCTTGAAGATTCTGAAGAAGGAGCCTCTAAAGCATAGAAGACTCTGCTCTGAAAGATTCACACGCTCAAGCACACAAGCTGCACATACTCTGATTCAGCTCAATCTGAAGAACATTCAAGACTCTGAAGATCCAGATGATCCTTAGTCTGGAGACTCTGAAGATTCAGATTCTAATGTTGAAAGCTGAACTTACTTTGAAGAAGATTTAAATATGTACGTTGGTTTTTCTCAACAGCTCTTTCCTATTTTGTGCTAGACACAAGGACACAGACAAAAAGGTTTTATCTGTGCATTCCATTCTGAGGAAAGTTTTCTGCAAGTGAAGACAAAAGGCATCAGGCTTGTTTCAGCACAGCCTCCAATGTGAAGACAAAAGGCTTTAGGCTTTTCTGCACAGCCTTCAACGTAACAAGACTTCTTGGATCTTAGTGCCTATATAAAGAAGTCCACTCCATCTTCTTCAGCAATTGAATCTCTAGCAAAATCACTCCTCAAAGCAATCTTTCAAAGCTCTCTATTATATTATTTTGCTTTAACTTTATTCTTAACTTAAGAGAAATATCACTGTTGTGATAACAGCTTATTAGAAGCATTCTTACTCTTGTAAAAGCTTTACATTGTTTGTAAAAGGTTTTCCTTAAGAGGATCCAGTTGGGATCAGTTGCTCTTGAGAAGACTAAGAACAGTTGTTCTTAGGTGTTGCTATTTGTAATCTGTTTGATTAAAATAGTGGATTAAGTCCTTGACAGAGAAAGGCAAATCACTCTTGAGAGGGTGGACTGGAGTAGTTGTTTTCAACGAACCAGGATAAAAATATCTGTGTTCTAATCTTTGATTTTTAGTCTTACTTATTCAACCCCCCCCCCCCCCCCCTTCTAAGTAATTTTCTCACCTTCATCAGCAACTTCTCATCGTCAGAATAAGCGGACATCTTTCTATAATAAGATCGGAGGTGGACCCGGGGGCAAGTAGTACCCTTATACTTCTCAACGGTAGGCACCTTGAACTTGTGAGGTACTTTAAAGTCAGCAATCAACCCGAGCTTGGACATGTCAACGCCTAATGTGTTCTGATTTTCTATGTCTCTCATCTTGTCTTCCAGCGCCTTGAACCTGAGTCGAGCCTCAGCATTCAACTCTGCCTCTACACCTCTCTGAGAGAATATGTCATCCTGATGGTCCTCCAGCCACGGTTGAGGCACCACCAGATTTCCTGCACCAGCATTGCCGTTGACCGGCCCTATGTTAACATTGGCTCCCAAACTACCATTGCCGACGCCTGCCGCATTGAGTCCGAGATTAGTCATAAGATTGTCGTTAGCACTGCCGTTGCCCCCGGCAACAGGAACAACGTTCTGTGGAGTATCCCCTGGAGGAGGAGTGGGCACGGCCCCGCCGTGAAGTATTCCATTACTGTCAACCCTGGAGATGAGAGGTTGAACCAAAGTACGAAGCTGGTCTTGCCCATTCGCAACTACTTGCATCAGCTCCATAAAACGATCCATCCGTTCACGGAGCTCTTGAACATCTGACTGCACCTGGTCCATTATCCTTGTCTGATTGGCGCGAGTTGAGTAGCGGTGGATGAGTCTTTGATCAATCCTGGAGATCGAAAGCAGCTCGGAACCTGAGTACCTGAAAAACCTGTCAACATTAAAGGTTAGGAAAGGCAACAGAATGTATGTCATGCAAAATGCTTTATGCAGATGCATGCGTGTGTCTGTGTGCTTGAGAGATTTTCCCCGATCCTGGCACCTTAGTACCAGTGCTGACAATAATAAGGAGGGGAATCTGGGCCCAATCATGGAAACAGCAATCTCACATATACACAGGAATAGTCAGATTCGACACACCAAGGGCCGAGAACTCGTATGCGACAGTCTTGCTGAGAGAGGCTGTAGTAATACAATAAGAGGCGAGAGATCCTGGATCGGGGAAACGGTACCTATCACAGACACACGCCAATGGAATGCGAATGATTATGCAAACTAATGCAAAATGCAGGCATGCAGCAATATATCCAGGTGGCTGCTGTGGAGATTCGGTGTCAACAGTCACTGATGAGAAGGAAACCCCGGTGTAAGACCACTGATCTGATCTGCTGAGAATAACCATCTGATAGGATCGAGATCAAAATTCTGCTCTGACAAGAATAGGTGACTGATAATAAGGACCCCGGGATGTATGATCAGAAAATGTCCGCTGATGAAGTCTTCAGACCCCAGATCAAAAATCTGCCCTGTCGAGAACAAACACACAACTGCTGATGAGATCTTCAGACCCCACTCAAAATCTGCCCTATCAAGAACAAACAACAACTGCCGATGAGGTCTTCAGACCCCACTCAAAAATCTCCTCCATTCAGGACAAACCACTGATAACAATATCCTGATCGAAACCTGCTCTATCAAGAACAGACAAACACCCGATGATAAGATCCTCTGATCAAACCCTTGCTCTATCAAGAACATATCTGCAACTGAGAACTTTGATATCAACATAACTGATTCACTGTCAAGAAAACCAGGTAGTCTGGAGGTCAAAGTTTCCTGCAATATCCCAACCCCACTCACAGGTATGGACCTAATCCACGGACAAAGGTACGGCATCTTATGCGGTCATCAGCGTCACAGACTTTCATGAGTGACGATACGATTCCCAGAAGGAGTGGCATCATCAAGTCATGAAGAGGCCTCTCTTAGCTGACTTCCAAATGATCGGTCCCCAGAGTCGACAATCCTTACGTCTGGACTCCCCTCAGATCCTCAGGACCGGAAAGGAGCACCTCTGCCAGAATCTCGTCTGAGCGCAGATTTTCGTAGGGAACTGTGCCTGCTCAGCAGACAAGTTCGTCTACTACTTCTCCGCAACTATATCTAGGTGTGTACTCAAAGCCCAGGTCCGGCTTTTCACTCACAGTAACATCCCTCTCCCACAGCAGCACAAATAATCATATCAAACTGAAAATAAAATGCGGGAAATAAAATGCAGGGAGTAAAGTGCGGGAAGTAAAGATGCGATAAATAAACGCAACCCAACAAGCAAACACACAAACGATAGGATTGACTCTCATAGGGAACCGAAGAACCAGAGATTCTGGGTTCGATCCCCAGCAGAGTCGCCAGCTGTCGCTTGCGCGAAAATGAGGTGCCGGCATGACATAAGAGTCGCCACCTTTCGTTATTTATCCCTCAGAGCGGGAAAGGAAACGATCGGAAAAACCTGACGAAAAAGGGTAAGACAAGGTCGTCGCAACCATTGTCTGGGTTCGGGAGTCGGTTACGCAAGGGGAAGGTATTAGCACCCCTCACGTCCGTCGTACTCGACGGGATCCTCGCTTGTTTGTTTACTTGGACGGGTTGGTTATAATCTATCTACCTATCAAGGCTGGCTGAAAAAGAAAAGAAAAATGACTCGGCAAAGCATCGCGCTTTATGCCTACGTATTCCCGTCGGGAACGAGAAATCAGAGTCAACGTAGTTCGGCCTACGAAGGATTATGGGGGAAAGGTTGCTCGCTAGGATATCGCATCCTATGCCTACGTACTTTCATCTGGTATGAAAGATCAGAGCAAACGTAGTTCGGGAAACTACGGGTTATCTCCTAAAAGAAGTGTTTTTTTATTATGGTGTCTTTGCGATCTCAACCGCACTAGAGACTATGACCTGAGAGTGAATGCGTCGCATGTCACCCAAAGGGTACCATACTAAACATCCCACCTCAGATAGCTTAAGGCTCGTAACGTACGAAAGAAATCATTCATGATTACTGTATTTTAAACTGCTTTGAGATGAGAAGAGAACAGGCCCAACTAGGAGGGAGACTATCAAGTCCTACTGTTGTCATGCCATGGATTCATCCTATGGTTGAGGTTTGAACAGGGAACTCCTAGATGTTGTCATGCATAGGTTTCAACCTAAAAGTCTATCATCAAATCCTCATCAGAGGAAATGAGAGTCCTAAGGGATCATGTCAATGATACTCCAAAACAGACAAAAGCATCAACTTTAAACAGTAAAATGCATGCAATGCAAGTGAGGGAGGAAATGTGTGTGGGGCTTCAGCCTCCACAAGCTCGTCTCGACCTCAAGCCAGTCATGAAATAACAGTAATCATACTGAAGATAATCAACATGCTATCAAGCAATATCAGATAAAAGAAATGAAGTGCCATCAGGCAAACAAAACACAAGCTTGAGAAAGAATCATCTATTCTCTAATCCTAATCCTAACACAGAATCTGAATCAAAATGAAAGCAAAGCCCTAAAGCAAAACCTAACCAAAAGAGAAAACAATCCCAATCTTCAAGCTTCAAAACAAGCTTACCAAAGAAAGGGAGCTAAGTAAGCAGACTCATAGTGTCTTCCTCAGGAAAGCACTAGGAGGTGTATACTCAGGAGTCATATCCTATGTGGCTCAACCACTGTGATCAGTTTACATTCCTCCTCAGGAGAAACTAAACTCACAAGCAGGCTCCAACATCACTGGATATTTAGGAAATCCTATCTGAACTAGTGGAGCTAAGTGAATAGACCCATAGAACCTTCCTCAGGAAAGTACTAGGAGGCTTCCACTTAGGAGTTGTATCCTATGTGGCTCAACAACTGTGATCAGTTTACATTCCTCCTCAGGAGAAATTAAACTCACAAGTTGGCTCCAACATCATTGGATACTTGAGAAATCCTAGACAAACTAATGGAACTAAGTGAACAGACTCATAGGACCTTCCTCAGGAAAGTACTAGGAGGCTCCCACTTAGGAGTCGTATCCTATGTGGCTCAACAACTATGATCAGTTTACATTCCTCCTCAGGAGAAATTAAACTCACAAGTTGGCTCCAACATCATTGGATACTTGAGAAAGAGGTGAGAAGAAAGAATGAAAGTCATTCATAGTGCCTTCCTCAGGAAAGTACCATGAACTTCCTTCAAACTTCAGGGTCTCAAACCTCACAGACAGGGAACAAGCCAAGCTCTGGGTCTCTGAGTCTTGATCTACCATCTTCTCTTCCATCATGCTCTTCAACAAGATCTTCAAGACAACACAAGCCCCACAACAAATTCCCCAACATAAACCCCAGAGATGAACAGATAACCACAGAACAGACAAAATCATCAGCTAACTTCAGAAAATACCTAAAAATACTAAACCAAGGGGGGAAAATCTAACAATTATTCACAAGGGTCTACAACATCTACCCATACCATCCACATATGCCCCTATCCAAAAATCAGAACAAAACTATCTAAAGAAAATGGATTCCCTCACCTATGCACAACCTAAACCCTAATTAGACTATCCTAAGGCTACCCTAATTAAACTAATCAAGTTTTAATCTAAAAATCAAGAAATAAATCCTATGGGGAACTATGATTCAATATCTAATTACACAAAAAAGAATGGATTAAAAATCCTAAGGGAAAGCCCTAAAAGAAAATCTACAAAATCATGATATCAAACTAAACATTATAAAAGCTATTTAAAAGAAAAATCCATTAAAAATATGAAAAGAAAATAAAATGGACATTTTATTTATTCATAATTTTCTAAACAGATTTATTAACATATAGGAAAAAGAAGAATTAAAAAATATTAAATTTCCTATTTTTTATGAATTTTATAAAAGCAAGAAATATTAAAAGAATTAAAAGAATAAAAGAAAACAATAAAGGGGGAGGGGGTGTGATAAGCAAGGCGTGCTGGTTGGTTTATACTGGGCCAGAATTTGGTGGGGTGCCAATAGCGTTCTGAGATAGGCCCAGGCGCTACTACTAATCAAAACGACAGCGCTTTGGTTTGAATTTTTTCCCTCTGTTTCTTCAAGTGATCTGGGCCGTGAGATTAAAAGACCAAGTCCAATATTCAACATGAATCAACGGTGAGGATTGTGTCTTCTACCTTGGCTCAGTTAGGGTTTCATGAAAACATCTCCACACGCGAATCTTCCACTCCATCTAGCTCTCTCATCTCTCCACCATTTAACTCGATCCAAAAAACAAAATTGCTCCTCTCACTGCCCTCTACACAACCATGTCCATAGAATTCATTAAGACTCACTCCACAAAGAGTTACAAAGCGCGCAAGGTCTGGTACCATTTGTTTCACATGGATATGCATGGAAATGGAATGGGCTCATATTAACCTAGAATGATCTACATCTTATGAGGATTACACTAAGCTAGAGAACTAAGATTATAGTACACTAAGGCATGAGTTCTTGCTCCCTAAACAGAAACGGCCATACAACAAACTTTCATGAAATGCTCTAAAACTCGTCATGATTCATCCTACATTGGTCTATATCACATTTCTCCTAACCACATAACTTAACTATGCATAAATGATGAGATTCGAAAGAAAACGCATACCTTGCAAGTGATGATGGCTATGGTGTTTTTCTTCCAATTCAAGACTTGGTACTTCCTCTAGATGATCTTTAAGGGATCTATATGCTTCTGTTTGCAGTAGTTTGTGCTCACACTTCTTGAATCAACCTGGCCAATCCTTCATGCAAGTTGGAGTGATCACTTGGAATACATGAGCCAGCCACGAATTCTCCTCAATCTTTCTTGCCAAATACTCAATGTTGCTTGTAGATGATGATGATAATCAGAATTGTAGTGATTGATGAAGTTTCAATGGAGTTTGGGATTGAAATGCATTTTGGAGTGAAAGAATTGAAATGTGGTATGCAAGCTCTAAGAATCTCTAACCCATGCATGGAGTCACTCTAGGGCTTATATAGATGAGAATAGAAATGTCTAGAACCTTGGGGAACCTTCCATGAAGTTTCTAGAACTTCTCATGCAATGATAATTTGAATTTGTCATCTTGAGCAAATCTCATGCAATCTCATGATACATCATGCAATATCACTTAATTTCTCCCCAAATGATATGGTAAAATGAAAACAAAGCCTTACAAGTCCTTGTGTAGCATTTTCCCATCTTTCCTTTTGATGCCTTAAAGTGCAAGTAACAAATTTACAAAGCAACTCCAATTTTTAAGCCTAAACTCAAAAATGTGGCTAAACCATTGTTTTTAAAATGATGTTTCCAATCAAAATGATATATTGGATGACCCATTTTGGATTCATAGATCTCCCAAACCAATTTTCAAATTCAACTTTTTCAACTTATAAGCCATTTTTAGTTCATTTTCACCCACTTTTAAAAATCCATGCTATGAGATTTTCCAACAATTCATGACCTTCTTTCTAGACTTAAAATCCCATTTTGAACAACTTTCATGTTTTGAGTTTTTCCATTTGAGGCTTGGAAATAGGAGATATGGCTTTTGCTTAAAAATGACCTATAACTGACAAATGACCAAAATACCCCTGTCTTGTTCAAACCATAAGTTGAGTTCCACAAATCCTATCAAGGACTTCTACCACTCAAATTAAAGCTAGGAATATGCCCTACAACATTAATGTTGACCAAGAGATCATAGGAATCATCCTACTAGGGCAAAAGTTGTCTGCAAGTTGGGTGACTTTTAAGGACCCAGATTCACACACCTCAGCTGACCTGTAATTTCTCAAAACCATAACTTGAGCTCTGCAAATCCTATCAAGGACTTCCACCACTCAAATTAAAGCTAAGAACAATCTCTACAACATTCATGTTGTGGGGAAGATGAGATATCAATCACATCTAGAGCTAAAACTTCCTGGAAGATAGGGATCAAATTAGGGTTTTTTCACTGACAATCCTTGGAAACCCTGACTTGAAACTTCTCAAACTCTTCAATCATGATGAGTTGGTCTAGGAATCATCCTTATAACATCTCTATGCATCATTCCATGATCTCATGGCCCTTGGATTAGGTCTCAACCTTCTCCAAATCTTCAGTTATCCTAGGGTTGACCCAGTCAAAACCCTAATTCTACCATTCATGGTTGAATCTCCTGAACTCTTGCATAATGACCTCTCTGGGCTTCATGAAGGCTATCAAGACATCTCATAGGCTTTCTAAAAACATCAAGTTCATTCTCACGGTCTCAGAATCATCTGAGGAACACCCACAACTCTCAAGCTATGAAGCACACAACCCTGGTTTCAACCCACTCCTCTGGGGATCTCTTGAACTTTCTGATGAAGGTATCCATTTTCAAATACTCAATGAATAAATAATTGTTGGTCAAATTTTGGGGTGCAACAACTGCCACGTGTCGTCGACTTGCTGCCTGTTCACCGATGTTGAAGAAGAGGAGGGGGGGTGTACCTGCAAGGCACTCCGATGCTAAAGTAAGCGTATGGGCAGAGTGATCACAGGTACAGAAAAGGGGTAAGAATCGAATTACCTGACCCTCTTGTGAAAGAGGGTATTTATAGAGAGACCCCAGCGCTAGGCCAACGGTCACTTGTGTTGGCCTGGATTGCCAGGCCCAACCCATGTGACTGTTAGGGCTTACGTGATGTAGTGAAGACTAGGATGTGGTCTTCGCCCTAGTCCAACTGTCCCGTGATCTCCGAAAAGTGGGTTTGACCTGCTCTTTCGAAGGTGGGCAGTTGTTCGGTGACGTGTCCCTGCAGAGGGGGGCACGTGGAAAACGTGTGAAGGACATGTTGTCCTACCCGACAGGGGAGCAGGTTCTGCCCGCGGAGGGGCAGGTCCGACGGGGGCAGTGTCTGGTCGACGAGAGAGTATCATGCTCGACACAGATGAGGAAGGCTCTGCCCGCGGAGGGACATCACCTGCCCGCTGGGGACTCTGTGTATGACGGCTGTGGCCCAAGCTGGATTGGGCTTGGCAGAATATTATTGGGCTGGGCCTGTCCGGTCAAGCCGAGGCCCAGGCCAGAACAGAATCTCTCCCACTTCATCCAGTATCTCATGCAGATCATCGTCTGATTAGATCCGACGATGAGAAACTGACGTGAGATTGAAATTGTGTTATTTCAGATTGATTAAGATCGTATATATTTATTTGTGTTTTATCTTATATTTGGGCCCTGAAATATGAGTCTTTTGAGGGTTCATATCAGTTGTGTCCCAGGTTCATGTTCCTGTTGTTGCAACGAGGGTTTGTCGCGTGGACTATTATCCGACCCTTAGCTCAAGGAAGGCGAGATAGTTATGAGAACATGTGAATTAAATTTCTTCTTTGTAATTCGCATGCTATTTTTGGAGTTGCGACGCGTGACTCTAGGGTGTTAGTAATTATGAATCTTCATCTTAGGGTATTCAACCGTTCTAAAGAATTCGAAGTGAGATTACAATTGTTAGAGGTGTAGTCACATTTTTCGATGCATATTGTTAAGAATCAAATGATTTTTTAGATGAAGAGAAAATAATCACAAAAATCTCACATACACAAACGTGAATATGAAAGTGTGAACCCTGATGATAATATTCAACTTAATAATATTAAACTATGTTAGTTGAATTAAAATTTAGGAATTGCATAAACTCTATTCAAAATTGAGCTATCAGAGAAATTTGTGCGATGAAAAAACATATAAATTCTATTTAAAATTGAGCTATCAAAGAAATTTGTGAGATGGAAAAACACAGTTCCTATGTGAGGTGTCAAGAGACTAAGAAGAGTAAATATTTACACATGTACAAGTACACCAACACAATAAATCAAACCAATCTCAGAATAAAATAATGTCTTACTCAACTACAATTTGTGTGCACATAAAATTGCAAATTCTTTCATAAATCACCAATACACATACTAGAATAGTTGTGTCAAATAAAACTCAAACTATTTATATCTTAAATTTATTTTTCTATTTTTTGAATTAGTCAAGTTATTTTCTTCCTTCTATTAAAGTCTCTCAATGTTTTATTTTGTCATCAACTTCATTTTTAGATATAGTAAACTATGATTCTCATGAGTAATCAATCATATTTGTAGAATGAACACTTTTCAATTTTATTATCCCCAACTTGGGATTTTTACAGCAATGCCCTAGTTTGAAACCCTAAATATCAAACTATCCTAATCTGAAAAAATTTACGAGGGTGTCCTATTTTCTCAACTTGCTCGTTCACTCAAGTGGCGAACTGAGTCTGATTTTTATGCAGTGTAGGTGTTCGCCCACTCAAGTGACGAGCACATGAAGAACTCGTTTTTTTCTTCATATTTATGTTATGTTTAATTAATTAAAAAATAATAATTTTAAATATTAAAATTTATTATATTAATTTAATTATGATATTAATGTTGAGTAATTACTATATATCATGTTTAATTATGATATTTAATTTAATTATAAATAATCTTTATAACAATATTACATATCATGTTATTATATTAATTTTATTATATAATATTATATAGAATGAAAAAAAATTGTGAATGATATAATAATTTAATTTTTCTTCCTGTCATGTATTTTAAAGAATGATTGATGTTCGTCCAAAGAGCTATATAGTTTTTACAGACTCTCGGTCATTGAATGACCAAGTTCAAACGTAATTTTTTTATAAATAGACGTATTGCGCATCAGCACAAATCATTCGTGTCTAGTGTTCCGTGTTTTAAAAATGTTTGTCTGAGCTCTTATTTTTTTATGGAGTATCGTTGTCCGTATATAACGTTGACTGATGTCAGTCCGGAGGGTACGTACATGTATTACTTGGATCGTATAAAAAATGATGAAGATGTCCAATGTATGTTTTCAGCACATAATGGCGAAGTTAACAGAAGAGTCGAAGATCCACTTGTGTTGGTTGCTGTTGTTGGTTAGCGTGTATGTTAGCTTCTTGAGTTTTATTTTTAAGTTTATGGTTATAATTTGCTAGTATTGCTGTAATCTAAAAGTTGTCTTGAATTGCAAATAAATGTTGGATCACATAGAAATCAAGTGCGATAAAAACAAATAAAATTATCTAGACGGTCAGTTTGACAGGCCGGCAACATTTGGACATTTTCTACATATATGGCCTATTTCTCTGCAAATCTCACACCTTCTCTTTTCTTTTTCAACGTTGTCCATCTCAATTCTAACCCTAGTACTGGTTGGACGTCCCTTTTTATTTCTTCTCATGGAATCGTTGTGGCATAGAGTAAAACCTTCATATTTTGGCCAGTTCTCCTCGTGCGGTAGTCCCAGGAAGCTTTCTTTGTAGACTTTGAATATGTTTAGTACTGTGAAGTCCTCTGAAATGTGAATTGTGTAGTCTTGTCATATGCTAGAACATGTTGCGATCACGTGGGATCTAGGCAAGTGAAATGCTTGAAGTTTTCCACAGTCACACCAATGATTCCTCAGGTCAACACTGAAAGTACCTGTTGGACGACCATCATTTTGATTAACTTTTTCCTGCACTATAAAACAAAATCGGCTACGTAGATGCGACAACTATATCTTCATCGTCTTCGTCATCATTGTTACCAAAAATATCTTGCATCCTGACCTCTTGAAGATCGTCATCGCTTGCTTCCCCAACCTCTTCATTTGGTATGAAAGGTTGGTTGTTTTGTGTTGGTTCGTTGTCGAATGTTTGGCTCATTCCATACTGGTGTGACTGTGTCTCTTGCGTTGGAAATGTTTTGGCATTGTCTAGTAGTCGGACATACAACTCAATTCTGGGTAACTGACTAAACATCATGTGGCACCGAAACATTTCTTCCACGTCTTCGTCGTTCCTGATCGGCGTCATTACGTAAAAAATTGTACAGTCGTCTCCATTAAGTAAAGGATAACGATAAATTATCTCCTCAACACATCATTCTAATTTTTTTTCCCATTCTATCTTTGAAATGGAAACAATCAGATTTGACATGAATTTTGAATGCGTAAGTATCTGTATTGCTGAATGAGAATCCAACGGTACTATTTGTTGAAACAACACCATTAAAGTGGCAGGTAAAAATTATATTTCTCTAAGACATATTTGATGTGTAAAATCTATGTTCTTGTTAATGAAATATGGA
This sequence comes from Lathyrus sativus, assembly GCA_963859935.3. NCBI lineage: Eukaryota > Viridiplantae > Streptophyta > Magnoliopsida > Fabales > Fabaceae > Lathyrus > Lathyrus sativus. Next base: position 440,657,459 of record OZ012740.1, on the reverse strand, counting down.
GTTATGATACAAACAAGATATAGTACACACATATATATAACATACACATAAGATGCAAAGAAAAAAAGGTCCTTTGAGCTCGTCCACTCAAAGGGCGAGCATCCTCTTGTTCACGAGGCAACTCGTCCACCCAAGTGGCGAGCGCATGATGGGTGCTGAAAAATGTCTTGCATGCATGAAACATTGTGTAAAACCTAGCTACTAGTCTTGCATGCATTCCATGCAAGTAACCATTTCCAAAGCCATGCAAAACTCAATGTATTGTCACTTCTACTAGTCACATTTACACTTCCAAATATTTATACTTCATCTATAAATTCAGTTTTACCTCAAACTTTTTTCTACACACATTTTTACTTCTAGCACAAAGCATTATAGCAACAACAAACACTCAAGCATTTCTTGAAATATCTTGATACTCAATCAAAATGGTTTTGTTGTGGATGGGCGATGAACACCGTGGAACATAACAAAACATTCAAGCTAGTGTAAGTTTTCCTTGACTATAAGTTTTCCACAACTATCATATCATTTCAGACTAATGCAAGGTTTTGAGTGCATTCTCATGCTCGCATTCAAGCAAGTGCGAGAATAATCCTGTATCTAGAAATAGCAGGTTTTGCTCATATCGCAAAAATAAATAGTCTCAAAATCAACTCCATCTTAGTTGTAGCTCTGTTAGAGAAATGGAGACCAAAAACACACACTTTTCACTTCCCAACACATGAATGCACGATAACGTTAGAAGATGCGAATATGTTACTTGATCTCCGAGTTGATGGAAAAGCTATCAACGGTCCTACCGAAGTCACAAATGATGTTTACATGGAGAGCTTAGGGGTGGAACCTACAGAAGCGGATAAAAACAGAGGTTCTGTTAGGATTACGTGGTTAGAAAATTTATATGAAGTTTTAAAAGATAACTTTGCCCCCGCACAAGAACATATTATTTTAAAAGCTAAAGTTTATATTTTACTTGTAATTTCTACTATTTTATTTCTCGATAAGAGTCAAAATCTTTTTCATTCTTCCTGGATTCCTTTTGTAGGGGATCTAGAAAAATGCGGCACCTATAGTTGGGGTTCTGCATGACTTGCAAAATTGTACAGGGAAATATGCAAGGCAGCAGTCAAAGATGTTATGAGCATGAGTGGTTGTGTTCTTCTACTCACTTCTTGGGCATTCACGCGTATACCATTGTTTGCTCCTGTTAGTACAGTGCAACCGTCATATCCATACGCACAAAGATATTACTAGATTAAAACACGTATTTATATATATATATATATATATATATATATATATATATATATATATATATATATATATATATATATATATATATATATATATATATATATATATATATATATATATATATATATATATATATATATATATATATATATATATATATATATATATATATATATATATATATATATATTTGTTATTCAACTATGCCTAACAATATTTATATTTTTTGTTTATGCAAGATGGGCCCAAAGACGGATGAATTACGATGCTAATCCTCATTTCCATCTACAAGTATATCGGAACACATTGGACCACATGCAAGAAAAAGATGTAAGTTTGAAACCATAGAATATAGTTGTCGGTTATACTCCTTAATGGTATTATAATTTTTTTTTAATATATGGCAGTTTATATGGAGTTCGTACATTCAATACCTGGTTCCCAATCTTAGAGATAGCCAAATCTGGAGTGCTACAACTTCTCTTATTTGTTTCTATACCGTTGAAATGCATCAAACAGATAGGGTAAAACTCCAGTTTGGATTTGAACAACAAATCCCTTTCCCGCCAAGGTGTCTAAAGAAACACCACGCAATGACAATGAGAAAAGCCCAAAAAGTTCATTGGCGAGACTTAAACAAAGAGGAGGTGAGAGAATGGAAACATAGAAGACATTTGATTTTGCAGGGGGGCGTTGTAGTTGGTGAACGCAAGTCAAGCCAAGAGTATTTAACTTGGTTTCGTGTCATTCCCTATGTGCATTGCTCTAGACCAATTTTTGATCGACCCACGCATGCAAGGTTCGTCATCAACACAACCAACTGCTGCATCAATGCATCAGAATGTGCCACAAAACTACACATCTCAATTTGGAGGGCACGCATCTTCATCAGCTCAGCATACATACCAACGGACACAGACAATCGAACAACACATATATTATGCATCCTCATCCCAACAACAAACTCCGTACAATCCATTCCCTCAACAAAACTATAACTACAACTACAACCAACAATATCAACCTCAATCCAACCTTCAACCACCCTTACAGTTCACTCCAGTTCCACCGCCCAACTTTGATCATTCAAACCCTCAATTCCAATATCAAACCTTCAACGCTTCATTCTCTCAACCCACCTCCACCTTCACGCCTGATGATGTCTTCTACCCAACCCTCCAACAAACCCAACTCGAAACCTACCCCCAACCATCGCAACCATCACAATCATTCCAAAACATTTTGCTGACGGATGATCAACTGATGCAAATGCCAGATTTTAACATTGATGATCTTCTTGTTGAGCAACCATCAACACAAGCAGAACCCCCTTCAAGGCAGGCAGACTCCCCTACAACACATCACGATGAAGATATGTCTTCTGACTCATCTCAATCACCTACAACGCATGCAAATGAACGTGTGTGCAGGGGATATCGACAGAAAAGGGCCACTATGTGTGGAACTGGGGGCCATTTTTTATCAAATTTATATGTAACATGTATTTTTATTTAATATATTTTATTGTTGTATTTAATTAATACAACAATTTTTTATTATTATTATGATATATTTTTAATTGATATTATATTATTATATTAATACAACATAAAATATTTTATTATTATAATATATTTTTAATTAGTATTTAATTATTAGATTAATAAAGTATTAAATATTTTATTATTATAATATATTTTTAATTAATATTTTATTATTAAATTAGTATAATATATTTTATAATATAATTTTTATATTAAAATTATTAAATATGTGATTAATTATATAACATAAATATGAAAAGAAAAAAAAAACAAGTTCTTCATTTGCTCGCCACTTGAGTGGGCGGACGCTTATACGGTATAAAAATCAGACTCAACTCGCCACTTGAATGGACGAGCAAGTGAAGAAAATAAGACGCCTTCGTAAAAAAATTTCAACTAAGATAATTTGATATTTAATATTCCATACTAAGGCACTACTGTAAAAATAAAAAAATAAAAAAATAAAAAAAATAAAAAAAACCTCCTCGGTGTATACATCCTTGTAATGAGTGCGTTGGCCCCAACTCCAAACACGTTGACTGACCGGTTATATTTCCAACAAGAGAAGAGAACCACCAAGAGTCAACAAAAGGCTGAATTGAACTACCTTTTTTTTTTCTGACACTTCGAGCAGGAATTAATGGCTCTAAAGTCAATTTGGAATTAGTTCAAGTTCAGTTCAGTCCAAACAAAGTAGACAACAAAAATATGAATAGTTAGATTCACTATGTAACGTACAATTTATGTCTAAATGAGCACGATATATCTGTTCCATCACTTTCATGAAAGTGTTCGTGATCTGAAGCATCAAGGTTCAGCAGTATGCACAAACTGAAACCTGGAGACGAAAATTTTCTCAACCAAAACAAGGCATGAGGAAGTGACAAAAGATTATCAAGACTAAAAAAATTCCTCAACCACTATATATCATGAATCATAAATAAATCTAACTAGTCATCGTGATGTGTGTGCATGTACTATGTATGGGCAAAGTGTTTTAGTGTAATTTTCTACTATATTCAATATTTACTTCACCATTTTCTTTAAATAATTTTAAAAGTACAAGAGAAAATTACACTCACCAAAGAGATTGGTTAAAATGACAGTGAAACTCCCTCTAGTTTGAAAATATGCACTAACCTCTCTTATACTTATGTATATTAATAGAAGTTTCTAATACAAGATAAAAAATTGTAAATAAATGTCATATATATCTATTGTCACTAAAATGTATATATATATATATATACTGTCACTAAAATCTAGAAAGGGATATCATTGTCAAATCTAGAAAGGAATATCATTGTCATTTTAATAGATATCAGAGGAGATTAATACAGATTTTAAAACTTAAGAGGGAATCAAGGTTTCATTTTAATAGACTTGTAATTTACCAAAAACATAAATAATTAAAAAAAAAAAGAAAACTAAAAATATTAAAACATTGTTCTAAAAACGTGTTCTTATCATTATCACAATTATTTACTCCAAGGAGGTTTTTGGTGTTTTTTTCAAATTATACCACCAAACCAACCGGTTAGTTGATCTAATGGTGATTTCTGTTGAACTTGGTAGAAAAGACTACGGTTAGATCTCTCACAACTGCAATTAAAAGGAAGGTTTGAATCACTTGATATCAGAACTAACTCTCACACCGAACTAGTCGGTCCAATAAACCGGATATTGGTGGTAGAAAAATTCAAATCATACAAATAAAACTAGGTATCTATTAGATTGGGTATCAAATTTGTCACATTCAAAACATTACCCGGAATCAAATTAGCGAATGTTTCACTTGTCATGGGTTACATATCACTATCTTAATCACATTGAACACCCCAGTCTATATCACAAAGAAAACATGAATTGAACTACAAGAAATTAAAATAATAATAATAAATTACACATCCAGTAAATCTATCACAAGATAGATGAAAAGAGTATAACCACAAGCTGCAGAAGATTTTACCAAACATCTCAATACCAAATACATAATCTATTGACCTTTGGTATAGAATGTTCAGCCGCGTTTGTTGCTAAAATTGCTACATATGACATGGAGCAGAGACAAGGGTGCATTACAAGGACATACAATTTCGATCTCAGATATTCTTATCCCTACTCATCCAGCCCATAGTCCTCCCCAAAATACTTGTCAACTAGACTGTTTGCCATAGTTCTCAAGTCCTCATTTTCGTGAAACTGAAATCTTTCCATGGCTTCAATCCCATCTTCTTGTTCTACAAGCTTTGGGCCCTTTCCATTTGGCATCCCTCTCAGGACCTACGTAAACAACAAATCATAAACAAGCCAGGGTTTAGATCTCAGAGGACATGATTACACAAACAAATGAACTGATATAGCCATAATCTATGAAGAAATTATTTATACAACCATCAAAATCTCTTACGAGTTCTATGAATTGAAGCCCTAGCCTAGCAGCTTCAATGTCAGCAGATCTAACCAAATCAATAAAACCTGGTAAACATCCTTTTTCAACAAGTGAAACCAGATGCCCCGGGATCAGATTTGGCTTCTTGTCACCTTTAGTTGGGGCAACACAAAGGTTTCCTAATACGTAAGCAACTTCCTTTCTTATATCAAACGGTGCAGCGGAAAGAAGATGCAATAGCAAAGACATTGCCTCGCTAGAATATATCAACTGCTTGTGCTCAACAGAACCAGCAGCTATATTAGACAGCACCCAAGCTGCTTCCTGCACAGGATAAGAAAAATCTCACGTCAAGCTTAACCCAAATTTTTATTGAATCAGATATCAAATTCTGTACCTTTTATTTTTTCAATTCTATACCTTCTTTAAGACCCTGTGTTCACTTTTCAGACATTTTATCAAGACTTGTATGGCAGTATCTGAAATTGTCATTATATAATCAGATAATCAGATGAAAGAAATTGATCCATACTGTTTGATTAAAATGCATGTATTTAGCTAAGCAAGTGTTGAAAAAATCACTAGCCTGTAACTTCAAGTCCAGGAACAAGAACGGCATAACTTGCATGGGAATCACCGGCAATTAGATTACCTAAGCTTCGCAAAACCTATAAGGATTTCCCATTGTTGTTCGAAACAACAGATCAATGCAAATAACATAAGCATTGTGATTTATGTGCATTGATATATGCTAATCACAAGAAAATGTTAAGATGTAGAAAATTACATCTTTACAACAAATCAATCAAAAGCTTTCGAGATCATTACCGGTATTATTAATTGCAAACTGTTTGATGTTGCTAATCTATTTAAAAGCAATTGAAGCACGTCACTCTTCACCAGCATGCTCGTAGCTAAATTTGAAAGAGACGATAGGTAAACAACTACCCATGCTACTTCAGTTGCTGATTCATCATCCCTGAGGTGACAACAAAATTAATATGACAATTATTAGGGTAGTCTTTCAGGGATACTGTGTCTAGTGGTAACAGCTGGATATTTCGGTAATGCTTGCAAGAAATAAGATGTCCATGTAGTCATTATAGCAAAGTGAACTTTATGATTATGGCTGTTACAGTTACAGCCACAAAAGTTTCATGCTTCATCCAAAATAAGTTAAGAGTTTAATCTTTGATTAAAAATTTAGTGAGGTCCCATCATGTCGCATTAGGATGGTGTCATTTCCACCCAAACACTGAATGGAAGCACTTCCTTTTAGAGCCTTAATAGCTCTTTGTATCTTATTTTCGGGTATTCCATTGGCCTCAAAATACCACTCTTCATTGACTAGCAGATGATAAGCCTTCTCTCCAAACTTTGGAATCATCTTCAAGATGCAATATCCACAATCCAAAACATTAAGCTCTAATATAGCTGATAGATTCTGGTTTAAATATTAGAAAGAAAAAATTAAAACATGATTTTATTGATGAAACTTCCCTTAACCCTAGATCAGTGATGAGCCATAGTTGGGAAGATAAACACCAGCTATTGATATTCCTCTTCGAGAGCCTCAGACCTCTCCTACCAAAACATATCCCAACTATCCAGAGTCCTAAACTTCTCCCCCTCATTTAATAGCCTAGTTCTGCCAACTTCTGTTAGAACTCCAACAAAATACCACGAACTACTCTAACTTCCTTGACTAACAAAATCCAACCTGATTGGACTTACCTGACGATTTATTCAAATACACTTTATAAATTTACATGTTTGTAAATTTCATTTTTTTGATAATTGCATTGTGCTTTTCCTAACAAACAACGGAACATAATAATTTAAATACATGAAATAAATTAACTGTAGTGCCATTTCAACAATAAAATTAAGAGTAAAAGGTGGGACCCATATGCAGACATGCACAATAAACCAACATAAAAATATTAAGCGTGAATGTTAGAAGGTAACTCACGCTTTCGTCAAGTGTCGAACAATTGAATCCAATACTCCATCAACACGAATGAGCTCGTTAGCAGCTTTAGGATTTGGACCCTATATGCAAACATTCTGAAATCATATAAAAACACGTGCATATGGAATAGTCCATCTTTCACAAAAACCGTAATGCACATGTGACCACAAAAGATGACTACATAACACATCTAAAAAAATGTGGGTGACATACAGTTGAAGCAAAGAGGAAATGAAATACAGTCACATAGAGTGAGAAAAATCATTAAATAATTGATGCAAAATCAACCACTCAAACAAATGGTATGAAATATTCATTGGATTTAAAACCTTGATTAGATTAGACAAAGCCCAGGCAGCGGTTCTAACAGTTGAACGCCTGTTTGGTAGCATCATTCTAGCAAGAGGTATTAAAGCCCCTTGAATTAGAAGAACATTCCTCAACTCTTCATCTTCACCAGCCACATTTCCTAGTGCCCAAGCACACTGTTCAGCAACAGGTGAGGAGCTCTTTTCTGCAGAACAAGACTATTCGTGAATTTTAAAGGTAAATCATTAAATAGTTTCAACCTACAAGAACTTTGCTATAACACTGGATAGAGTTGCAAAATTAATGAAGGTGAACAATTTATAAAAATAAAAATAAAAAATAAAAAAGAATGAGATGCCAGTGGTCTAAAAGTTCTCTCCATCTAATTCTTTCCTTAGGTAATAGATAACTTGCAATGCTTTAACAATTAAGGCTAGAAAAAATCCTCTAAATCTTCATATAAAAGTATCAGTCACAAAAATTATTTAATTTCTTGACATGCAAAAGGAATCTCAAAGTGATCCACTCACCCCCGAGGTGAGCAATAAGCAAAGGCAATGCAGGCAGCAAAGCTTTTGTTTCTTCTGGATTCCCTGCAGCAATGTTTGTGAGACACCAAGCAGCTTCAAGCAACTGCAGGAGATATTCACAACAACGAAAATGAAAATCGTAAGAAATTTGTTTGCCATTAATGGTTCTATATTCTCTGCAAACATGCACAGATATGCGTTTAGACCTGTTCATCTGGTGAACCAAATGAAAGACACTGCACTAGTATGGCAACGGCTCCAGCTTTAACAGCAGACTCAACAGGAGGAAATTCAGATCTTGACAGTAAACGCCTTAATTCTTGAAGAGCGCTTACTCTTTTCTGCACTGCACCCTTCCCCCTATCAATTAAAAATTATATAGTGACACTATGCCAGAGTAAAAGAATATGCAAACTTGCATTTGATACAAGTCTGAAGAAAATATGGCCAACACATTACCAAAGAATAAGAGAAAAAATTAGTCAAACATGACCAAAAAAGAAAACAACATAACGTAGGTGTACAACATCAATCTTAGTGCCTCATCAGAAGATCCTGCATTTGAAAGCATATGAAATTATCACATGGCTAAAAACTTTCCCCTTTAAATCAGAAGATTCAGAATACGTCGTGACTTATTTTTCCTGAGACCAACAAACTATCTGCTAATCATATGTAAAATATGGTTGTAAAATCAAAATTGATAAGAACAGCATAACTTCTATTAAACAACTCTTCACAGGATTGAACAACTTTGCCTCCATCTTACCAATAGTCTTCAAATCTTCGTACATCACATACAAAAAATGTTGTTACTGGAAATCTGTTTACCCGCAAACAACTAGTCTAGTGTTGCCCTAAGTCCAGATTGCAGTAGCGTGTGACATACTAGACGCTTCTATTGTACTGACCTTAACCACCAGCAAGTTAAACAGGCAAAATATGGTGATCCAAGATAGGGTATGATTAGTTCAAATCATGAGAGATATTATTTAGGTACTTCAATACATGAACAAATGACATGGAAAGCAACAGCAAGTAAATTCAAAAAGGGTATTGGAGTTTAACTTCTAGGGTTTTGTGAAAGTGAGAGAATCTCGGAGAAGAGTAAAACAATATGCCAATGATTTTATTAGAATGGGCAAACTAATTCAGATGAACAGTGCACCAGTATTTATATTATAGTGACACGAGTAGCTTGCTTAACACACTAACAGCTAACTGAACTTATTAGAACTGTTCAACTCAAGAGTTAGTTAAACCTACTAACTAACTGACTTGAATACATGAGAACTTGGATTGGCCTCTAGCCTATGGGATCTTCACCTAGGAAAAAAAAATCCTTATAAGCTCATAGATGTTTATAGAAAAGTTAATGAAAAAAACTATAGAAACAAATGAGATGCATAATAAGCTTGTTTCAACTTATACAAGAAACTGTGACTTTAACACATAGGAATTGTTTGAATTGACTTGTTTGAGCTTATGTGTACTGACATAAGCACTTGCGAGGCTGCTCAGGAAAGCTTATGACACGTCCATAAGCTATTTTCAGCTTATTTCAATAAGCTCTCCAAGATAGCTTATGAAAACAACTTGTATCTTATATGTAAACAATTTGGCTTTATTTTATCTATTGTTAAAAAATATAGGTTATAGGTTAGTTGTTTATCCAAACAGGGACATCGAAAATATTAATGCAAACACAATAATGATATTGGGGGGGGGGGGGGATTTTGGAGGTTTATTTTTCATCGTAATACAAAATCTCTCTAATTTGGAGAGCTCAAAATTTTTATACAAGGAGGGTTTTGAAGGGCTTTGATAAATTCTCCAAATTCAATCATGTTGTTATCATACTCTAAATATTAAAAACACAATAATGATAAACATTGATCATCATTCTATACAACAACACTCTCCAAAATGTTGAAAGATTTATCTATTTTTCCTTTTACTCCTCTCCTCCCAAAGCCCTCTCCTCTAAACTCCGAAAGAGAATTATCTATTTTTCCTTTTACTCTTCTCCTCCCAAAGCCCTCTCTTCTAAACTCCCCAACAGAAACCTATGAGTTTCTAGATAAATTTAGATAAAATTATTCAAACAAGCTCTGTCACCACCAATTCTAAGAGACAGGGAAACTAACTTGCAAGCTCTATAGCACCCACACGTCCGAAAAAATGCTTGTTTGTGTCAGTGTGTACTTCATAGCTTGCAAGTCATAATTCAAAAATTCATTGTTATACTTCAAAGAGAAAGAAGAAAAAAACTCCGAAAAAAAAAAATATATATATATATATATATATATATATATATATAAAGGTTAAAAATCAATTCTTAAAACTTGGAACATGATAACTTACTGAAAAGCAAGTGCAGATTTCAAATTTTCAACTGCCAATAAAGTTTGAGACTCCAAAATAGACTGTTCTTCATCAATCATCATCTCACCCTCACCCTCAACATCAACTTCACCCTCACTAACTCCAACCCTACAAAGCCGTTTCGCTCGCACCAACGATTCCCTCCTTTCTTTCCCAACTGTAACTGCATGTTGCCGTCTTCTACTACCCGCGACACTCCCAACTGAAACCAAAACACGCGATTGAATCCGAATCATAACCCTAAAACCATCTTCTTTCGAATTGAATATATGTAAGAAACTAATTACTAGGAAATGAATGTAGCTATAGTGTTGAATAGAAGCGTACCTGATGATTTAATAGGATCTCTTTTGTTGGTAGAGAAGACAGAATCGGCCATTGAAGATGAAGTGAAGAAACCGCACTGGGAAGAGAAGTTGAGAGAAATCTAAGTGTTCGGAGCGGCTGAAAAAAGTTTCAGCGGTGGTTCTACTTTTTATAACGGTACAGAAAAATGGGATCGACGGCGGTAATAAGCTCAAAATTACGTTTAGACATTTCTCAATTATAGGAAACTAGATTAATCCGGTCACAAAATAAACAAAAGGAAAAACTAGATTAGGGATATTAAAAAAAAAAGTAGCTTAGTGTCAAAAAAAAAAAAAAAAAAAAAGGGAAAAATTAGAATTTAAAAAAAAAAAATAGAATTCTCAACTTAAAACAGCTCATATGAGGCGTGTTCTTGACCTCTAGAGAAGATGTAACGGAAAAAGTTGTTGTTTTTCTTGTTATTGGTTACTTAAGAGTGATATAGTGAAGCAATGTCACATATTTGTCTTTGTAGGGGTGTTTGTTATAAGTTTAAGTGGATATAAAACGTACTTACATGTCATTCATTTGCTAGTAGATGGGACTATGCAACCAGAGTGTATGATGATGATGCTGGTAGATGGGATTGTGCAACCAATCGTGATAGGTCGAACTACGACTGCTCTGATTTTCTCTTCCTCTTCCGAATGAGGATACATAGGCACAAAACGGTGATGTCTTGGCGAGCACAATCCTCTCATTCGCCCATAGTCCTCCGAACTACGTTGACTCTGACTTCCCCATTGCACGAGGGAATACGTAGGCCTAGGACAGCGAAGTCCTACCGAGTCTCCTTTGGTTTTTTCTCCATGTAGTTTCTGTTAGCAAGTAGGTTTTAGATATACACACCCTTTGATTAGAACAACAAGAGTGGATCTCCTTGAGTATAACGGACGCGGGGGGTGTTAATATCTTCCTCTCGCGTAATCGACTCCTGAATCCAAGATTTGGTTGCGAGACCACATCTTATCCCTTTTGAGGTTTTTTCTATCGTTTTCTTTCCCCCGCCGGGATAAATAACGTTCGGTGGCGACTCTGCTTTTCCGCCGGTTGTTTTTCGCGTTGCGATACTCTGCTACATGTATTTCTTTTAATTTAGTTTATTTGTTTTTATTTATTAAATTGTTTATAAATAATATTAATTTTGTAATGGTGCTGGATTCATGAGTATCTTCCAACTATTGTAAAAAGATGAGAGAATTGGAAACTGATAATTGTGGACTTCCTTGAGCTATGAGATGGTCGTTTAAGCAAGGAATCGTGATGGTGGATGAGTTGATATTGCCTCTTTGAAGATTGAGATGTTTGATCAACATACTCGTGATATGAAGGATCCCTATAAACATCATAACCCACTGGTTTCTTCCCTTTCTTCTTCACTTCTCCTTTGGTTTTTAATTTCACATGTGGCGGACACATTGAAGTCGTTATGGGGTAAGGAAGTTCACCAATCCTACTTCTTAATGCACTTTTCCCAACAAAAATTAGTGACATAAACCTTTTCCATGATTCATCTATTACTTTACTCATATATAATACATCATTAACATATACCTCCAACTCAACTTTCATGCTTAGTTTCCTCTAATGAACATGAATAATATCTATTTGTATCGGTATAACACCAAGTGTGTATCTCCCTAACTCACAAGAACAAGGTAACTCATAAGATCTTCTAAGAGCACAACCACATATTTTTCCTGTTGGTTCCCATATAATCAACTTCCAATAACTCTTCTGCAATGCGTCTCAAAACAGTTCGAGATACTGATCCACGCAGATTACCATAAAATGAACTTGTGTGTATGCTCAACTTCATAAAAGCTTTTATGAAAAGAAGTTCTAATGTTACTCAATTGTAACTTCAAGTTGTTATTCATAGCCTCCCAACAATTGATCGTGTCACCTATATTGTTTCCTAACATTTTCTTTAACTTCTAATAAGCATACACAACCCTAAAATAAACAAAAATTAAAGTCAAACCAACACATAAAAAAATTCAAAGTTAAAATACTAATAAACAATACATATTATTTGTGGTGTTACCCAAATGTAGCACTTGATTAATCCATGCTCCAACAAATGTATGTATGTGACAAGTCAACTATGTTTCTTTCACATAATCAATAAATTCACTAAATATACACATACCTGCTCAAGTTGTTACAACTAGGGCTGGCAATGAACCAAACCAACTCGAAGATAGTTCGGAATTCGACTCGATAATTAAATCGTTGAACTAGGTTCATGAACCAAATGAGTTGAGTATGAGCGAAAAATTAAGTTCGTTAACTAAATGAGCTGAACTTGAACTATACATAGTTCGACTCGTTAGGTTCATGAGTCAACTCGATTACATATGAAAAGAATTATACTATCTTTAAGATTAAGTTTAAATATTTACTTCAAATCTTAGACAAATTTAATCTTCAATTTAGTAGTTTTTGAATTAGACTCTCAAATGTATCTCTTGAAAGTTGTGTAGGTTTTGAATTAGTAGATTTCGAAGATAAAGTTAAATATCAATATGATAACTTTTATTTTATTTTAATATTTTATTTAAAAAATATATATTTATTTAAAATGTCAAATATACTAAAAAATATATATATTTCAAAAAATAGTTTTTAAGTTCGTGAACCATGTGAGCTGAACCTAATGAGATGAACCTAACGAGTCGAACTGAACTGTTCGTGAACTTATAACGAGTCGAGTTTGAGCTTAAAAAAAAGTTCGTGTCGAACTCGAACTCGGATTCGAACAATTCTTAACGAGTCGAGCCGAGCTGAGGTGAGTTCGACTCGACTCGACTCATTTCCAGCCCTAGTTACAACTGTTGATCATACTCAACCTCATCACTAGTCCATACAACTTTCATTCATAATGTGTCTATCGCCTTTTGCATGTCATTCACCACATATTGTTTGCATCTTGAACCAACATTTTTATTGATGTGAAATCGACATAACAAATTAATCGTCCTTGGAAACACAATTTCAATTGCTTTCATCAAAATAAGATCTCTATCAATCAAAATTGCTTATGGATACAAATCTTTATTCACAAACAATTGTTTCAGCTTATCCAACACCCAACAAAAGTTCAATGTCTGCTCATATTTCATATAAGCAAATGCAACACCAAATCTCAACTCGGTTGATGTCATGCCAACAAAATTTAAACAGAGGTTGTCTATATTTGTTTATCTTATAGGTGCTAACTATAACTAACACAATAGAAAAAATATTCAACAACTTACCTGAATTTAGATGGGCCCAAAAAATATCTCTCACAACTTCTGAGTCATCTCTTTTTCTAACTCTAGTAAACATAACATGTGTCCTCTATAAGCTTAAACAAATGTTGTATCTCACTTCTAAAACCTCTTATCTCTTTTTGTAACTTACTCTTATGTTTATATATTTGTGTGATCCGAGTGACAATCTTCGGATCTCGCTATTGCAAGAAAAGCAATATGTGTCTAGGTGGAACATGTTTCTTTGTCAAATCAATAATATGTTGCTTCTCATTTGTACCCAGCCTACCAACAAAGAAATGATATTGTAACCTATCAGATAAATCATGGTTATGAAGTCCACATTTTACACCAACCTTCCATCTAGACCCATCTTTCGTCGGAGTCAACCTGATTTTGAATGGACATCTATGTTCCTTAGTCACACTTTGTGTTCCACTATCTGTATTCTTGTATTTCCACCTTTATCATAGTTAAATATTACATTGTTGTTTTCCTATCTCTTGCTCGTTTCGGTATCTGAACGAGTGATTATAACATTTACTTTATTTTTAATTCCAATCTCTTTAATCCATCTTATCACCTCTTATCATGTAGCGAATCTTTGTGTAGTTGAGAATGCATCAGATGTATCTTCACATATTTAGTTTTTATTGCATATTTGTAGAGGAATTTCCATACATGCAACATAAAAAAAGATTAATTTTAAAATAAAATAAAAAGATACTTCCAAACAACTTCCAATTAAGTCTTCCTGTACCCAAAAAATTGAACACCGAATACCTTGACAGGAAGAATTCCTGTACACATTGTCTCCAAACCAGAATTCATTTGTCAAGTGTTCTGATACTTTAAACATTAAAAATAACACCGAAACACATTTTTCAAGTTATCCAAAATAAAGAAAAAAAATATACACCAGATAACTTATTACAAGTTATCTGATACAAAAAATATGTATTGGATTTCATTTTAGAGGTTATCTAGTACGCATACGCAGTATACAATTTTTTGGAAATCTAAAAATAATAGTAAATAGTAAAATGGAAAATTAGTTAAAAACATTCAAGGACAAAGTTGACATTTTTTACATGATATATGGGTATGAAAGTTGAAGGTGAGAAAACTACACAAGAAAGGGGGGGGGGGAGGGGGGTTGAATATTGTGTTTAAAAATGTTTCATTTCTAAACTCAAAAGTTCAGAGTCTGAACCATGTTCAGAGTTTGTTAATATAATGTATAGCAGCGGAAAACAAAGTTCAGAAGTAAATGTAATTAACACATAAAAGTTATCATGGTTCCTCTCCCAAACTGAGAGTAGTCTAGTCTCCTTGCCTCAACAAGAGCTTTTCACTATAACCAAACTGATTATAAATGTTTAAGCCACTGCTCAAGACTTCCTGCTCAATCAACTCTGAGTGAGACTTCCTTGCTTAAGCCACCGCTAAAGACTTCCTGCTTAAACCCTCTGGTTCAAAACTTCTTGCTTAAACCCTTTAGTTTAAGACTTCCTTACTCAATAAATCATGAATGAAAGTTCCTGCTTAAACCCTTTGATTCAATACTTTCTTGCTCAGGCACGCAGACGAGAGATTTCTTCTACTTTAAACAAACTGTTTAGCAGATAAGATAACTATTATATTTTGATACACAATCAGAAGTATAACAGTTGTACAACAGTCACAAAGGTTTATAACCTTTCTAAGATTTCTAAGATAAATCTAAGATGAGAAATCTTAAGATCTTATGCTATAACAGTTACAATAACAACTCAAAGTTCTGCTAAGATCTTTCTATATGTTATGATGTAGTAACCTTCCTTTGAGTCTTAAGCTTCCTTTTATAGAGATAGAAAAAAATTGTAGGAGGTTTGAACAACAACAAACTTAGTGAAAAAGTATGCCAAAAGAGACGTTGGAGACTTGCATCTGGTTAGAAGCTTTGTCCATTGAATAATAGCATTGGCCATAGCACCTTTCGAGTAACTAGGTATCTACAAAAAGGTAATACAGATCTAAAAGGTCACATCGCCTTCCTTGAGCCTTGAAAAACCAAACCCTAGTTGACTCTATCTAGAAATATGGGGCTCTGATAAGACGAGCCTAATTTTGTGCAGTGTATGGATCAACTGCTCTCCATATCTTCAGAAACTGAGTTGTAATGAAAAGATCAGCCAGGATCTAAGTAAAGCTTCTTCGCTTATGCTTTCAACAGGATTAATGATGAATTCTTTATTTTACGATCCTACACACTTGAACATATGTTAGCAAATCCTATTGTTCTTTCAATACTTTATTATCATCAAAACCTTTTAATGGCATGAACAAATCTTATTCCAATAATTTTCCCTTTTTTAATGATGACAAAGAAATATATTTAAGAACAATGGTTGGTGATTTGATTAACATAGTCTAAAATTAGAGTCTGAGATTTGTAAGCTCCTCTTAAATTAGACAGTCCTTTAAGGTGAGGTTTGTAAGCTCCTCCTAGGTCTAATAGTCCATTAAGATGAGGTTTGTAAGTTCAACTTAACTCTTTATCTATGTTAATTGAACCTTATAATTTAATTAACAGATTCTAACATCAGGTTGAGGTTTGTAAGCTCCCCTTGAGTTTGGCAGATCTTAGGTTGAGGTTTGTAAGCTCTTCCTTTAGTCAGATAGTTCTTAAGTTGAGGTTTGTAAGCTCTCTTTAAGTCTTATCTAAGTTAATTAAATTTCTCATTTAAAAATAATATGTTCAGATGAAAGCATTTACCTGAAATATTTAATAATTTATCGTACTGGTAAATAAAAAGCATTAAAAAATAATTTAAACCTTCTTAAATATTTTAATTTTCTTCCCCTTCTGTCATCAACAAAAAGATGATAAATGCATATATCGATGACATACATGCATACAAACACAATTTACAAGGTAGTAAAAAATAGAGTTTGACAACATAGATTCCAAGAAATGGTAAATTCATAGGCATAAGACTCAAAGAACACAATCTTCAAGATATACGAGATCTTATTCAAACTCTATAAAAGCAGATGTTGAACGCAATAGCAAAACATACAACTTAAGAAGAATCACAAGAATGGGCAAAAAAAGCAGAACATACAAAGCAGAGAATAAGGATGTTGCAAAAGAAATCCCTTACTCACCGAGAAAGAATGTTTGAGAGGAGAGAAAGAAACAATAGAAGGAGGCTGAAGATCTTGCAAAATCTCAAAAAACCACGGATGAAGGTACGTCTGGCGAAGTTGCTGAGAAAAACAAGTTTCCAGTCAATGATGAAGATGAAGAGTGGGATGAAGATTACAGGAAGTTCCTGAAGACTTACAAAAAACAGAAGATCAGGACTGAAAACCCATATAATAGTGTTTTAGGAATGATCTTGTAATCTCCCTCATGAATAAAAAAATTATTTTTCTCTTCAGTAATCATTAATTGTCTTTTAACTGCTTCAGCTATGTTTATGCTTATGAATCAATCAGTAAGATAAACAAAACAAGATAAAAGATGCACAAAAGAGACATTTTTATCAAAATGCACAATTGTTTCTAAAGAAAATAATTTGACAGAAGGATTCAAGACAACAATTTTTTCTTTAGAATCTTTCAAATTTTATCTTTAGAAAAACAAGCAAATAGACGAGCATGAGGTGATGAAGAGGGGAAGATCCACAGAAAAATAAGAAGTTTCACATAAATACCTAAAATCTTTACCCAACAAATACTATGCAAGATAATTATCAAACATGTGATTGCAATCTGAACCAAATGATCCACCTTCAGAGTCTCAGAGTGTGATAATTTATCAAAAGCTACTTTTATCAGAGGCAATTTCCTAGCCTCTGTGTGAAGCTACTTATGAGCAACATCATATTTTGATACTCTGTACAGATCTAAGCATTATTCTTCAATGTAGACCATGTTCATATTCTTCTTGATGAAATCAATTTTTTCAATAACTAAGAGTTTTATGAATATGTCCCATTGATGTTCAATATCAACGAACTTAATATCTATAACACCCTTTTGAATATAGTCTTTTATAAAGTGATGTTTAATCTCAATATGCTTAGTCTTGGAGTGTTGAATTGGATTCTTTGTTAGACAGATAGCAGCAGTATTATCATAGAAGTTATGGATATTGTTACCACAAATCTAACAATCCTCTAATTGATACTTCATCCAGAGTAGTTATATGTAGCACTTAGCAGCACAAATGTATTCAGGTTCTACTGTAGAGAAAGAAATAGTTGCTTGTCTCTTACTAGCCCATGATATTATATTTTTACCTATGAATTGACAATTACCACTAGTGGATTTTCTCTCGATTCTATCCCTAACATAGTTAGCATCGCCAAATACAATCAACTTATAATCTAGAGATTTCTTATAAAGAAGTCCCAGATTTGATGTTCCTTTTAGATACATAAAGATCCTCTTAACGGTAGTTAAATGAGTTTCTCTAGGATTTGATTGAAATCTTGCACACAAGACAATGCTAAACAAAATATCAGGCATAAATGTTATAAGATAAAGCAAAGAACCAATAATGCCTCTGAATAACTTTTGATTAACTTTTGAATTGCTTTCCTCCTTGTTCAGGCAACAGGTAAGATGCATAGGAGTTGCCATAATCTTGCAATCTTCAAGATTAAACTTCTTCAGAAGCTCCTTTGTATACTTGGATTGATGAAGATAAGTTCCATCCTTCCATTGATTGATTTGGATTCCTAGGAAGAATTTCAATTCTCCCGTCATGCTCATCTCGAACTTAGCCTGCATGGTTTCAGAGAATTCTTTGAACATAGATGCATTAGTATAACTAAATATAATGTCATCAATATAAATTTGAACAATTAAGATTTCTTTGTTCAGAGTTTGCATGAATAATGTATTGTAAACCTAACCCTTTTCCAATAGGAAATTGCTCCATCTCTCACACCAAGCTCTAGGAGCTTGTTTGAGTCCATGCAGTGATTTATTGAGTTTAAACATAAAATTTGGGTGGACTAAGTCCTCAAACCCAGGGGGTTGTTTGACATACACTTCTTCATAAATGACTTCATTCAGAAAAGAACTCTTAACATCTATTTGATAAATAATAATGTTATGATTGACAAAATAAGATATAAGAAGTATGATTGCCTCTAACTTTGCCACAGGGGCAAAATTTCAGAGAAATCTATACCTTTCTGCTAACTGTAGCCTTGAGATACCAATCAAGCTTTATTCCTTACCATTTTTCCTTATTCATTTAGCTTGTTTCTAAACATCCACTTTATTCCAATGATGTTCCTCTGACTTGATCTTAGAACCAGATCCCATACATAATTTCTTTGGAATTGGTTCAGTTTTTCCTGCATTGCCATAATTCATCCATCATCTGATAAAGCCTCATCCATGAAAGTTGGTTCAATCAAGTAAATGAAACCTAACATGCAATTATCATTTTTTAAAGTTGATCTAGTTCTCAAGGGATCATCTTTGTTTCCAATTATTAGATTTTCAGGATGTGAGCCTTTATATTTGAAAGACTTCTTAGGTTGAGCATTCATTTTTGGACCATCTTGGGCATCCTCTGAATCCTCCACTTCTGGAAGAAATTCAAACTAGTGATCATATTTTGGTTCAACAACCTCTGAACCTCTGACTTATTAGATTATAACTCCTAAAGATCCATTCTCTAGATGTTCTTCAGACACCTGCATATCTATAATACTTTCAATAGGCTCTGACGTATAATTGTCATGCCTTTTGTCATCAAACTTAACATGTATGGACTCTTCAACCATTTTGGTTTCAGATTTATACATTTTATATGCTTTAAAATAATCAGAATATCCTAAAAAGATAACCTTCTGAGCTTTAGCATCAAATTTCTTTAAGCAGACCTTGTTGTTCAAAAAGTAGCAAATACATCCAAACTGATGAAAGTAAGATATACTTGGCTTTCTTACTTTGAATAATTAATATGATGTTTTGTTTAAAATAGGTCTGATATAGATCCTATTTTGAATATAACATGAAGTATGCATAACTTCTCACAGATATTTAGGCAGATTATTTTCATGGATCATGGTCCTAACCATCTCTTGTAATGACCCGTTCTTTCTTTCTACGACCCAATTTTGTTGTATAGTTATAGAAGAAGAGAAATCATGAATAATTCCATGTTCATTACATAAGATTTCAAAAGGCTCATTTTCAAATTCACCACCATGATCACTTCTGACTTTTAGAATTTTTAGTTCCTTGTCAGACTGAATCTATGTAGAGAAGTTGTTGAATACTTGATATGATTCATCCTTGGATCTGAGAAATTTCACCCAGGTCCACCTAATGTAATGATCAACAATGACCAAATCATACTTTCTCCCATTAAATAAATCTCAAAAGGACCAAATAAGTTAATGTGAAGTAGTTCCAAAGGTCTTGAGGTTGAGACAATGTTTTTTGATTAGAAAGAGGTTTTGACAATATTTCCAACTTGACATGCTCCACACGAAGCATCTGAGTGATAATCAAGATCTGGTAGCCCCTTAACAAGTTTTAGTTTGCTAAGCTTAGAGATCAACCTCTAGTTAACGCGACCTAACCTTTTGTGCCTGACCCATTTTTCATCACTCATTCACATAAGGCTAACAACTTTTGGCCAATCAAATCAGAGAGGTTGATTTTGTAACATTTCCCTTCCCCTTTCCTTTGTACAAGATGGTTTTATCAGACTTGTTGATTATAGAACAAAAGTTCTTATAAAGCACAATTTTATAACCATTGTCACAAAATTGACTTATGCTCAACAGGTTATGTTTAAGTTCATTAACTAACTAGGCATTATTTAATGAAATTAAAGAGTTACCAATAGTTCATGTACCAATAATCTCCCCTTTTGACCTCCTCCAAACCACACATTACCTTCCCCTTTCAGAGTTATGGTTTAGAACATATGCTTTTCTCCCGTCATATGTCGTGAGCAGCCACTGTCCAGATACCATGCTTGAAGCTTTGCTTCTCCCCTTTGGCAAATTTATAGCAAAAACAATTTGGGATTTAGGTACCCATACTCTTATGGGTCCTCTATGGTTAGTTCTTACATGCTTCCTTTTGTTTTGAGCCTTTCTCTAATAGTAAGGTCTATACTTATTCTATACTTTTCGATTAATTTTTTTTTGTCTATAGTGAGTTTTGATATCTGAACCTTTGGTCCATAGGTCCTGGGTTCTATTCTCTTCAAAACCTTTGATGTTGGACTTTTGGGTTCAAAATTCTTCAAAACCTCTGACTTTTAAATCTTGGGTTATGATCTATTTACTACCCTTGATTTTGACATCTTAGGTATTATTTTGTTTATAACCTTTCATTCAATAATCTTGGATTCTGATTTGTCCAGACTCTTACCTATATTAAAGCCAGAAATAACACAAGTTTTCAGTATTGTTTGAGCACTACTTGAAGAAGAAACATTTGAGTTCTTCAAGAGTTGAGCTTTAGAAATAACACATTTCTCATTGTTGCTCAAACCTTTTTCTTTACTCTTGATTACCCCATATATCATGGAGGAAAGCTTTGTTCTCTCAAGACCTTTCATAGTACAATCTTGAAGAACAACTTCCTACTTACTCAAGGTTTTATCAGAAATGTTGTTAACTTGGGTAACATGATATTTCTCCAAGGATTCAACTTTGTTTTGAGAAGTTTTAAGTTCTTCCTTTAGAAGATCACATTCCTTTTTCAAGGGTTTCATATGTCTTTCTTTATCTTGACAACGGCACATGAGTTCATGAACAAAAGAAATTAAATCAGAATGAGATAAGTTAGAAAATACCTTGTCTTCTTCATCAGAGTTTGAATCAGAGGTTGATTCATATTTTGTATCTGAGGGTGTGATAGTCATAAGACCTAGATTCTCCTCTCCATTGTCTTTCTCTAAATCACCTTCATTATAAAGTTCATACCATGTTGTAATGAGACTCTTCTCGAGCTTGTTTCTAAAACTTTCCTCATGAAAGCTTCCTCTCTTCAATCTTTCTTTTTGCCGATCAAGACAATCATCCCTAAAGTGACCAGACTTCTTACACTTGAAGTAGATCTTCTGATCATCTGTATTATCCTTGGAACTAGACCCTCTGAAGTTGTTGCTTCTACCAGAGAAGTTTTTTTTCATTCTTTCTAGTTGCTTAAATCTTTTGATGATAAAGTCCATCTCTTCCTCATAGAGTCACCATCAAAATCTTCTTTATTTGAAGCTTCTTCAGATTTCCTGACCTTGGACGATCTGACAGTTTTACCAACAGGTCTTTTAGAAACTTACTTTAATGCCAATGTTTTTTATTTCACCACTTTCTCATCCCCGCTCAGTTCCATTTCATGGCTCTGAAGTTTGCTAATAAAACCTTCAAGGCTCATAGTATTCGGGTATTTAGCATCTTGAATAGTTGTGACATTGGGTATATACTTAGCCAAAAGACTTCTCAAGATCTTCTTTATATGGTCAGCAAGAGTGTAGCTCTTACTCATAACCTGAAGACCTGATAGAAGAGTTTGAAACCTAGAAAACATGGTTTCAATGTCCTCATCATCCTTTATCCTAAACAACTCATAGTATTGAATAAGAATATTAGCCTTCGCTTCTTTCACTTGATGATTCCCTTCATAAGTAGAAGTCAACAATTCAAAGATAGTCTTAGTTGTAGACTCATCAATGATTTTAATATATTAAAAGTAAGGTAGATCCTCAATTAGAATATCCCTTACTCTATGGTGTTTTATATAAACTTTATTTTGGGTTGCTGTAAGAGTTCTTTTATCTTTCACCATCCCAACACCATCAACAGTCAAGTCAATGCCATCGTCAAGTATGTCTCATAACTCATCGTCAAAGCCAATGATGTATGTATACATTTTTCTATTACACATCTCAAACTGAGTGGAATCACCACTGAATGATGTTGGTTTAGCAGAATAATGAATTTTCTCAACAACATTATAGTCATAAGAAACAACAGGATTAAACATAATATTGTAAGTAAATTTCTAAGGATCGATTCACTATACCATGATTAAGTGTTAATGCATAGACCGTGCTTTGATGCCAACTAAAGGTGAGAAAAATACATAATAATGGGGGGGGGGGGGGGGGTTAGATTGCATGTTTAAAAATGTTTCATTTCTGAACTTAAAAGTTCAGAGTCTGAAATACCTTCAGAGTCTATTAAACAAATGTATAACAATTGAAAATAAAGTTCAGAAGTAAATGCAATCAACACACAAAAGTTATCCTGGTTCCTCTTCTAAAATGAGAGTAGCCCAGTTCCCTTGCCTCAACAAGATCTTTTCACTTTAAACAAACTGATTACAAATGGTTAAGCCACTGCTCAAGACTTCCTACTCAATTAACTCTAAATGAGAGTTTCTTGATTTAGCCATTGATTAAGACTTCATGCTTAAACCCTCTGGTTCAAGACTTCCTACTTAAACCCTCTAGTTCAAGACTTTTTTGCTCAATCAACCCTGAATGAGACTTTCTACTTAAACCCTATAGTTCAATACTTTTTAGCTCAATCAACCCTGAATGAGACTTCCTACTTAAACCCTCTGATTCAAGACTTCCTAGTGAAGGTGAGAAAAAAACTTAGAAGGGGGGGGGGGGGTTGAATAAGAGTTTTAAGAAATATGGCAATAAAAACAACTCAAGATTTTTATCCTGGTTCGTTGAACTCAACTACTCCAGTCCACCTTATCAAAGATGATTTGCCTTTCTCCACAAGGACTTAATCCACTATTGATCAACTGATTACAATAGAAAGCACTAAGAACAACTGTCTTAGTCTTCTCAAGAACTAATAACCACACCTTGGTCTTCTTAAGGAACTTCTTACAAATTAATATAAACTAAAAAGTGTTTGGATGCTTCTAATAAGCTGTATCACAACTGTGATGTTTACACTTAAAGATTAAGTACAACAACAAAAACTATACAGTTTTATGAGAGATCAAATGAATAAGATCTTTGTGAGATTTTCACTTTTATGAATCAAGCGTGTATTTCTTTCTGAGTGAACTAGCAAGAAGAATGAGCAGCCTCATAATGTTGTAGAAGTTCTCCTTTTATAGCTTTTCCAAATTTCTTTGAGTGATGTGCAGCTGTATATAATATTAGATTATAAGACTTTTCATTACCCAAAAAGTATGGGCAGAGATATGCTTTCTGCAGAAAGGTATGGTTGTAGAAGCCTTGGGATTTGCACCACGTTGTTGCACTCCAAAATTTGACCAATCGGGTCCTGTATCTGGCTCGATGTTTCGACGCCTGACCGCATTCGCATCTGCATATCGCATACAGTGCATCTCTCATTTGTTTTGATTTTATCGGGATCACAACTCTCGTCTCGCGTCTCAGGTGTTTTTAATCAGTTTAGATAGATAGAATCGTATTTTTGGATTATTTCGGTGCCCGTTTATTTTTACCGGCTATTTCGGTGCGCTCTCGTGGTTTTATTTGTCGTCCGGTGCTATTTTTGTCCCTCTGGGAATTATTGTGAATTTTCTGGATTTTATTGGCTATTTTTAGGGTTTAAATAGATTTTTAATCATTTTAGGATAATATAGAATTTTATAGAATATTAATAGATTTTTCTTTTAGAATATTAATTGAATTTTTGAATATATTGTTAGATATAGAATATTAATAGATTTTTCTTTTAGAATATTAATTGAATTTTTGAATATATTTTTTAGATATGGAATAGTAATAGGTTTTAATATTTTAATAGTTTTTAGAATATATTAGATATTAAATGGTTTTGATAGAAACATATAGTTTTTCTTTTAATATAGAAATAGATAGATTTTTCTTTTAATAGTCTTTAATAGATATTATAGATTTTCTTTTATGAAATTTAATATAGGTTTATTAGAGTTTTAATAGAGAATTATTAAAATCTTTTAGATTAGAGAATAATTAGATTAATTAGGTTCAGGTGTTAATTGATTAGTTAGTATTAATCCATTTTTAATCCATCATTAATATGTTTTCATTGCAGTTTTTGGGGTGTATTATTCAGTTTTTTGGAGTTTTTTCGTGGGCCTCATTATCCAGTTCGCAAGCCCAGTGCAGAGTCCTTTTGTCCAGAATTGTTCAGCAGCTTCTAGAAGAATCCAGAAAATCTCAGGGTATATAATATTCAGCGCCACGTGTTGAATAGAGGAGGACCCACATTTCATCACCATGCACTGCCACGCATCACTTCCCCACTTCTCTCTCACTGCCACGCCAAGATACCATGTGGCCAGCATGCACCACTCCTTCCCACTTTCGGTGCCACGCGTCCCCTCCACCGGTCCTCACCGTCCCCCTCACCGGCCGGCATGCATGGCCGGCGACCACCGTGAAGTTCACCGGAAACACCCAAAATCCCCAGATTCCGATCGATCTTCATCTCCTCTGATCTGAACTTCATCTCCTCCAAATGTCCTTTCACCAAATCTCCAAAATTCCGATCCGATCATCTTCCTCCTTCGACCTATCATCATCCATGATCAACCAAATCCAGAACATGCATCAATCTCCAGATTCTTGATGAAGATCGTATCCAGTTCCTTCTCCAGATCGTGCATCAGATTCATCATGTTGTTTATCATTTTTCCAGAAAGGCCAGATTCTTCACCAAAGAATCATCAATCTTCATCAACTGTTGAGTGAACCTTCAAGAACTGATGATGATGTTCTCAAGATCCGCGAAGATCTTCGACGTTCTACGGCGTTTGTTGTTTCCAGAACATCTCCAGAATCGCTCCACAACTCAAGCAAAATTCCAGGAATCTCTTCAAATCTCCAACGCGTTTCTCCTTCAACTTCTCAGAACTTCATCAAGTAATCATCATCAGATTTCCAGCAAAGAATCATCGACCTTCATCAACAGTTGAATAAACCTTCAAAGAGTTTCATCATCCACACGCAAGATCTTCCACCAGAAACGTCAAGATCGTCTCCAGAAAATCTTCCAGGGCGCATCAAATCTTCTTCTGCTTCGTCGTGAAGGTTGAGTAGAGGAAGTTGAGAGAGGTTTGAGTGGAAGTGGAAGGTTGAAGGAAGATACGAGAAATGAAGAAGATTGAGAGACAGAAGTGGATCTGAGCGGAGAGAGATGAAGGTGAAGATGGAGGTGGGCGGCGGTGCTGTGAAGGGAGAAAGGAAGACACCTTAGGGTTTCAGAGTGAATGGAGAAAGGAAGGGAGATGGATCGTGAGAGATCTTGGGCCTGAGCCCAATACGGATTTGCCTAGAGCATACACCTCCAATTTCCTTCCCCACCCCCACATGCGTGTGTGTCTGAGGTTGGTGGGCCTCTAGGCCCAGAGTTGGGGTTTTTGGACAACATCTCCAGTTGTTTTTTTTTGAAGGGACCTGGGCTGGGCTGACCATACACCCCAGGTTCACTTGATGCACCCCCTTCCGTTTTTTGCAGCAACAGCTGCTGGGCTGGGCCCAATTTGGTTGTGTTTTTCTTTTCTTTTACTTGTACTCCCCCATGTACCAGTGTACCCCCCTGTTTTTCTTTTCTTTATTTTTTTATTTTGTTTAGTTTTTAGAAAGAAAAATATAAAGAAAATAATATTGTGAAAAAAAGAGAAAAGAAATAAAAGAAAATATAAAGAAAATAATATTGTGAAAAAAAATAGTAGAAAAAAAATACAATGGAGAAAAAAGAAATATTTTGAGAAAAGGAAAAATAGTGAGAAAAATAGGAAAAAATAATGAAAGAAATATGAAAAATACATAGAAAAATATGAAAAATATATGAAAAATATTTTGAAAGAAAGGAGAAAATAGTTGAAAAGAAAAGAAGGAAAAAGAGAAAAAATATTAGTGTAGACTTAATATTTTTTAAAGTACATTTTCTTTTAGGATATATTTTCATAGAGATTATTTTACGATTTTAGGGATAGTTTAGAATGTCCACTTGTTAGGGGACTTTTCCATCCGATTTTTTCCATGATAGATAGGATAGTATTTCCTAGGAGATTACTTTCCGTATTCAATCATTGTAATCATTTTTCAGAATTGTTAATAAAACGAGATTTGAGCTGTGGTCCTGAAAGTAGCCGAACTACAGCTGCTCTGATTTCTCGTACCAGACGAGAATATGTAGGCATAGGATGCGATATCCTAGCGAGCACACTAACAACTAACTTCTGTGTTCTCTCGCTGCTGTGCGATCGAGACTTTCCCGCTGACGACTAATTGTTACCCTTTTTTTCTCTCTTGCCCGAGTGCATTTGAGACTAAACCGTAATTTTGCTCGTAGGTTCCCGTACCTTTGAAACCAGTTTATTTTCTCACTGCTGTGTGAGAATGCTTTGTTTAGCCGTAGTTAGCCTGAACTACGTAAAGCTCTGATCTTCCATGCAGTGTGGAAGTACGTAGGCACAAGACGCGAGGTCTTGGCGAGCCAATTTCCCGTAGTCCCGAACTACGTTGACTCTGACTTTCTCTCTTGAGAATACGTAGGCATAGAGTGCGACGCTCTATCGAGTCAATTCCCTTCTGTTTAGATTTAGCAGCCGTAGATAGATTGTTTTGCATTCTTTAGGCAACCCAAGCAAGCGTGGATCCCGTCGAGTACGACGGACGTGAGGGGTGCTAATACCTTCCCCTTGCGTAACCGACTCCCGAACCCAGGTTTTGGTTGCGATGACCATACCTTTCCCCGTTTTTTGCGAGGTTTACTTCGAGCGTTTCCTTTCCCTCCGTTGGGATAAATAACGCACGGTGGCGACTCTTCTGTCAGCCGGCACCGATTTTCGCAGTAGCGACAGCTGGCGACTCTGCTGGGGACTGCGATAGTCCCTATGCATGTGGGATCCAACGTCCCCTAAGAGAGAGTCAATCCTAGCGCGTGTTTGCTTGTCTATTGGGGTTTATTTATTGATATTATCTGTTGCTATTGGGGTGTTACGGGTGTTCTATGATTGAGTGAGAAGCCGGACCTGGGCTTGAGTGCACCTTAGACTTAGAGTAGAGATTAGTGGGCGCCCGCTTGCTTTGCTTGCCTTGGTGTCTCGCGAAATCTACGCTTAGACGAGGTTCTTCTGGTTGGCCTCTTGTCCCACCCTTTGGGTGGCTCGGGTTGCTGGTTAGTTGGATTGTCGACTTTGGGAACCGATCATTTGGAAGTTAGCTAAGTGAGGCCTCTTCAAGACTTGATGATGCCACTCCTTCTGGGAATCGTATCGTCAGTTTTGAAAGTCTGTGACGCTAACGACCGCATAGGATGCCGTACCTTGTCAGATATAGGTCCATACCTGTGAGTGAGGGTTTTTTTTTGCAGGAAACTTGACTTCCAACCTACCCGTTATTTTGGTCTTCTCTTCAGAGCGACCTTGCTCCGTCAGCAGTGCAGTAGTATTCAGAGATTGTGTGGGGGCTGTGGTCCCGTTGTTTGCTGCATTTTGCATATCATGTGCATATCAGTGTTGCATCATATTGCATATCATCCTCCAGTTAGCCAGAGTTCTGATCCAGCCTTTGTTTTCTGAAGGTGATTACCCGGAGTTTGGATTGAGCAGCTGTTGACTGTCAGAAGCCTACCTAGGGGTGAGTAGATTTGAGCAGAATCAAGCATTAAAGTCAGCTGAAGATTATTGGTAGCCATGTCTGAAGGCAATTTCCAGTCTCCTAACACCTTGACAGGGTTCACTATGGCGTCCAACCCTCTGTATGATTCTATGGAAGACTTCCTGCAAGTGAACAACATTACTGCAGACCAAGTTGTACAGCCTTCTGTTGAGAACCGAGATCGACATGAGCAGTTCGTTGCCCGGAATGAGCATCCTCCTCCTGTTAACAATCAAGGTGTTGCTTTCCCTGTGATGAATTACCGAAGAGATATTCCCATGGCCGGGATGGTAGATCCAAGAGCTCTTGAAAAAGATAGAAGACTCCGAGCGCTGGAAGAGGGAATGAAAGCTTTGAAAGCCAAAGATGCTGTCAACCTGGATGTTGTAGGCATGTGTTTGGTTCCTGACCTGGTGTTGCCTTATAAGTTCAAAGTGCCGAAGTTTGAGAAGTACACGGGAGATAGCTGTCCGAAGCTGCATTTGATGATGTTCTGTCGAAGAATGACTGCGTTTGCGCGAGATGGCAAATTGATGATCCATTGCTTTCAAGATAGTCTGACTGGGGCATCTTTGAGGTGGTATATGCAGTTAGAGAGAAATCAGATTCAGTCATGGATGGATTTAGCCAGAGCTTTTCTGAAGCAGTACGATTATAATATGGACGTAGCTCCCTATCGCATGCAGTTACAAGAACTGTCTCAAGAGAACAATGAACCTATCAGGAAGTATGCTCAGAGATGGAGAGAATTTGCTGCTAGAGTGCATCCACCGCTGTTAGACCAAGAGCTGACAAGCATGTTTGTAGATTCTCTACAAGATCCGTACTTCGAAAGATTGCTCGGACTTCCGATAAGTTTCTCTGACGTGATAGCATTAGGAGAACGCCTTGAGTATGCCATAAGAATTGGGAAAATTCAGATTACTTCAAATGATCAAGCGGGTGAAACTGAATATCCTTGTGACTATCAGGATGAAGAAGAAGTGGTGATCAATGCAGTCATGCCAAAGGTTGAATACCCTCGAAGCGAATCAGTGAATTTTATTGGTTTTTCATCTTATCAGAGATCAGTACCTCCTGTGGCTTGTTATACTGAACAAACAGCCGTGCCTAGGGCACCATATCAGGAATCTTATGTTGCTTCTATTGCAAAGCAGCGAACTCGTGGCCAAGGTTATCAGGCTCAGCGTCAGAATCAGAATCGACCTCGCAACAACTTGGAACGAAGGAATGCTCCTTCTCACCCAGTGCCTATGCCGTATAGCCAGCTGCTACCCTCTTTAATCCAGAGTTCTTTGGTGGAACCTAAAGCTCTTAAGCCATTTCCAGAACCTTACCCTCCTGGGTACAATCCCCACGTTCAGTGTGGTTATCATGGTGGCTCTCCAGGGCATTCAACAGAAGATTGTAAAGCATTTCAGGCGAAAGTACAGCAGTTGATTGACCAAGATCGCATTTCCTTTCGAGAAGGATTTCTGTTTGTTCATCCCAAACGCTCAGCTGTCTAAGCTCGTAGACTTGGAAGGTATTCCCCAGCAAAAGCCAGTGATTCAGACAGGCGGGCGCCTCAGCATTGGCAGTCCTCAGACTTTTATATCATTTGCATTTGTAGTTTCTTTTCTGTTAGTTACTACTTGCTTTTAAACATTGTATGTTTCGAATGGTGATAATAATAAAGTGACTATGCATTTTTCTGAATTAATCATGTCGCTGTCGCTCATTTACTGCATTGCACTGACACTTGCATTTTATTCACTCCATTTTGTCACTGTGACTAGCAAAGTTAGGAGTGAGGATGACGAAATAAACTCATAACCAATGATCGTATGCTTTCAGATAAGACCTTACCGATGACGTACAAGGCATTGTTTCAAATTCCCCAAACACTGGAGATATAAGGACTTAGTCCCTTGTTAACCACTTCGAGCCAGGAAGCAGAAGTTTTTTTCGGACTTTTAAACCCTCACATCTTAACCCGGGGCAGGGTAGTTGTCAGTTAGCTTGACCGAGCATTCAAGTCTTACAGAGGAGGGTTATCTTTCGAGGACCAATCAGTTTACACCTTTCAAGAGGCTAAACCTCACCAATCAGGAGTGAGACAGTTACAATCCTTTCGGAGCCATCAAGACAACCAGTGTCACACGACTTTGTTCCAAAAGAAAGAAGATAAGAAAGCCCGCTAAGTCAAAAGAAAGAAAAAGCTAGAAAGCTAATACTTAGGCAAAAATCAGGGCATCCCACTGGACTTCAAAAGAAAACGAAAAGAACTCAAAAGGAGTCAGTCCAGGCAAAAAAATTAGGGAATCAAAAAAATCGAAAAGAGGGGATATCAAAAGAAATTTTTCCCCAGCAAGTCACAAAGTCGTGTACACAGACACCGAAAACGAAGAAGGAGTAACTATCACTCCGGAAAAAAAACTCTGTGAATTCCTTAACTGTGGTTCTTACCATTCAACATACCTCTCGAAGAGGCGAGCGCTTGTGCCAGGTTAACTGAACCTTAGGATCGGAGATCATCACGTAGACGGGGTGGGTACAAATCAGATTTTGAGCCAAATATCCTTTGTTTCACGAACCGTGAACCCGACCACGATACAACCCTTAAAAGACCTAATTGAGGTAGGGTTTATTCTGAAAGCGCATTACGATAAGGTTGAGTAACCTGACTCCTTCTTGATTTGCTAGTCACATCCTTGTTGTATTTTTCACTAACCACGTAAGCACTACGTTTGAACTTTGGTTCATTCGTCACTCTCAATCATATGCATGTAAATGAGTGACAGCTCAAATTTTTTCAAAATCTGCATAAACACTGCATTAAGATTACCATTCATAGACAAACGATTTTTAATTGCAGGTTAGTAGTTGGCATGAAAGAAATTCCAACAGGGAATCATCAAGCAGGACTGAGTAATTCAGCAGTCGGAACCAGGATGGTGTATGTTGTGAAGCCTTGTGAATCAGGGGCATTGATTTGCGATAAGTTCAGAATCAGTTAGTCTGAGGACAAATCCCGAAGCATCAGTGAATCAGGGGCAGTTTATTTGAGAAGCAGTTGATCAGAAGTGAGTCTTCTCGAGACCCAATCAGGGGCAATCGTTCAGAGCGTTGGGATTTGAAAGCAGATACTTCAGGTGGATAATCAGATCAGGTTAAGTCGCTAGAACGCTCAATCAGGGGCAAGTCACCGCAGAAGTGTTAATGGAGATTGAATTCTGTTGACGTATAGATACCGGGGCAAACATTCTCAAGGTTGTCTCATAGCAAGCTGTTCAGAGCAGGTACTCCCAAGAGTTAGATTGGGGCAAGTTGAATTGTACTGGGGCAAGTTGTTCAAGCCAGTCTTTTTATCCCCAGCTGAGTGCACTGGGGCAAGTTGTTCAAGCCAGTTTGTTTATCCCCAGCCAGAGTTGAGTATCGGGGAATCGTGTCAGTACCCTTATCAAAAAACCTTAACCTTCCAAAAAGGCCTTGTTGAAAGTGTTGCTGTTCAGAGCTGCTTTCCGTTTAGCTTGGGGGTTCATCATGTGTTTGTTGGGGATTCATTTGTTGTGTGCTGTTCAGAGCTACAGTTTGTTTTGGGGTCCATTGAAGTTTGTTTTGGGGGTCCATTGGAGTTGTTTCGGGGTTCATTTGAGAAGTTGTTTGAATTTTGTAATCAGTCGTTTCTAAAGTCCAGTTCTCGCCTGGCAAACCGGTAACCAGTTCTCGTCTGGCCCACCTTTCCGTAAGCATCAGTTCCCGTCTGGTGCAGTTTATTGTAAGCATCAGTTCCCGTCTGGTGTAGTTTATTGTAAGCATCAGTTCCCGTCTGGTGTAGTTTATTGTAACCAATTCTCGTCTGGTCACCGTTTCTTCAAGTGTTGTATCAGTTCTCGTCTGGTACATGTCATTGGTAACCAGTTCTCGTCTGGTCACCGTTTCTTCAAGTGTTGTATCAGTTCTCGTCTGGTACATGTCGTCGCGTAACCAGTTCTCGTCTGGTCACCGTTTCTTCAAGTATTGTATCAGTTCTCGTCTGGTACATGTCGTCGCATAATCAGTTCTCGTCTGATCATCGTGTGTTATACCAGCTCTCGTCTGGTGTATGTCAGCTTTCAGCCAGCTCTCGCCTGGTTGTCTATGCCTCAGCCTGTTATCCAGTCAGCCCCGTCTGACGTTCAAAACACAAAAATCAATTCTCGTTCGATAATCTAGTTTCCTATCAGTTCTCGTCTAGTAGCCTACCTTTGAATGCTAGTTCTCGTCTAGTATTTTCCATATCTTCCACTGTGTACATAGCCCATGTCTATCCTAAACCCGAAAAAAAAAAACAAAAAAAAAAACCTAAAAGGTATCTGACACAGTAATTCCCAATGACTCGCATGTTGTCATGTTCCCCGATACGAAGCTCGACATATACCAGTGCTCCGAGTAATGTTTGAATTCCTTGTGGATGTTGTTAAATCAGAATTGCTACTCTTCGGCAGATGAAAGTTGCCTATTATCCCCGGAAGAGTCGAGATTGTATTTTACCTCGTATCAGAGTAGGATCAGGAGTATCCTCAGCAAGATTAAAATTGATATCCTTGATAGTAGGGGCATTTCCAGCAGTATGCTGCGCGCAATCAATCCCAGTTTGGGTCAATCCCCACGGAGCACAATCAGTTGCCAACGGTTAGAAGGGAGCATCCCCGAGCAGAGTTGTTCTTTCTTTCCCCAGTGAAGTCGCCAAGCAGGGTTGCCTTTTCACTTCTCCAGCAGAGCAGTTATCCCCAGCGGATGTGGTTTCCCTTTTCCAACATTTATTTTGCTGAGATAATTCTGTGACTTCGGTTCATCCTCAGTAGAGTTGGCGTTACCTTCGGCATTTATTTTGCCAATTGGTTTTCAGACCTGGTGTTCTCTGGCAGCTCGAGCCTGCATTAGCATTTGCATATATAGCGTCATAGCATTTGTACAAGCATATAGTATATCCATGTCGTCTGGGCATCACATTTTCAAACAGAACGCATAGCATTTCCATGTCATACAGGGCATTGCATCATTTCAAACATACGCATGTCGAAACATAGACCAGGTTGGTTACCTATTGGATTTCGAATTTGTTCACCTGCAGAGTGGTTTGGTTAAGCTTCTCGTCTTCCCCAGCGGAATGATTCTTCATTTGGTTGTTACGTCAGCATCGGAAAAAAAACAACAACAAAGATTGACATTTATCAGATTTCTGAAGCTGCGGCCTGTTGACAGAATGGGTGCCAAGCAGTCGATTCAGAAGTTCCCTAGGAGAAATTGTCCTCAAGTTCGTCGTGAACTGTGAGATGACAGGATTTGATCCCGTAAGAGAGATGGGAATCAAGTCGTTTGCTTTTCTGAAGCATTATTCCAATACTTGTGGCGTCACACAGGTGATTGGTAAGGAGAAGAAAATTGACCAGTTGTTGCCGTGACAACCGAACTTCAGTTTATTGGAGGCTATTCCTCAAGCAGTTTTGCAGTATATTCCCGCGGTTGGCAAATTTCAGGGTTCCATTTGTATTCAACCGTCATCCACCTTTGAATGTTTGAAGGCTGAGCGCTCTTCAACCATTCAGGTCCAAGCCGCTTGAATAGGGGCAGCTGTTGCACCCCAAAATTTGACCAATCGGGTCCTGTATCTGGCTCGATGTTTCGACGCCTGACCGCATTCGCATCTGCATATCGCATACAGTGCATCTCTCATTTGTTTTGATTTTATCGGGATCACAGCTCTCGTCTCGCGTCTCAGGTGTTTTTAATCAGTTTAGATAGATAGAATCGTATTTTTGGGTTATTTCGGTGCCCGTTTATTTTTACCGGCTATTTCGGTGCGCTCTCGTGGTTTTATTTGCCGTCCGGTGCTATTTTTGTCCCTCTGGGAATTATTGTGAATTTTCTGGATTTTATTGGCTATTTTTAGGGTTTAAATAGATTTTTAATCATTTTAGGATAATATAGAATTTTATAGAATATTAATAGATTTTTCTTTAAGAATATTAATTGAATTTTTGAATATATTGTTAGATATAGAATATTAATAGATTTTTCTTTTAGAATATTAATTGAATTTTTGAATATTTTTTTAGATATGGAATAGTAATAGGTTTTAATATTTTAATAGTTTTTAGAATATATTAGATATTAAATGGTTTTGATAGAAACATATAGTTTTTCTTTTAATATAGAAATAGATAGATTTTTCTTTTAATACTCTTTAATAGATATTATAGATTTTCTTTTATGAAATTTAATATAGGTTTATTAGAGTTTTAATAGAGAATTATTAAAATCTTTTAGATTAGAGAATAATTAGATTAATTAGGTTCAGGTGTTAATTGATTAGTTAGTATTAATCCATTTTTAATCCATCACTAATATGTTTTCATTGCAGTTTTTGGGGTGTATTATTCAGTTTTTTGGAGTTTTTTCGTGGGCCTCATTATCCAGTTCGCAAGCCCAGTGCAGAGTCCTTTTGTCCAGAATTGTTCAGCAGCTTCTAGAAGAATCCAGAAAATCTCAGGGTATATAATATTCAGCGCCACGTGTTGAATAGAGGAGGACCCACATTTCATCACCATGCACTGCCACGCATCACTTCCCCACTTCTCTCTCACTGCCACGCCAAGATACCACGTGGCCAGCATGCACCACTCCTTCCCACTTTCGGTGCCACGCGTCCCCTCCACCGGTCCTCACCGTCCCCCTCACCGGCCGGCATGCATGGCCGGCGACCACCGTGAAGTTCACCGGAAACACCCAAAATCCCCAGATTCCGGTCGATCTTCATCTCCTCTGATCTGAACTTCATCTCCTCCAAATGTCCTTTCACCAAATCTCCAGAATTCCGATCTGATCATCTTCCTCCTTCGACCTATCATCATCCATGATCAACCAAATCCAGAACATGCATCAATCTCCAGATTCTTGATGAAGATCGTATCCAGTTCCTTCTCCAGATCGTGCATCAGATTCATCATGTTGTTTATCATTTTTCCAGAAAGGCCAGATTCTTCACCAAAGAATCATCAATCTTCATCAACTGTTGAGTGAACCTTCAAGAACTGATGATGATGTTCTCAAGATCCGCGAAGATCTTCGACGTTCTACGGCGTTTGTTGTTTCCAGAACATCTCCAGAATCGCTCCACAACTCAAGCAAAATTCCAGGAATCTCTTCAAATCTCCAACGCGTTTCTCCTTCAACTTCTCAGAACTTCATCAAGTAATCATCATCAGATTTCCAGCAAAGAATCATCGACCTTCATCAACAGTTGAATAAACCTTCAAAGAGTTTCATCATCCACACGCAAGATCTTCCACCAGAAACGTCAAGATCGTCTCCAGAAAATCTTCCAGGGCGCATCAAATCTTCTTCTGCTTCGTCGTGAAGGTTGAGTAGAGGAAGTTGAGAGAGGTTTGAGTGGAAGTGGAAGGTTGAAGGAAGATACGAGAAATGAATAAGATTGAGAGACAGAAGTGGATCTGAGCAGAGAAAGATGAAGGTGAAGATGGAGGTGGGCGGCGGCGCTGTGAAGGGAGAAAGGAAGACACCTTAGGGTTTCAGAGTGAATGGAGAAAGGAAGGGAGATGGATCGTGAGAGATCTTGGGCCTGAGCCCAATACGGATTTGCCTAGAGCATACACCTCCAATTTCCTTCCCCACCCCCCACATGCGTGTGTGTCTGAGGTTGGTGGGCCTCTAGGCCCAAAGTTGGGGTTTTTGGACAATATCTCCAGTTGTTTTTTTTGAAGGGACCTGGGCTGGGCTGACCATACACCCCAGGTTCACTTGATGCACCCCCTTCCGTTTTTTGCAGCAACAGCTGCTGGGCTGGGCCCAATTTGGTTGTGTTTTTCTTTTCTTTTACTTGTACTCCCCCATGTACCAGTGTACCCCGCTGTTTTTCTTTTCTTTATTTTTTTATTTTGTTTAGTTTTTAGAAAGAAAAATATAAAGAAAATAATATTGTGAAAAAAAGAGAAAAGAAATAAAAGAAAATATAAAGAAAATAATATTGTGAAAAAAAATAGTAGAAAAAAATACAATGGAGAAAAGAGAAATATTTTGAGAAAAGGAAAAATAGTGAGAAAAATAGGAAAAAATAATGAAAGAAATATGAAAAATACATAGAAAAATATGAAAAATATATGAAAAATATTTTGAAAGAAAGGAGAAAATAGTTGAAAAGAAAAGAAGGAAAAAGAGAAAAAATATTAGTGTAGACTTAATATTTTTTAAAGTACATTTTCTTTTAGGATATATTTTCATAGAGATTATTTTACGATTTTAGGGATAGTTTAGAATGTCCACTTGTTAGGGGACTTTTCCATCCGATTTTTTCCATGATAGATAGGATAGTATTTCCTAGGAGATTACTTTCCGTATTCAATCATTGTAATCATTTTTCAGAATGTTAATAAAATGAGATTTGAGCTGTGGTCCTGAAAGTAGCCGAACTACAGCTGCTCTGATTTCTCGTACCAGACGAGAATATGTAGGCATAGGATGCGATATCCTAGCGAGCACACTAACAACTAACTTCTGTGTTCTCTCGCTGCTGTGCGATCGAGACTTTCCCGCTGACGACTAATTGTTACCCTTTTTTTCTCTCTTGCCCGAGTGCATTTGAGACTAAACCGTAATTTTGCTCGTAGGTTCCCGTACCTTTGAAACCAGTTTATTTTCTCACTGCTGTGTGAGAATGCTTTGTTTAGCCGTAGTTAGCCTGAACTACGTAAAGCTCTGATCTTCCATGCAGTGTGGAAGTACGTAGGCACAAGACGCGAGGTCTTGGCGAGCCAATTTCCCGTAGTCCCGAACTACGTTGACTCTGACTTTCTCTCTTGAGAATACGTAGGCATAGAGTGCGACGCTCTATCGAGTCAATTCCCTTCTGTTTAGATTTAGCAGCCGTAGATAGATTGTTTTGCATCCTTTAGGCAACCCAAGCAAGCGTGGATCCCGTCGAGTACGACGGACGTGAGGGGTGCTAATACCTTCCCCTTGCGTAACCGACTCCCGAACCCAGGTTTTGGTTGCGATGACCATACCTTTCCCCGTTTTTTGCGAGGTTTACTTCGAGCGTTTCCTTTCCCTCCGTTGGGATAAATAACGCACGGTGGCGACTCTTCTGTCAGCCGGCGCCGATTTTCGCAGTAGCGACACACGTCACTTCTTTGGACAAATTAGCCGTTGGTTACTTTGGAAGTAGCACCACGTCTAATCAAGTTTACAGCTTCTTCAACAAGCTTCCTTCAGGATGAAGTCTTCATAATTTGCACTTCAGAATTTTGTAGTAAGCTTTAAGATGATCAGAGCTAATATGATTGAGATGTTCAGAGCCTTGATAGATGATCAGATCTTAATATATATCAGAGTCTCAATCTTGATCAGAGTCTTCATCAGAGTGTGCAGCAGTATTGTGCTTGAGCGTGAATATTAATGGTAAGAGTCTGATAATCAAAGCCTCTGTTCTTGTAGTGAAAAGAACTTCAGATCATTAACGCATCAGATCATTTTGTAGCTTTTGCTTCAGATCCTTCTGGCAGCGCTTCAGAATCTTCTGATAGTCTTGCATTTGATGCTTCAGATCCTTTCACAGTTTCTTGTACTTATGTATATTTTTCTTCTTTAAGAGTATTAAATTTGATACCTGAAACAATAATACTTTGAACAAATTTTAGAGTGTATATTTTCTTACTACAAAATTCCATAAAAGTTATCATCAAGATATAGAGATATAAGAAACACCAATCTGTGTTCTAACACCTAGCTCAAGCACATAGATGAGATACTTATTCTACTTTAAACAAGTTATTTAGTAGACAAGATAACTATTGTAGTTTGACACAGAATCAAAACTATAATAGGTATGCAACAATCACAAGGGTTTATAACCTTTCTGAGATAAATCTAAGATGATAAATCTTAAGATAGTATGATCTAACCTTTCTATATGTTTTAATGTTGTAACCTTCCTTTAAGTCTTCAGCTTCCTTTTATAGAGATAGAAAAAAGAGTTGTTGGAGGTTTGAACAACAATAAACATAGTGAGTAAGTATGCCAAGAGAGACGTTGGAGACTTGCATCTAGTAATAAGCTTTATCCATTAAATAATAGCATTGTTCATAACCCCTTTAAAGTAACTAGGTATCTACTAAAAGGTAGTGCATATTTAAGAGGTCACATCGCCATCCTTGACCCTTGAAAAACCAAACCCTAGTTGACTCTATCCATAAATTTGGGGCTTTAATAAGACAAGTCTACTTTTGTGCAATGTGCGGATCAACTTCTATATACGTCTTTAGAAACTGAGTTGTCATCAGAAGTTGGGTCATGAGTCCAAAGTCTTATGCCTTCAGAGTTTGATGAATATATTCAGATTCTAATAAGCCAAAATCTAAGTATAGCTTTTTCATTTATGCTTTATACATGATTAATAATGAATTATTTAATTTATGATCTTTCACACTTGAACATATGTTAGCAAAACCTATTATTCATTTAATACTTTATTATCATCAAAACTTTTTAAGAGCATGAACAAATCTTATTCCAACAGAAATAAGTGTAGAGGTATGAGGTAAAATTTTCTCAAAATTAAACCCCGTAATTAGGGGTGTCAAAACGGATTGTGGCCCGATAGGCCGGTCCACTCCCCTGCCATAAAAATTATGTGTTGGGTTTAGATTTTAGGTCCACCTACCCGCTCAACATGCCCCGCCAAAACAAAAAACCCTACTAGCTAAAGACGCAATGGGGCATGTGTCATACCTTAATTTTTACCCCTAAGATCCTACCTCATTTGCATTATTTTGCATGACATCCATCATTTCATGTGTGTTTTTTATACATTCCTAAACCCTTCTGAAATACATGAACATGTGCTTTGGTTTTACTCTGATCATAAGTTAGGGTTTTGGTGTAAAAAAGATCAAGAAATTGACCAGTCAAAGGATTGTGAGATCCTCAGCCTCTCAAGCCCTAATTTATTCAATATTGATCAATGGTCTCCTCTCATCAATAATAAAGTGCAAGATTGTATTGGATCAATATCAACAAGCCCCAAGTCATCAGATGCACCAAATTAGGGTTTTTGACCTAATTCAATCTTAGTTTGACTTTTGGAGCAAGGCGTGATACTACACCTAAAGAAATGTTTCAAGGACCTCAAATGCATCATATTAGTCCATTCATATGATTAGATTGATTCAAGAAGTTTAATTCACAAGTAATGGAAGAATTCAAGTGCGTCTGATAAAAAGTCAATTGTGATCAAAATCAAGATTGACTTTTGAGATTTTGGTCAAACAAGGACTCCACAAGTAAAGGATCATGAAAATATGTGAATTGGATCATGATAAATCAAGAAAATCAAAGAAAACATCCAAAGATCATGGTTTGGAAAAATTAGGGTTTCTTGATTTTTTCTAAGTCATGAAATTTTATGGTTTTTTGCCCTACTTTCCAAGCGCATAACTTTCTCCTCGACCAATCAATGGAGACACTTGAGGACTCAATTTAAAAGATGGTAATACACACTTCAATTTGGTGAAATAATAGACTCAAAATCATTTTCCAATTGGAAGCTATGGTTGTTCAAAGTTGAGATTTTTCATGTTGTGAAATGTCCAATACTTAGAAATTTTTCTAAGTCTAAATCAGTGAAAAGTTCAATCTTGGTAGCCATTTTTCTCCATGATCCAAATTTTTTATTTCCAAGAGATAAACATCAAAGTTGTAGTGTTTGATCCCTTATTTCCAATGGTACCAAGAGCAAGAAAATATCTTGCTTGAGCATGAAGATACAATGTTGCAAAGTGGGCATGGTAGGCAGTTTTGGTTTTAGGCGGTTTTGCACAAATGACTTTCATACAAGTTCAAGGATTGTTTTTACCATTTTTCACGCATTTTCTGAGCAAGTTGCCAACTTGAAACTTGTTCCTTGATATGAAATACTTCCAAAGGTGCCAATTTCTGCAGAATTGGGTCTTGTTTCATCATGTAAAAGCATCAACGAACATGCTACTTTGGTTGACTTGTAGACAATAGACAAAAAGCCTCTTTATGCTTCCAACCACTTTCCATGATTCAAGGAAAGCTTCAATCTGAATGAAAACCAATTTTACAAGCTATGCTACTCAGAAACATTAAGAGGAGGAGGCAACTTGCAAAAGCAAAATCCTATTTTGTATTTGAAGTTACTTTATGCAAAAGTTGAGTTGTCCAATGGATCTTAATTCAATTTCCTCCAAACATTTCCCACTTGTATTAGATCCTCTTCACAATAAAAAAGGCACCTTATTAGAATCAAATACACAACATCTAAATCCCTAGACCTCTGATAATCTCAACATTCTTCCATTGAACCATATTGTTCATCACTTTTGAACAATTTCCACAAAACTCCTCAAAACTTCAAACAACACACAAAACAACTTCAACAACCATCCTCACATACCACAAATTACCTATTGAAACTATCTAAACCATTCATAACATCAGAGAAACATCTGAATCAAAAAGTCAACTCCCATTTGTTTATTTTGTTGACTTTTGAGCCAAAACACCCTAACTCTTCATCCAAACCATTTCCAAACCATTTGATCATTTAAACACCATCTATAAACTTCATAGTCCAAAGCATTACTTTCTATCTGTAACACCATTTGCACCAAAATCACTTTCTCATTTTTCACACTTTGCAAGAGGAATTGTGTGGAAGGATTGAATCATTCTCAAACCAATTTCAACATTTAAGTAGCATCATAGAGGGTCAAAGAATCTGTTTGAATCTTCATCCATCATCTAGAAGCTCATTTGGAGAGGCATTGAACCTACTCTAATAGGTAAGTTTTTTCATCATAAAAACTATGTGATTCAAGAATCATTCTCATTCATATGAGTTACCAATAGATTCACCATGATGTAGAGATCAAAACCCCCGTGCTAATTAGACTGAACCATAGATGTATGAGATTTCATTTTGAATTCTATTTTTTTGGTTCATGTTGCTGATTGAATGTTAGTTTACTATAGACTGAAAATAAATAAAATTTAATGATAACATTAGAATTCTTGTGAAATTTTAGGCAAGTTTCATTTTTACATTGTTTGAAATGGTTGAGAAATGAAGAAATTATGTTCTTCTGAATTTAAAAAATGGTGGCTGAATGTGGGAGGAAAAAGATGATGATAATGTCACGTTTTTTTTAAATAACATATTTTTATATTTGTTTTATTAGTTGCAACTAAAATGTTGAATTGGTATAACGCCCTAGTGAAAACACTAGTATTTGTGTGTTTGCGTGTGAGCATAAGGTTTAAGGTTTGAATCCCCCTGCCCCAAACTTTTTTGTGTTTTATTTTTTGTGTATTTTCAACATGAGCTTTCCTTTATTATTACATGCACGTGTTATTTTTCATATTGAAGCACTTGGTTGAGTGGTAGAGATTTTGTGCTGCAGATGCAAGGGTGTGGGTTCAAGCCGTACCAACTCCATTTCCGTAAAATTTTATCATTTGCTCTCTTTCTTTATTTTATCCTTTTTAAATCATTTTTCTTTTAGTTAATTTATTATCTTATTTTATTTCAAACTTTTCCCATGTTATTTTAACATTTCAAAATACCCAAAAATATTTTATTTTTATTCATCCATTCATTTTATTTTTCCATAAAAAAAAATATTAAATATTATTTATTATTCATATTATTTATCTAAAAATTTACTTAAAAAATCACAAAAAATACTTTTCTTTCTCTTTTATTTTATTTCTCTCATCTTAAAATGTCTAAAAATATTTAACTTGATTTCTTGTTTGATAAATACCATGTTCATATATTTTCCTCAATTTTTAAATTATTAAAACTATTTTCAATTTGTTAAATGTTCATGCCTTAATTTAGGGTTTTGCATGATTAATCATTATTTAATCCTGGATGTTTGTTCTTTGCCTTAAATGTTGGGATTGATCATGATAACTTGCTTACTTTTGTCATATTTTATTTGGTTTTGCTTTGAATGCCTTGAATGGTTAATAATTGTTTGTGCCTTACTTTAAAAATGACCACGTGTTTAGGATTTTCATATTTGACCTGAAAATGATTAAAACCTTGCCTTTGATCTTTTGTTCTCCTTTTGATGAATGTCTTTGTG
This sequence comes from Lathyrus sativus, assembly GCA_963859935.3. Taxonomy (NCBI): domain Eukaryota; kingdom Viridiplantae; phylum Streptophyta; class Magnoliopsida; order Fabales; family Fabaceae; genus Lathyrus; species Lathyrus sativus. The sequence continues at coordinate 440,614,695 of OZ012740.1, read as the reverse complement.
TTGTGAATAATATTTGTATACCATGTTTACTTCAAACCATGCTTTGATCCTTATACTTGTTGAAACTTGTCTTGTAAATAAATGTGTTCATCCACATAAATGTTGTATACCATGATCAAATGTTTGATAATAGGTCTTATACATGTTTGTGTTAGAACACATATTGGTTCTTAATAATTACTCTTTGTTTTGATGATAACAGTTAGGAAATTTATATTTAAGAATTATATACTCTAAAATTTGTTTGAGAGTTTTATTGCAGATTGAAATTATATTAACTCTCTAGAAGCAAATCTGCCTTGAATACAAGAAGTTATTCTGACTCTGAAGCGCCAGATGCACCTCACAGAAGAATCTGTTTGCTCCTTACAGAAGATCCTGAGCGTTGTCTCCAGAAGGATCTGAAGAAAGAAGCTCCAGAACATTCTGAGTCAGAAGCATCTGAAGATAATCAGAAGCATCTGAAGATAATCAGAAGCATCTGAAGATAGTCAGAAGCATCTGAAGCTGAAGCATCTGAAGTATAGAAGAATATTGATTGAAGAGTTTCTCAAAGCATTGATCTACAGAAGTTTCTGAAAGTACCTACGCTACCAAGTACTGAAGTTCTGTGTCAAAATGCTCTGATGATCAACACGCTAGAAGCACACACGCTGCAGAAGACTCTGATACAGCACAGTTCTGGATCTCATTAGAAGACTCTGATCCATTCAGACTCTGAAGAACTTGCTGAAACTGAAGAAGTATTTTCAAGAATATATCCGTTGGAATTATTCAATGTCTCTTTCCTTATTTGTGCTAGACACACTTACACATACAAAAAGGATTTTTCTGTGCCATCTATTTCAAGGAAAGGTCAGTTGATGTGAAGACAAAAAGGCTCAGACCTTTTGGACTCTCTTTTCAATGTTCAGCTTGCATGATTCAGCTGCCTATAAAAGGAGATCTTCACTTCATTCTTCAGTGCTACACTCTTGCTGAAAAGAAATCATAACATTCTAAAAGCTTTCATTCTTATTCTTCATAGAATTTCATTGTACTTAAACTTAAGAGAAAAATCATTGTTGTGATTAAAGCTTTGTAGAAGCATTAAAAACTCTTGTATTTAATTTACATTGATTGTAAAGGATATTCCTTAAGAGGATTCAGTGAGAATCAGTAGCTCTTGAGAAGACTAAGAACTGTTGTTCTTAGGTGATACTATTGTAATCAGTTTGATTTAATAGTGGATTAAGTCCTTGTTGAGAAAGGAAAATCATTCTGGAAGGGTGGACTGGAGTAGTTGTTAAACGAACCAGGATAAAAATAATTGTGTGATTATTTTTAAGTCTTAATTTTCATACTTATTCAATCCCCCCCTTTCTAAGTATCATCTCACCTTCAGTTGGTATCAGAGCTCCGGTTCTGAGTGTGCTATCACTTAACAGTGTCAGTAAAGATCCAGAGAGATATACTTTGATAAATATATTTACTTGTTATCATGGCTGATAATTCTATGTCAAATATTAACAATAAATATGAAGAGAGGGATAGGATCAGCACCAAACCTCCAATGTTTGATGGAGAAAAATTTGATTACTGGAAAGACAGAATTGAGAGTTTTTTCCTGGGATATGATGCTGATCTATGGGATCTTGTCATAGATGGATATGTACATCCCACAGATGGAGATGGCAAAAAGATTGAAAGAAAATCTATGACAGATTCTCAGAAGAAAGACTTCAGAAATCACCATAAAGCCAGAACCATATTACTGAATGCTATTTCACATACAGAATATGAGAAAATCATAAACAGGGAGACAGCTTTTGATATGTTTGAATCCCTTAAAATAACCCATGAGGGAAATTCTCAAGTTAAGGAGACAAAAGCTCTGGCTCTGATCCAGAAGTATGAGGCTTTCAAAATGGAAGACTCTGAATCTGTGGAAGCCATGTTCTCCAGATTCCAGATACTCACTACTGGGCTGAAAGTTCTGGACAAGGGATATTCCACGTCAGATCATGTAAAGAAAATCATCAGAAGTATGCCCATCAGATGGAGACCAATGGTGACTGCCCTGAAGATGGCCAAAGATCTGAACAAGATCTCTCTAGAAGAACTCATCAGCTCACTGAGGAGCCATGAGATTGAGCTTGAGGAAGATGAACCTCAAAAGAAATATAAAGGTAAATCTGTAGCATTAAAATCTAACAAAACTGTTAAAGCTTTGCAGGTCATTCAAGAAAGCTCTGAAGAGTCCTCTTCTGAAGAAGAAGATGAGTTATCCATGCTGTCCAGAAGGATTAACAAACTCTGGAAGCACAAGGGAAAGAAGTTCAACAACTTCAGAAGATCTGACAACAGAAAGGAATCTTCTAATCACAGAAGATCTGCCAAGAAAGAAGTGGTGTGCTATGAGTGCAAAGAACCTGGGCACTACAAAAATGACTGCCCCAAACTTCTGAAAGAAAAACCTAAGAAGAAGTTCAACAAAAAGAAGAAGGTTCTGATGGCAACATGGGATGATTCAGATGAGTGTGAATCATCTTCTGAATCAGAAGAAGAATGTGCAAACGTTGCACTGATGGCCAGGACAGAAGATCAAGAGGAAGGTACCTCTGGATATGAATCAGAATCTGAATCTGATGATGATGCAGAAGAGATGTTCTTAGCAGCAAGGTCAGGACACCAATTATGGTACCTGGACTCTGGATGCTCACGACACATGACAGGAGAAAAGTCTATGTTCCAAAGCCTGGAACTTAGATCTGGAGGGGACGTGAAGTTTCGAGGGAACCAGAAGGGCAAGATCATTGGATCTGGCACAATTGGAAATGGTAAACTTCCCTCCATTACTAATGTTTTACTTGTTGAAGGGTTAAAGCATAACTTATTGTCCATAAGTCAATTAAGTGACAATGGTTATGATATAACTTTTAATAAAAAATGTTGTAAAGCTATTAGTCAGAAGGATGGCTCTATCCTATTTAGTGGTAAGAGGAAAAACAACATTTATAAAATAAATCTTTCAGAACTTAAAGTTCAAAATGTTAAATGCCTCTTGTCTGTGAATGAAGAGCAATGGGTCTGGCACAGAAGATTGGGCCATATTAATATGAGACGTATATCTCAGATTAATAAACTTAATCTTGTCAGAGGACTCCTTGATCTGAAGTTCACTTCAGATGCTCTTTGTGAAGCATGTCAGAAAGGGAAGTTTTCAAAAACATCTTTCAAATCAAAAAATGTTGTTTCTACCTCTAAACCATTAGAACTACTTCATATTGATCTGTTTGGACCAGTGAAAACTGCATCCATCAGAGGCAAGAAGTATGGATTGGTCATTGTTGATGACTTTAGCAGATGGACATGGGTAAAGTTCTTAAAACACAAGGATGAGTCACATTCTGTGTTCTTTTACTTCTGCAAGCAAGTCCAGATTGAAAAGAATTTCAAAATTATAAAAGTCAGAAGTGATCATGGTGGTGAATTTGAAAATAAATATTTTGAAAAATATTTTTCTGAAAATGGCATTGCTCATGATTTTTCCTGTCCTAGAACTCCACAACAGAATGGGGTTGTAGAGAGGAAAAACAGAACTTTGCAAGAAATGGCCAGAACCATGATCAATGAGACAAATCTGGCAAAACATTTTTGGGCAAAAGCAATCAATACAGCATGCTACATTCAGAACAGAGTTTCTGTTAGACCTCTTCTGAAGAAGACTCCTTATGAATTGTGGAAGAACAAAAAGCCCAACATTTCTTATTTTCATCCTTTTGGATGTATCTGTTATATGTTAAACACTAAGGAAAATCTGGGCAAGTTTGATTCCAAAGCACAGAAGTGTTTCATGCTTGGATATTCTGAACGCTCTAAAGGCTACAGAGTATACAACACTGAGACACAGATTGTGGAAGAATCCATTCATGTCAGATTTGATGATAAGCTTGGCTCTGAAAAGCCAAAGCAGGTTGATAACTCTGCAGATAGGGAAGTAGTCTTTATTGACTCTGAAGTTCCAGAAGCAGACAAACTTCAAGTGAAGGAACCAGAAGCAACTCCAGATGCTACTCCCTTAACTTCTCAGATGAATAATCTAAAAATTTCTGAAGAGTCAACTATCAGAGGATCATCATCCAAAATTAAAGCTTCTCATCCAGAGGATGTCATTATTGGAAAGAAAGATGATCCCATCAGAACAAGATCCTTTCTAAGATCATCTGAGGCGTCTCTATTTGGACTAGTGTCAGAAATTGAACCATCTTCTGTAGAAGAAGCTCTGCAAGACAATGATTGGATTATTGCAATGCAAGAAGAGCTTAACCAATTCAGCAGAAATGATGTATGGGATCTAGTTCAAAGACCTCAAGGATTTAATATTATTGGTACAAAATGGGTGTTCAGAAATAAACTAAATGAGAAAGGAGAAGTTGAGAGGAATAAGGCAAGACTGGTTGCTCAAGGGTACAGTCAGCAAGAAGGTATTGATTACACTGAGACATATGCTCCAGTAGCAAGGTTAGAATCTATACGCCTTCTTATTTCTTTTGCTGCACAGAATAACATCACTCTATATCAGATGGATGTTAAAAGTGCCTTTCTTAATGGTATTATAGAAGAAGAAGTTTATGTCCACCAACCTCCTGGTTTTGAAAATGAAAAATTTCCAGATCATGTTTTCAAATTAAAGAAATCTCTATATGGATTAAAACAAGCTCCCAGAGCTTGGTATGAGAGATTGAGTAATTTTCTTCTGGAGAAGAATTTTATCAGAGGCAAAGTGGATACAACTCTATTCTGTAAAACCATAAAGAAAGATCTTCTAATTTGTCAAATTTATGTAGATGATATTATTTTTGGATCAACAAATATTATGCTTGGAAAGGAGTTTGCTACATGTATGCAGGCAGAATTTGAAATGAGCATGATGGGAGAACTCAGATTCTTTTTAGGAATCCAAGTTAATCAAACTCCAGAATGCACCTACATACATCAGACAAAGTATGTTAAAGAACTTCTGAAGAAATTCAACATGTCTGACAGCAAGGTGGCAAAGACTCCAATGCATCCTACTAGCTCACTTGGCAAAGAAGAGGTAAGTAAGAAAGTAGACCAGAAGCTCTACAGAGGTATGATTGGCTCTCTTCTGTATCTTACTGCTTCTAGACCTGACATTTTGTTCAGTGTCTGTCTGTGTGCTAGATTCCAATCAGATCCTAGAGAATCTCACTTGACAGCTGTCAAGAGGATTCTAAGGTATCTGAAAGGTACTTCTAATGTGGGTTTGTGTTACAGAAAATCTGATGATTTTAAATTAGTTGGATTCTGTGATGCTGACTATGCTGGAGACAGAGTGGAAAGAAAAAGTACTTCTGGAAGTTGTCAATTTCTAGGAAGAAATCTAATCTCCTGGCACAACAAGAAGCAACCCACAATTGCACTTTCAACCTCAGAGGCTGAATACATTGCTGCTGCTGGATGTAGTACGCAGATGCTTTGGATGAAAAGTCAATTAGAAGATTATCAAATTTTTGAGAGTAACATTTCTATCTTTTGTGATAATACTTCTGCTATATATTTGTCCAAGAATCCCATCTTACATTCTAAGGCAAAACATATAGAAATTAAGCATCATTTCATCAGAGACTATGTTCAGAAGGGAATCACAAATTTAGCCTTTGTTGATACAGATCATCAATGGGCAGATATTTTTACAAAACCCCTTGTTGAAGATAGATTCAATTTTATTCTGAAAAATATTGGTATGGATTTTTGTCCAGAATGATATTTATCAGAAGCAAATTGTTCCAGATGCAAAAATGCTTAATTCATCTGAAGTATTTTCATCTGTTCATTTATTCTATTCTGATTAATATTTCTGATGTGAAAATCTGAACTAATCATCTTTAGAAGATCTGAACATTGGCTAACGTTTCATTTCTTGAGAGAATTCAGAACAGCATACAAGCAAACACGTGTCCCACAAAATCTGATGAGGTGGCGTGTGGACAACTGAAAAGACGTTTGAGGTGAAATTTGAATAGTAAATATCTTGGTTTTCCCCCCAAATCTGTCAGAAGCATTTATTATTTGAAATGATTTTATTCTCTTCATTTAATGCTGCTCAAACGTGCGTTATTTCTGTCTCTTGGTGTGCCTATGTGTTTAGTATAAATACTTGATGTGTATTCACTTTCACACTTTTCACTCTCTGAATTTTTATGCATTTTCATCTATTGTTCTCTCTGCATAAAAACTCAAAACCTAAGTGTTCCAAAAAGCAATCTTCAATGGCGTCTTCTTCTTCAACAACTGCACAGTTTCAATCCACAATGGCTGCTGTGACTTCAGATAACCTAGGTGTTGTTCCATATACTCCTCCCAAGAGAACTCTTCTCACACCTTTTGATAAACTAGAAGTTTTGTGTGAATCCATGGTTGAATTTGATTCACTGGCTGACAATGGGTTTGATTTTCGCTCCATTGTTAGAGCTCAAGGTTGGGTGAAATACTTTGATAGACTGTTTGGACCAGTTTACCCTCTGCTTGTTAAGGAATTCTGGATTCATGCATTTGTGTATCCAAAGTTTATTCTATCATCTGTGCTGGGAAAGGAAATCATCATCACAGAGGATCTGATTAGAAGACTGATTGGTTATGAAGAAATAGATGGTGTTTCACATCTGCCAGCTGGGCGTGTTGATATGGATGAAGTTTATGAGGAGGTTATGACTGCTGGACAAGCCTCTAACAGATTCAAAGATCTGAAGCCTGATTACAAGATCTGGGCCAAGATCTTTATGGGATGCATACATCACAGAAAGTCAACAAATTCCCCAGATTATGTCAACAATGAACAGATCTATTTTATGTACTGCCTTAGTCAGAGCAACAAGGTAGATCTGCCTTACATTTTGTTCATGCATCTGTGGAATCACATAAATGCATCTAGAGAATCTGTAAAAGAAAAAGGCCAGAAGATCAGGACTTGGATACCTTTTGGAAGGTTGCTCTCAGATCTTCTCACTGAAAATGGTTTAGTGGCTGCTCTGTATGATGCTGGTGTTACAGAAGAACTAGAGTTCATTATGGGAAAGCCTCTGAACGCTAAAAGCCTTCTGAGACTCAAGATTGTAGATGAACTTACTACTGCTCCAAAGAGGTTAAATATGTCTGATCTGAATAAGAGGATTCCAGTATCTGACTTTCCTCTATTTTTTGCTGAAGAACCTAGACACATTGTTCTGATGTATATAGAGGAATGCAAAAGGGAAGGAGTGCCTGTTCCAGCCAATGTGTTTCAACTTGTCAAGCAACCACTGCCAGATGTAGGAAAAGAAGAAGAAGTTCCACTTCAGAAGAAAAGATCTCAGCCTGTAGCAGAATCTGAACCTGTCCAGAAGAAGGCTAAGATTGCTGAGAAACCAAAGGATCTGTTAAAGAGAAAGGACTCTGGAGAAGCTGCCTCTGCATCTGCTAAGAGGATTAAACTCAAAGGTACTAAAGCTTCTGTTATTTCTAAAAATGTTGTTATTAATGATTCATCTATTAAGTCTGTTCCCAAACCCCCTGTCACTCAAACAACATCTGTTGCTGCCCCTAGTTCTGTCTCACCTCAGAAAAAACAACTGCTTCTGTATCAAAACCACCTCAACCTAAAATTCACATCAAACACTTCACTCCACGTCCATCACCAACTGTTCCACAACCAACAGAACCATCACCAACAGAACCACAACAAACAGAACCACAACCATCAGAACTATCACAAAATTCTGATAAACAAAACTCTGCTCAACCACACACAGAAAATCATCCAGAAATACAAACCACAGAAGATCAACCACAAAAAGACTCTGTCATACCACCATCAAATATTCCATCTTCTGAACCTGTAGCACCTGTTACTTCTGAACCCACTAAAGTAACTTCTGCTCCTGTTTCATCTGAACCACCATCACAACAACCTGATATTCCTTCAGAACCATCTCATATCCCTGAGACAGAAGTTCTTGACATCACTCCATTAAAAACAGTGTTTCAAGTTTCTTCTACCTCTTGTACACCTGAAACATCCTCAAATTCATCTGAATCAGAAATTCATCCTGATTTTCTGATTAATCCATCTGACAAATATCATGTACATGAACCTGAACCTGAACCTGAATCAACCTTACCTGCTAAATCTACCATTCCAGACCCTATGCCTCCACCAGCAACATCATCTGAGATGATTGTTCCCTCTACCAATCCATCCTCATCTGGAATATCTTGTGCCCAAGTGTCTTCTCTTTATCATAATTTATCTTATGGTTTCAAACTAAAAGATTTTTATGATAGAGTTGAGCCTTCTGAACCTTTGGAACCTCTGAAACCCAAACTCATTCAGGCCCTTCCATCTGTAATCCTTTCATATATTCAATCTATGAACAATGAAGGATCATTAGCCACCATATCTGCTACATCTGGTAAAGCTGCTGTTTCAGCTCTGCATCCTGCATCTGATAACACAGTTGCATCTGATACACCATCAAACTCTGCATTCGTACCATACTCCAATGCATCTTTTGATATTGTTTACCCACGCACAAGACCTCAACCAACTCTGCTTAATGCATTAAACAGATCCTTACCTCAAAAACCAGAAATTCCATTCATTCCATATGTTCCCCCACCTCTGATTTCCATCTCAAAATCACTGATACCACCCACTCCCAAAACTAAACAGATGACTCTGGAAACCTTGCTTAAACCACCACCCAGACTTAATATTGATCATTTATTTCAAACGTTTTTGCAAGAAATACAGATGTCTTTAGGTACTGTTCAGAAGAGATGCTCTGAAACTATGGATGCAAATGAGACTGACATCATCTGGAAATGTTTTATCAAGAGATTCAACACTGTAGCTTCTAATATGAAGAACATCTGTTCTGATGATGCCAAGCTCAGAGCTGAAAGAACTCAATTTTGGATTGTAAACAAGACTGAACCTCTGCTTTGTTTGGATGCTCCTCCTCCTCCTCCACCAGAACCAACTGCCAATGCATTGACTATGACTCTGGTAGAACCCTCTTCAGGATCTCCAGAACCTATGGCAATTGACTCTGTTCAGGATACAGAACCTCCATCATCAGAGATAAAGACAGAAAATCCAGATTTTGGAAACAAGATTGCTGCTCTGGAAGCTGGTCAATCTGAAATAAGATCTTGGATGGTGAAGCAAGACAAGAAATCTGAGGACATGTCAGAGTGGATGTCTAAACAAGATGAGAAGACTGAGACAATGACTAAGTGGATGTCAAAGCAAGAGCAATCACAATCTGAGATCACAGACCTATTGAAGATGCTTTTGTCAAAACACTCTTAGATTTTTTTTCTCATATTTATGCATCTATTGTTTTGCATCTGAATGTTCTTGTTATATCTTCTGATATTTTCCAATGTACTTTTGCTCTGTTATGATTAAATGAATCAGCTTGTTATTCTCCATTGAATTATCTGTTCTTGTTCCTTTTATTTGTCTTTATTAAAAGTTTTTACTTTTTGCTTATGACAAAAAAGGGGGAGAAAATAAAGATCTGAACTATTTAATATAATTTCACTAGAACGAATCTTCAGACATATCTACTTTTTCTAATATCTAAATTGACTATTTCAGAACATTTGATAAGAACACTCTATAAAAGAATCTCTGAGTTTCTCAGATCAGTTATCTTTTATCAAACTCTGAATCTCATATCTGCAAGATATTCTGATCATTAATTAATTACAAAGACAAACAAGATCTGACTCTGAAGATTACTCAAGATAAAAAGGGAAGTTTCTATTCCTTTTTCATATTCAACTCAGGGGGAGATTCATCATCTCAGGGGGAGTTATAATTCTTTATGTACAATTAAATAAAATTTCTGATATTTTTGTCATCATCAAAAAGGGGGAGATTGTTAGAACACAGATTGGTTCTTAATAATTACTCTTTGTTTTGATGATAACAGTTAGGAAATTTATATTTAAGAATTATATACTCTAAAATTTGTTTGAGAGTTTTATTGCAGATTGAAATTATATTAACTCTCTAGAAGCAAATCTGCCTTGAATACAAGAAGTTATTCTGACTCTGAAGCGCCAGATGCACCTCACAGAAGAATCTGTTTGCTCCTTACAGAAGATCCTGAGCGTTGTCTCCAAAAGGATCTGAAGAAATAAGCTCCAGAACATTCTGAGTCAGAAGCATCTGAAGATAATCAGAAGCATCTGAAGATAATCAGAAGCATCTGAAGATAGTCAGAAGCATCTGAAGCTGAAGCATCTGAAGTATAGAAGAATATTGATTGAAGAGTTTCTCAAAGCATTGATCTACAGAAGTTTCTGAAAGTACCTACGCTACCAAGTACTGAAGTTCTGTGTCAAAATGCTCTGATGATCAACACGCTAGAAGCACACACGCTGCAGAAGACTTTGATACAGCACAGTTCTGGATCTCATTAGAAGACTCTGATCCATTCAGACTCTGAAGAACTTGCTGAAACTGAAGAAGTATTTTCAAGAATATATCCGTTGGAATTATTCAACGTCTCTTTCCTTATTTGTGCTAGACACACTTACACAGACAAAAAGGATTTTTCTGTGCCATCTATTTCAAGGAAAGGTCAGTTGATGTGAAGACAAAAAGGCTCAGACCTTTTGGACTCTCTTTTCAATGTTCAGCTTGCATGATTCAGCTGCCTATAAAAGGAGATCTTCACTTCATTCTTCAGTGCTACACTCTTGCTGAAAAGAAATCATAATATTCTAAAAGCTTTCATTCTTATTCTTCATAGAATTTCATTGTACTTAAACTTAAGAGAAAAATCACTGTTGTGATTAAAGCTTTGTAGAAGCATTAAAAACTCTTGTATTTAATTTACATTGATTGTAAAGGATATTCCTTAAGAGGATTCAGTGAGAATCAGTAGCTCTTGAGAAGACTAAGAACTGTTGTTCTTAGGTGATACTATTGTAATCAGTTTGATTTAATAGTGGATTAAGTCCTTGTTGAGAAAGGCAAATCACTCTAGAAGGGTGGACTGGAGTAGTTTTTAAACGAACCAGGATAAAAATAATTGTGTGATTATTTTTAAGTCTTAATTTTCATACTTATTCAATCCCCCCCCTTTCTAAGTATTATCTCACCTTCAGTTGGTATCAGAGCTCCGGTTCTGAGTGTGCTATCACTTAACAGTGTCAGTAAAGATCCAGAGAGATATACTTTGATAAATATATTTACTTGTTATCATGGCTGATAATTCTATGTCAAATATTAACAATAAATATGAAGAGAGGGATAGGATCAACACCAAACCTCCAATGTTTGATGGAGAAAAATTTGATTACTGGAAAGACAGAATTGAGAGTTTTTTCCTGGGATATGATGCTGATCTATGGGATCTTGTCATAGATGGATATGTACATCCCACAAATGGTGATGGCAAAAAGATTGAAAGAAAATCTATGACAGATTCTCAGAAGAAAGACTTCAGAAATCACCATAAAGCCAGAACCATATTACTGAATGCTATTTCACATACAGAATATGAGAAAATCACAAACAGGGAGACAGCTTTTGATATGTTTGAATCCCTTAAAATGACCCATGAGGGAAATTCTCAAGTTAAGGAGACAAAAGCTCTGGCTCTGATCCAGAAGTATGAGGCTTTCAAAATGGAAGACTCTGAATCTGTGGAAGCCATGTTCTCCAGATTCTAGATACTCACTGCTGGGCTGAAAGTTCTGGACAAGGGATATTCCACGTCAGATCATGTAAAGAAAATCATCAGAAGTCTGCCCATCAGATGGAGACCAATGGTGACTGCCCTGAAGATGGCCAAAGATCTGAACAAGATCTCTCTAGAAGAACTCATCAGCTCACTGAGGAGCCATGAGATTGAGCTTGAGGAAGATGAACCTCAAAAGAAAGATAAAGGTAAATCTGTAGCATTAAAATCTAACAAAACTGCTAAAGCTTTGCAGGTCATTCAAGAAAGCTCTGAAGAGTCCTCTTCTGAAGAAGAAGATGAGTTATCCATGCTGTCCAGAAGGATTAACAAACTCTGGAAGCACAAGGGAAAGAAGTTCAACAACTTCAGAAGATCTGACAACAGAAAGGAATCTTCTAATCACAGAAGATCTGCCAAGAAAGAAGTGGTGTGCTATGAGTGCAAAGAACCTGGGCACTACAAAAATGACTGCCCCAAACTTCTGAAAGAAAAACCTAAGAAGAAGTTCAACAAAAAGAAGAAGGTTCTGATGGCAACATGGGATGATTCAGATGAGTGTGAATCATCTTCTGAATCAGAAGAAGAATGTGCAAACGTTGCACTGATGGCCAGGACAGAAGATCAAGAGGAAGGTACCTCTGGATATGAATCAGAATCAGAATCTGATGATGATGCAGAAGAGATGTTCTTAGCAGCAAGGTCAGGACACCAATCATGGTACCTGGACTCTGGATGCTCACGACACATGACAGGAGAAAAGTCTATGTTCCAAAGCCTGGAACTTAGATCTGGAGGGGACGTAAAGTTTGGAGGGAACCAGAAGGGCAAGATCATTGGATCTGGCACAATTGGAAATGGTAAACTTCCCTCCATTACTAATGTTTTACTTGTTGAAGGGTTAAAGCATAACTTATTGTCCATAAGTCAATTAAGTGACAATGGTTATGATATAACTTTTAATAAAAAATGTTGTAAAGCTATTAGTCAGAAGGATGGCTCTATCCTATTTAGTGGTAAGAGGAAAAACAACATTTATAAAATAAATCTTTCAGAACTTAAAGTTCAAAATGTTAAATGCCTCTTGTCTGTGAATGAAGAGCAATGGGTCTGGCACAGAAGATTGGGCCATATTAATATGAGACGTATATCTCAGATTAATAAACTTAATCTTGTCAGAGGACTCCCTGATCTGAAGTTCACTTCAGATGCTCTTTGTGAAGCATGTCAGAAAGGGAAGTTTTCAAAAACATCTTTCAAATCAAAAAATGTTGTTTCTACCTCTAAACCATTAGAACTACTTCATATTGATCTGTTTGGACCAGTGAAAACTGCATCCATCAGAGGGAAGAAGTATGGATTAGTCATTGTTGATGACTTTAGCAGATGGACATGGGTAAAGTTCTTAAAACACAAGGATGAGTCACATTCTGTGTTCTTTGACTTCTGCAAGCAAGTCCAGATTGAAAAGAATTTCAAAATTATAAAAGTCAGAAGTGATCATGGTGGTGAATTTGAAAATAAATATTTTGAAAAATATTTTTTTGAAAATGGCATTGCTCATGATTTTTCCTGTCCTAGAACTCCACAACAGAATGGGGTTGTAGAGAGGAAAAACAGAACTTTGCAAGAAATGGCCAGAACCATGATCAATGAGACAAATCTGGCAAAACATTTTTGGGCAGAAGCAATCAATACAGCATGCTACATTCAGAACAGAGTTTCTGTTAGACCTCTTCTGAAGAAGACTCCTTATGAATTGTGGAAGAACAAAAAGCCCAACATTTCTTATTTTCATCCTTTTGGATGTATCTGTTATATGTTAAACACTAAGGAAAATCTGGGCAAGTTTGATTCCAAAGCACAGAAGTGTTTCATGCTTGGATATTCTGAATGCTCTAAAGGCTACAGAGTATACAACACTGAGACACAGATTATGGAAGAATCCATTCATGTCAGATTTGATGATAAGCTTGGCTCTGAAAAGCCAAAGCAGGTTGATAACTCTGCAGATAGGGAAGTAGTCTTTATTGACTCTGAAGTTCCAGAAGCAGACAAACTTCAAGTGAAGGAACCAGAAGCAACTCCAGATGCTACTCCCTTAACTTCTCAGATGAATAATCTAAAAATTTCTGAAGAGTCAACTATCAGAGGATCATCATCCAGAATTAAAGCTTCTCATCCAGAGGATGTCATTATTGAAAAGAAAGATGATCCCATCAGAACAAGATCCTTTCTAAGATCATCTGAGGCATCTCTATTTGGACTAGTGTCAGAAATTGAACCATCTTCTGTAGAAGAAGCTCTGCAAGACAATGATTGGATTATTGCAATGCAAGAAGAGCTTAACCAATTCAGCAGAAATGATATATGGGATCTAGTTCAAAGACCTCAAGGATTTAATATTATTGGTACAAAATGGGTGTTCAGAAATAAACTAAATGAGAAAGGAGAAGTTGAGAGGAATAAGGCAAGACTGGTTGCTCAAGGATACAGTCAGCAAGAAGGTATTGATTACACTGAGACATATGCTCCAGTAGCAAGGTTAGAATCTATACGCCTTCTTATTTCTTTTGCTGCACAGAATAACATCACTCTATATCAGATGGATGTTAAAAGTGCCTTTCTTAATGGTATTATAGAAGAAGAAGTTTATGTCCACCAACCTCCTAGTTTTGAAAATGAAAAATTTCCAGATCATGTTTTCAAATTAAAGAAATCTCTATATGGATTAAAACAAGCTCCCAGAGCTTGGTATGAGAGATTGAGTAATTTTCTTCTGGAGAAGAATTTTATCAGAGGAAAAGTGGATACAACTCTATTCTGTAAAACCATAAAGAAAGATCTTCTAATTTGTCAAATTTATGTAGATGATATTATTTTTAGATCAACAAATATTATGCTTGGAAAGGAGTTTGCTACATGTATGCAAGCAGAATTTGAAATGAGCATGATGGGAGAACTCAGATTCTTTTTAGGAATCCAAGTTAATCAAACTCCAGAATGCACCTACATACATCAGACAAAGTATGTTAAAGAACTTCTGAAGAAATTCAACGTGTCTGACAGCAAGGTGGCAAAGACTCCAATGCATCCTACTAGCTCACTTGGCAAAGAAGAGGTAAGTAAGAAAGTAGACCAGAAGCTCTACAGAGGTATGATTGGCTCTCTTCTGTATCTTACTGCTTCTAGACCTGACATTTTGTTCAGTGTCTGTCTGTGTGCTAGATTCCAATCAGATCCTAGAGAATCTCACTTGACAGCTGTCAAGAGGATTCTAAGGTATCTGAAAGGTACTTCTAATGTGGGTTTGTGTTACAAAAAATCTGATGATTTTAAATTAGTTGGATTCTGTGATGCTGACTATGCTGGAGACAGAGTGGAAAGAAAAAGTACTTCTGGAAGTTGTCAATTTCTAGGAAGAAATCTAATCTCCTGGCACAGCAAGAAGCAACCCACAATTGCACTTTCAACCACAGAGGCTGAATACATTGCTGCTGCTGGATGTAGTACGCAGATGCTCTGGATGAAAAGTCAATTAGAAGATTATCAAATTTTTGAGAGTAACATTTCTATCTTTTGTGATAATACTTCTGCTATATGTTTGTCCAAGAATCCCATCTTACATTCTAAGGCAAAACATATAGAAATTAAGCATCATTTCATCAGAGACTATGTTCAGAAGGGAATCATAAATTTAGCCTTTGTTGATACAGATCATCAATGGGCAGATATTTTTACAAAATCCCTTGTTGAAGATAGATTCAATTTTATTCTGAAAAATATTGGTATGGATTTTTGTCCAGAATGATATTTATCAGAAGCAAATTGTTCCAGATGCAAAAATGCTTAATTCATCTGAAGTATTTTCATCTGTTCATTTATTCTATTCTGATTAATATTTCTGATGTGAAAATCTGAACTAATCATCTTTAGAAGATCTGAACGTTGGCTAACGTTTCATTTCTTGAGAGAATTCAGAACAGCATGCAAGCAAACACGTGTCCCATAAAATCTGATGAGGTGGCGTGTGGACAACTGAAAAGACGTTTGAGGTGAAATTTGAATAGTAAATATCTTGGTTTCCCCCCCAAATTTGTCAGAAGCATTTATTATTTGAAATGATTTTATTCTCTTCATTTAATGCTGCTCAAACCTGCGTTATTTCTGTCTCTTGGTGTGCCTATGTGTTTAGTATAAATACTTGATTTGTATTCACTTTCACACTTTTCACTCTCAAAATTTTTATGCATTTTCATCTATTGTTCTCTCTGCATAAAAACTCAAAACCTAAGTGTTCTAAAAAGCAATCTTCAATGGCGTCTTCTTCTTCAACAACTGCACAGTTTCAATCCACAATGGCTGCTGTGACTTCAGATAACCTAAGTGTTGTTCCATATACTCCTCCCAAGAGAACTCTTCTCACACCTGTTGATAAACTAGAAGTTTTGTGTGAATCCATGGTTGAATTTGATTCACTGGCTGACAATGGGTTTGATTTTCGCTCCATTGTTAGAGCTCAAGGTTGGGTGAAATACTTTGATAGACTAGTTTACCCTCTGCTTGTTAAGGAATTCTGGATTCATGCATCTGTGTATCCAAAGTTTATTCTATCATCTGTGCTGGGAAAGGAAATCATCATCACAGAGGATCTGATTAGAAGACTGATTGGTTATGAAGAAACAGATGGTGTTTCACATCTGCCAGCTGGGCGTGTTGATATGGATGAAGTTTATGAGGAGGTTATGACTGCTGGACAAGCCTCTAACAGATTCAAAGATCTGAAGCCTGATTACAAGATCTGGGCCAAGATCTTTATGGGATGCATACATCACAGAAAGTCAACAAATTCCCCAGATTATGTCAACAATGAACAGATCTATTTTATGTACTGCCTTAGTCAGAGCAACAAGGTAGATCTGCCTTACATTTTGTTCATGCATATGTGGAATCACATAAATGCATCTAGAGAATCTGTAAAAGAAAAAGGCCAGAAGATCAGGACTTGGATACCTTTTGGAAGGTTGCTCTCAGATCTTCTCACTGAAAATGGTTTAGTGGCTGCTCTGTATGATGCTGGTGTTACAGAAGAACTAGAGTTCATTATGGGAAAGCCTCTGAACGCTAAAAGCCTTCTGAGACTCAAGATTGTAGATAAACTTACTACTGCTCCAAAGAGGTTAAATATGTCTGATCTGAATAAGAGGATTCCAGTATCTGACTTTCCTCTATTTTTTGCTGAAGAACCTAGACACATTGTTCTGATGTATATAGAGGAATGCAAAAGGGAAGGAGTGCCTGTTCCAGCCAATGTGTTTCAACTTGTCAAGCAACCACTGCCAGATGCAGGAAAAGAAGAAGAAGTTCCACTTCAGAAGAAAAGATCTCAGCCTGTAGTAGAATCTGAACCTGTCCAGAAGAAGGCTAAGATTGCTGAGAAACCAAAGGATCTGTTAAAGAGAAAGGACTCTGGAGAAGCTGCCTCTGCATCTGCTAAGAGGATTAAACTCAAAGGTACTAAAGCTTCTGTTATTTCTAAAAACGTTGTTATTAATGATTCATCTATTAAGTCTGTTCCCAAACCCCCTGTCACTCAAACAACATCTGTTGCTGCCCCTAGTTCTGTCTCACCTCAGAAAAAAACAACTGCTTATGTATCAAAACCACCTCAACCTAAAATTCACATCAAACACTTCACTCCACGTCCATCACCAACTGTTCCACAACCAACAGAACCATCACCAACAGAACCACAACAAACAGAACCACAACCATCAGAACTATCACAAAATTCTGATAAACAAAACTCTGCTCAACCACACACAGAAAATCATCCAGAAATACAAACCACAGAAGATCAACCACAAAAAGACTCTGTCATACCACCATCAAATATTCCATCTTCTGAACCTGTAGCACCTGTTACTTCTGAACCCACTAAAGTAACTTCTGCTCCTGTTTCATCTGAACCACCATCACAACAACCTGATATTCCTTCAGAACCATCTCATATCCCTGAGACAGAAGTTCTTGACATCACTCCATTAAAAACAGTGTTTCAAGTTTCTTCTACCTCTTGTACACCTGAAACATCCTCAAATTCATCTGAATCAGAAATTCATCCTGATTTTCTGATTAATCCATCTGACAAATATCCTGTACATGAACCTGAACCTGAACCTGAATCAACCTTACCTGCTAAATCTACCATTCCAGACCCTATGCCTCCACCAGCAACATCATCTGAGATGATTGTTCCCTCTACCAATCCATCCTCATCTGGAATATCTTGTGCCCAAGTGTCTTCTCTTTATCATAATTTATCTTATGGTTTCAAACTAAAGGATTTTTATGATAGAGTTGAGCCTTCTGAACCTTTGGAACCTCTGAAACCCAAACTCATTCAGGCCCTTCCATCTGTAATCCTTTCATATATTCAATCTATGAACAATGAAGGATCATTAGCCACCATATCTGCTACATCTGGTAAAGCTGCTGTTTCAGCTCTGCATCCTGCATCTGATAACACAGTTGCATCTGATACACCATCAAACTCTGCATTCGTACCATACTCCAATGCATCTTTTGATATTGTTTACCCATGCACAAGACCTCAACCAACTCTGCTTAATGCATTAAACAGATCCTTACCTCAAAAACCAGAAATTCCATTCATTCCATATGTTCCCCCACCTCTGATTTCCATCTCAAAATCACTGATACCACCCACTCCCAAACCTAAACAGATGACTCTGGAAACCTTGCTTAAACCACCACCCAGACTTAATATTGATCATTTATTTCAAACGTTTTTGCAAGAAATACAGATGTCTTTAGGTACTGTTTAGAAGAGATGCTCTGAAACTATGGATGCAAATGAGATTGACATCATCTGGAAAGGTTTTATCAAGAGATTCAACACTGTAGCTTCTAATCTGAAGAACATCTATTCTGATGATGCCAAGCTCAGAGCTGAAAGAACTCAATTCTGGATTGTAAACAAGACTGAACCTCTGCTTTGTTTGGATGCTCCTCCTCCTCCTCCACCAGAACCAACTGCCAATGCATTGACTATGACTCTGGTAGAACCCTCTTCAGGATCTCCAGACCCTATGGCAATTGACTCTGTTCAGGATACAGAACCTCCATCATCAGAGATAAAGACAGAAAATCCAGATTTTGGAAACAAGATTGCTGCTCTGGAAGCTGGTCAATCTGAAATAAGATCTTGGATGGTGAAGCAAGACAAGAAATCTGAGGACATGTCAGAGTGGATGTCTAAACAAGATGAGAAGACTGAGACAATGACTAAGTGGATGTCAAAGCAAGAGCAATCACAATCTGAGATCACAGACCTATTGAAGATGCTTTTGTCAAAACACTCTTAGATTTTTTTTCTCATATTTATGCATCTGTTGTTTTGCATCTGAATGTTCTTGTTATATCTTCTGATATTTTCCAATGTACTTTTGCTCTGTTATGATTAAATGAATCAGCTTGTTATTCTCCATTGAATTATCTGTTCTTGTTCCTTTTATTTGTCTTTATTAAAAGTTTTTACTTTTTGCTTATGACAAAAAAGGGGGAGAAAATAAAGATCTGAACTATTTAATATAATTTCACTAGAATGAATCTTCAGACATATCTACTTTTTCTAATATCTAAATTGACTATTTCAGAACATTATATAAGAACACTCTATAAAAGAATCTCTGAGTTTCTCAGATCAGTTATCTTTTATCAAACTCTGAATCTCATATCTGCAAGATATTCTGATCATTAATTAATTACAAAGACAAACAAGATCTGACTCTGAAGATTACTCAAGATAAAAAGGGAAGTTTCTATTCCTTTTTCATATTCAACTCAGGGGGAGATTCATCATCTCAGGGGGAGTTATAATTCTTTATGTTCAATTAAATAAAATTTCTGATATTTTTGTCATCATCAAAAAGGGGGAGATTGTTAGAACACATATTGGTTCTTAATAATTACTCTTTGTTTTGATGATAACAGTTAGGAAATTTATATTTAAGAATTATATACTCTAAAATTTGTTTGAGAGTTTTATTGCAGATTGAAATTATATTAACTCTCTAGAAGCAAATCTGCCTTGAATACAAGAAGTTATTCTGACTCTGAAGCGCCAGATGCACCTCACAGAAGAATCTGTTTGCTCCTTACAGAAGATCCTGAGCGTTGTCTCCAGAAGGATCTGAAGAAAGAAGCTCCAGAACATTCTGAGTCAGAAGCATCTGAAGATAATCAGAAGCATCTGAAGATAATCAGAAGCATCTGAAGATAGTCAGAAGCATCTGAAGCTGAAGCATCTGAAGTATAGAAGAATATTGATTGAAGAGTTTCTCAAAGCATTGATCTACAGAAGTTTCTGAAAGTACCTACGCTACCAAGTACTGAAGTTCTGTGTCAAAATGCTCTGATGATCAACACGCTAGAAGCACACACGCTGCAGAAGACTCTGATACAGCACAGTTCTGGATCTCATTAGAAGACTCTGATCCATTCAGACTCTGAAGAACTTGCTGAAACTGAAGAAGTATTTTCAAGAATATATCCGTTGGAATTATTCAACGTCTCTTTCCTTATTTGTGCTAGACACACTTACACATACAAAAAGGATTTTTCTGTGCCATCTATTTCAAGGAAAGGTCAGTTCATGTGAAGACAAAAAGGCTCAGACCTTTTGGACTCTCTTTTTAATGTTCAGCTTGCATGATTCAGCTGCCTTTAAAAGGAGATCTTCACTTCATTCTTCAGTGCTACACTCTTGCTGAAAAGAAATCATAATATTCTAAAAGCTTTCATTCTTATTCTTCATAGAATTTCATTGTACTTAAACTTAAGAGAAAAATCACTGTTGTGATTAAAGCTTTGTAGAAGCATTAAAAACTCTTGTATTTAATTTACATTGATTGTAAAGGATATTCCTTAAGAGGATTCAGTGAGAATCAGTAGCTCTTGAGAAGACTAAGAACTGTTGTTCTTAGGTGATACTGTTGCACCCCAAAATTTGCCCTCACAATACAAGACTTTGTGTTCTAAGAAGGTTCACAAGGTTCACAAGTTCTCCAACAACTGGCATAACCTTTCATGAAGTTCATAAAGTCCACAAGCTACTTTATGAAGGTTCACAAGGTTCACAAGGCCCACAGTGCTTTCAATACCTTTCATGAGGTTCATGAAGTCCATAGGTTGCTTCTTGAAGGTTCACAAGGTTCATCAAATTTCTCAACATCTACAAGACCTTTCATGAGGTTCATGAAGTCCATAGGTTGCTTCTTGAAGGTTCACAAGGTTCACAAGATTCACAATGTTTACAAAGCTTTCCTAAGGGTCATGAGGTCTACAAAGCCACTTCATGATGTTCACAAGGTTCACAAGCTTCACAATACCTCCCATGAGTATCACAAGATATCTTATGAAGATTCACAAGGTTCACAAAGTTCACAATTGGTCAGAAGAGTTGACAATTCCCTCAGACAATGCACCTCCTAAGCAGTGCATCCAAAACTAGGGTTTTGACTTTAATCAGGCTAAATGGACTTCCAAGACTTCAAGTGAGCTTCATAACATCTTATATGTGTATAAGAACCCCCATGTCAAGTTTCAAGACTTTTCTCAAAAGTTTGCTCAGTCAGATGATCAGATAAGTCAAAAGCAGTCAATGCAGTTAAAAAGTCAAACTGAGGTCAACTGTGGTCAAACCAAAGTCAAACTTCATGATTTTTTGCCAACATCAAGTATATGAAGTAAAATTCATCATTTGATCAAGGGTTGATCATGATTCATCAAGGAGATTCCAGATCATCAATAATCAGGAGTTTCTAAATTAGGGTTTCCTTAGTAAAAGTCAACTGAACTTTGACCAGGCATAACTTTCACATACTTCATCACCAAGTCTCCATCCAAAGCTCATTTTGAAGGAAATTGAATTCTCTACAACTTTGATGTTGAAGGTTAAGCCCAAAAATGCTTTATTTGAAAGATATGATCTAAGACATTATAGGTCATTTCAAAGGTCAACAAAAAGTCAACAACTTCAAAAGGGCATAACTTGAGATTGGTAAATGATATGGACCTGAAACCAATGGGGTTGTTTAGAGGACTCTTCAAGCTTTCCAAAAAGTCCAAGAACACCATCATACCTTTAAAATTGAGAGAAATGTTCCCTTGCAAAGTTGGGCAATTTTGTGATGGTTTATGTTGAAAATGGAGGCTTAGAAGTATTTCTTTCCAAATGGGCTGCCTAATTTATGACCCAATCCATCTCATAACATGGTGCACGACCCAATTGACCAAAATTCATCATTTTTATTATTTTTTATTTATTTATTATTGATTTAATTCATAAAAATCATTTTAAATAAATAAAAAAATATAAAAATCTATTTTTGGGTGAAGATTTTGTTTCTAGAAATTCATAATCATTGATTGAATTAGAATGAGAAGGAAATCATGTGATCTCTCCCAAATTATTATTTTTTATTTATTTATTATTGATTTAATTCATAAAAATCATTTTAAATAAATAAAAAATATAAAAATCTATTTTTGGGTGAAGATTTTGTTTCTAGAAATTCATAATCATTGATTGAATTAGAATGAGAAGGAAATCATGTGATCTCTCCCAAATTATTATTTTTTATTTATTTATTATTGATTTAATTCATAAAAATCATTTTAAATAAATAAAAAAATATAAAAATCTATTTTTGGGTGAAGATTTTGTTTCTAGAAATTCATAATCATTGATTGAATTAGAATGAGAAGGAAATCATGTGATCTCTCCCAAATTATTATTTTTTATTTATTTATTATTGATTTAATTCATAAAAATCATTTTAAATAAATAAAAAATATAAAAATCTATTTTTGGGTGAAGATTTTGTTTCTAGAAATTCATAATCATTGATTGAATTAGAATGAGAAGGAAATCATGTGATCTCTCCCAAATTATTATTTTTTATTTATTTATTATTGATTTAATTCATAAAAATCATTTTAAATAAATAAAAAAAATATAAAAATCTATTTTTGGGTGAAGATTTTGTTTCTAGAAATTCATAATCATTGATTGAATTAGAATGAGAAGGAAATCATGTGATCTCTCCCAAATTATTATTTTTTATTTATTTATTATTGATTTAATTCATAAAAATCATTTTAAATAAATAAAAAATATAAAAATCTATTTTTGGGTGAGGATTTTGTTTCTAGAAATTCATAATCATTGATTTAATTAGAATGAGAAGGAAATCATGTGATCTCTCCCAAATTATTATTTTTTATTTATTTATTATTGATTTAATTCATAAAAATCATTTTAAATAAATAAAAAATATAAAAATCTATTTTTGGGTGAAGATTTTGTTTCTAGAAATTCATAATCATTGATTGAATTAGAATGAGAAGGAAATCATGTGATCTCTCCCAAAATAGCAAGCACTCATGATCAAATATTTGAAATTTATACAATGATCTTTTGAATATTTTTTGGATCAAATATCCACACAACACATCAATGATTCTGACCTAAATCCATCACACATATATATTAAGCACAAACATAACCCTAGAGACGAATTTGCAGCAGCCTAAAGGTAAGATCAAAAGCACAAAAATCTTTCAAAAAGTCATATTCGGGTTCTCAAATTCAGAGCATTGCAAGGTATTTGGAAGACATAGCAAGCTTCCTTGGACTCTTCTGATCATAAATCATCATCCATATGCATCATATACACACCCAATTGCTCAACCCGAGTTCATCTTGACCTTGAATATTTTGTTTTCGAATCCATTGATTTATCATGTTTAAACTGTTTTTGATTGTTGTAGGATGTTTAGAATGAACTCTAGAACGATTCTGGGTGGTTCAATTGGATTTTCATTGCAGGAACAAGAATTCACCATGATTAGGGTTTTCGGCCCTCTTTAGGGTTTCACGATTTTCAAATGATAAATGGATTTGAAAAACATAGGACGATTGAAAAACTCAGTAGCAATACAATGGTGCAATCAATTTTGTGAAATTTTGCCGTTTGGATGAAGTTTGTGTTTCGCAGGGTGGAAGAACTCGTAACAATATTCGTAGGAGAAAACGTTGCAAAATCCGCAGCCTGATGGTTGTTGTGCTTCCTGGAAATCAAGCTGGCCTGGGTTCAAACCCCAGCCAGGTAAGTTTCCGCTTTTTTTTCTTTCCTTTTATTTGATTTAAATATTATAATATTAAAAATTAAATATATTATGTATATTTCTCAATAATAAATAAATAATAATAAAATATGTCTGTTTTCTTTAATTTTAAAAAATATGTTTTTTTTTCACAAATTTTGTTTCTATATTTTATGTCTAAATTGTAATATAAATTAGAAAATTTTTGTATATAACTAAATCCTATTTTTTTTTATATAAACCCTAATTCTTACAAACCCTAAAAATTATTTTCTAAAAAAAATAAAACCTAATTTTAATTTTCTATATAATTCTATGTATATATTTATTATAATTCTTGTAAATTTTTGTAAATAAAATTAAACCTTATAAATACTTAATGTAAAATTTTGTGAATGTGATTATTGATTATTTAAAATTTATTTTCATCATAATGTGTAAATATTTTTCTTAATAATTGTTAATATATAATTAGAGATAATTAAATTTTGTAAATGATTAAGAAATTTATAATTATGTTATATTTAGAACTTTATATTATAGTAATTATTTAATCATTTATGTTTCTAAATAAAATCAAATTTTATGTTTAATCACGTTATTAATTAATAATTATTGCTAATTATATTTTGTTGCTTATTATTATTTTGAAATTTCTATCTTATTATTTTTTCTAACTTTGTCTATTTTTCTAATTATTATTGTTTCAACTAATTATTTTCACTAACTTTATATTTCTACTAACCTTATTTAATTTTTCTTATTATTTACTAACCCCAATATTTTATTTACTTATTTGTTATTTTTTTTATTATATTTATTTTGATTATATTTTACTATTTATTTTATTTATTATAATTTTGTAATTGCCTCTTGGATGTAAATTGTAATTATTTAATTATTATTATCATTATGGTTAGTAATTAGGGAGTGCTAATATGTATGATATTTAAAAAAATAAATTAGATCATTTTAATATAAGATAATTAAATTAAACATTTCACACACGTAAGTCGATTTTAATCGCCGTCTCACTTCCTAAGGATATCCCTCAAGTTGCCTATGAATATTGGTTAAGTGGGGTGTATAAAGCAAGTCCCTCAAAAAGAAAATCATCAAAGTCCCTTATGGTTGCCTTTACGAATCGAGTCCCTTTCGAAAAATGATGATGGTCCCTCCAGTTTGCTTATTACACCCCACAATGGCCTTCAAAAATCCAATTGTCCCTCACATGTCCCTTAACATCCAAAGTAAGGACTACCTACTCCATTATAGTAGGGATAGTCTTACTAAGGAAAGGATAAAGAATAAGAAAGACCTTAAAACATTAGGGTAGGCTACTCCTAGATACTTGCTCACTTCAAAACTTTTTCACACTTAAACAAATTTCCAACAAAATTTTCAAACAAGTTTTTTTCACATCCATACACGGATTATTATTAAACTATTCTGAAATTTTTTGCTATTCACACACTACACTTTCAAAACAATTCAAAAGTGAGCTTAAGCACCTAAGAGCCCATGGATAACCATGGATGAAAAGGGTGCTAACACCTTCCCTTTTCATAACCTACCCCCCGGACCCAAAATATTCTCTAAGGTCTTTCCTGTTCTTTTATAACCTTTCCTTATGGATAAAATAAAAGTCGGTGGCGACTCTTGCTATCCGCAACATTGTTTAAAGTCAGTTCTCCCACCGTGTTACAGAACTGGCGACTCTGCTGGGGACTTATTTAAGAGGGGTACCCTTAGGAATTAAAATCACTTTAAATTGTTTGCCTTGTTTGCTTTATTATTATACTGTTGGGGTGCTCTTATGTGTGAAAGGTCCTAACCCGGATCTAGTGTACCTTAGGTAAATGGCAATAGACCAAGGAAACTGTACGACGTATATCGATACGGTCGATCTGGTGGCCATAGTTAGTGCGACTTCTTGGTTGGTGCTTATATTCCTTAAGTCAAGTTGAGGATAATATTGAGGCTGCCATATGTTGTCAATGCACTAACTGACTTTTAGAACCCTAGTTAACTCATCTTGGCCTTTAGAAAGTAGTGAGGTAACCGGCTTTGGTGCAGACTGAAGTTGGTTGACACTCGATACTACGCTCATTGAGATCTTAAACTTGGAGGGTTTTGGTTGGCAAGTAAGTTGCCTTCTGAACAACCACCCTTGTGAAGGATCAATGATATTGAGATCCCTTAGAACCTGGTTACTTTTGTAGGACAGGATGAACCATCTAACTTCAGGGGAGGGTACTTGCCTTTGAACCTCATGCAAGCCTTTAAACCTAGGGCTATGGTGTGACTTGTTTGTGTGTGCCACATGTTTGTGATTGAGCATGACATCATGACATCATCATGCATCATAAGCATATCATTTTCCCTAACCATTTCAAGGACCAAAGGATTTATCTTTGTTCTTTGTTGCAGGTCATGGCTTCTGCTCGTAGAAACACCATCAGGATCAACTTTGTAGGGATACCTGCTAAGCTCAAGGAGTTGGTTTCCCTAGTGCCTGATCATTCCCAGTTCAACAAGAGACATGGTCACTTATTGGATCTAGTTACTTCAGGGTTCAGTGAAGACATGATGAGTGTGCTGTTTCAGTTCTTTGACCCTAAGCACCATTGCTTTACATTTCCTGATTATCAGCTGGTTCCAACCATGGAGGAGTTCTCTAAACTTCTGGGTATACCTGTTCTTGATCAGAAGCCATTCACAGGCTTAGAGAAGGAGCTTAAACCAGAAGTTATTGCTGCAGCTCTACATCTGAAGAAGTCTGACATTGTTCTAGAGACGAGAAGTGGAGTTAAAGGTATTCTTGCCAAGGTATTAGTGGATAAAGCTCAAATGTTCTTGAAGGCTATGAGCTACGATGCTTTTGAGGAGATCTTAGCCTTATTGATTTATGGCTTAGTGTTGTTCCCCAATCCTGATCAGTTCATAGACGTTCATGCCATCAACATATTCCTGAGTCACAATCCAGTGCCTACCTTACTTGGAGACATCCTACATTCTCTTCACACCCGTACTACAAGGGCAAGAGGAACTTTGATGTGCTGCATACCTTTACTTTCTAGGTGGTTTATTTCTCACCTTCCTCGCTCAGTAATGAAGAATGAGCAAGGGTTCAGATGGTCCAAGAGGATCATGTCACTTTCTCACTCAGACATCCATTGGTGCTCCAGATCTATGGAGAATGTCACCATCATTGACCGTTGTGGGGAGTTTCCTAATGTGCCACTTCTAGGCATAAGAGGAGGCATCACCTACAACCCATCTCTAGCTTTACGACAGTTTGGTTACGCCCGGAGCGATGGTCCACATGACATGTTGATTCAGGGCATTGTGTTTGACTACGACAACGATCTTCAGGGTTACCGCCAGAGATTCATACGAGCTTGGGGAAAGGTAAACAGGATTGACAGTAAGACACTGGAGCCTAAGTACACCATTCCTATGGAGGCTTATCTCAGATGGGTACGATTTCGTGCTCAGACACTCATGATGCCATATCCTGCCATCCTACCAGTTACCATGGAACCTGTTGCTGAAGGAGACACAGCTTATACCATCTGTCGCTACTGCGAAAATCGGCGCCGGCTGAACAGAAGAGTCGCCACCGTGCGTTATTTATCCCACGGGAGGGAAAGGAAACGCTCAGAGTAAACCTCGCACAACACGGGAAAGGTATGGTCATCGCAACCAAAACCTGGATTCGGGAGTCGGTTACGCAAGGGGAAGGTATTAGCACCCCTCACGTCCATCGTACTCGATGGGATCCACGCTTGTTTTCGGGTATGGATTGTTATTCTATCTACTCTATAGGTCAAGGGTGAAAAAAAGAAAATAAAATGAAAAACAAAAATGACTCGGCAAAGTATCGCACTTTATGCCTACGTATTCTCGACTGGAACGAGAAATCAGAGTCAACGTAGTTCGCCTACCTACGGGAAAGGAAGGGAAGGTTGCTCGCTAGGATATCGCATCCTATGCCTACGTACTTTCACACGGCATGAAAGATCAGAGCAAACGTAGTTCGGGCCACGTACGACACCAGTCTGTCTTGGTTGATTTTACTCCTTCTGAAAAAGGGTTTCTTGATTAGCAGTCCCGGCGGACAAAAATGACGTCTTGATGAGTTCACATTATTTTACGGAAGAAGTGTCTTTTATTGTGTTTGAAATCTTTATGTGTTTTTCTGTTTGTTTTGAGAGAGAAGAGACAGAACTCTAACCTACGGTTGCGAAGGGAAACAAACTAACCTAATGTTATCATGCATGGGTTAAGACCTAGTGTCTATCATGCTCCTCTCTTGCACAGAGAGAAACAGAGATCCTACGGGATAGGCAGAAACAGAAACAATAACAGATATAATAAAGCGGTAAAATGCATGGATGCAACAGTACAAGCGAGGCAAGGGAGTCCCACTCAACCTCGAACCTAGAAAACAATAGGTGAAAGTGAACTGGATTCACTTTCAACCCAGCAGGGTAAACAGCAAACAATACAGTCCAGAAAAACCAATCAATACATCAGCAATAAAATACAACAGCAAAAGAAACAGCATCAGCAGCTCTGAATCAACATCTAGCTTCAAGCAATCTCCAATCAGCTACAGGCTTCAACAAGCATCAATCTCCATCTTCATGGCCTTCAGGCAAGGGCTCTGAACATCTGTCTTCCATCTGCAATGGCTTTTCTTCAAGCTCAAACCTCCAGGATGAGGGATTAGTCACAAGAGTGAAGTGAATGAATGTTAGACAGTTAATTACCTACCAAAGGTGGTTCATCAACTGTTAACATTAAACAGAAAGTTTCCTCTCAAAAGTTCTATCTTTCAAATATATTCACTGATCCTTCCACAGGAAGGAGGTGGATATTTGAAAGAGACTTTGAATCATAGAGAAAGGATGGATGCAGACAAGGCATTCCATGTTTGAGAAACAAGCTTTCTAATCTAGAGCTCTGCCTAGCTCCTAAACCCTAGTCTCCTCAGCAGCTGCTAGCAAGAATCTCCTCTCCAACTCTGGCAGTTGATCTTCAATCTCTGGATCTCCAATGGCCTCCATCTCCTCAAGTCTTCAGCTCTCCCAAGGCCCCAGACAATCCCAATACCCAAGCAAGCAAGCAATAATCCCCAGAGGGCACACCACACCAGTCAATCAGATATACAGACAGTATTAATAGCAGTAGGGGAATCCTGACTTTTTCTAAGGGGATCTAATAACTACCCATAGCCCCTATAGTCCCATAACTAATCTATTCAAACCCTAAGTCCTAAGGGAAATGAAATCAAACTCCTAAGTCATCACCTAAAACCCTAGTTTTGTACATGTTGTTCAAGCCTACATTAAGCACCTAAAATTAATTCCTAAAAATGGGAACTAAAATGAATCTACAAGTTCAATATCTAATCTAAACAATATAAAAAGAATGAACAAAAAATATGAAAGCATTTAATAGAACAAAAATCACTAAAATCATGCATGAAATGAATCTATTTAAAATGACATTTATTTAGAAAATATGGAAAAAATATGAAATGAAAATAAAAATGCAATTTTATTTAATGAAAATTTTCTAGACATTTTAATGAAAATGATGTAAAAAGAATGGATTAAAATGAATTTTTTATGAATTTATTATGAATTTTTTTAGTTGGTAAAAAATTAAAGTGGAATTAAAAAAAATGAGTTGAATTAAAATGAGGGAGGGGGTATGAATAGCAGGCGCCCTAGTTGAAAATTGGATGGGCCAGGCAGACAGGGGGTGCGCGTAGCATTTTATCTCAGGCCCAGAACCATTCAGAAATATTGAAAAATAAAAAAAACACGCAGGGGTGCAAATAGAAGCAGATTCACGTTCAAAGTGACTTTGGGCTTGGCATTGGGGGTGGAAATAGCACATCACAACTCAAGCCCGCCCGTTTCAATTAATGAAACGGTGCGTTTAGGGCACCACAGCATTTCCCTCCAAATCAGAATCAAATAAGAGCCATAGGATCACTCTCCAGGTCAAAGGTCCAACACCAAACAGACGGTCCAGATTGTGTCTTCTCCAATGGATCTGAAACTTAGGGTTTGGACTCCATGAATGCCATGCACGAGCCAATTCCAACTCCTCTGTTCTCACTCTACAATCCATGAAACGCCACGCTATAAACACGAAAACTACTCAGAATTCTTCCCTCTACAATCCTATGGTCTTAGATTACTCTGAAATTCAACAAATCATTCAACCCGAGCACAACAAGTTCTGGTTACCATGGAAGTTCTCTGCAACTCATCAACACAATCCTCCATCAAACCTAGACTAAACTCTTCCATGACTAATGGTGATTAACCTGCGCTAACAACCCAACATTATAATGGCTTAACCTAAGAGTTCTTGATCCAAACAGTTTTTACAACCTGCTAATCATCATCACCAAATCACTCCAAATTCATCCTAATTGCTCTACTAACCTCCTACATTATAACTATACTAACAAAATCATGCTAACCTAATTGAATCAAGCTGTGGCAGAGTAAATGTACCTGGTGTAAAATCTTGAAAACAGCTATGGAGACTCGTGGATCTGAGGCTTCTAGGGCTTGGATCTTGATCAATTCTTGATGTACTTGATTCTGTATGCAATACCTTGATGATTCTTGACTTGAATTGTGCTGTCCAATGGAAACTTCAATTTTGATGTTGATGATGGAAGTGCTCGAAAATGGAGTAATCACACCTTGTTCTTGATTGAATTATGATCTATGATGATGAAACAGTATAATGAAGTTGATTTTGATGATGATTTGGTGAAGAATTTGAGGAATTGGAATGAAACTTCAATGAAAAAGAATGAGAGAATTTGGAGATTCTTGGTGAAAAAATGAGTCCAACCCTTGATCAATCTTCATTTCATGAATATATAGACCCCAATGGTAACTTCTAGATCCCTCTTACACATTCCCTTGCCTTCCAACTTTGATCCATTTTTGAAGTGTTTCTTAAAATGCAAGCAACCAAGGATAACTTTGAAATCTTCCACTAAACTCAAAAAAGTGTTTGAACCATTGTTCTTAGAATGCCTTTTCCATTCAAAATCATATATTGGAAGTCTCCATTTGGACTTATAAATCTCCCAAACCATTTTTCATTTTGACTTTATTCACATTATAAGCCATTTTAGTTCAATTTTGGACCAATCATGCAACTTCATGCTATGAGCTTTTCCAACAATTTGTGACCTTCTTTATAGACTTAAAATCCCATTTGGAGCAAGTTTGATGTTTTAAGTTTTTCCATTTGAGGCCTCCTTGTATGAGTTTTGGACATGGGTTAAAATGACCTGTAATTCACAAATGCCTAAAATACCCTTTGCTTGCCAAGACCATAAGTTGAGTTCCACACATCATATGAAGGCATACTATACCATTCTAGAAAGCTAAGACAATGAGGAACAATTATTATGTTGACCAAGAATTCATTTGAAATCTCCTTGAGGGGTAAAAATTGCTTGGAAGTCAAGTCACTTTCACAGACAAAAGTTCAGACACCTCAGATGACCTGTAACTTGCAAGGACCATAACTTGAGTTCTATAAATCTCCTTGATGTCTTCCACCACTCAAATTAAAGGTCTTGAGATCCTCTACAAGTTTCATGTTGGCCAAGAAGCCATTTGAAGCTAGCATTTTAACTTATCTTGCTTGGAAATTTGACCTAAACTAGGGGATTTTACACAGAAACCCTAATTTAGAAACTCCTCTTCTCCTTGATTTCTCTTGAATTCTCCTTGGCATATCTCCATATCTTTCTTCATATGTCCAATGATGAACCCCACATCTCTCCAATAGACTTGAATGCCCCTTAAATCAGTCAATTGACCTAGGGTTGACCTAGGGTTGACCCAGATGAAACCCTAGTTGACTGTCTTCAGCTATAGCTCTTGTGCTCTCATCAATGACTTGTCTCCTTCTCCAAATGACTTTCTAAGTCTCTCATAATGTCTAGATACTCTCCATGCCTTCAACTCACAGCTCACAACCCTCTTGTGGACCCTCAGATGCCCTCAGCTAGGAGATGGACTCAAGGCTTGATCTGCTGAACTCTTTGCTTTCAAATTCTTTCCTGATGACTTGAATGAGATTGAATTGGGATAATAACCTCTTGATAGGCCTCTATAGATGAGAATAATGATTGGTCCCCTGTTGAATGACTTGCTATGCTTATGCTATGCAGATGATTAGTCTATGTACATGACTCTATATGCAAATGCTAATGATAATAAAACATAAACCCAATGAATAAGGTTGGGCAAATTTTAGGGTGCAACAGCTGCCCCTATTCAAGCGGCTTGGACCCGATTGGGTGAAGAGCCCGGAGCCTTCAGACATTCGCGGTACGAGACGGTTGAATACTAGTGAAACCAGAAATTTGCCAACCGTAGAAATGAATGGCGCGTCTGCTTGGGGAATGACATTCATCAGCTGAATCTGACTGTTACAGCAACCCACTGATCTCGTGCGAGCGTGCTGGGGATTGTCTTCATCGTTCTGAAGAGGATTCTGTCATAACAGATTGCTTGCTTGTCCACGTTAGGACTCTGTCTGTCGTCAATACGAAGAAATCTCAACTAAAACCGGTCCACGTTAGGACTCCATTTACTGTTAACCCAGAAAATCTCGGCAACTCCGCTGGGGATACTTCGTCTGAATCGTCCACGTTAGGAATAAAATTCTTCCACGTTAGGAGTCCCCTGTCCACGTTAGGAATAACATCGTCCACGTTAGGAGTAACACTTGTCCACGTTAGGAACAACATCGTCCACGTTAGGAGTAACACTTGTCCACGTTAGGAATCATTTCTTCTGTATCTGTCCACGTCAGAACTAAACCCCTTCCACGTCAGGAATACACTCTTTCTTTCCGCGTCAGGAATACAAGCCTCTTTCCACGTAAGGAATGCTATCCGTTTTCCACGCAAGGAAACATAACTTTTCCACATAAGGCAACCAATTCCTTCCGATTTGTCCGCGTCAGGACTACATTTTTCCACGTAAGGAATGCCATCTTAATCTGTCCGCGTAAGGACTCCACTCTTTCCACGTTAGGAATCACCTCTTTCCACGTAAGGAATCCTCTTCTGATATGTCCGCGTATGGACTCAATCTTTTCCGCGTTAGGAATCTCCGTCTCTTTTCCACGTAAGGAATCATTTTCTCTTTCCACGTAAGGAATCTCAATCTTTCCACGTAAGGAACTGAAAATTCTCTTTCTCTTCCACGTAAGGAACACGCTTTCTTTCCACGTTAGGAATACTTCTTCTTCTGAATCCGTCCACGTCAGGACTAAACTTTCCACGTAAGGAATCTATCTTCTTCTTCTGCGTTAGGAATAACCTCTTTGATCTGTCCGCGTCAGGACTAAACTCTTCCACGTTAGGAATGCACTCCTTCTTTCCACGTCAGGAATCAATCCTGATATGTCCGCGTGAGGACTCAATCCTTCCACGTAAGGAATAAACTCGTCTTTCCACGTAAGGAAACCATTTTTCTTCCACGTAAGGAATGCTTTTGATATGTCCACGTAAGGACTCTAATCTTTCCCCGCTAGGAATCGAACCTTGATCTGTCCACGTCAGGACTAAACTTTTCCACGTAAGGAAACACCTTCTCTTTCCACGTCAGGAATCAACTTCTTTTCCATCTGTCCGCGTCAGGACTAAACTTTCCACGTAAGGAATCAATCTCTTTTCCACGTAAGGAATCACCACTTTTCCACGTAAGGAATAAGACTTCGTCTGGATCTGTCCGCGTCAGGACTAAACTCTTCCACGTTAGGAATGCACTTGTCTCCCCGTAAGGAATCCATCTCGATATGTCCGCGTAAGGACTCAATCTTTCCACGTAAGGAATACCAACTTCTTTCCACGTGAGGAATAAATTCGTCTTTCCACGTAAGGAAACCATCTTCTTTTCCACGTTAGGAATCTCATCTTGATATGTCCGCGTCAGGACTCAATCTTTCCACGTTAGGAATCAGTCTTTCCGCGTAAGGAATCACCATCTTTATCTGTCCACGTAAGGACTCCAATCTTTCCACGTAAGGAATATCTTTCATTTCCACGTAAGAAAACTATCTTTTTCCACGTAAGGAATCATCTCTTTCCACGTTAGGAATCCAACTTGATATGTCCGCGTAAGGACTACATCGTCCACGTTAGGACCCACTTCTCCACGTTAGGAATAATAATTTCTTTGATTTGTCCACGTCAGGACACTGATCTCGTCTTGATTTGTCCACGTAAGGACTACATCTTTTCTGCTGAGAGAATAAATCTTGTCCATGTCAGGACTTGGTTCTCCATTGATCCCACCCCACAAACTTCTTAGCACTGACGTGACAGCGACTTTGAGATGGACTCTATTGGGGATATTTGGAAACCAAACTACCGGACGCTTATTCTGATAATCGGCGGTGGCCTCTGAAATTCTGATTCATGGAACCCCTGATGACAAAAGAGAAACTTATCCTGATAACTCTGTGGGGAATACTGCCGAAACTGACATTATCATTGGATGTCTCATGCCGAGATCTTGAATGTTTGGTAGTTCATTTGAGCAAGAGTTCTCTCCACCTGACTTGCTAGAGTACAGAAACTGCTTCAGCAAAATAAATGCTGAAGATAATGCCGACTCCGCCGGGGATAGCCAGATGCTACAGAATTATTCCAGCAAAATAAATACTGGAAGGGTGAAGTCAACCCTGCTGGGAAATTGGGAACTTAAACCAAGCACCTTGTTGCAGTAACCTCCTGCTGGGGAATATAACCTTGCTGGGGAATAGCGGATGTGCACAGTACGATTGGATTTCTACTGGAGAGTGAACTGATATTACACAGTATCCCTGACAAAATAAATGCCAGGACCCACAACCAACTCTGCTGGGGAGAGTCTTAATCTTCGAGTTCTACTGGGAGGAAAGAACACTTGCTGAAAAGAGAGAACTCCGCTTCGGGGATACTAACATGCCCCCAGTCTGTATTTTGTATAGCTTGCCCCTGAATTTGCAACCATTTTGGAATGGACCCTACAGTCCTTGTATCTTGACAACCAGACATGGACGGCTTCTACATTTCGGACCTCGAAGGGGTGTTTCAAGAACATAACTTTCGTGCTTCTAGGGTGACCTGCCCCGGTCTTGCAACAACCTTTTGTCTCTGATCGACTGAGTCGTGGAGTACTGCCCATAGCTATGAGAGATTTGCCAAATCTTGACCTGACTGCCCCGGATTTACTGCTTCTAGGATGACCAACTCTACCTGAATTAATCAGTATAGCTTGTCCCAGTTCACGAAATATTTGGGCATTCTGCATTTTATCCTGATCATACCTTCCACTGTAGGAATCTTTCCTGTCGGCATGCGCTTACTCGCAGGTAACACAAGTTGTTCTGCATAAAAGATATATTAAACGCAGTGCATATGACAGTTTCAAAATCCAAGTCTGTTCACTGAAAAAAATTTTGTGACATGTAATGAATCAATTATCAAGATGTCAATATGAAAGCTGGTAAGAGGAACCCTTTTAGGAGTCAGAATCGACGAGATCTTTACTGACGTATGCCCTCGGACAAAACCTGTTTCAATTAGGACTTTTGCGGGTTGTAACGTGGTCAGGTTCACGGTTAACAAGGAAAGATATAGGCTCAAAGTTTATTTTAACCCACCCATTCTCCATGATGTTCTCCAATCCTATGTTCAGCTAATCTGACTTCAGCGTTCACCTATTAGAGGTGGAATGATAGGAGTGATGGTTCAGGATACCACGCGTTTTTTTCTTTTTTTTGAGTGACAGTCATTTGCTTCTCGTCTTTGGGTTCCTAGAATCACACGACTTTTGTCCTTTTCGAGGATTTGTTCTTTTCTTTGACAATCCTTTTCGTCTTTCGTTTTTTTTTCCGTTTCCTAACTTTTGCCTAGACTGAGTATCTTTTGAGATTCTTTTGATTTTCCAGTCCAGCGGGATGCCCCTGTTTTTGCCTAAGTCATTTGTTTTCAAGTTTTGACTTAGCGGGCTTTTGATTCTTTTTGCTTTTCGTTCTCTCTTTTTTTTTGAACAAGTCGTGTGACACTGGTTTGTCTGACTTCTTGTGGGGTAATGTGACTGTTTCACTCTTTGTCGGCACGGTTTAACCATTGCGGTTCTTTAGGCACGACTTATACAAGTGTGATTTATCCTCAACCGGACACTCCTTTCACGATTCGAACGCTTGGCCGAACTAACTGACGCCTACCCTGCCCCGGGTTGAGATTTAGGTTTTTTTCATTTTCAAAAGAAACTCCTACTACTGGCTCAAAGGGGTTATCAAGGGATTATCTTCCTTATATCTCCGGTGTTTATGGATTGAAACAATGCCTGTATTTCATCAACAAGTTTTTTATCCAAAAGCATACGATCGGAATATTATTCGTCATCTGTTTTCGTCATCCTCCCCGGATTCCTGCTAACACAAGCATTAAGCATTAAAGAAAAACAAAGAGTGAACACGACTGGATTAATTCAAAACATGCATATTCATTTCGTTTATTAACATCAATTGAAAAACAACGAGTGTTAAGAGCGAAATTTGCAATTACACAGAAAAGAAACTACAAATGCGAGGACATGAACAAGATAACATGAAAAATGTCGGCGTCTCGGAACTGGACTTCCTGCACTCTGACTTATTGGCGAGTCAACCATCCTCAGAAGCTATCATCAGGGGTAGTCTACTGCTGTCTCGATCTTCTTTCATCGGCCCGATCAAATCTGGGAAACTTTTTCATCACCCCGGTTTTCGCTTGTCGATGGCCTTGCACCGCCTTGGGAACTCTGTCAGAGAAATGAATGACCCTGCTGTCGATTAAATCTTGGACGTTATGCTTGAATGCGTGGCAACCTTCAATATCATGTCCGGGAGCCCCGGAGTGGAATTCACAGTGCCTGCTCGCATCATAGCCATCCGGCAGAGTGCCGGTTATTGGCGCCAAAGTTCTTTTCTCCACCAAGTTCAATCTTAGTAGTGTCTGTAACAAATCTGCGTACGTTGAGGGAGGCTTCTCAAACACCCTCCTTGGCTTTTTTTCCCGAATTCTTTGCTGAGTCGTATACTGGCGTCTTGTAGGCTGCTGGCTTTGCTCGGACGTTTCCTTAGGCTCACGCGTTATCATCCTTAAGTTCAACCCTGGCATTGGCAACTGTTGTGGACATGGAGACTTAGCTTCCAGTGGCTCTGGGATATACCTCGATTCGTCTGCAACCTCTGGCGGAGAAATGGGAATATCAGTCCCTGCAACTTTTATGCCCCCCGGTACAAACTCAATTATTTTCTCATCCAGCAAATCTTGAATCTTATGCTTAAAAGCTTTGCAGTTTGCAATGTTATGCCCCGGTGCTCCGGAGTGGAAGGCACAATGGGCGTTCAGGTCATAGTCTGGTGGTGGCTGCCCTGTCAGTGGAACCAAAATGCGGGGCTCAGCCAGTTGAAGTTGGAACAAGAGTTGCACCAGCTGATCATAATCCACAGGGATCTCATCAAATACTCTGTTAGAAGACCTCATCCTCTTACCACACCTTCTTGAGTTATCCTGCAAAATCAATTGCGACTGCTGACGAGGAGAATTCTGAGCTTCGAATCGTGGGGAGGGTCTCTTACGCCTATCATGCGTGGGTGCCGATTCTTCAGACCCCTGAGGAACAGATAAGCCAGCCGCGTCTTCCGACATTTGCTCTCCTTCTCTCCTGAGTACGTTCCTTAATACTTCAGCCATCAACCCTATCTGTGCCTTCAGTCGGCAGTTCTCTTCTTCTAGCGTCTCTTGATTCGAGCGCAACTCTTGCATATCTTTCGTGAACTGCCCCAGCTGGCCTCGAAGATCCGTTAATTCTGCTTGAACCTGTTTGACGGCTACCCCCACAAGTTGGCGTATGCGGCTTGGGAGAAAACCTTGATTCTCTAGCTGAGCAAAGCCAGCAGCTCTATCATTAGCCCGTGCCATCAGAGGCTGTACCGTATCCTGCAACTGCTTCTGACTCTCGGCCATGGCTTCCATTACCTGTATGATCCGCGTTATGTGGTCGCGCACCTCTTGCATCTCAGTCGGATCCTGACTCATGACTTCCTTGCTGCCAGGGAATTCTTCGGTCGCTAATCTTGGAGGACCTGGTGGATACAGGAGATGAGATACAATTTAATAATTACCTGCAATGCAATATGAATATGAATGCAATGCAATGCAATGTGTGTGCCTGTGCATTAGGGTGATTCATTCCCCCAGTTCTAGTGTGAAGGTGCCAGTGCAGTGACAGTGTTGACAATAGGAATATCGGAGCTGAATCATAGAAAGCCTCATATATTGCAGGGAAAATCAATAAGCCCAGAGTACAATATTGCTGAGAGTACAATAAGAAGGCATGACCTCAACCAACAATCCTGGTGATGGTCAGCACTATGCAAATAAAGCATACCAGTTACTACACGAAATGATCAAATCCTCCCAAAAGTCTGGTACTCCTCTATCAACTTCCTGGTCTCCGGATGGCTTGGTCGATCAAGCAGCCCTTCAACAAGCTGGTTTCTCCTCTTAAGGACACGGCGTACGTCTTCAGCAGTTTCTTCCCATGTTGCTTCTCCGAAGCAATCTTCTAGTTTTCGCTTTTGGGACACAACTTCATCTCTGCGTTTGATTGCCTTGTTCAGTGCATGCTGGACACTATACCGGGTCATCACTTCCTCCTCACACTTCTTGATGCTAGACTTCAACTTCTCTTCGAGGTCGGAAATTTGCTGCTTCAGCTTATCTTCCCTCTTCTTATTGCTAGTGAGAGTGGCATTCCAAGTCTTATTGCAAGAGGATATCTCTCGGTGTGCTGCGTCGAGCGCTTTCTTTTTGGCTTCCAGCATGCCATGGGAGCTTCTGAACTCTTGCCCCAGACGTTCACGCTTTTTCTTTTCCTCGGTCAACTCAGCTCCTAACCTGTTTACCAGCTCGATCTGTTGTTGGAAAGCATATACGGCCTTGTTTTTCTCACTGCGTATCTGAGCTAACTCTTGCTCTAACCCTTCGTTGACCTTCATCAAGGCTTCTTTCTCCTTCACAACTTGCTCGTAGACTTCCCTAGAAACAGTAGTTGGCTCTGCTACCGGAACGGGAACAAGAATTGGTACATCTGGGAATGGCATCCTCAACTGACTAGCCCTCTCCTGAACCCAAACTCTATAAGGTGCATAGGCCTGGCAATCGTTCTTTCCTAACAACGGCTTCCCTTTGCGGTTAATACGCGCCCAGGCATGTTGCAACTTGGCTAATAACTCCCCCTTCACATCTCCGGTGAAGTACAGAGATTCCTGTACTTCTTCCTCCTGAGGTGGATTCTTCAGTGCATATCCGAACTGGTGAATGAATAGAGAAGGGTTGTAATTGATACACCCTTTTCTTCCTATCAACGGCACATTAGGGTACCCAGAACAACTGAAGATGAGCTCAGATCCCAACAGGTCTCTATCAAACCACTCCATATCTTCCGACGATAGCCTCATCAGGCGCTCTGGCCAACCAACTGGAACTGTAGTCTCTGCAGCAGATCCTCTCTTAGGAAGGTGACTCTCAAACCACATACTCAACAAGGGCACACACAGGTGAACGTTCTTCCCTCTTCCCTTCTCATTCTTGTAATGCAGTGAGTGATAGAGATCTCCGAGTAAGGTAGGTACAGGATTACCAGCGGCAAACAAGTGGAAAGCATCAAAGTCCACAAAATCCGGTATATTGGGGAACAGTACTATGCCATAAATGCACAAGGCCAACACAGCATTGAAAGCAACCCAGCACCCGCTCTTGGCGTACTCTTGGGCTTTACCAACTAAGAACTGAAATGAGAAGCCTGGAACTCCACGGGAGACAGTAGTCACAAGTTCAGAAGCATCAATATGCAAGGCTTTTGCCAAATCCTCCGGCTTGGGCTGGGCGCCATAATGAATGAATGGAACCTGGTTCTGCACGGGCAGCTCAACATACTCAGCGTATTCCTCCAGGGTTGGTCCCATAATAAAGTCAGAGAACGTAAAGCATCTCAAAGCAGGGTCGTAGAATTGCATCAAAGCATACAGCCCATCTAACTCTACCTCTGTAGGTTTGCACACCAATCTCAGTAGTCTACCATAGCTCATCCGGAAACTCCTACGAACACCCTCATCAGCAAGAGAGATCAACCCAAGTAAAGGAACAATATCAGGCGTAGGCAACTTGTAAGCAACTGTCCTCCTCAAGCTAGTCATGATCAAACACTCAGAAGTCTGGGCACTAGAACTAGGGAAATGCAAATGCACCTGCAGCACAGACACACGTTAGTGAAATGCAGATGGTAATGGATATGCAGGCAATGCAATGCAAGTAACATGCAACAGGGACCAAATCTGCAGCTGAATAGCCTAAACCCAATCAAGAAAGGTCTCCGATAGACCATCCAGAAGTCATCAAACCCTGGTCTCAGATAGACCTAGAATAAAACTCCAACACTGGTCTCTGACAGACCTCAAACCATAACTCCTACTGGTCTCTGATAGACCTCAAATCACATCTCTAATTGGTCTCTGACAGACCTCATAACTCTCCATAAATACCCAGGATCTCTGATCGAGAACAAACCGGTATCTGAAGGTCTGGTTACCTGCATAACCCTGAATCCCCTCACAGGTGGGTGGCCCTATAACTGGCACAAGGTACGGCATCCTATGCGGTCGTCGGCGTCACAGACTTTCAGGGTTGATGATATGATTCCCAGAAGGAGTGGCATCATCAAATCCTGAAGAGGCCTCACTCAGCCAACTTCCAAATGATCGGTTCCCGGAGTCGACAATTCAGCTGACCAACAACCCCTTCGACCCAAAGGGTAGAAAAAGAAGCCAACCAGAAGAACCTCGTCCGAGTGTAGATTTCATGAGACACTAATGCAAGCAAAGCCGGCACGCGCCCACTACTTTCTACGCTAATTCTAGGTGCACTCAAGCCCAGGTCCGGCTTATCTCTCAATATCAGAACACCCGTCACACCCCAAATACAGCAATAATAAACAATATATAAAGCTGAAAATAAAAGGTCAGAAATATAAATCCATACAAAATCCTCGACGGGAAAACAAGCGCTAGGATTGACTCGCTCAAAGGGACGTTGGATCCCAAATGCATAAGAACTATCGCAGTCCTTAGCAGCCAGGGGACGTTGGATCCCCAGCAGAGTCGCCAGCTGTCGCTACTGCGAAAATCGGCGCCGGCTGAACAGAAGAGTCGCCACCGTGCGTTATTTATCCCACGGGAGGGAAAGGAAACGCTCAGAGTAAACCTCGCACAACACGGGAAAGGTATGGTCATCGCAACCAAAACCTGGATTCGGGAGTCGGTTACGCAAGGGGAAGGTATTAGCACCCCTCACGTCCATCGTACTCGATGGGATCCACGCTTGTTTTCGGGTATGGATTGTTATTCTATCTACTCTATAGGTCAAGGGTGAAAAAAAGAAAATAAAATGAAAAACAAAAATGACTCGGCAAAGTATCGCACTTTATGCCTACGTATTCTCGACTGGAACGAGAAATCAGAGTCAACGTAGTTCGCCTACCTACGGGAAAGGAAGGGAAGGTTGCTCGCTAGGATATCGCATCCTATGCCTACGTACTTTCACACGGCATGAAAGATCAGAGCAAACGTAGTTCGGGCCACGTACGACACCAGTCTGTCTTGGTTGATTTTACTCCTTCTGAAAAAGGGTTTCTTGATTAGCAGTCCCGGCGGACAAAAATGACGTCTTGATGAGTTCACATTATTTTACGGAAGAAGTGTCTTTTATTGTGTTTGAAATCTTTATGTGTTTTTCTGTTTGTTTTGAGAGAGAAGAGACAGAACTCTAACCTACGGTTGCGAAGGGAAACAAACTAACCTAATGTTATCATGCATGGGTTAAGACCTAGTGTCTATCATGCTCCTCTCTTGCACAGAGAGAAACAGAGATCCTACGGGATAGGCAGAAACAGAAACAATAACAGATATAATAAAGCGGTAAAATGCATGGATGCAACAGTACAAGCGAGGCAAGGGAGTCCCACTCAACCTCGAACCTAGAAAACAATAGGTGAAAGTGAACTGGATTCACTTTCAACCCAGCAGGGTAAACAGCAAACAATACAGTCCAGAAAAACCAATCAATACATCAGCAATAAAATACAACAGCAAAAGAAACAGCATCAGCAGCTCTGAATCAACATCTAGCTTCAAGCAATCTCCAATCAGCTACAGGCTTCAACAAGCATCAATCTCCATCTTCATGGCCTTCAGGCAAGGGCTCTGAACATCTGTCTTCCATCTGCAATGGCTTTTCTTCAAGCTCAAACCTCCAGGATGAGGGATTAGTCACAAGAGTGAAGTGAATGAATGTTAGACAGTTAATTACCTACCAAAGGTGGTTCATCAACTGTTAACATTAAACAGAAAGTTTCCTCTCAAAAGTTCTATCTTTCAAATATATTCACTGATCCTTCCACAGGAAGGAGGTGGATATTTGAAAGAGACTTTGAATCATAGAGAAAGGATGGATGCAGACAAGGCATTCCATGTTTGAGAAACAAGCTTTCTAATCTAGAGCTCTGCCTAGCTCCTAAACCCTAGTCTCCTCAGCAGCTGCTAGCAAGAATCTCCTCTCCAACTCTGGCAGTTGATCTTCAATCTCTGGATCTCCAATGGCCTCCATCTCCTCAAGTCTTCAGCTCTCCCAAGGCCCCAGACAATCCCAATACCCAAGCAAGCAAGCAATAATCCCCAGAGGGCACACCACACCAGTCAATCAGATATACAGACAGTATTAATAGCAGTAGGGGAATCCTGACTTTTTCTAAGGGGATCTAATAACTACCCATAGCCCCTATAGTCCCATAACTAATCTATTCAAACCCTAAGTCCTAAGGGAAATGAAATCAAACTCCTAAGTCATCACCTAAAACCCTAGTTTTGTACATGTTGTTCAAGCCTACATTAAGCACCTAAAATTAATTCCTAAAAATGGGAACTAAAATGAATCTACAAGTTCAATATCTAATCTAAACAATATAAAAAGAATGAACAAAAAATATGAAAGCATTTAATAGAACAAAAATCACTAAAATCATGCATGAAATGAATCTATTTAAAATGACATTTATTTAGAAAATATGGAAAAAATATGAAATGAAAATAAAAATGCAATTTTATTTAATGAAAATTTTCTAGACATTTTAATGAAAATGATGTAAAAAGAATGGATTAAAATGAATTTTTTATGAATTTATTATGAATTTTTTTAGTTGGTAAAAAATTAAAGTGGAATTAAAAAAAATGAGTTGAATTAAAATGAGGGAGGGGGTATGAATAGCAGGCGCCCTAGTTGAAAATTGGATGGGCCAGGCAGACAGGGGGTGCGCGTAGCATTTTATCTCAGGCCCAGAACCATTCAGAAATATTGAAAAATAAAAAAAACACGCAGGGGTGCAAATAGAAGCAGATTCACGTTCAAAGTGACTTTGGGCTTGGCATTGGGGGTGGAAATAGCACATCACAACTCAAGCCCGCCCGTTTCAATTAATGAAACGGTGCGTTTAGGGCACCACAGCATTTCCCTCCAAATCAGAATCAAATAAGAGCCATAGGATCACTCTCCAGGTCAAAGGTCCAACACCAAACAGACGGTCCAGA
This sequence comes from Lathyrus sativus, assembly GCA_963859935.3. Lineage (NCBI taxonomy): Eukaryota > Viridiplantae > Streptophyta > Magnoliopsida > Fabales > Fabaceae > Lathyrus > Lathyrus sativus. The sequence continues at coordinate 440,571,016 of OZ012740.1, read as the reverse complement.
TTGTGTCTTCTCCAATGGATCTGAAACTTAGGGTTTGGACTCCATGAATGCCATGCACGAGCCAATTCCAACTCCTCTGTTCTCACTCTACAATCCATGAAACGCCACGCTATAAACACGAAAACTACTCAGAATTCTTCCCTCTACAATCCTATGGTCTTAGATTACTCTGAAATTCAACAAATCATTCAACCCGAGCACAACAAGTTCTGGTTACCATGGAAGTTCTCTGCAACTCATCAACACAATCCTCCATCAAACCTAGACTAAACTCTTCCATGACTAATGGTGATTAACCTGCGCTAACAACCTAACATTATAATGGCTTAACCTAAGAGTTCTTGATCCAAACAGTTTTTACAACCTGCTAATCATCATCACCAAATCACTCCAAATTCATCCTAATTGCTCTACTAACCTCCTACATTATAACTATACTAACAAAATCATGCTAACCTAATTGAATCAAGCTGTGGCAGAGTAAATGTACCTGGTGTAAAATCTTGAAAACAGCTATGGAGACTCGTGGATCTGAGGCTTCTAGGGCTTGGATCTTGATCAATTCTTGATGTACTTGATTCTGTATGCAATACCTTGATGATTCTTGACTTGAATTGTGCTGTCCAATGGAAACTTCAATTTTGATGTTGATGATGGAAGTGCTCGAAAATGGAGTAATCACACCTTGTTCTTGATTGAATTATGATCTATGATGATGAAACAGTATAATGAAGTTGATTTTGATGATGATTTGGTGAAGAATTTGAGGAATTGGAATGAAACTTCAATGAAAAAGAATGAGAGAATTTGGAGATTCTTGGTGAAAAAATGAGTCCAACCCTTGATCAATCTTCATTTCATGAATATATAGACCCCAATGGTAACTTCTAGATCCCTCTTACACATTCCCTTGCCTTCCAACTTTGATCCATTTTTGAAGTGTTTCTTAAAATGCAAGCAACCAAGGATAACTTTGAAATCTTCCACTAAACTCAAAAAAGTGTTTGAACCATTGTTCTTAGAATGCCTTTTCCATTCAAAATCATATATTGGAAGTCTCCATTTGGACTTATAAATCTCCCAAACCATTTTTCATTTTGACTTTATTCACATTATAAGCCATTTTAGTTCAATTTTGGACCAATCATGCAACTTCATGCTATGAGCTTTTCCAACAATTTGTGACCTTCTTTCTAGACTTAAAATCCCATTTGGAGCAAGTTTGATGTTGTAAGTTTTTCCATTTGAGGCCTCCTTGTATGAGTTTTGGACATGGGTTAAAATGACCTGTAATTCACAAATGCCTAAAATACCCTTTGCTTGCCAAGACCATAAGTTGAGTTCCACACATCATATGAAGGCATACTATACCATTATAGAAAGCTAAGACAATGAGGAACAATTCTTATGTTGACCAAGAATTCATTTGAAATCTCCTTGAGGGGTAAAAATTGCTTGGAAGTCAAGTCACTTTCACAGACAAAAGTTCAGACACCTCAGATGACCTGTAACTTGCAAGGACCATAACTTGAGTTCTATAAATCTCCTTGATGTCTTCCACCACTCAAATTAAAGGTCTTGAGATCCTCTACAAGTTTCATGTTGGCCAAGAAGCCATTTGAAGCTAGCATTTTGACTTATCTTGCTTGGAAATTTGACCTAAACTAGGGGATTTTACACAGAAACCCTAATTTAGAAACTCCTCTTCTCCTTGATTTCTCTTGAATTCTCCTTGGCATATCTCCATATCTTTCTTCATATGTCCAATGATGAACCCCACATCTCTCCAATAGACTTGAATGCCCCTTAAATCAGTCAATTGACCTAGGGTTGACCTAGGGTTGACCCAGATGAAACCCTAGTTGACTGTCTTCAGCTATAGCTCTTGTGCTCTCATCAATGACTTGTCTCCTTCTCCAAATGACTTTCTAAGTCTCTCATAATGTCTAGATACTCTCCATGCCTTCAACTCACAGCTCACAACCCTCTTGTGGACCCTCAGATGCCCTCAGCTAGGAGATGGACTCAAGGCTTGATCTGCTGAACTCTTTGCTTTCAAATTCTTTCCTGATGACTTGAATGAGATTGAATTGGGATAATAACCTCTTGATAGGCCTCTATAGATGAGAATAATGATTGGTCCCCTGTTGAATGACTTGCTATGCTTATGCTATGCAGATGATTAGTCTATGTACATGACTCTATATGCAAATGCTAATGATAATAAAACATAAACCCAATGAATAAGGTTGGGCAAATTTTAGGGTGCAACACCATCCTTCACCCAGACATGCCTACTGATATGGAAGACTTGCAGAGATCATGGATCCAACTGAAAGAGCAAAGGGATACTTTCGAGGCTCATTACAAAGCAAGCCAAGCAAGGATCCTAGAGCTAACAAAGCTACTTCATGAGGAACGAAACCTCAACTCATACCTCAACACAAAGAGGAAACGTCCATGGGAGACTTAAAACCCCATCTTTTGTACTTATTTCGTTTTCATTTTTTGTAAGCCTAAAAGGCAAAACAAGTTATTACTAATAAAAAGTTACTTTCTTGTTTGTTTAAGCAAATTTAAATCCTGCGGTCCTTGAAAACATTGCATATGCATTCCCATATCATTGCATCACAGGTTTATAATTGTGCACAGGTTTCTCATCTTCTCGCTGTTTATTTCAGCAATGGCTCTTGAACAATCAGTTAAGGATCTCCAGGCACAGAATGCACAGTTCCAAGAGCTGATCCTGAACCTATCCAAGGGGCAGGATGAATTGAAGACACTGCTGGCCAAGAAGACTAAGAAGGCTAGAAGGTCTGCTGGGTTGCTCAACATGGGAAGAAGGTTCAAAGGTCCTGTCAAGACCAAGGAACATGTTGAAGACTATGAATCTGAAGAATCTGAGCAGGAGAGAGGCAGTCTCCACAACACTATGGGGGACTCTGATTCTGAGGCTAACTACTACCATGAGCCTAACGAAGACAAATTCAAGATGCTGGTGGATAGAATGGATGCTATGGAATTACAGAAATCATCTGGGCTGGATTTTGAGGATTTGAGCTTGATATCTGGGGTGGTCATACCCATTGGGTTCAAAGTTCCTACATTTGTTGTCTATGATGGGGTCTCTTGTCCCAAATTGCATCTGAGGTCTTATGTCAGAAGAATGCAACCCCACACTGCTGATAAAAAGTTATGGATCCATTTCTTTCAAGAGAGTTTATCTGGAGCTCAGCTAGAGTGGTATTATCAGTTGGAGAGTGTCAACATCAGAGATTGGAATGACCTTGCTGAAGCTTTCTACAAGCAGTATCAATACAATGCTGACTTAGCCCCCACTCGCATGCAGCTTCAAAGCATGTCTATGGGTGCCAAAGAAAGCTTTAAGGAGTATGCTCAGAAGTGGAGAGACTTAGCTGGAAGAGTTCAACCCCCTTTGACTGATAGGGAGTTGGTTGATATGTTCATGTGTACGCTGAATGGTCCGTTTTACAGTCATCTCATTGGAAGCTCATCATCTGGCTTCACTGAGTTGATCATGACAGGAGAGCGAGTAGAGAATGGTATCAAGAGTGGTAAGATCCAAGTGGGCACTTCTTCATCAGGTGCTGCAAAGAAGCCTCCCACTGGGAAGAAAGAATCTAATGCTGTGTATGGTCAGCCTGATCGTAACAGAAGGCATCAGTCTGTTAGTGCAGTTCATATTTCAAATCCAACTCCTGCAACAACAGAGCAGCCTCAAGGCAACCAACAGAGGGCTAGAAGACAGTTCACGAAGATCAACATGTCAATGGCTCAGGCATTGCAACACTTGTTGAAGGCTGAACTTATTACCCTGAGGGAGGCTCCTCAGAATCCCAATGTTACCTCTCCCAAGTACAATCCCAATGCACGATGTGCATATCATTCAAACTGTCCAGGACATGATACTAATAACTGCTGGGTCTTGAAGAACAAAATTCAGGATATGATTGATGCTGGAGAAATTGAGTTTGATCCACCAGGTACTCCAAATGTGATTACAGCTCCAATGCCAAATCACGAGAAGACTGTCAACGCCATTGATGAAGATATTGATGAAGATCTGCATGTCTATTCAGTTATGGAGTTGAGCACACCATTGTCTGTTATCAAAAAGAGGTTAGTACAAGCTGGGATCCTTCCAGGTTGTCATGAAGATTGTCTATATTGTACCTATAAGCCGGATAGTTGCTTCATTTTGAGAGATGGGATTCAACGTCTCATGGATAAATATACTATAGTGTTTGAAAGAAGACCAGCATCTGTAGAAAGTATGGTGGATCATCTGACTCAGGGTAAGAAGATTGAAGAGGTTGACATGGTTGACAAAGTACCACTAAGAATCACTTCAAAGGGTCCCATTAAAATCACTCATCAGGGCCCGATCAAGATTACTGCTGAAGGTCCTGTGAAAGTTGTTGCTGAAGCCAGAGTAGCTCCTCTGATCATTACCACTCCTGGTCCTATTCCTTATACATCTGACAAAGCTGTGCCTTGGCACTATGGGTCTGATGTTTACATCCATGGTGTCAAGCAGGAGCCTTTACCTGATATGCCTGTTGACATTGATAATATTGCTGGATCTAGCAAGATCACTCGTAGTGGAAGAGTCTTATCTCCTCCAGTTGCTTCTAAGAGTGCAGTTACTCCTGCTGTTACTTCCACCACTGATGCTCGGGGCAAGGGTCCTGTTATTGAGCCTGTATCTACTGATGTGCCAGCTGCTGATGACCTCTCTAAGCAGATGGAAGAAGTATTGAAAATCATTCGCAAGAGTGATTATGATATTGTTGATCAGCTGGGGCATACTCCCTCAAAGATTTCTATGCTCTCCCTGTTATTATGTTCTGAGGCTCATGCCAAGTCATTGATCAAGTTTCTAAAGATGGCTCATGTACCCAGTGCAATTTCTGTGGACCAGTTTGAGAATTGTGTTGCTCACCTGACCTATGACAACGGGTTAGGATTTTCTGATGCTGACTTGACCCCTGCCAAGAGGGATCATAACAGGGCCTTGCATATTTCAATTGAATGCAGGGGCACTACCCTGTCTCATGTGCTGATAGACAATGGTTCCTCTCTGAATGTGTTGCCTAAGGAAGTCCTGAACAAGCTGAGTCCTGAAGATACGGTATTGAAGCCCAGTAATATTGTGGTAAAGGCTTTTGATGGTTCTAGAAGAGTAGTGCATGGGGAAATTGATCTTCCAATCAAGGTTGGCTCTCAGGTGTTTACTGCTACATTCTATGTGATGGATATTCGTCCTTCGTACTCATGTCTGCTTGGTCGTCCCTGGATCCATGGGGCAGGTGCGGTGACCTCCACATTACATCAAAAGTTGAGATATCCGGTGAATGGAAAAGTTGTTACTGTCTTTGGAGAGGAAGAATACTTTGTCAGCCATGTAAACACTTTCAAGTATCTGGAAGTAGAAGGTGAATACATTGAAACTCCATGTCAGTCATTTGAAGTGGTTCCCTGGGCTGTTAAGGATTGTGTGACTCCCCCTGCTGTGAAGAAGGTTCCTGTGGTCATCAGAAACCCTCCAACAATGGCAATGGCCTCCCTCAATGATGCAAAAGCTATGGTGGAAGAAGGTGGTTGTACTATTTGGGGTCAGCTTCCCGATATTCCATACAAGTCTGACAAGTTTGGTTTGGGTTTCACTGCAGAGTCCCAGAAGGCTGTTCGTCGTGCTCGTGCTGTTCGTATCACCAATCAAGGGGTTATCAATGCTGTGGGAGATCAAGATGAAGACCACAACTTGGAGGCATGGATTTTTGCTACTGTGGGTGCTGGACTCAATAATTGGAAAGCTGAAGATGTTATCCCTATCTCCTTTAGTCAGGAGTAAATACTATTACTGTGTTATGTTTTTAAATTTGTAATTTCTGGAACAATTAAAACTTTCAAGCCATGTGCCTTACCCGGGGCACAATGGTGTGCTTGTTACGGGTTGTCATTTCATTTGCATCCTTCATTCAATAAAATCAATGGACGTTTCGTTTTCGTAAATATTGTGTTCCTTGTCTTTCTTTTTCTTTTATTTTTGCTTTATCAGCTATGTGTTCTTACACACACCCACGTCACTAAAATGCAGATCCTCATCCACTCTGGATCCAGTTGATAACAGTTCTACTATTGCCAATTACAATTTCGAGAATCCGATCTATCAAACTGAAGACGGAGACGAGGACGATTGTGAAATACCTGTAGAGCTTGCTAGGTTGTTACAACAAGAAGAGAAAGCTATACAGCCACATGAAGAGCCAGTCGAAGTTGTGAATCTGGGAACTGAAGAAAACAGAAAAGAGGTCAAAATAGGGGCTGATTTAGAGGACAGTGTCAAGAGCAGGTTGGTTCAGATGCTACGTGACTATGTGGAGATCTTTGCTTGGTCTTATGAAGATATGCCAGGGTTGGATACGGACATTGTGGTTCACCGTTTGCCAGTGAAAGAAGATTGTCGTCCAAAGAAGCAGAAGGTTCGTCGTATGCGTCCTGAAATGTCAGAAAAGATCAAAGCAGAGGTAATGAAACAGTTCAATGCAGGGTTCTTGGCCGTAACTTCTTATCCTCAGTGGGTTGCAAATGTGGTACCAGTTCCTAAGAAAGATGGTAAGGTACGTATGTGTGTAGACTACAGAGATCTGAACAAGGCTAGCCCTAAAGATGACTTTCCACTTCCTCATATTGATATTCTGGTAGACAACACTGCTCAGCATAAGGTATTCTCTTTTATGGATGGTTTCTCTGGTTACAATCAAATCAAGATGGCACCTGAAGATATGGAGAAGACTACATTTGTGACACAGTGGGGCACCTTTTGCTATAAGGTAATGCCATTTGGTTTGAAGAATGCAGGGGCAACATATCAGCGTGCTATGGTGGCTTTGTTTCATGATATGATTCATCATGAGATAGAGGTATATGTGGATGATATGATAGCCAGGTCTCAGAATGAAGAACAACATCTTGATCATCTGCACAAGTTGTTTGAGAGGTTGAAGAAATACAGGTTGAGATTAAATCCAAACAAGTGTACTTTTGGAGTTAGATCTGGAAAGCTCTTGGGTTTCATTGTCAGTGGAAAAGGTATTGAAGTGGATCCTGCAAAAGTGAAAGCTATACGAGAGATGCCAACTCCCCGTACTGAGAAGGAGGTTAGAGGTTTCTTGGGACGATTGAACTACATTGCAAGATTTATTTCCCAATTAACTACCATCTGTGAGCCAATCTTCAAGTTGTTGAGGAAAGATCAGGTGATGGAATGGAATGATGAGTGCCAGACTGCCTTTGATGAAATCAAGAGATATTTGCTAGAACCTCCAATTTTAATGCCACCAGTTGATGGAAGACCCTTGATTATGTATTTAACAGTATTAGACAACTCAATGGGGTGTGTATTGGGGCAACATGACGAGTCTGGTCGAAAAGAGCAGGCAATATACTACCTTAGCAAAAAGTTTACCGACTGTGAAACAAGATACTCACTGCTCGAGAAAACTTGCTGCGCTTTGGCATGGGCTGCTCGCCGACTAAGACAGTATATGTTGACCCATACTACCTTGTTGATTTCGAAGATGGATCCAATCAAGTACATATTTGAGAAACCTGCTCTCTCCGGAAGAATTGCAAGATGGCAAATGATCTTGACGGAATATGATATACAGTATACCACTCAGAAGGCCATTAAGGGGAGTGTTGTTGCTGATCATTTGGCTCATCAAGCAGTAGATGATTACCAGTCAATGAATTTTGAGTTCCCTGATGAAGACATTATGTCTGTTACCAAAGAACCTGGACAATATGACGGACCTGAACAAGGATCCCGATGGACTATGGTTTTTGATGGTGCCTCCAATGCACATGGTAATGGTGTTGGTGTTGTGATTAGTTCCCCTGAAGGTTGTCATACCCCGATTACTGCCAGACTTTGTTTCTATTGTACCAATAACATGGCTGAGTATGAGGCATGTATCATGGGTATGCAAGTTGCTATTGATATGAAGATTCAGTTCCTTGAGAATTATGAAGGATGCAGGCTTAGATGAAGATGAGTGGATTCAGACTCGACTTGACCAGATAAATTTGATTGATGAGAAAAGGTTAGCAGCAGTTTGTCATGGCCAGATGTACCAGAAACGGATGATCAAAGCTTTTAACAAGAAGGTTAAGCCAAAGGTATATCAGGCTGGTGACTTGGTAATCAAGCGTATCATATTACCACAGGGTGATCCTAGGGGCAAGTGGACTCCAACATATGAGGGACCATTTGTAGTCAAGACAGTGTTCTCAGGAGGTGCCATGATACTGACTACAATGGATGGTGAAGACTTCCCACAACCTGTAAACGCAGACATAGTTAAAAAATACTACGCATAAAAAGAGACCCGCTAGGTTGACAGGCCTAGGCAAAAATAAGGGCATCCCGGCAAACCAAAAGGGTTTGGGCAAAAATTAGGGATATATATATAAAAAGATGTACACCCGGCAAGTCGAAAACCTGAAAAGGCGGCTTGGGCAAAAAAGGGTATCCCGGTGGATTGAAAACCTGAAAGGGCAATCCAGGCAAAAGTTAGGGATTAAAGCGTATGACTATGTCTCGTTTGGATCACTCATGAAACTGCAACCAGTTGTACTACTTACTCAAGCTCAAACAGATAAAGCTCAATCCAATCGTTTCCGTCTCAACAACAAGAAGATGAGATACTTGAGTGGCAATAGTAGAATTGAAACTCAATAGGATTATTTCCCACATAGCTGATTCTTTTTGTAAAACTTCATGACAAAATTCTCTTACTAGGGTTTATGTCTCCTTGTACAAACTTACCCGTGTATGGGTCACTTTTGATATAAATAAATTCCATCTTTTGAATCCAGATTCACTTTTACCCTATTTACATAAGCGAAACGTCCATTGGTTGTGTTTGAATGTATGTATGCCTTTGAATATGATTGATGTTTACCAGAAACGCATGTATGCTTTTAATATGATTGATGTTTACCAGAAATGCATGAAAATGCAGTAATAGTATTTACTAAGGACGAACGAGGGAAGGATTTCAACGAAGCTTCGCCGGTTCATCTTTACAAGACAGTTACAAACCATCAGTAGGACTAATCCATTTTCACAAAGTCTAATCTCCCCTGGAATTTATATCCATCTCTTTTATCCTCATACGGATATACGGGAAATTACTTTCCAATAAGGGCACGATGAACGAAGACGGGATGTTATACTTATCCTACTATCAAACGAAAATGAAGGTTATCTATACCCTACTATCCCCAACAACGGGAGGTTATCTATACCTTGTTATCCCCAACAACGGGAGGTTATCTATACCTTGTTATCCCCAGCAGACGGAGGGTTATATATTCTTCAACAACGAATCGGGATTTATTTTCCTTGGCCAGCAGTTGTTATACAAGGATATCCAGACACTTCCAGCAGTGTCATAGCATACATACATCATTTACATCATACCATAACATATATGTCTATAGTACATTACCTAAGTGCATCATGTCATACATGCATACATAAAGCATAAACTAATGTTGTTATACAGAATGCTACCTTGTTTTCAGGTTAATTATCCAACAAACAATCTTATGATCTTTGGGACTGCTTTATTGTAACCTCAGGGTTACTTTATCCTCCTGATGAGCTTCTTATTACTTTGGGACTGCTTTATTGTAACCTCAGGGTTATTTTATCCTCCTGATAGCCTCTCATGACTTCAAGACTGCTTTAGAGCTACTGATTGCTCTATCCTCCTGAAATCATCCTATTACTTCAAGACTGCTTTAGAGCTATTCATTGCTCTATCCTCATGAGGTCATATTACTACTTCAAGACTGCTTTAGAGCTATTCATTACTCTATCCTCCTGAAGCCATCTAACTATTTCAAGACTGCTTTAGAGTTATCCATTGCTCTATCCTCCTGAAATTACATTATTATTTCAAGACTGCTTTAGAGCTATTGATTGCTCTATCCTCCTGAAGACATATCACGTTATTATTTCAAGACTGCTTTAGAGCTATTCATTGCTCTATCCTCCTGAAATCATTACTTCAAGACTGCTTTAGAGCTGTTGATTGCTCTATCCTCCTGAAGCCATTCTATTACTTCAAGACTGCTTTAGAGCTGTTGATTGCTCTATCCTCCTGAAATCATTACTTCAAGACTGCTTTAGAGCTATTGATTGCTCTATCCTCCTGAAGACATATCACGTTATTATTTCAAGACTGCTTTAGAGCTATTCATTGCTCTATCCTCCTGAAATCATTACTTCAAGACTGCTTTAAAGCTGTTGATTGCTCTATCCTCCTGAAGCCATTCTATTACTTCAAGACTGCTTTAGAGCTATTGATTGCTCTATCTTCCTGAAGCCATTATTACTTCAAGACTGCTTTAGAGCTATTGATTGCTCTATCCTCCTGAGGTCAGATCTATCACTTCAAGACTGCTTTAGGGTTATCATTATTGATTGCTCTATCCTCATGAAGACATGCTGTTACATCAGTATTACTCCAGACTCCTGACAGTTCTCATCATACTACTGAAGAACTTTCCCCTAGTGGCATCTTTAAGCCCACTCAATCATATTCAACTAGCCATCTGTACCACTCTAGTGCACTGGTGAGTGCAAATTTTTGGGCTTTTGTGTTCAATCCCCTTCAACCTTCCAGGTTACGACTGGCAAATATACCAATCTAACCCCTCAGGTTTCAGAAAATTGAACAGGGGCAGCTGTTGCACCCCAAAATTTGCCCTCACAATACAAGACTTTGTGTTCTAAGAAGGTTCACAAGGTTCACAAGTTCTCCAACAACTGGCATAACCTTTCATGAAGTTCATAAAGTCCACAAGCTACTTTATGAAGGTTCACAAGGTTCACAAGGCCCACAGTGCTTTCAATACCTTTCATGAGGTTCATGAAGTCTATAGGTTGCTTCTTGAAGGTTCACAAGGTTCATAAAATTTCTCAACATCTACAAGACCTTTCATGAGGTTCATGAAGTCCATAGGTTGCTTCTTGAAGGTTCACAAGGTTCACAAGATTCACAATGTTTACAAAGCTTTCCTAAGGGTCATGAGGTCTACAAAGCCACTTCATGATGTTCACAAGGTTCACAAGCTTCACAATACCTCCCATGAGTATCACAAGATATCTTATGAAGATTCACAAGGTTCACAAAGTTCACAATTGGTCAGAAGAGTTGACAATTCCCTCAGACAATGCACCTCCTAAGCAGTGCATCCAAAACTAGGGTTTTGACTTTAATCAGGCTAAATGGACTTCCAAGACTTCAAGTGAGCTTCATAACATCTTATATGTGTATAAGAACCCCCATGTCAAGTTTCAAGACTTTTCTCAAAAGTTTGCTCAGTCAGATGATCAGATAAGTCAAAAGCAGTCAATGCAGTTAAAAAGTCAAACTGAGGTCAACTGTGGTCAAACCAAAGTCAAACTTCATGATTTTTTGCCAACATCAAGTATATGAAGTAAAATTCATCATTTGATCAAGGGTTGATCATGATTCATCAAGGAGATTCCAGATCATCAATAATCAGGAGTTTCTAAATTAGGGTTTCCTTAGTAAAAGTCAACTGAACTTTGACCAGGCATAACTTTCACATACTTCATCACCAAGTCTCCATCCAAAGCTCATTTTGAAGGAAATTGAATTCTCTACAACTTTGATGTTGAAGGTTAAGCCCAAAAATGATTTATTTGAAAGATATGATCTAAGACATTATAGGTCATTTCAAAAGTCAACAAAAAGTCAACAACTTCAAAAGGGCATAACTTGAGATTGGTAAATGATATGGACCTGAAACCAATGGGGTTGTTTAGAGGACTCTTCAAGCTTTCCAAAAAGTCCAAGAACACCATCATACCTTTAAAATTGAGAGAAATGTGCCCTTGCAAAGTTGGGCAATTTTGTGATGGTTTATGTTGAAAATGGAGGCTTAGAAGTATTTCTTTCCAAATGGGCTGCCTAATTTATGACCCAATCCATCTCATAACATGGTGCACGACCCAATTGACCAAAATTCATCATTTTTATTATTTTTTATTTATTTATTATTGATTTAATTCATAAAAATCATTTTAAATAAATAAAAAAATATAAAAATCTATTTTTGGGTGAAGATTTTGTTTCTAGAAATTCATAATCATTGATTGAATTAGAATGAGAAGGAAATCATGTGATCTCTCCCAAATTATTATTTTTTATTTATTTATTATTGATTTAATTCATAAAAATCATTTTAAATAAATAAAAAATATAAAAATCTATTTTTGGGTGAAGATTTTGTTTCTAGAAATTCATAATCATTGATTGAATTAGAATGAGAAGGAAATCATGTGATCTCTCCCAAATTATTATTTTTTATTTATTTATTATTGATTTAATTCATAAAAATCATTTTAAATAAATAAAAAAAATATAAAAATCTATTTTTGGGTGAAGATTTTGTTTCTAGAAATTCATAATCATTGATTGAATTAGAATGAGAAGGAAATCATGTGATCTCTCCCAAATTATTATTTTTTATTTATTTATTATTGATTTAATTCATAAAAATCATTTTAAATAAATAAAAAATATAAAAATCTATTTTTGGGTGAAGATTTTGTTTCTAGAAATTCATAATCATTGATTGAATTAGAATGAGAAGGAAATCATGTGATCTCTCCCAAATTATTATTTTTTATTTATTTATTATTGATTTAATTCATAAAAATCATTTTAAATAAATAAAAAAAATATAAAAATCTATTTTTGGGTGAAGATTTTGTTTCTAGAAATTCATAATCATTGATTGAATTAGAATGAGAAGGAAATCATGTGATCTCTCCCAAATTATTATTTTTTATTTATTTATTATTGATTTAATTCATAAAAATCATTTTAAATAAATAAAAAATATAAAAATCTATTTTTGGGTGAGGATTTTGTTTCTAGAAATTCATAATCATTGATTGAATTAGAATGAGAAGGAAATCATGTGATCTCTCCCAAATTATTATTTTTTATTTATTTATTATTGATTTAATTCATAAAAATCATTTTAAATAAATAAAAAATATAAAAATCTATTTTTGGGTGAAGATTTTGTTTCTAGAAATTCATAATCATTGATTGAATTAGAATGAGAAGGAAATCATGTGATCTCTCCCAAAATAGCAAGCACTCATGATCAAATATTTGAAATTTATACAATGATCTTTTGAATATTTTTTGGATCAAATATCCACACAACACATCAATGATTCTGACCTAAATCCATCACACATATATATTAAGCACAAACATAACCCTAGAGACGAATTTGCAGCAGCCTAAAGGTAAGATCAAAAGCACAAAAATCTTTCAAAAAGTCATATTCGGGTTCTCAAATTCAGAGCATTGCAAGGTATTTGGAAGACATATCAAGCTTCCTTGGACTCTTCTGATCATAAATCATCATCCATATGCATCATATACACACCCAATTGCTCAACCCGAGTTCATCTTGACCTTGAATATTTTGTTTTCGAATCCATTGATTTATCATGTTTAAACTGTTTTTGATTGTTGTAGGATGTTTAGAATGAACTCTAGAACGATTCTGGGTGGTTCAATTGGATTTTCATTGCAGGAACAAGAATTCACCATGATTAGGGTTTTCGGCCCTCTTTAGGGTTTCATGATTTTCAAATGATAAATGGATTTGAAAAACATAGGACGATTGAAAAACTCAGTAGCAATACAATGGTGCAATCAATTTTGTGAAATTTTGCCGTTTGGATGAAGTTTGTGTTTCGCAGGGTGGAAGAACTCGTAACAATATTCGTAGGAGAAAACGTTGCAAAATCCGCAGCCTGATGGTTGTTGTGCTTCCTGGAAATCAAGCTGGCCTGGGTTCAAACCCCAGCCAGGTAAGTTTCCGCTTTTTTTTCTTTCCTTTTATTTGATTTAAATATTATAATATTAAAAATTAAATATATTATGTATATTTCTCAATAATAAATAAATAATAATAAAATATGTCTGTTTTCTTTAATTTTAAAAAATATGTTTTTTTTTTCACAAATTTTGTTTCTATATTTTATGTCTAAATTGTAATATAAATTAGAAAATTTTTGTATATAACTAAATCCTATTTTTTTTATATAAACCCTAATTCTTACAAACCCTAAAAATTATTTTCTAAAAAAAATAAAACCTAATTTTAATTTTCTATATAATTCTATGTATATATTTATTATAATTCTTGTAAATTTTTGTAAATAAAATTAAACCTTATAAATACTTAATGTAAAATTTTGTGAATGTGATTATTGATTATTTAAAATTTATTTTCATCATAATGTGTAAATATTTTTCTTAATAATTGTTAATATATAATTAGAGATAATTAAATTTTGTAAATGATTAAGAAATTTATAATTATGTTATATTTAGAACTTTATATTATAGTAATTATTTAATCATTTATGTTTCTAAATAAAATCAAATTTTATGTTTAATCACGTTATTAATTAATAATTATTGCTAATTATATTTTGTTGCTTATTATTATTTTGAAATTTCTATCTTATTATTTTTTCTAACTTTGTCTATTTTTCTAATTATTATTGTTTCAACTAATTATTTTCACTAACTTTATATTTCTACTAACCTTATTTAATTTTTCTTATTATTTACTAACCCCAATATTTTATTTACTTATTTGTTATTTTTTTATTATATTTATTTTGATTATATTTTACTATTTATTTTATTTATTATAATTTTGTAATTGCCTCTTGGATGTAAATTGTAATTATTTAATTATTATTATCATTATGGTTAGTAATTAGGGAGTGCTAATATGTATGATATTTAAAAAAATAAATTAGATCATTTTAATATAAGATAATTAAATTAAACATTTCACACACGTAAGTCGATTTTAATCGCCGTCTCACTTCCTAAGGATATCCCTCAAGTTGCCTATGAATATTGGTTAAGTGGGGTGTATAAAGCAAGTCCCTCAAAAAGAAAATCATCAAAGTCCCTTATGGTTGCCTTTACGAATCGAGTCCCTTTCGAAAAATGATGATGGTCCCTCCAGTTTGCTTATTACACCCCACAATGGCCTTCAAAAATCCAATTGTCCCTCACATGTCCCTTAACATCCAAAGTAAGGACTACCTACTCCATTATAGTAGGGATAGTCTTACTAAGGAAAGGATAAAGAATAAGAAAGACCTTAAAACATTAGGGTAGGCTACTCCTAGATACTTGCTCACTTCAAAACTTTTTCACACTTAAACAAATTTCCAACAAAATTTTCAAACAAGTTTTTTTCACATCCATACACGGATTATTATTAAACTATTCTGAAATTTTTTGCTATTCACACACTACACTTTCAAAACAATTCAAAAGTGAGCTTAAGTACCTAAGAGCCCATGGATAACCATGGATGAAAAGGGTGCTAACACCTTCCCTTTTCATAACCTACCCCCCGGACCCAAAATATTCTCTAAGGTCTTTCCTGTTCTTTTATAACCTTTCCTTATGGATAAAATAAAAGTCGGTGGCGACTCTTGCTATCCGCAACATTGTTTAAAGTCAGTTCTCCCACCGTGTTACAGATACTATTGTAATCAGTTTGATTTAATAGTGGATTAAGTCCTTGTTGAGAAAGGCAAATCACTCTGGAAGGGTGGACTGGAGTAGTTGTTAAACGAACCAGGATAAAAATAATTGTGTGATTATTTTTAAGTCTTAATTTCCATACTTATTCAATCCCCCCCTTTCTAAGTATTATCTCACCTTTAGTTTGTTGATCAATGTCTATCCATGCTTGTACCATGTTCTCATGTTTACTACTTTGGTTGAATGATTGTTCATATTTGTGTACCATGTTGCCTAATTACAAGGGAGGGACTTATTGTTGACTTTATGTCATTTTACATATGCATCTTTACACCTTCTTGTACATATCTCTCATGTTGATTAAACTTGTTATCCCCTTGGAAGTTTCCCTTAGGATCACTTTCAACTTAGACACTTCAATTAGGGTTTCCCCCTCTCTCAAACTCAAAACCACTTTCAATAAAAAACTTTGAGTTTAGGTCATTGATATTTTCAAACTCTTTTCTTAACAAATGCTTCAAGACATCTTAAGCATATTCAAACTCTTTCACAAAGACTAAAAGACACAAACTTCAATTCAAACCTTTTTCCATTTTGGCTTTTAAATTCAAAAACCTTTTCAAATATATTAAACATTAGTCATCCGTAGTTGAGATATAAATATCCTACCCAATGACATTATTAAGAAAGATGTTGATTATTTTCCACTTGAGAGAGGTATGTGGCGTACTTGTCTATTCTATATCTAAGTTGGAGACCTTATCTCAATGTGAATCGAAGATACCTCTTCTATGTGTTTGTGGTGGTTTAGATGAGTATTCTCTGTAAGATGAAAACTTATCTCTTCTTCATTAAAATCTACCATAACAAACTCTTTTCAATTTATATCCCGAACTACGAGGTTTTGATCCTTTATTGGTATGTATGCACAAGACTTTGTGTCTTTCCAAACACACAAAAAAAACATTTCTCTTCTCATCTCCCCAATCAATCCCAATTAGCAAAACAACAAACTTATAACACAAATTCAACAAGAGGTTCCTATAGAGTACTATAGGTACTTAGGGTGTTAATACCTTCCCTTAGCATAACTAACCCCCTAACTTTAAATCTCTTTTTTGCTTTGTTTTTGCATTGCATGTTTATGGTTTATTCTTTCTTTACCCCTTTCCTTGGATAAATTAAAGATCCGTGGTGATATCTTAAGATTTGTGTAGTCTAGCTAACTCAACAACTATGGTCTCCAATTCTCATCGCGATAGAAATGACGACTTCACTGGGGATTTTTACCTAAGAGGGTTAAACTTATACTGTTGATTTGTGTTATTTGTATATATTTGTTTGTTATATGTTTTAGCCCTTTGGGTGATTTAATTATGGTGAGATAAGTTTTTATCCAGACTTGAGAAGTATAAATAAGATAGGAATTGTGGTATAGTCAAGGAGCCTTTGAGGGAGTAATCCTGAAAAAGTGGACTTGAGATCCCCCGCTCAGTGGAGGCCCTCTTGAGAATGTTATTTGTTGAACGAGCAATCATGAAAATATTTGCTACTTTCAACCTAGGAGTTTAAGAAGCTGAGGACCTTAGTTAACCCTTTACCCCACTTGGCCTATTAGGATGTAGTGCGGTGGCTATGAAGGTGTAAACTTGAAATAGTTGATACGTGATACTACACTCAGACGAGATTCTCTTGAGAATATTATTTATTCTCGAGTAATTGATATGTTAGTAATATCCAAAAGATGGATAATGACTTTGGGAACTTGTTAGAACCTTGTCTTGCAGGTACATAAAACCCTTAGTACATACCCTCTTGGAATGGTTAGACCCATGGCTCCATGCTCGTGACGTCAAACTTTTGAGCCCCACGTGTTTATAAATATGTATATATATATGTTTGTGCATTCATTCATCCATGAATTTATGCACCATTTTTCTTACTCTTCAAGGATCTTAGAGTTACTTTTGCAAACACCAATAGGTGTTACCATGGATTTTGGAAGAAGAAGAACAAAAAAGTACACTTTCAAAAGTCCTAAGCTCGAGGATTTGAGGAAGCTATGAGGGTTGGTTACAGATCCATTGGATTTCAAAGACAAGTATGTGAGGCTCTTATCTCCGTTGAAGCACAATATGGTGGATGGAGTTCTTGCTACCTTGCAGTTTTATGACCCCTTGTATCATTGCTTCACATTCCCAGATTATCAGCTTATGCCTATGTTGGAAGAATATTCTTTCTTGCTTAGACTGCCTATCTCTAATCAAGACCCATTCTCTAGTTTGGAAAAGACCCCAAAGCCTCAACACGTTGCAGAAGCTACCCACTTGAGGATGTTAAAGATCCAAGCTCACATGACTACTAAGGGAGGACTTCTTGGATTGCCCACTAAGTTTTTGATGGATAGAGCTCAGTATTTTGCTGACATGAAGAGTATGGACACCTTTGAGACTATTCTTGCCTTGCTCATCTATGGTTTATTTCTCTTCCCTAATGTTGACAAATTTGTTGACATTAATGCCATTAAGATCTTCTTGATTGGAAATCTAATTCTAACCTTGCTTGTAAATGTCTACCATTCTGTTCATCTAAGGAACTCTCATGGAGGAGGGATGATTACCTGTTGTGCCTCATTTCTTTACAAGTGGTTTATTTCGGACTTGCCTCGATCAACTGCTTTTTGGGATCTCAAAGATGGTCTTCTTTAGTCATAAAAGATTATGTCTCTCACTCATTCTGAGATTGAGTGGTATAGTCATGCTTATGGTGGAATGGCAATTATTGACAGTTGTGGTGAGTTTTCTAATGTACCTCTTCTTGGTACGAAATGATGCATCAGTTACAATCAGATTTAGCCCATTGTCATCTTGGTTATCCCATGAAGGACAAATCAAATCCAATTTATTTGGAGAGTATTTTCTTCAAGGAAGGTGAGGTCAACATAATGCTTAAGGAGAAGATAGTGCAAGCTTGTCGCCATGCTCATAGGAAAGGAAGAAAAGTGTTAAGGAAACCTGATTATGTCTCTTTGGAGCCTTATCTCCAATGGGTGAAAGATAGGGCCATCAAGCTGAAGATGCTTTATCCCCGTCAAGAACCTCTACCTATAGATGCTAAAGAGCCTACCTTGATCTTCATGAGTGACGTAGAAAAGCTGAAGATCACCCTGACCAAAGTGCAACGAGAAAGAGATGCTTGGAGAAACAAGTACCAAATTGTCAACAATGAGAATGAGGAACACCAAAAGCTTTTTAAGCATAAGGGTGAAGAAGACTTTGCTAAGAATAGGAAGGTGCAAGAGGATTTTCCTCTGTCATTCCATCAACTCCTGTTATTCAAGTTTCAGACACTCCTTTGTCATCAATTGCATGGAAGTTGGTTGTCGACAAGCTCATACTTGAGAAGGATGGGATGAAGGAGCAGATCAAGAAGATTAGGAGGTTGCAATAAGGAGATGGATCTTCCCATAGGATTGCTTAGGGTTTCTAGTTTCCTTTTCTTGTATTTTCCACTTTGATAGGATTGTACTCTATTTTGTAATCCTTCAAAGTTTATTAACGAAATGAGTAATTTTTCAATTATTTAAAAGTGTTCTCCATTCTAATGATGTTTGTAACATAAATGTTGAGTTCCTTGAAAACTAATTTGCATTTGCATTTACATTTGCATGCATCATGTAGCATTGCATTCTTTGCATTCTAGGTGCTTACTATTATTTCTTCCTCCAATAGACAAGTTGAATCACTCGTATGATACTTGATTCGGTCATCAAAGGAGAATGGATCAGTTAGAACAGGAGAATAAAGAACTCAAGGAGGAGGTTTCCACATTGAAAGAGAGTTTGGAGAGACTTACAAGTATAATGGAAGGGTCGGAGGCTGCTCAAAATCAATCGTCTCACAATTCCCAAGAGCAGATTCAAAGGACTGTGATCTCAGAAACCGTCTCTATGCCTATCCCAGTGGTATCGTATTGGCTGGGAATTTCGATGCCATGTTTTAATTTGAGAAACTAAATGAAAATTAAAAGTTTCTTAAATCTGGCCAACTTCGACAGAAGCTGGTATGAAGTTATGTCGAAGTGGTTCTCATAAGGAAACATGCTTGGACAAAAACTTAGAAATATTTTCTAAGTGTAGAAGGTCACTTCGACGAATGGATGTTTTGAAGCATTCCTTATACAGAAGTTTTAATTTCAAAATACGGATAGATAACCATCTTTTATCCTTATCTGTTTCTCAGGGGAGACGTGTGGAGAACTATGGCAAAACAAAGGCATGCAGAGCGAAACGTGTCAAGTTTTGGAGAAATGCTCTTTGGAAATAGTTATTTTGATATATTATAAATATGGGTCTTAGTATTAGGATTTATGTGTCTTCAATTGTTGTACTGTACTCAAATTTTACTCAAAGTATCCAAGTCAAAGTGAGAAAGGGTTACTATTGAGAAATGTACGTTTAAAACACCATAGTTTATTCAATAGAAATTTACTTTCATTTTATCAATTGTTTTTTACTGCACTTTTTACTTTGAAGTCCTTTTCTTCATTGCATTTCCTTTATCAACTTTTACAAAGTTTAATCTTTCCAACAACAATCAAAATAATATTTTTACACTAATGAATGTTGTCGAAGTTTTCATCAATTTTTCTGAAATACATTAATACAATAGCTATGTCCTCAGGATTTACTAGTTGATCTTGTAAGTAAACCAAAATTTTGGAAGACTAGCAGTTGATTACCAATTTTCACGATAAATAAATTGGCACGCCAAGTGGGACAGTGTTATTGTGTTTAAAAAAATATTTTTTTTACTCTTTTTGGAAAAGTTTTTATGTTTTTCATTTTTATCACTCCATACTTCGTTGCATGAGACTTAGGAGTGGTAGAATAGCCACAAATAACGAAGAAAGACAAAGGAGAAATACGTAAGGAGAATGATGAATCCAAATACACCAAACAACCAAAATAATAAAGAATCACCCCTTCTTCTTAGACAGGGGGGGTAGTACGATTCCAGCGTCAGTGTCTAAAGCCATACCTTCTAGGACAAATTCAATGCATGTGCAGTCAATTGCCCATAATGGTCCCATTCTATCCTATGTGGGAACACAGGGTCCACCAGTGACCCCCCCTCTAGTGGGAAATAATTCATTTAGGCCTTATGTTCCTGGGTTCTCAATGCCTCAAATAGGACGCAAACAACCTTATGGCATGCCAACATCAGTGATGGTAAGTTTACATAATACATCATCAATATTCTCAGAACTAGTGGTGAATGTAACTTCGCAATTGCAAGGGTCTGGTTCAGGTGTCAATAATATGAGTAGAACTAGCCAGTCCTTGGGACAAGATTCCCTACCCAGATGCCCAATATCACTAACAATTCTGCAGCAGTAATAAGGCAATAGATGGACGAAAGTAATCATGAAATAGTCTAGATGCTTGCCCAACAAATGGGAGTTATATTCAATCCCTTAATCCAAAATACTACCAAAACCAATCAATAATTGGTAGCAAAAATGACGCGCAGTGCTGACTTCTTTGGTGTTCCACAACCCCTTCAACAGTCTCAGAGGTAATGGATGGTACATAATATTGGGGTGGTCTTAGAAGAAGACCCTACAATTAACCAAGTTCAACCAAATGTACCCAAGGTGAACATTTTAAACTAGGGGGCAGTAGTAGAACCACCTAGGGTCGAACCTCCTAGAATTGAACAGCCAATCCAGAGGGAATCAAGAGTAGTAATGGTAAATATGAACCAAAACACTTATGAAGTAATCAATCAAGTTTGACGCGAAGATATGGCGGTGGATCATAACCTAGCAGTCATGGTCGAAAGGATTACGGCCAGGAATGGGGTAAATGTTGGCCTTCATAGACCAAATTACACATCACCATTATCTGAATATATCTTGCAGTCAGATTTACCCCTAAATGGAAAGTCCCAAAATTCACTAAGTTTTCTAGGGATACTAGTGAGTCCACAGTCAAACATGTGGCAAGATACTTGGTAGAGGCTGACGAAATTTCCAATAATGAAAACCTAAGAGTGAAGTATTTCCCAAGTTCACTCACCAAAAATTCATTTACTTGGTCTACAACACTGCCAGCAAATTCGATCCACAATTAAACTCAATTAGAGAGATTGTTTCATGGACAATTCTATATGGGACAATCGAATATAAGCCTGAAAGAATTGGCTAGCATTAAGAGGAAGTTCTCTGAGCCAATAGGAGATTACCTCAATAGGTTTCGACTGCATAAAACAAGGTGCTTTACTCAAGTGCCTGAACATGGGTTGGTAGAAATGACCGCTGGTGGCCTCGACTACTCAATTAGGAAGAAATTGGATACCTAGTACCTGAGAGATATGGCCCAGTTGGCCGACAGATTTCAAAAAGTAGAACGAATGAAGGCTAAGAAATCTAGGGAAAACAAGAATAGAAAGGAAATGGTAGCCTATGTCAAGTTCGACGAAGATGAATATGGAATTAGTGTAGATCCCTTCTTCGACGAGACTGAAATTTACCTTGTTGAATTAAAACAAGGCCCACCTTACACCTGTAAAGTTTTAACACTGTCAAATGGAAAGAATCCAGTCAATTCAGAGAAGAACGATGGGTTCCCTAAAGGACCTATACCTTCGACGTCACAAAGTGTGATGAAATCTTTGATTTATTAGTTAAAGATGGTAGATGATAATGACTCCTAGCGCTAAAATGCCTCCTTTAGAACAGAGAAAAAATAGAGGTTTTTGTAAGTATCATAATTTTCTTGGCCATAAAACATCTCAATATTTTATTTTCAGGGATCTCATTTAAAATTCCATCAAGGAGGGAAGACTCAAGTTTTCCGATAAGTCAAAGAACTAGATGAAGGTGGATTCTGACCCCCCTCCCTATTTCTGATGCATGCTATTCAAAACCATCTATAGTCAATTTGGTAGAAGTTGCTGATGACTTTGCCAGTGATGTTGTAATGGTTGAGGCTACTAATGGCTTCACTAGAAAAGTTGTTGAGGACTCAAGAAACCACTGAGGGTTTCATCCAGGTTGCTAGAAATTTAACCACGAAGTCACTGAAGACTTTAACGAAGAAGCTATTGAGGGCTTCACTAAGAAAGTCACTGGTGACTTTAAAATTGAAACCATGAAAGGTTTCATGAAGGAAGCTACCGAGGGCTTCGACGATGGAACTACTGAGGGTTCCAACCAAGTAATGGAAATGTATGAGACTACTGATGGTTTCATACAAATCAACAGAGAAACTAAGGCTACTAAAGGCCTTAGCATGAAACTTCAAGAATTGGATATCTCTGCAGGGACCAACCTTAAGGCTAACATGGTCGAGATGACCCAAAAGTCTGTGATGGAAGTGGATGAACGCACTCTTAAACAAGAAGAATATGTCAAAGTGGCATATCCAAAACAAGAAGAGATTGCGGTTAAATTTGTCCACAAATGCCAATAAAAGAATTCTCAAGTGATGCTCTATCCTATATGCAACGCTTATTCGATTGAAAAGCTGTAGAGAACATCCAAGGGGTTCGATGGGAAAGGGATAGAAACAACTGGAGGAACTCAAACAACCATGGTGCTTTCGATAAAAAGGGAACACCAAGGAGATATGACCAAAATGGACCAGGGGTACGTGGGAATAGGCCATCAACATTTAAACCCACTTCTAATACCCCTAAGGATAAGTGGGTGAGGCCAGTCGAGAAAAGAGAACATGGCCAAAAAAATGGCAAAACTTCGAAGTCGAAAGAGGATCTTCGATAGTGTACCGGAGGGAGTTCCAAGCTTCCAAGCAATCAGCATGGCGCTATGAGAATTATAGAGGGAAGAATCCAATGAAAATATTTCAGTGGAGACGTCTACGAAGAAGGCGCAAGGCCGAGAGGGAAGCTACGGAAAAAGAGAAAGTCGAGTCTAGCAACAACGTGCCAGTTAAAAGGGATAACAACAAAGACAGGAAACCTGTCGAGAGAAAGTTGTTCGTAGACCAGCAGGAAGATGTAAAAGAGAAGTATGACCAGATGCCTACGGATGATGATATGATGACAAACGATTTTGATTCAGGATCAGAATCGTCGCTAGACATTATCTGCAATGTCGTATCCATGTTACCTAGGGAGTATGATAGGGTGACGTAGTTGGAAGACCCAGAAGATGAGGTCGAATTAGAGTTGGCCAGTCAAAGTCCAATATGTTATTATATCTTGAATAATGGTTGTGTCCAGGAGAAAAATACGTTCTTCAAAAGACCCGATGAAGCCATGAAAAACCACCTGAAGCCTATATTCATTAAAGGAAAATAGAGAACATTGGTATCAACAAGATACCTAATGTCTCATTATATGTCAAAAAAGATTTGAAAAAGTGACCCTGACACAAAGCCTCACAATATGGTCCTTTTAAATTATGAAGGAATTGTGGGCACAAGCATGGGAGTCATTCAAGTAGATTTGACTGTTGGCACAATTACCAGGCCAACGATGTTCATGGTAATTACATCTAAGGCAAATTACAACTTGCTCCTTGGAAGGGAGTGGATACATGGGGTAGATGTAGTACCATCATCACTTCACCAAAGGATATCCATCTAGCAAAGTGATGGAATTTTAAAAAATATTAAGGTGGACCAAAGCTATTATATGGCTAAGGTTAACCAAGTAAGTTGGTGACACTTTAATAAAAACTTAGCCCACATAGCACCTTGTAACCTAGCAGGTTTCAATTTTACACCTGCAGGTAACAACTCCCGTTTGTTGTATGTACTTGCATCTGACCCACGAATTTCAGTGGGACAAGCATGTGATAGGCGAAGAAGACTTCGTCTTTGGAACATATGGAATCCAACCTACGAGTTAGGGTAGTGAATTCAATAACTATGACTAAATCATAAGAGTTGAGAAAGCTTCCATCTTATATAGCTGAAAATAGATTAAAAGCGGCCTTAAAGGATGACATAAAATACATGGATATCAAAGCCAAAGTTGAAGAAAAACACTTCGAAGGTTCAGGGATGAACTTCGACCCAGAGCCATCCGACAAAGATCAAGTCGAAGTGCAAATCCAAAGGCTAGGTGTCATCTATGATGATGAGCCTTTGGGTTTTGAGAAGGATCCGCTAGTAAATAATATCAAAATGTTGGCACAAGATCCTTTGGAAGAAGTCGACCTGGGAGAAGGGGCAATAAAAACACCAACCTACATCAGTGCCAACATTGACCCAAAGCTCAGAGTCGAAGTAATTCAACTGCTGAAAGAGTTCAGAGACTATTTTGCATGGGATTACGATGAAATTCTTGGTTTTAGTAAAGATCTAGTCAAATTGAGGTTGGCGATAAAGTCTAGGAAGAAGCCCATCAAGCAACTCCAAGGCGCTTTGCACTTGAAGTTATCTCAAAAATCAAAGAGGATGTCAAAAGACATATGAGATGCAAATTCATCTGTACGACCAGGTATGTCGAATGGATTGCTAATGTTGTTCCAGTTATTAAGAAAAATGGAACTTTAAGGGTTTGCATAGATTTTAGAGACTTAAATGATGCAACCCTAAAAGATGAGAATCCAATGCTTGTGGCAGAAATGCTAGTCAACTCTGTTGCTGGCCATGAGTATCTAAGTATGCTCGATGAGTATTATGTATATAATCATATTTTTATTGCTAAAGAGGATGTGTCGAAAACAATCTTTCATGCCCTGGAGCCTTATGCACTTTCGAATGGGTAGTAATGCCCTTTGGCCTAAAGAATGCTGGGGCAACTTATCAAAGAGTAATGAATTATATTTTTCATGACTTTATTGAAACATTTATTCAGACTTGTATTGATGATATTATGGTTAAGTCAGTTTTAGGAAAAAGTCATATATACCATATTCGATAATCATTTAAAAGAATGAGGAAGCATGGTCTCAAGATAATCCTCTCAAATGTGCTTTACGTGTGCAGACGGGGGATTTCCTAGGCTTCGTGGTCCACAAAAAAGGAATAGAGATCAATCAAAATAAGACTAAGGCCATCATGGAAGTGAAAGTGCCTTCGACAAAGAAGGAGTTATAGTCATTGCTAGGGAAGATCAATTTCCTGAGGAGCTTCATCTCCAACCTAAGTGGTAAGGATCAAGCCTTATCACCTTTACTTCGACTAAAGCAATAAGGTTTTGAATGGGGGCAAGTATAACAAGAATCTTTCGACGGGATTAAAGACTACCTTGCTCACCCTCCGGTTCTGGCGCCTCTTGGTAGAAATAGGAGTATGAGATTGTACATAGCTGCGTTAGGGAGCATGTTAGCTCAAGAGGATGAAAATAGTGTCAAAAGGGCCATTTATTACCTTAGTAGAGTATTGAATGATGCAAAAACTAGATATAATATAGTTGAAAAGTTGTTTCTTTGTCTATACTTCTCTTGTACAAAATTAAATCATTATATAAAGCCTGTCAAAACTTATGTTTCATCTTGTTTCGACGTTATTAAATATATGCTTTCTAAACCTATTCTTCATAGTCGAATTGGAAAATAGGCATTAGCCTTAACAAAATATTCTTTAACTTATATGCCTTTAAAGGCTATTAAAGAACAAGTGGTAGCCGACTTTATAGTCAACCACTTTATAGTCGAAAACTCCCTAATCTTTGTGGAGCTTGAACCATGGAAATTATACTTCTACGATTCTAGTCATAAGGATGGAATAGAGAGTACGAGTATTAATTATTTCTCCTAACAAAATTTCAACAAAATTCAAGTATAAGGTCGAAGGCTTTTGTTCAAACAACAAAGCTGAATATGAAGCTTTAATTGCTGGACTTGAAATATTGTTGGAATTGGGGGCAACTCGAGTCGAAACAATGGGAGACTCATAGTTGGTAATAAAGCAAATTAGAAAGGAATATAAATGTGTCAAGGAAAATCTTATCATGTACTTTGTGATAGCCAATAGGTTGTTACGAAGATTTGAAATGATAAGCATTTGACACATACCTCGACTTGAGAATTAAGAGGCCAGTGACTTGGCCCATATTGCTTCAGGGTACAAAATTTCGAAGGAAAAATTACTAGATGCAATAGAAGTCATAAGAAGGGTTGTATCAACTAAAATATCCCCAAAAGACTTAGAGACAATGAAGCTAAGATATGTTGACAAAGAATGCTTTGAAATATTGGCTATAGATAGTTTGATAGACGAAGGTTGGAGAAATCCAATAGTAGACTACTTATAGAATCCTACAGCTTCTGTCGAATAAAAGGTCAAATATCATGCCTTAAGTTATGTTCTAATAGGGAATAAATTATTCAAAAAGGTTCCTGAAGGTGCCTTACTGAATTGCCTTAGCGAATCTGAGGAATATTTGGCTCTTTCTAATGTCCACAGTGGAGTATGTGGAATACATCAAGTAGGACATAAGATGAAGTGGTTATTATTTAGACAAGGAATGCATTGGCCTATAATGCTTAAAGATTGTATTGATTTCACCAAAGGATGTCAAGAATTCCAAATACATGCAGTCACTCAAAATGTTCCTGCAAGCGAATTACATTCCATAATGAAACCTTGGCCCTTCAGAGGTTGGGCTTTGGATTTAGTTGGTGAAATTTGACCAGCGTCATCTAAGAGTAAAAAAATACATTTTAGTGGGAATATATTATTTCACTAAATGGATTGAGGATGTACCATTGGTAAATGTGGATCGAGATGTCGTTATTGAATTCATCTAGAAGCACATTATTTACAAGTTTAGGATCCCAAAAACTATTACAACAGATCAGGGATCAATTTTCATTGGTCGAAAGATACAAGAGTTTGTTAAAGAAATGGGATTCAAACTTTTAACATCCACACCTTATTATGCTCAGGCTAATGGTCAAGTTGAAATAACAAATAAAGTGGTGATTGGGTTAATTAAGAAGCACGTGGGGAAGAAGCCAAGAAATTGGCATAAGACATTGAACCAAGTTTTGTGGGCTTATCGAACCTCCCTTAAGGATGCTACAAATACTACACCTTTTCGACTAACATATGGTCATGCTGTTGTGTTACCATTCATAATATATTATAGTCAACCAGAATTCAGAGACAACATGAGATCCCATCTGACTCCTATTGGAATATGATGTTGGATGAATTAGTTGACTTGGATGAAGAAAGATTGAGTGCCTTAGATTATTAAAAAGGCAAAAGAAGAGAGTGGAAAAGTCATATAATAAAAAGGTGAAAGTTAAGATATTTTCGACTGGAGATTTAGTTTGGAAAGTGATTTTGCTCATGGATCAGAGAGATAGAAATCTAGGCAAGTGGTCCCCTAAGTGGGAATGACCTTTTCAAATTATTAAAGCCTTTTCCAATGGCACATATGATATCAAAGAGATAAATAAAGATAGAAGAATCTTGAAGGTAAATGGTAAATATATAAAGAAATATAGGCCTATACTTCAAGAAATAAAGATAGATAAGAAGTAATTCATGCAAAGGGTAGTCGAAGCCAAAATGGGAATTAAAGTAAAAATTTCCAAAATAGATAAGTCATTACAATTAATGCCACAAAAGGGCTTAAAATTACAATCAAGAAAAAACAATTTCATCAGCAATTAAGCTAAAATGAGAGAGAGCTTTTCATCTTCTCATATTTGGATTTTTGAAGCACCAAGCGACGTTCACAGCGAGCCTTGTTGGTCGAAAGGTTTTCGATTTCCTTGCCAAGTTTTTGGGCTCTGTTGACGTGATACATTCCAACCTTAAGTTCTTTGGCCACTTCTTCATGATCAAACTTTAGAAGTTCTTCTTTATGTTGCTTGGCCTGTGAAATTTTGGTCTGTAAATCCTTGATTTATTGCTCCCATTCTTCGACATTCTTGTCACAACTTTCAATCTCTTATGTTGTTCAGAAACCTTTTCTAGATCTGCAACCTTTGTGGTAGATTCAGAGGCTGCATCCTATTCAGCCAGTTGGGTCTCTGATTTATTTTGAATTTTACTTGAAAAATCTCTGAGACGATTGAGATCAGTAATAATAAGATCAATCAGTATGCCCAGCTCCATTATGGCATCAACAACTTCTGAAGAAACCTCTAAGATACTAACTTTCTTCAAGAGTTTTTTGATGCCAAAACTAGTTGAAGTGTATTTTTCTAAGAGTTAGAACAAAGCAGCATTAAAAACCTTCTCTTTGATTTGGGGAAGTAAGTCATCCTCAGGTTTATTAGTAGACTGATTTCCAGAGGCAGTCAAAATACTGGTACTCTTATAAGTAAAATTGAATCTGAAGCTAATCATGGTCTTTAAATATTCAATTGGCCTCTGCACCTTCAGGGACTCTAGCTCTTCATGTGAGAGGCTGGTAGAGTTTTTTCCAGTCGAAGCATCAGGATTTGGGTTGGTTTTTGATCGATCCTCTTGTTGTTCTTTTTCTTCTTCATTCTCATCTTTATCTTTCTCTTCTTCGTCATCTTCATCCTCATAGAAACTTCAGTTTCAAAATCAAATATAAAATGATCCTCTACCTCCTTATCTTCCTCTTAACCCTTTTCGTCACCACTGCCTTGTTGATTAATTAGGGAGCCATCTTCAGACTTATCTTCGACAATTTTTTTTGTAGATGGCATTTTCGTGTCTCCTGTGACATCAACTAAGGCTTCCTCCCGTGCTGGGCTTTTCTCATGATTAGGTTCGTTGGTTTGCAAGAGCTCAGTGGTGAACTTGGGTGGTGATTTCTTTTGATGATCACCAGCCAGTTGGCTCATTTTGTCTACGGATTCTTTGGTGGAATTCTTGGGTGATGTTTTGGAAGGGCTTCTTAGATGGTAGGTAGGACCACTGCTAGTGGTGGGAATGATTTGTTTCACAATGGAATGCCCTTTATCATCTTTGGCACCCTAAGAAAAATAAATCGATAAAAATATTAGAAGCATGTTAGTCGAAGATAATCAAAAAATTCAAAGACGAAGAATAAATCTATGTACCTTAGGATCATTAGTCACAGGGCTGGAGTTGTCACTCTCCACCTGATACGGGTTCTTCTTGCCAGTTGGTTTTTTACTACCAGGGGTGACATCAGTCTCTACCACCTTTGGGGTGGAAGGTTTCTTCGCATGTGCTTTAACTGTTTTTTGCTGAGGTTAAAAATTGGCATCAGTAATTTTGTGCTTCTTCTTTTTCTTAGCTTGTTTGGATTGATCAGGAGAAAGATCCCCATCATCGGATTCAATTAGATGAACCTCAGGTTCGTTTTGCTTTCTCTTTTTTGGTGTCGGAGGTGATCTCCGACTTCCCTGCAAAAATATTATACGTCAAATGTCAGACTAGGAAGGAAATATGCAAATAGGAAAAATAATAAGCACAAAGTTTTACCTTGGTTGCGGTTTTCTTAGTGTTGTCTTCTTCTTCTTCGACAACTTCTTTTTCAACGGGAGTAGCTTTCTTGGCTGAAATCCTTACAATTGTAAAGAAAATTAATGCAATTAGCATAAGCCAAGTACAAAATGTAAATAAGGAGAAATGAATAGAAAGAGGTTGTTGTGGTGAGAATCGTGATACCAAGCTATTGAATTAACTTGAATCTTTAATTCTTTGAATTCTCAACTGGACTTTAATTTATCCAAAGGAAAGGTCTAAAGAGAGAAAGAACCTTTTGCGTGATGTAACAACAACGCTAAGAGATTCGGGGATCGGGGGTTGGTTATGCATAGGGTAGGTATTTCACATCCTAAACATCTGTAGTACTCTACAGGAACCTTTTGTTTGTTGTATGCTAAGTTTGTTAAATGGATTGGGATAGGTGTAGGTTAAGACCTAAAGATAATTTCTAAGTTTGCTTGCAAAGACATCGCGTCTTCTGCCTACGTATCCTAACTAGGATAGAATCAGAGCAATCGTAGTTCACCTCACTAAGTTTGAAGAACACTTGATTATGATCAAGGTTCAAAGGGGAACAAACATGACAATGCTTGTGTAGAGTTTAAGGAAACTCTCTAGATCTAAGTTGAACACTCAAGAAAGGGAAGTAAGTAATCATAATGATGATTCTTACATAGTGTTAACAAACTCTATCCTAAGTTCTAGTTGAAAGAGCACTCCTAACAAGGGTAGGCTTTTTAGACTTAAGCAAAGTCTAATGGACAGGTTCTACTTAACTACGGGTAAAAATTACTAAACAAAGTCGAGGGAGGGAGATGAGCTATCTATGACCCAAAGGTCAACAGAGATACGTTCCTTTCGAAAGAGAAAAGAGGCAACTCGAATGAGAACTATAGAGTTCCTTCAATTGGGGAAACTAAACTTAACAAAGTATAAACATCAAACAGGACATGGTTACGACCAAAACATGCAAGCGTATTACAATAGGCAAGCAAAGATGAATAAAGCATGCAAGCGTATTACGATAGGCAAGCAAAGATGAGTAAAGTATATGGTCACTACCACAAGGGAAACAATCGCAAACAAATCTTACAAGATAATTCAAGCATGGCTTAAAAGGAATTTCAACAAGAAGCAAGGTAAACAAACCTAACGGGAAGCAAACTTTCAAGTGGAAAAAAGTATCACAAACATGAACATATTTGAAATATTTTCTCATTAAGTGAAACTAGACAACATTAAGAGCATTTTGCAAAAAGAACGGCTTAAAAATAGTAAAATATGAGCAAGTTATGAGGTTTTGAACTTTATGAAGAAAACATAAAAACAAGTGATAAAAATAATGGAATGGTCATGGAAGGTGTTGAACCCACGCCCTCTAGTCTACAAGCTCAAAATAATACCAACTCAGCCAATACACGCACATGTAAATTCAAAGGAATTGAAAGAGAAAGTAATAAAACAAGATGAACAAAATAAAACAACAAAAATTGTCCCACTCAGGGACCGAACACGGGACTGGTAGGAAAACAAGGTACTTAGCGCACAGGTTACAACCACTGGGGTGGCAATACATCCGTGTATTAAGCCACCCCTAAAAATACATAAGCCTTACAAGGCCAAGTAAATCTGGGCCAGAACTCAAGCAAAAATGGTAGAAACGGATTGGCTCATAACTTTATCAAATCAACACCAAATTCAGCAAAATTAAAGTCTAACTTGCTTGGAATTTTATGAGGAATAAGATGGTGTCTTTGGATTTTCAAAATCATGCTCACAAAGAGAAATTCGACAGCAAATGCAAATGACATGTTAAAATGCATTTTGGCAAACAAGGCTATATTGAGCTGATTCAGACCAAACAACCATCACACACAATCTTCAAATATGTTAACTGATACTTCCACACTCAGAGATCAAACACAAATCAAGAAAAACAGAAAATGGTTCATCATTGCAATCATGGTAGGAAAAGATGCAGGCTATCAAGGTTCAAATGGAGTAGGTCTAGCTCCTACAAACATCACCTACAAGTTCTAATCATGTCAGCTGATAACTCTAGACTCAAAGATCAATTAGAAGCATCTTAGAACAAAATCTGATATGCTGTTGTAAACACAATTGAAAATGCAAGGCTGTTTTGAAAATGGAAAATAAGTTATGATGCAACATGACATATGATTCATAAACAACTAGAAATTGAAGTTCAAAGCAAGGCTGTATTAAGAAAAACAAAATCATTCTATCAAGAAATTAGTGCAAACTGGATTAATCATTCATAGACTTCTAGAACAAAAGCTGCCAGCCAAGGAATGAGGTTTGGGGGGGGGGGGGTGTCAAGCCTTAGCAGTTGGCCTGCTGTAGTGTGTGAATAAATGAAACTAGTGGCTTATGATGCTAACAAGAAAATCCATGGTAGAAGATTTTAAACATGATTCACAAAACATGAAGGAATACATGGTAAAGGCACACACCAGCAAATTACATATTCAAGGCAGTTGACAAACATCAAACAATAGGCATGTTCATGACAGTTTGGCAATAAGCAAAAAAAATGGACCAAGCATCACTTAAACAGAAGCAGTAGCATACTCTTTCAAGATGCAAACATCAACTCATGGCATTGCAAGCAAACACAATCCAAGTAGACTCAATTCAAAACAGTTCCAATAGTGCAAACATGAATTCAATGTTTAAATCACCCTACTTCAGCATGACATGTTGCTATTTTACAAACAGGTTTTTGGCATGGCAAACAAGTTTTTAGCAGTTATGAATACAAGCATGTTTCAACAGCAAATGTTAATACTTTTGCCAAAGCAGCACCTACACATGTTATTCTAATGCAGCAAGCATGAAACAAACACAACACAACAGTTCACAATGGCACAGAGGTACACTTGTCGTGGCAATGCCAAGCATCACACTCAATGTGCATTTCTCATGATGGTTACGACCATTTGACAGTGAAAACTACCACAACACAATGTTGGCCATCAAGAAATCAAAATAGGTCTCAATAGCATCACATGAACCAAACCAACATTTTTACCAAGTCTAAACAAGATTACACCCTAACATCAATCTTGGTAGAGTCATGTCAACACATAATCTCCTAAGTCACAAAAATCTCATACTTTGACAAAAGTAAGGACATAGTAATAAAAACACCTCCTTGACAAAAACATCATTCCCAAGGGATTTTGGACAACATGATCATCATTTTCAAAATAATACTCAATCAATGACATATGATGTATAGTGAAAAGGCTTAGGGTCACATACCTCTTGTAGACCTCCTTGAGCAAGCTTAAAAGCAAAGAAACCCAGAGATCCTCTTTTTGGCACAAGTTTGAAGTTTACTTCCTCTTGAAGCAATAAGTTTACTTCCATCTGGTCTTTGAGCTCTTAGGCAGTTAAAATATCATGGATATGAGGTGTTGGAGATGTTGAAGTGGTAGGAATGAACTTAAGTAGTGATTTGGCTCTCAAAATGCATAAAAGTCAAAATATGGAGGTATGAAGGTTGACTTTTAGATTGATGAATTTTTTGAGGAAAGTAATGATGGGAACAACTTCAAATGGACAATTTAAGGGTGTGTATGTGGTATTTGAAGTGTTTTGGTGTTTGGAACAAGAAATGGCATGAAAAGTGCAAAATGGTGGATTTTGGTGACTTTGAGAAAATTCTGCACTTTCAAGCAAGGAAGGAAAGGGGAGAGCTATAAGTTTTTTGATATCCTTGATAGCTCTCGTGTTTAAATGACATAGGGGGAGCCTCTATTTATAGGAAAATGAAGGATGAGGACAGATTTGTAATCTTGGCATTTTTGGAGGGATTTTGAAAAGGTTACCCTTGGCTTGAGGTTTGGTACAACTGCATACATCACTCTCTTGGCTCAATGTGAGGAGAAAATCAAGTGGAATGAGATACATGAGATGATTGAATAGGGCATAGAGTTCAGATGTCAAAAAGTTTCTCTTTCCTCATTTGAATTCTTGGATTATTTTAATGCCACTTGCTTGCAACTTGCTACTTCTTCAAATACTTCACTTCTTCTGCATTTTCCTTCACTATACTCTCTAAGTATCAGATACAAACATGATCCAAGGGCTGAGAATAGCCCAAGTGATCAAAGGATGAGTTTGTGAAAAATTGACAATGTGGGACTCAAGTGTTAAAACACCATCTGGCTAAATTCATAACTCTCAGCTCATAAGGGCTATGGAGGCGTTCTACCACATTTTGGAAAACCCTCATGTAGCTCTACAACTTTCATGTTTTCATGAGTTTCAGATTCCCAAAGAAACTTGGCCAAAAAGCCTCTCAAAGTTGCTGAAAAACAAGCCTAAAAGGGAAATTTTTCTAAGTTACTTTTCCCTCTTGTAATGAATTTGGTCATAACTCCAAATCTATGCATTTTCTGATCATGGACCACTTTGGGACTTTTGTAGGACTTGTCAAGAGCTT
Source organism: Lathyrus sativus (assembly GCA_963859935.3). Taxonomy (NCBI): domain Eukaryota; kingdom Viridiplantae; phylum Streptophyta; class Magnoliopsida; order Fabales; family Fabaceae; genus Lathyrus; species Lathyrus sativus. The sequence goes on along the minus strand of OZ012740.1, from coordinate 440,536,512 downwards.
TCCAATGAGCTTTGAACCAATTCAATTGGATGTGTGGTTAAGGAATTATGGTCTTGCCCCTTTCAAAACCCTAATTCCTGACTTTTGCGATTACTTCTCAACCCTTAATCCAATGGTCATGAAATTTTATGGGTAGGTTCAATATGTCATTTTGAACATTGTTTATTCATATCTTGAGGTCAAATTCCTTATGAGTGAAGAGTTGACTTTTCGGTCAACCGAACTATCGATCGGTGACTACCGAGTCGACTGTTGATGTTCTGGACCTTTTGAGGCCTTGAAACCTTTTGAATAGACTTTACCAAGCCATATGAACTGCATGGACCATGATCCCACCATTGTAGCACCTTTTAAATCAAAAGTCAAACCACAATTAACTTTTCCCGCTCGAAAACCCTAATCGGGTATTCTGAATTGCACTGTTCTTGATTCCTAGGTGATAACCTTAAATTGGATTCATACTCGATCCAATGGAATATGTTTGATGATGTGGAGACTTATCTTAAGTAGAACCAATCCAAAATGTTGACTGATTAACCCTCGAAACCTCGATTTCGGCTGTACGGAACCCTGATTCCTGTATCTTAACAAAGACAAACTTGAAACAGGTTAAGGTTAGATAATCAAATGAACATGATCCTAAAATGATGATGAAGATCTAAGGGGTCAAAATTTAGGGTATGGCAGTTGCCCCTATTTAAATATTTTCACTAGATGACAATGAGAGGTGACGATCCTCATAGAATCATAGTGAAATGTATTTAAATATAGCGAACCAAAAATTTTGTCCCTTAGATCCGATGGTATGCAAAAGGACAAATGCGAATATGCCATGTGTTGCACCCTAAAATTTGCCCAACCTTATTCCTTGGGTTTATGTTTCAATGTCATTAGCATTTGCATATAGAGTCATGTACATAGACTAATCATCTGCATAGCATAAGCATAGCAAGTCATTCAACAGGGGACCAATCATTATTCTCATCTCTAGAAACCTATCAAGAGGTTATTATCCCAATTCAATCTTATTCAAGTCATCAGGAAAGAATTTGAAAGCAAAGAGCTCAGCAGATCAAGCCTTGAGTCCATCTCCTAGCTGAGGGTATCTGAGGGACAACAAGAGGATTGTGAGCTGTGAGTTGAAGGCATGGAGAGTATCTAGACATTGTGAGAGACTTAGAAAGTTATTTAAAGAAGGAGACAAGTCATTGAGGAGAGCACAAGAGCTACAGTTGAAGACAGTCAACTAGGGTTTCATCTGGGTCAACCCTAGGTCAACCCTAGGTCAATTGACTGATTTAAGGGGCATTCAAGTCTATTGGAGAGATGTGGAGTTCATCATTGGACATATAAAGAAGGATATGGAGATATGTCAAGAAGAATTCAAGAGAAATCAAGGAGAAGAGGAGTTTCTAAATTAGGGTTTCTGTGTAAAATCCCCTAGTTTAGGTCAAATTTCCAAGCAAGATAAGTCAAAATGCTAGCTTCAAATGGCTTCTTGGCCAACATGAAACTTGTAGAGGATCTCAAGACCTTTAATTTGAGTGGTGGAAGACATCAAGGAGATTTATATAACTCAAGTTATGGTCCTTGCAAGTTACAGGTCATCTGAGGTGTCTGAACTTTTGTCTGTGAAAGTGACTTGACTTCCAAGCAATTTTTACCCCTCAAGGAGATTTCAAATGAATTCTTGGTCAACATAAGAATTGTTCCTCATTGCCTTAGCTTTCTATAATGGTATAGCATGCCTTCATATGATGTGTGGAACTCAACTTATGGCCTTGGCAAGCAAAGGGTATTTTGGGCATTTGTGAATTACAGGTCATTTTAACCTATGTCCAAAACTCATACAAGGAGGCCTCAAATGGAAACACTTACAACATCAAACTTGCTCCAAATGACATTTTGAGTCTAGAAAGAAGGTCACAAATTGTTGGAAAAGCTCATAGCATGAAGTTGCATGATTGGTCAAAATGTGAACTAAAATGGCTTATAACTTGAATAAAGTCAAGATGAAAAATGGTTTGGGAGATTTATGAGTCCAAATGGAGACTTCCAATATATGATTTTGAATGGAAAAGACATTCTAAGAACAATGGTTCAAACACTTTTTTGAGTTTAGTGGAAGATTTCAAAGTTATCCTTGGTTACTTGCATTTTAAGAAACATAGCCAAAATGGATCAAAGTTGGAAGGCAAGGGAAGTTGCAAGATGGATCTAGAATGTTCATGTGAGCCCTATATATTCATGAAATGAAGATTGATCAAGGGTTGGATTCATTTTTTCACCAAGAATTTCCCAAATTCTCTCATTCTTTCTCATTGAATTTTCACTTCAATTCCTCAAATTCTTCACCAATCATCATCAAAATCAACTTCATTATACTGATTCATCATCATAGATCAGAATTCAATCAAGAACAAGGTGTGATCAATCCATTTTCGAGCACTTCCATCATCAACATCAAAATTGCAATTTCAAGTTGACAGCACAATTCAAGCCAAGTTTCATTCAAGTGTTGCATACAGAAGCAAGAGCTTCACTCACTGATCAAGATCTGAGCATTGGTGTTGGGAGATTCACGAGTTTCCATAGCTGTTTTCAAGCTTTTGCATCAGGTGCGTTTTCATTCAAATTGACTAGTTCAGTTAGTTTAGCATAGTTTTGTTAGTATAGATATGATGTAGGATGTTAGTAGAGCAATTAGGATGAGTTTGGAGTGGTTTGATGATGATTGTTAGCAGGTGTACCAAACTGTTAGGACCTAGAACTCTTAGGTTAGTGCATTATAATGTTAGGTTGTTAGCGCAGGATGATCACCATTATGCATAGAGTAGATTAGTCTAGGTTTGATAGAGAATTGTGTTGGTGAGTTGCAGAGTGTTTCCATGGTGACCAGAACTTGTCTCGATCGGGTTTGTTGGTTTGTTGAGTTTCAAAGCAATCCAAGACCATAGGCGTGTAGAGGGAGGAATTTAGAGTAAGTTTCATGTTTATAGCGTGGCGTTTCATGGCCTGGAGAGAGAGAACCGAGAGCTTGAACATTGGACGTTCATGGCAGGTGCATGAGGGTTTCAGAAACCCTAGTTGATCAAATGAAGGAGACGAAATCTGGACCGTCTGTTTGGTGTTAGACTTTTGACTTGAGGAGCCATCGTGTGGCTAGCATTTGATTCAGATTTTGGAGGGAAGCGTTGGTGCCCTAAACGCACCGTTTCATTAATTGAAACGGGCGGGCCTGAGTGAATGTTGATATCCCCACCCCCCAATGCCTGAGCCCAATCATTTTGAACGTAAATCCTTTCCTATTTTCACCCCCCTGCGTGTTTTTATTTTCAATATTTCTGAAGTCTTCTGGGCTTAACCAAATGTGCTATGCGCACCCCACCCTGCTTGGCCCATCCTGATTTAAACTGGGCGTATCTTCTATTCAAACCCCCCTCCCTTTATTTCATTGAATATTCTTTTATTTTCTTTAATCTTTTTCATTCATTTTAAAAATTCATAATAAATACATAAAAAATCATTTTTAATTCATTCTTTTTACCTCATTTTCATTAGAATGTCTAGAAAATTATAGAAAAATAAAATTGCATTTTTATTTTTATTTGATATTTTTTTCATATTTTCTAAATAAATGTCATTTTAAGTAGTTTCATTTCATGCATAAATTTGTTAATTTTTGTTCTATTAATTGCTTTAATATTTTGTGCCCATTCTTTTTAGGTTGTTTAGATTAGACATTGAACTTGTAGAAACAATTTAGTTCCCTTTTTTAGGAATTAATTTTAGGTGAATAATGTAGGCTTGAACCACATGAACAAATTAGGGTTTTTAGGTGATGACTTAGGAAGTTTGATTCTTTCCCTTAGGACTTAGAAATTGAATAGGTTAGCTATGGGACTATAGGGGCTATGGGTAGTTATTAGATCCCCTTAGAAAAAGTCAGGATTCCCCTACTGCTATTAATACTCTGTGTATATATTTGACTGGTGTGGTGTGCCCTCTGGGGATTATTGCTTGCTTGCTTGGGTATTGGGTTTGTCTGGGGACCTGGGAGAGCTGAAGATTTGAGGAGATGAAGACCATTGGAGATCCAAAGATTGAAGAACAACTGCCAGAGTTGAGAAGGTTCTTGCTAGCAGCTGCTGAGGAGACTAGGGTTTAGGAGCTAGGCAGAGCTCTAGGTTAGAAAGCTTGTTTCTCAAACATGGATTGCCTTGTCTGCATCCATTCTTCTCTGTGATGCAGAGTCTCTCTAAGACACTCACCCCCTTCCTTTGGAAGGCTTGGTGATAGGGTCTATGAGATAGAACTCTTGAGAGAAAATGTTTCTTGTGTTAGAAGCAGTCTGTTCACCACCCTTGGTAGTCAGCTGATTGCTTAACACCCAATTCACTCTTGTGACTAATCCCTCATCCTGGAGGTTTGAGCTTGAAGAAAAGCCATTGCAGACGGAAGAATGATGATCAAAGCCCTTACCTGAAGGCCATGAAGATGGAGATTGATGCTTGTTGAAGCCTGTAGCTGATTGGAGATTACTTGAAGCCAGATGTTGATTCAGAGCTGCTGATGCTGTTTCTTTTGCTGTTGTATTTCATTTCTGATGTATTGATTGGTTTTCCGGACTGTATTGTTTGCTGTTTACCCTGTTGGGTTGAAAGTGAAGCCTGTTCACTTTTGCCTATTGTTTTCTAGGTTCGAGGTTGAGTGGGACTCCCTTGCCTCGCTTGTATTGTTGCATCCATGCATTTTACTGCTTTACTGTATATATCTGTTATTGTTTCTGTTTCTGCCTATCCCTTAGGATCTCTGTTTCTCTCTGTGCAAGAGAGGAGCATGATAGACACTAGGTCTTAACCCATGTATGATAACATTAGGTTAGTTTGATTCCCTTCGCAACCGTAGGTTAGAGTCCTGTCTCTTCTTTCTCAAAACAAACAGAAAAACACATAAAGATTTCAAACACAATAAAAGACACTTCTTTCGTAAAAGAATGTGAACTCATCAAAACGTCACTTTTGTCCGCTTGGACTGTTAATCAGAAAAACCCTTTTTCAGAAGGAATAAAAACAATCAAGACAGACTTGTGTCGTCCGTGGCCCGAACTACGTTTGCTCTGATCTTCCATGCTGTGTGGAAGTACGTAGGCATACGATGCGATATCCTAGCGAGCAACCTTCCCCTCCTTTCCCGTAGGTAGGCGAACTACGTTGACTCTGATTTCTCGTTCCAGACGGGAATACGTAGGCATAAAGTGCGATACTTTGCCGAGTCATTTTTATTTTCATTTTATTTTCTTTTTCACCCTTGACCTTTAGCGTAGATAGAATAACAATCCATACCCGAAAACAAGCGTGGATCCCATCGAGTACGATGGACGTGAGGGGTGCTAATACCTTCCCCTTGCGTAACCGACTCCCGAACCCAGGTTTTGGTTGCGATGACCATACCTTTACCGTTTTGTGCGAGGTTTACTCTGAGCGTTTCCTTTCCCTCCCGTGGGATAAATAACGCACGGTGGCGACTCTTCTGTTCAGCCGGCGCCGATTTTCGCAGTAGCGACAGCTGGCGACTCTGCTGGGGATCCAACGTCCCCTGGCTGCTAAGGACTGCGATGGTTCTTATGCATTTGGGATCCAACGTCCCTTGAGAGAGTCAATCCTAACGCTTGTTTTCCCGTCGAGGATTTTGTATGGAGTTATTTTATATGTCTGACCTTGTATTTTCAGCTTTATATATTGTTTATTATTGCTGTATCTGGGGTGTGACGGGTGTTCTGATATTGAGTGAGAAGCCGGACCTGGGCTTGAGTGCACCTAGAATTAGAGTAGAAATTAGTGGGCGCCCGCTTGCTTTGCTTGCTTTGGTGTCCCATGAAATCTACACTCAGACGAGGTCCCTCTGGTTGGCCTCCTGCCCCTTCCTTTGGTTGGCGTGGGTTGCTGGTTAGTTGGATTGTCGACTCTGGGGACCGATCATTTGGAAGTTGGCTAAGTGAGGCCTCTTCAGGAATTGATGATGCCACTCCTTCTGGGAATCGTATCATCAACCCTGAAAGTCTGTGACGCCGACAACCGCATAGGATGCCGTACCTTGTGCCAGTTATAGGGCCACCCACCTGTGAGGGGATTTGGGGTTATGCAGGTAACCAGACCTTCAGATACCGGTTATTTCTTGATCAGAGATCCTGGTTATTTATGGAGAGTTATGAGGTCTGTCAGAGACCATTTGGAGATGTGTTTTGAGGTCTGTCAGAGGCCAGTCGGAGAGTTCTGAGGTCTGTCAGAGACCAATTAGAGATGTGATTTGAGGTCTATCAGAGATCAGTTGGAGTTATGGTTTGAGGTCTGTCAGAGACCAGTGTTGGAGTGTTATCTTAGGTCTATCTGAGACCAGGGTGTGATGACTTCTGGATGGTCTATCTGAGACCTTTTCTTGATTGGGTTCAGGCTATTCAGCCACAGCTTTGGTCCCTGTTGCATGTTACTTGCATTGCATTGCCTGCATATCCATTACCATTTGCATTTCACTAACGTGTGTCTGTGCTGCAGGTGCATTTGCATTTCCCTAGTTCTAGTGCCCAGACTTCTGAGTGTTTGATCATGACTAGCTTAAGGAGAACGGTTGCTTACAAATTGCCTACGCCTGATATTGTTCCTTTACTTGGGTTGATCTCTCTTGCTGATGAGGGTGTTCGTAGGAGTTTCCGGATGAGCTATGGTAGACTACTGAGATTGGTGTGCAAACCTACAGAGGTAGAGTTAGATGGGCTGTATGCTTTGATGCAATTCTACGACCCTGCTTTGAGGTGCTTTACGTTCTCTGACTTTATTATGGGACCAACCCTGGAGGAATACGCTGAGTATGTTGAGCTGCCCGTGCAGAACCAGGTTCCATTCATTCATTATGGCGCCAAACCCAAGCCTGAGGATTTGGCAAAAGCCTTGCATATTGATGCTTCTGAACTTGTGACTACTGTTTCCCGTGGAGTTCCAGGCTTCTCATTTCAGTTCTTAGTTGGTAAAGCCCAAGAGTATGCCAAGAGCGGGTGCTGGGTTGCTTTCAATGCTGTGTTGGCCTTGTGCATTTATGGCATAGTACTGTTCCCCAATATACCGGACTTTGTGGACTTTGATGCGTTCTACTTGTTTGCCGCTGGTAATCCTGTACCTACTTTACTCGGAGATCTCTACCACTCACTGCATTATAAGAATGAGAAGGGAAGAGGGAAGAATGTTCACCTGTGTGTGCCCTTGTTGAGTATGTGGTTCGAGAGTCACCTTCCTAAGAGAGGATCTGTTGCAGAGACTACAGTCCCAGTTGGTTGGCCGGAGCGCCTGATGAGGCTATCGTCGGAAGATATGGAGTGGTTTGATAGAGATCTGCTGGGATCCGAGCTCATTTTCAGTTGTTCTGGGTACCCTAATGTGCCGTTGATAGGAAGAAAAGGGTGTATCAATTACAACCCTTCTCTATTCATTCGCCAGTTCGGATATGCACTGAAGAATCCACCTCAGGAGGAAGAAGTACAGGAATCTCTGTACTTCACAGGTGATTTGAAGGGAGAGTTACTAGCCAAGCTGCAACATGCCTGGACGCGTATTAACCGCAGAGGGAAGCCGTTGTTAGGGAAGAATGACTGTCAAGCCTATGCACCTTACAGAGTCTGGATTCAGGAGAGGGCTAGTCAGTTGAGGATGCCGTTTCCAGATGTACCAATTCTTGTTCCCGTCCCGATAGAAGAGCCAACTACTGTTTCTAGAGAAGTCTATGAACAAGTTGTGAAGGAAAAAGAAGCCTTAATGAAGATTAATGAAGGGTTAGAGCAAGAGTTAGCCCAGGCACGCAGTGAGAAAAACAAGGCCGTATATGCTTTCCAACAACAGATCGAGCTGGTAAACAGGTTAGGAGCTGAGTTGACTGAGGAAAAGAAAAAGCGTGAACGTCTGGGGCAAGAGTTCAGAAGCTCCCATGACATGCTTGAATCCAAGAAGAAGGCGCTTGACATCGCTCACCGAGAGATCTCTTCTTGCAACAAGACTTGGAATGCTACACTCACCAACAATAAGAAGAGGGAAGATAAGCTGAAGCAGCAAATTTCCGACCTCGAAGAGAAGTTGAAGTCTAGCATCAAGAAGTGTGAGGAGGAAGTGATGACCCGGTATAGTGTCCAGCATGCACTGAACAAGGCAATCAAGTCCAGAGATGAAGCAGTGTCTCAGAAGCGAAAGTTAGAAGATTGCCTCGGGGAAGCAACCTGGGAAGAAACTGCTGAAGACGTACGCCGTGTCCTTAAGAGGAGAAACCAGCTTGTTGAAGGGCTGCTTGATCGGCCAAGCCATCCGGAGACCAAGAAGTTGATAGAGGAGTACCAGACTTTTGGGAGGATTTGATCATTTCATATAGTAACTTGTATGCTTTATTTGCATAGTGCTGACCATCACCAGGATTGTTGGTTGAGGTCATGCCTTCTTTGTATTCTCAGTGATATTGTACCCTGGGCTTATTGATTCTCCCCGCAATATATGAGGCTTTCTATGATTCAGCTCCGATATTCCTATTGTCAACATTGTCACTGCACCGGCACCTTCGCACTAGAACTGGGGGAACGAACTTCCCTAATGCACAGACACATTGCATTGCATTCATATTCATATTGCATTACAGGTAATCTTTGGATGGTGTCTTATTTCCTGCTTTGATTCAGGTACTTAACAGGATTCCAGATCAACACCAGCACCGCTATTCTACACGCTCCAACTGTCGGAAAATCATGGACCAAATGCAGAACGAGATGCAAGATGTGCGCGAGAAGCTCGCCCTCTTCATGCAGACCATGGAAGCTATAGCAAAAGGGCAGGAGAATTTGCAGGCCATGGTCCAGCCTCTGTTGGCTCGAAACGCTGGTCATGGTAATGAAGATCATCAGTCTGTCCGGGTTGATACTGCTCATGGGGATGGTACTCCCACGCTAGTGGCGCCGCCCGTAGTCAATATACCTGCTGCTAATGTCAATAACGCTACCGCTGCTGTGAATGGTAACGTCGGAGTGGGGAATGAGACCGCTGTCCATAATGCTGGGTTGGGTGATGTCAATTTGGGAGACAATCTAGGAGGCAATGGCTTTGTCAATACTGGGTTCGGATTCAACGATCAGGGATTCGATAACACTGGGAAGTATGGCTTTAATGCTCAAGGCTTTGGGCAAGATGGTTATGGTATGGTCAATCAGGGTTACGGAGGCTTTGGAAATGGCAACGGTACTGGATTTATGGCTTTTGGTCCCGCTGGAGGTGTTCAAGGGTACGGCAACAGAGGCCGAGGTCCGGGGATGAATCAGATCAGAGCTGGACGTAATAATGCGTATGATGGGTACGGGGCTGGAAACGGTATGTGGCAAGAGGATCAGCAGGAAGACGCCTTCTCCGGAGGAGGTTTTGAAGGGCCGATGGACGATTCCCAAAAGATTAGAATGCTGGAAGAGCAGATGAAGGGAGTCCTAAACCAGAGTGCTGTGGGTTTGGACATGGCAACAATGGGCTTGGTACCTGGCTTGAGGGTGCCAATTAAATTCAAAGCTCCTGCGTTCGATAAGTATAAAGGAGACACATGTCCGAAAGTGCATGTACGAGCTTATTACAGAAAGATGTCTGCATACTCCACTGACGAAAGAATGCTAATGCATTTCTTTCAGGATAGTCTATCAGGCCCTTCCCTAGAGTGGTACATGGGGTTGGAGCCAACTGATATCAAGACATGGAAGCAATTGGCGGAGGCGTTTGTAGCCCATTACAAGTATAACAGCGATCTGGCACCCAATCGGGTCCAGTTGGCCGGGCTTTCGCAGAAGAAGGGGGAGAGTTTTAAAGAGTACGCGCAAAGGTGGCGCGATATGGCTGCCAGGGTCCGTCCTCCTGTAGAAGATAAGGAAATGAATGATATGTTTGTCGGCACGTTCACAGGGCTGTTTCATGATATGCTGTTTCATACGTCTCTGGCCAGTTTTTCAGACCTGATTCTGATGGGGGAAAAGATTGAACGTAATATTAAGCAAGGAAAGTTCCAAGTCGAGGAATCAACTGCATCTGGCAGTAATAGGAAAGCTTATGGTGGGCGCCGTCAGGGCGAAGCCAGCGCAGTATTTGGAGGCCGAGGCCGAGGCCGAGGCAGGGGACGAGGTCAATATCGTCAGCCGCAGCAGGTGTCGAGTGTTACTATTCCCTATCAGCAACAACCAATCCAGCAACAACAACCGGTTCAGCAGCAACCAATGCCACAGCAGCAGCAGCCTCAGCAGGGGGCACAGCAAGCTCAGCGAAGATTCCAGGGTAGTAAGCCGAGAAGAGTGTTTGAGAAGCCTCCCTCTACCTATGCTGATTTATTGCAGACATTGTTGGGATTGAATCTGGTAGAGAAAAGAACTCTGGCGCCAATAACGGGAGCTCCCCCGTTCGGCTACGATGCAAGTAGGCACTGTGAGTTTCATTCTGGGGCCCCGGGCCACGATATAGAAGGTTGTCATGCTTTTAAGCACGTTGTGCAGGATCTTTTAGACAACAAGACTATCAATTTCGGAACGGCAGGTCCGAATATAGTCCAGAAACCCATGCCTAATCATGGGGCGAACGCCGTTCTGATTGAGGAAGGTCTGAATCTTATTATGAATGTTGAAGATTTAAAGACGCCGCTGGGCGAGATAAAGAGCCGACTGTTGCAAGGAGGTGTTTACCCAGGATGTAATGAGTATTGCTTAGATTGTTGGACCCTAGCTGGGGGGTGTGAGGATTTGAAGAAAGGCATTCAGGCTCTAATTGATGAAGGTATATTGCAGTTTGATCGAGCGGCAACTGACGAGCCTGCAGGGGCAGTAGTGGATGATCGGAGTGATGTGGCCACAGTAACGATTCCTCGGAAGACGATCACTATTGCAGCACTAGCTCAGCGACCTCCGATTACCATAACTAAAGCCGGGCCAATCCCGTACGAGAACACGAGAGCAGTCCCATGGTCATATGGGTTAGAGGTGTATTGTGATGGGATAAAGATTGATGTCAACAAGCAGCCAGCGGAGATTGTGGATAATGTTGTTGGTTCAGGAGGCATGACGAGGAGCGGCAGGATCTTTATATCTCCTGAAGTGGAAGCCGAAAGGCTGGCGAAAGGAAAAGGGAAAGTGGTTGAAAATGTTCCGGTACAAGCAAGTGAAAAAGAAGCAGCATCGAAGGATGTGGAAGAATTCATGCGCTTAATTCGAAAAAGTGATTATAAGATTGTGGAGCATCTGCAGCAGACACCGTCCAAAATATCTATCTTATCATTGCTGTTGTGCTCGGAAGCCCACAGAAACGCTTTGCTGAAAGTCCTGGACACTTCTTTTGTACCCCAGGATGTCTCCGTAAATCAGCTAGAAGGAGTATTGGCACATGTGAATGCAGGCCACAGTCTGGGCTTTACCGATTTTGACTTGACTCCGAAAGGGAGGGATCATAATATGGCATTACACGTATCTGTTGAGTGTAGAGGATCAGTAATGTCGCACGTATTGGTTGACACCGGATCATCTTTGAATGTGCTGCCTAAGAAGGCGATGATGAAGCTGGATGTTCGAGGGATTTTGTGTACACCCAGTGATTTGGTAGTCAGAGCGTTTGACGGCACGCGGAGAACAGTCTTCGGATCGATTACCTTGCCTCTGCAAGTGGGGCCGGAAGTGTTTGCAACGGAGTTTTATATCATGGATATACAGCCTGCGTACAGCTGCTTGCTTGGAAGACCCTGGATTCATGGGGCGGGGGCAGTCACGTCTACCCTGCATCAGAAGTTAAAATATATGGTCGGAGACAGCGTAGTCACCGTGTGCGGAGAAGAAGACATCCTGGTCAGCCATCTATCTTCGTTTAAATATGTGGAAGTCGACGGGGAGATCCATGAGACACCATGCCAGGCATTCGAAGGTTTGCGCATCAAGGACAAAGATCCCGGGCCGAGCAAAGTGCCAGAGATAGCTGTCTCATCGTATAAGGAAGCTCAAGCTCTAGTGGAAGCAGGAGAAGCCAAGGGCTGGGGCAAGGTGCTGGACATTCCTGTGAAGATGGACCGGTTCGGACTGGGGTACCAACCGTCGTCATCAACTCCTTCCGTGGGGGCCCCCCATTTCAGAAAGTCAATCACCATCTCTGCCAGTGGAGTATGTCATGAAACTGTCAATGCTGCTTCAGAGTCTGATGAAGGAGACAGCGACTGTGATATGGATGCCTGGATTCAGCCAAGCACGCCAGGACAAGGACTGTGCAACTGGTCTATTCAGGAGCTTGTTCCTGTGACTTTTAAACAGTAATGCTTTGCTTTATTGATTGTTGAATAATCTGATGTCTTGCCCGGGGCATCAGGATTTGCTTAGGGCTGTGTTGTTATAAACATTGCGTGTTAATCATTAAATAAATGGCGTTTTTTCATGTGCAAATACCGTAATCCCTGTCTTTCCTGTTTTATATTTTTCAATAAAATGGCAACGTGGTTATTCGCTTTATACGCATTTTGAAGCACTTAACCATTCCTTTTGCAGGATAACATTTTCAGATGACACCCTTGAACCACCTATGACTCGTCCCGACTTTGAGCACCCAGTGTTTCAGGCTGAAGAAGAGGTTGTCGAAGATAGTGACGTTCCTGAAGAACTGTCTTGGTTGGTGAAGCAAGAGGAAAGAGCCATTCTGCCTCACGACGAGGTCATCGAAATTATCAATTTGGGGTCGGAAGGGGTTGAGAAAAATATTCGTATTGGAGCCGCACTGCAGAGTGATATCAAGCGAAGACTGGTTGAAATGCTCCGAGAGTATAATGATGTATTCGCTTGGTCATATGAAGATATGCCGGGGCTCGATACAGACATGGTTGTGCATCGCCTGCCACTGAAAGAAGATTGCCCGCCGGTCAAACAAAAACTTCGCAGAACTCGACCAGATATGGCAATGAAGATCAAAGAGGAGGTTCAGAAACAATGGGACGCTGGTTTCCTGGCTGTGACAAAGTATCCCTCATGGGTTGCCAACATCGTACCAGTGCCGAAGAAAGATGGCAAGGTTCGAATGTGCGTGGATTATAGAGATTTGAATAAAGCAAGCCCAAAAGACGATTTTCCACTTCCTCACATTGACGTGTTAGTTGATAATACTGCTCAGTACTCTGTATTCTCCTTCATGGATGGCTTTTCAGGCTATAATCAAATTAAAATGGCGCCAGAGGATATGGAGAAGACTACTTTCATAACGCCGTGGGGAACATTTTGCTACAAAGTGATGCCCTTTGGTTTGAAAAATGCTGGGGCAACATATCAGCGTGCGATGACGACTCTTTTTCATGACATGATGCATAAAGAGATCGAAGTTTATGTTGACGATATGATTGCCAAATCCCAGACGGAGGAAGAGCATCTGGTGAATCTGCTGAAGTTGTTTAAAAGACTTAGGAAGTTCAGGCTGAGGCTGAACCCTAACAAATGCACCTTCGGGGTGAGATCGGGTAAACTGCTGGGGTTTATCGTAAGCGAAAGAGGAATAGAGGTCGATCCTGCTAAAATAAAAGCGATTCAAGAAATGCCGACGCCTAAAACAGAGAAAGAGGTGCGCGGGTTTTTAGGGAGATTGAACTACATTGCCCGGTTCATATCTCACCTAACTGCCACGTGTGAACCGTTATTCAAGTTGCTAAAGAAAGATCAAGCCGTAACGTGGAACGAAAATTGTCAAAAGGCGTTCGATAAAATAAAGAAGTATCTGCAGGAGCCTCCTATTTTGATACCCCCAGTGGCAGGTAGACCCTTGATAATGTATTTGACGGTTCTTGAGGGAAGCATGGGTTGTGTTCTCGGTCAACACGACGAGACGGGGAGAAAAGAGCATGCAATCTATTATCTGAGTAAGAAATTTACAGATTGTGAATCTCGGTATTCAATGCTGGAGAAAACTTGTTGCGCGCTAGCCTGGGCCGCCAAGCGTTTGAGGCAGTACATGCTGAATCATACAACCATGCTCATCTCGAAGATGGATCCTATCAAATATGTATTCGAAAAGCAGGCGTTGTCAGGTAGAATTGCCCGGTGGCAGATGGTCTTGACTGAATATGATATTCAGTACGTCTCGCAAAAGGCTATAAAGGGGAGTGTGCTGTCTGAGTATCTGGCGGAGCAGCCTATTGAAGAGTACCAATCAATGAGGTTTGATTTTCCTGACGAGGATATCATGTACCTAAAGATGAAAGATTGTGAAGAGCCGTTGCCAGACGAAGGACCAGAGTTGGGGTCCCAGTGGAAGATGATTTTTGACGGAGCTGTGAATGCTTACGGTAGCGGAATAGGGGCAATCATCACCACGCCACACGGGTCGCACATCCCGTTTACTGCCCGATTGACCTTTGCCGTTACCAACAATGAGGCCGAATACGAAGCTTGTATAATGGGGCTTGAAGAAGCCATTGATTTGCGAATCAAACATCTAGACGTATACGGAGACTCAGCTCTGGTAGTGAATCAGATCAAAGGGGAATGGGAGACACGGTAGCCCAATTTGATACATTACATGAATTATGCAAGGAGATTGTTGCCTTTCTTTGACAAAGTTGAATTGCATCACGTACCGCGGGCAGAAAATCAAATGGCTGACGCCCTTGCCACTTTGTCTTCCATGTACAAGGTCAACTTCTGGAACGAAGCTCCCCAAATCACTATCTCTCGGTTGGATAGGCCAGCGTATGTATTTGCTATTGATGAAGCATCTGACGACAAACCGTGGTATTTTGATATCCTTAATTTCCTGAAGAATAAAGAGTATCCTGCTGGGGCATCCAGTCAAGATCAGAAGACTCTCAGGAGATTAGCGGGTAATTTCTATTTGAACCCGGATGGCGTCTTGTACAGAAGAAACCACGATTTGGTGTTGTTGCGTTGTGTAGACGAGAAAGAAGCAAGGCTTCTCATGGAGGAAATTCACGAAGGTGCCTTTGGTACGCATGCTGGTGGGCATGCTATGACGAGAAAGCTGCTGAGGGCAGGTTATTTTTGGCTGACGATGGAAACTGACTGTTTCAAGTTCGCGAGGAAGTGCCACAAGTGCCAAATCTATGCTGACAAAATACACGTGCCTCCGAGTCCTCTAAATGTGATGTCATCTCCATGGCCATTCTCGATGTGGGGAATCGATATGATCGGAAAGATTGAGCCGACGGCTTCTAACGGGCACCGGTTCATCCTAGTAGCAATCGATTATTTCACCAAGTGGGTGGAAGCGGCGTCTTACGCGAATGTAACGAAGCAAGTGGTGGCCAGATTCATCAAGAGAGATATCATTTGCCGATATGGGATCCCCGAGCGGATAATCACGGACAACGGTTCTAACCTGAACAACAAAATGATGAAGGAGCTCTGTCAGAATTTCAAGATCGAACATCACAACTCCTCCCCTTACCGACCCAAGATGAATGGCGCTGTCGAAGCGGCCAATAAGAATATCAAGAAAATCGTCCAGAAAATGGTGGTGACTTATAAAGATTGGCATGAAATGCTACCTTTCGCTTTGCACGGTTATCGTACGATGGTACGCACATCAACCGGGGCAACGCCGTTCTCGTTGGTATACGGAATGGAAGCGGTATTACCATTGGAAGTTGAGATCCCTTCTCTGAGGGTATTGCGAGACGTTCAGCTGGACGAGGCAGAATGGGTAACGAATAGATTGAATCAACTGAGCTTGATGGACGAGAAGAGGCTAGCTTCTCTAGCATACGGTCGTTTGTACCAGAGACGAATGAAGAAAGCGTACGACAAGAAGATACTTCCGCGAAGCTTTCAGACGGGCGACCTTGTGCTGAAAAGGATTCTCCCGCCGCAAGCAGATCACAGGGGCAAGTGGACCCCCAACTACGAAGGGCCATACGTTGTCAGAAAGGTCTTTTCAGGAGGAGCTTTGTTGTTGTCCACCATGGACGGAGAAGACTTTGCGTCACCTGTGAATTCGGACGCAGTTAAAAAATACTTTGCTTAAAAATAGACCCGCTGGACAGAAAAAAGAGAGTCCAGGCAAAAATGGGGCATCCTGGCGAACCAAAAACAGAATGAAAGGTTCGGGCAAAAGTTAGGGATAAAATTGAAAAAAAAATGTACACCCGCGAAGTTGAAAACCTACACTGGGCGGCTTCGGCAAAAAAGGGTATCCCGGTGAACTGAAAACCCGTAAAGGGCGGTTCACGCAAAAGTTAGGGATTTGAAAAGCAAATGACTGCGGTCCGAATTCAATGAGCATCAATGCGGGAGAATATATTTGAGGAGCCAGTTATCAGATACAATCTCTTCAGAAGTGAGGATACCGGGAAAAGCATTAGAGTCGGACGAGTCATGGGAGGATCAGTTCGTGGTGTTCATCTGCACCCCGTTGCCGACATGTGTACAAAATTTAATTTGTCAAAATATTCATGCTTCTTGTGCATACTTGCATACTTGTATATTTGCTTTGTGTAGCTTCCTCATTTCAGGAGTTACATCCCATGTATAAAACTCCGCCCATTCAGGGGCCCGATCAATGAAAATATGTTATTCAGTATTTGACACTATTCTTTACGGTTTTGTGCATGGTTAACGCCTAAGTTTAGTGAAGCTAGCATGAGTATAACATCACTGGCCCTTGCCAACAATCATTAAAGCTTTGAATTAACTGAGTGTAACGTCACTAACCTGAATTGATTTGATTGCATAGGCTTGTCGTGTCTTGTTTGTGTTGTTGCAGGTTTCGTAACCATACGAGGAAGATGATCAAAAGATTGCGATAACAAAGGACTTGATCCCCACGCAGGTCATGCATGTTCTTCCTGAAGAAGGATAGAATTCCCCAGCTAGCCGTAACTTATCCAAAGGACGTGCTCCAGAAAAGTTATTCGTCCTCAGCAGAGTGTGGCGATTCCAAGATCATAAGGCTGTATTCAGACAGGTTCATCTTTCCCCGCAGGGTCATGCACTCTCCCCCAGCGGAGTCAGTTAATTTTCCCCAAGAGAGTCATCCCATCCCTAGCGGAATTCTCTTTGCAAGTGTTTTCATTCCTTCCAGTGGAACTCGAAGATTAAGACTCTCCCAAGCAGAGTTGATCGTGGGTCCTGTCATTTATTTTGTCAGAGATACTGGTAATATCAGTTCACGTTCCAGCAGAAAGTCCGATCGTACTATGCACATCTGCTATTCCCCAGCAGGGGGTTACCTCAACAAGTTGCTCGGCTCGAGTTCCCAATTTCCCAGCAGGGTCGACTTCACCCTTCCAGCATTTATTTTGCTGGAATAATTCTGTAGCATCTGGCTATCCCCGGCGGAGTCGGCATTATCCTTCCAGCATTTATTTTGCTGAAGCAATTTCTGTACTTTAGCAGTTCAGGTGGAGAGAATTCTTGCTCAAATGAACAATCAAACATTCAAGATCTCGGCATGAGACATCCAATGATAATGTCAGTTTCGGCAGTATTCCCCCACAGAGTTAGCATGACGAGATTCTCTTTGTCTCTAACAGAGTCATTTATGCAAATGTCTTTTATTTTCCCCGCCAGAGTTGCCAGGATAAGTTTCTCTTTATTCCCAGGCAGAATTAGTTGTCATCAGGGGTTCCATGAATCAGAATTTCAGAGGCCACCGCCGGTTATCAGAGCAGGCGTCCGATAGTTTGGTTTCCAGACATCCCCAGTAGAGTTCATCTCAAAGTCGCTGTCACGTCAGTGCTAAGAAGTTTGTGGGTTGGGATCAGTGGAGAACTAAGTCCTGACGTGGACAATTTATTCCTATATTGACGGGATTTCTTCAGAAGTGGGCGTCCTAACGGGGACAGGTTTATTTCCCCGGATTGATAAGAGGTGCTAGTCCTAACGTGGACAGATTCGGTTTCTCGGTATTGGTGGAATGTGAAGTCATGACGTTGACGAAAGTGATTACTCTTTGTGTTGGTGTCCTGACGTGGACCAGTTCCTCTCAGCAGTTATCTTTCTTTGCGTTGGCAAATCATGGGTCCTGACGTGGATAGATCAGACGAGGGTGTGAGTCCTTACGTGGACAAGTCTTATTTCCTCAGCGGGTCGAAGACGCCTGAGTCCTAACGTGGACAAATCAAGACGATGTCAGTGTCCTGACGTGGATAAATCAAAGAAATTATTATTCCTAATGTGGAGAAGTGGGTCCTAACGTGGACGATGTAGTCCTTACGCGGACATATCAGAAGAGGATTCCTTACGCGGAAATGACAGCATTCCTGACGTGGAAAGAGTGGAGTCCTTACGTGGACAGGTTAAGACGGCATTCCTTACGTGGAAAAATGTAGTCCTGACGCGGACAAATCGGAAAGAAGTTGGTATTCCTTACGTGGAAATATCGGAGTCCTTACGTGGACATATCAAGAGTATCCCTTACGTGGAAGAAAAATGGTTTCCTTACGTGGAAAGACGAGTTTATTCCTTACGTGGAAGGATTGAGTCCTCACGCGGACATATCAAGATTGATTCCTGACGTGGAAAGAAAGAGATTATTCCTGACGTGGAAGAGTTCAGTCCTGACGCGGACAGATAAAAGAAGTTATTCCTAATGTGGAAGAAGAAGATTCATTCCTTGCGTGGAAAAATTGGGGTCCTTACGTGGATAGATTCAAGGAAAGTTGATTCCTGACGTGGAAGAATGATGTACTCCTTACGTGGAAAGTTGAGTCCTGATGGGGACAGGTTCAGAACCAAAGTTGAATTCCTTGCGTGGAAAAATTGGAGTCCTGACGCGGCCGTGTCAAGTGGTATTGGAGTCCTTACGTGGACAGATTGATATAGTTCTCCTTACACGGAAAGAAGATTGCTTCCTGACGTGGAAAGATGAAAGGTTTAGTCCTGACGTGGACAGATACAGAAGAAATGACTCCTAACATGGACGATGTTATTCCTAACGTGGACAGGTGTTACTCCTAACGTGGAAGAGTGCTATTCCTAACGTGGACGATTCAGTTTATGGAAGTGCAGACGAATTATCCCCAGCGGAGTTGCCGAGAGTTTTCTGGGTTAACAGCAAGTGGAGTCCTAACGTGGACAGGTTTTTAGTTGAGATTTCTTCGTATTGATGACAGACAGAGTCCTAACGTGGACAAGCAAGCAATCTGTTATGACAGAATCCTTTTCAGAACGATGAAGACAATCCCCAGCACAGTCGCACGAGATCAGTGGGTTGCCGTAACAGTCAGATTCAGCTGATGAATGTCGTTCCCCAAGCAGGAGCGCAATTTAGTTTTGCGGTTGGCAAATTTCTGGGTTCCTAGTATTCAACCGTCTCGTACCGCGAATGTCTGAAGGCTCCGGGCTCTTCACCTAATCGGGTCCAAACCGCTTGAATAGGGGCAGCTGTTGCACCCTAAAATTTGCCCAACCTTATTCCTTGGGTTTATGTTTCAATGTCATTAGCATTTGCATATAGAGTCATGTACATAGACTAATCATCTGCATAGCATAAGCATAGCAAGTCATTCAACAGGGGACCAATCATTATTCTCATCTCTAGAAACCTATCAAGAGGTTATTATCCCAATTCAATCTTATTTAAGTCATCAGGAAAGAATTTGAAAGCAAAGAGCTCAGCAGATCAAGCCTTGAGTCCATCTCCTAGCTGAGGGTATCTGAGGGACAACAAGAGGATTGTGAGCTGTGAGTTGAAGGCATGGAGAGTATCTAGACATTGTGAGAGACTTAGAAAGTTATTTAAAGAAGGAGACAAGTCATTGAGGAGAGCACAAGAGCTACAGTTGAAGACAGTCAACTAGGGTTTCATCTGGGTCAACCCTAGGTCAACCCTAGGTCAATTGACTGATTTAAGGGGCATTCAAGTCTATTGGAGAGATGTGGAGTTCATCATTGGACATATAAAGAAGGATATGGAGATATGTCAAGAAGAATTCAAGAGAAATCAAGGAGAAGAGGAGTTTCTAAATTAGGGTTTCTGTGTAAAATCCCCTAGTTTAGGTCAAATTTCCAAGCAAGATAAGTCAAAATGCTAGCTTCAAATGGCTTCTTGGCCAACATGAAACTTGTAGAGGATCTCAAGACCTTTAATTTGAGTGGTGGAAGACATCAAGGAGATTTATAGAACTCAAGTTATGGTCCTTGCAAGTTACAGGTCATCTGAGGTGTCTGAACTTTTGTCTGTGAAAGTGACTTGACTTCCAAGCAATTTTTACCCCTCAAGGAGATTTCAAATGAATTCTTGGTCAACATAAGAATTGTTCCTCATTGCCTTAGCTTTCTAGAATGGTATAGCATGCCTTCATATGATGTGTGGAACTCAACTTATGGCCTTGGCAAGCAAAGGGTATTTTGGGCATTTGTGAATTACAGGTCATTTTAACCTATGTCCAAAACTCATACAAGGAGGCCTCAAATGGAAAAACTTACAACATCAAACTTGCTCCAAATGACATTTTGAGTCTAGAAAGAAGGTCACAAATTGTTGGAAAAGCTCATAGCATGAAGTTGCATGATTGGTCAAAATGTGAACTAAAATGGCTTATAACTTGAATAAAGTCAAGATGAAAAATGGTTTGGGAGATTTATGAGTCCAAATGGAGACTTCCAATATATGATTTTGAATGGAAAAGACATTCTAAGAACAATGGTTCAAACACTTTTTTGAGTTTAGTGGAAGATTTCAAAGTTATCCTTGGTTACTTGCATTTTAAGAAACATAGCCAAAATGGATCAAAGTTGGAAGGCAAGGGAAGTTGCAAGATGGATCTAGAATGTTCATGTGAGCCCTATATATTCATGAAATGAAGATTGATCAAGGGTTGGATTCATTTTTTCACCAAGAATTTCCCAAATTCTCTCATTCTTTCTCATTGAATTTTCACTTCAATTCCTCAAATTCTTCACCAATCATCATCAAAATCAACTTCATTATACTGATTCATCATCATAGATCAGAATTCAATCAAGAACAAGGTGTGATCAATCCATTTTCGAGCACTTCCATCATCAACATCAAAATTGCAATTTCAAGTTGACAGCACAATTCAAGCCAAGTTTCATTCAAGTGTTGCATACAGAAGCAAGAGCTTCACTCACTGATCAAGATCTGAGCATTGGTGTTGGGAGATTCACGAGTTTCCATAGCTGTTTTCAAGCTTTTGCATCAGGTGCGTTTTCATTCAAATTGACTAGTTCAGTTAGTTTAGCATAGTTTTGTTAGTATAGATATGATGTAGGATGTTAGTAGAGCAATTAGGATGAGTTTGGAGTGGTTTGATGATGATTGTTAGCAGGTGTACCAAACTGTTAGGACCTAGAACTCTTAGGTTAGTGCATTATAATGTTAGGTTGTTAGCGCAGGATGATCACCATTATGCATAGAGTAGATTAGTCTAGGTTTGATAGAGAATTGTGTTGGTGAGTTGCAGAGTGTTTCCATGGTGACCAAAACTTGTCTCGATCGGGTTTGTTGGTTTGTTGAGTTTCAAAGCAATCCAAGACCATAGGCGTGTAGAGGGAGGAATTTAGAGTAAGTTTCATGTTTATAGCGTGGCGTTTCATGGCCTGGAGAGAGAGAACCGAGAGCTTGAACATTGGACGTTCATGGCAGGTGCATGAGGGTTTCAGAAACCCTAGTTGATCAAATGAAGGAGACGAAATCTGGACCGTCTGTTTGGTGTTAGACTTTTGACTTGAGGAGCCATCGTGTGGCTAGCATTTGATTCAGATTTTGGAGGGAAGCGTTGGTGCCCTAAACGCACCGTTTCATTAATTGAAACGGGCGGGCCTGAGTGAATGTTGATATCCCCACCCCCCAATGCCTGAGCCCAATCATTTTGAACGTAAATCCTTTCCTATTTTCACCCCCCTGCGTGTTTTTATTTTCAATATTTCTGAAGTCTTCTGGGCTTAACCAAATGTGCTATGCGCACCCCACCCTGCTTGGCCCATCCTGATTTGAACTGGGCGTATCTTCTATTCAAACCCCCCTCCCTTTATTTCATTGAATATTCTTTTATTTTCTTTAATCTTTTTCATTCATTTTAAAAATTCATAATAAATACATAAAAAATCATTTTTAATTCATTCTTTTTACCTCATTTTCATTAGAATGTCTAGAAAATTATAGAAAAATAAAATTGCATTTTTATTTTTATTTGATATTTTTTTCATATTTTCTAAATAAATGTCATTTTAAGTAGTTTCATTTCATGCATAAATTTGTTAATTTTTGTTCTATTAATTGCTTTAATATTTTGTGCCCATTCTTTTTAGGTTGTTTAGATTAGACATTGAACTTGTAGAAACAATTTAGTTCCCTTTTTTAGGAATTAATTTTAGGTGAATAATGTAGGCTTGAACCACATGAACAAATTAGGGTTTTTAGGTGATGACTTAGGAAGTTTGATTCTTTCCCTTAGGACTTAGAAATTGAATAGGTTAGCTATGGGACTATAGGGGCTATGGGTAGTTATTAGATCCCCTTAGAAAAAGTCAGGATTCCCCTACTGCTATTAATACTCTGTGTATATATTTGACTGGTGTGGTGTGCCCTCTGGGGATTATTGCTTGCTTGCTTGGGTATTGGGTTTGTCTGGGGACCTGGGAGAGCTGAAGATTTGAGGAGATGAAGACCATTGGAGATCCAAAGATTGAAGAACAACTGCCAGAGTTGAGAAGGTTCTTGCTAGCAGCTGCTGAGGAGACTAGGGTTTAGGAGCTAGGCAGAGCTCTAGGTTAGAAAGCTTGTTTCTCAAACATGGATTGCCTTGTCTGCATCCATTCTTCTCTGTGATGCAGAGTCTCTCTAAGACACTCACCCCCTTCCTTTGGAAGGCTTGGTGATAGGGTCTATGAGATAGAACTCTTGAGAGAAAATGTCTCTTGTGTTAGAAGCAGTCTGTTCACCACCCTTGGTAGTCAGCTGATTGCTTAACACCCAATTCACTCTTGTGACTAATCCCTCATCCTGGAGGTTTGAGCTTGAAGAAAAGCCATTGCAGACGGAAGAATGATGATCAAAGCCCTTACCTGAAGGCCATGAAGATGGAGATTGATGCTTGTTGAAGCCTGTAGCTGATTGGAGATTACTTGAAGCCAGATGTTGATTCAGAGCTGCTGATGCTGTTTCTTTTGCTGTTGTATTTCATTTCTGATGTATTGATTGGTTTTCCGGACTGTATTGTTTGCTGTTTACCCTGTTGGGTTGAAAGTGAAGCCTGTTCACTTTTGCCTATTGTTTTCTAGGTTCGAGGTTGAGTGGGACTCCCTTGCCTCGCTTGTATTGTTGCATCCATGCATTTTACTGCTTTACTGTATATATCTGTTATTGTTTCTGTTTCTGCCTATCCCTTAGGATCTCTGTTTCTCTCTGTGCAAGAGAGGAGCATGATAGACACTAGGTCTTAACCCATGTATGATAACATTAGGTTAGTTTGATTCCCTTCGCAACCGTAGGTTAGAGTCCTGTCTCTTCTTTCTCAAAACAAACAGAAAAACACATAAAGATTTCAAACACAATAAAAGACACTTCTTCCGTAAAAGAATGTGAACTCATCAAAACGTCACTTTTGTCCGCTTGGACTGTTAATCAGAAAAACCATTTTTCAGAAGGAATAAAAACAATCAAGACAGACTTGTGTCGTCCGTGGCCCGAACTACGTTTGCTCTGATCTTCCATGCTGTGTGGAAGTACGTAGGCATAGGATGCGATATCCTAGCGAGCAACCTTCCCCTCCTTTCCCGTAGGTAGGCGAACTACGTTGACTCTGATTTCTCGTTCCAGACGGGAATACGTAGGCATAAAGTGCGATACTTTGCCGAGTCATTTTTATTTTCATTTTATTTTCTTTTTCACCCTTGACCTTTAGCGTAGATAGAATAACAATCCATACCCGAAAACAAGCGTGGATCCCATCGAGTACGATGGACGTGAGGGGTGCTAATACCTTCCCCTTGCGTAACCGACTCCCGAACCCAGGTTTTGGTTGCGATGACCATACCTTTACCGTTTTGTGCGAGGTTTACTCTGAGCGTTTCCTTTCCCTCCCGTGGGATAAATAACGCACGGTGGCGACTCTTCTGTTCAGCCGGCGCCGATTTTCGCAGTAGCGACACCATGAATCTAAATGATGCTCCATGATGCTTGAATGCAAGACAGATGCAGACACACGAGCAAAGATAAAAGAACGACAATACAACGAGTAACTACTCACGGGGGACCCAATACACTGGGGAAAGATCCAAGTCAAAACAAACAAAAATAGTTCAAACGTGACTAAAGAGGCTGCTCAGGGGGAATCTTTCACACAGGGGACACAAACTCCACCAGGGAAGACAAATCTTCATTGGGGAAAAGGAAACACACACTCCGTTGGGGAAGAAGGCAATTCTCCACCGGGGAAACGAAAGAATAAGAGACGCAAACCTCACTGGAGATAATCAAATGAGGAATTTCCTATAACGAAGAGTTCGAACGGGATGTTCAGGAAAATACTAGAAACAAGACCAGACGCATTGGGGATGCTAGTATCCACTAGACTTACTGGGGGTGATGGTGACGACCAAAACGACGATACCAATAACGATTGGATTTTAAACAGTGCCAGTTACCACTGGACTTTCAAAATATATGGTGACGACCAGCCCTCCAAACAGGAAGTACAAATATATCCCTCAAAACTTTAGGAACAAAAGTCAAAATATCCTCTAAGTATTAGGATACACCAAAGATTTCATGTAAATGCAACATTCGAGTCTCTGGAAATTCCTGAGCTTGGAATCCAAAGTATACATCTCCAAAGGTACAAAACCTGAACTTGGGATGGGAACAAACACTTTCAAAGGTACACAACCTGAACTTGGAACGGAAACATAAATCTCCAAAGGTACGAAACCTGAACTCAGGATGGAGACAAACATCTTCCAAAGGTACACAACCTGAACTTGGAATGAAAACAAACACTTCCAAAGGTACACAACCTGAACTTGGAATAGAAAACATACATCTCCAAAGGTACGCAAACTAAACTCGGGATGAAAACAAACACTTCCAAAGGTACACAACCTGAACTTGGAATAGAAAACATACATCTCCAAAGGTACGCAACCTGAACTCGGGATGAAAACAAACACTTCCAAAGGTACACAACCTGAACTTGGAATAAAAACAAACATCTTCCAAAAGGTACACAACCTGAACTCGGGATGGAAAACATACATCTCCAAAGGTACACAACCTGAACTTGGAATAGAAAACATACATCTCCAAAGGTACGCAACCTAAACTCGGGATGAAAACAAACACTTCCAAAGGTACACAACCTGAACTTGGAATGAAAACAAACACTTCCAAAGGTACACAACCTGAACTTGGAATAGAAAACATACATCTCCAAAGGTACGCAACCTGAACTTGGAATGAAAACAAACACTTCCAAAGGTACACAACCTGAACTTGGAATCAAACTATCGTGACTTAGTTTGGAATAATACACAACCAAATTGTCAATATCTGTCATCCATGGATTTTCTCAACGCCAATTACCAACGGGTCTCACTTGAAATACGATTGGTCACCACCAAATTAACTATGCCAGTATCCACTGGATTTTTTAAACAATGCTGGTCATAACCATGCCTCAACGTCCCTAAGATAAGCTTCTCACAGAAAACGGCCACTTATTGTTGTAAGGCAACATGAAGTGTTCTTCTTGATAGATAGTGCAAAATAAATGCACTCCCATGTAGGTTCGGCGACTGACAGGAACCGAAGTTCAATCTAGAACCAAGCTAGAAAGAAACTGCCAAACAAGACTCCAACCATTGAGAAGTGAACTCTAACGGAGACACATCTTATCCAATCACGGAAAAAATATAACTGAAACAACCATCATCCACGAGGATTAAACTCTGTGGGGAATTGAGAAAGGATGGACATTTTATGCTTAAGGGCTGACAACTCTATTGGAGAGAGACAACAAACTCAGTCACTAGGTGAAAAAACACCAAAGTGAATCAGGAACAGGTAATAACCATAGATACAAAAAGTGAACGGATGCTATGCATATGATTTATGCCATGCTTATGTTTATGCTGACAAAACAGACGAAACAAAATAGGCAATGAAATAAACATCTCGGCACGGATACCCAGCCAACTTCACCAAAATTGGACGTCAACGAGGATGATTATAAAGATCAACCGTTCCACTTCAAAGTTACAACCTTCTCCGGGAGAGAGTAATCTATTTAGGAAACAACATCATGACTTCACTCGGATTGCCATCATGAGCTTGAATTCTTTGTTGAAGGAAGAATCACTAAAGGAAATTCCAAGATCAACCGAAGTAACAACTTAATCGGAGAGCTGACAAAAGGGTATCATGAAAACCAAACACTTTCTGCCCCATTGATAGTATAACAATCCTCTTCAAGTGAGCAACGGCTCTTACGACAAACAGTCTTCCAACTTTTTCTGCCCCAGATTACATGGTCCACAAGAAGGAATCATCAAGAGGATTTTACAGAAGTATTGACATACAAGATGCTTCAATATCTTCCAACTCTTGGAGAGATTCGCGAATCTCGACATAACTGCCCTAGTTCAACGGTCTTTGAGGGATTAATCTAATCTCGACTTGGTCGGCTCTGACTAACTGGTCTAGAGTGGCTGGCTTTGAAAAGAGCTAGGAAACAACTTGTTTATAAGACCTCAAATGATGTGCCCTAGAACACATGGTCTGCAAGAAGAAATCATCAAGAGGATTTTACAGAAGAATTGACATACAAGATGCTTCAATATCTTCAAACTCTTGGAGAGACTCGCAAATCTCGACGTAACTGCCCCAGTTCAACAGTCTTTGAGAGATTAATCTAATCTCGACTTGGTCGGCTCTGACTAGCTGAACATTGTGACAAATGATTACCCAATCCTTCAAATTAGTTGCCCCAGGCCGAGCTTCCTTTATCAAATCTAATTCCCTAGATGACAACATGTGTTGGGATTTCTTTTGACATTGGATCGTCTAGCAAACAATATTGTTCATTAAAAATTGGCAATTTTCAATGTAAAATTCATGCAATCTTTTGAAAACAATTTTAATGAAACACACACGGCGGAGTGATCAGGTGATCAAAAATGAAAGCGATCCAACCATCTTGCAGATGATGGATAAAGTGATGAACACACACAAACATCAAAGATTATTAGGAGTCAGGTTATCCAACCTTGTTGTAATATGCTTTCAAAACAACCTTACTTCAATTAGGTCTTTTAAGGGTTGTAACGTGGCTTGGTTCACGGTTCATGAAACAAAGGATAAAGGCTCAAAGTTATTTGTCCCACCCATTCTCCATGATGAACTTCAATCCTACACTCGTTTAACTCAAACTACACATTCAGGTTCTTATAGGCTTTTAAGAATCGAACTGATGATAGTTGGTGACGGCTTATATTCCTAGGGTAGTCACAACTCCCTTACAGTATTTGATAGCTTTTTGCTAATTGAGGATTTCAAAGTGAAAGTTTTAAGGATTTCCTCTTTTTATTATCCCTTACTTTTGCCTGAACTGTTTTCTTTTGGATATACAGTCAGCGGGATGCCCCATTTTTGCCTAAGTCTCCTTCATAGGTTTTGACTTAGCGGACTTTCCAATTTTCCTTTTTTCTTCTTCTTTCTTTTCATGAGAAAGGAGGTGACTACCTATTTTAATGGCTACAACGAACCATCATCGTCTTTTAAACTTCGATACTTGCTTGTCGTGTACGAAGGAAAACCTGAATGCATCACTGAAAAGTGTCTTGTATGCACATATCTCTAAGTTAACCGAGAACTACCCGCCCCAAGTTTGAGATTTAAGGTTCATTTTTTGTAAAGAAAGAAAACTCCTACTTCCAGGTTCGAAGGGGTTAACGAGGGTTTATCTTCCTTAGTGATCCAGTGTTTAGGGGTTGAAACAATGCCTTACATCATCGACAAAGTTAAATTGAAAGCATATCAACAGCAGTTATGGATATAGTTTTCATCATCCTCCCTAATCTTTAAACAACAGTTTAGTAAAGAAATTTTTTGTATTCATAACAATGAAAGGAAAAAGAAAGAGTGAAACGAATGGACTTAATCAAAAGATGCACAAACATTTCATTAATATTGCCAATTCAAAATGAACAACAGCTTACAAGCAATTCAAATTAAACAACAAGGAAAATACAACTGAAAATACTGAAACGATCAAAATACAGCCAGCTTAGGAGAATTGACTTAACAACTTCAGTTTTCAGGCCCAAACAGGGGAACACCTCCATCAATGATTACTTGCTCCTTGTGGTATAGAACCTTGAGAGGCCTTGTAGGTCCTTTGTCTTTTGCTTCAAGAGCTGAGACACTGGTACTTGGTTTACCTTCTTGAGGTTTTAACAGCTCCAACAAGCTTTGCACCTTCAACCCAAAACCTTTGCACTCTTCCGCCAAATGCCCCATTGTCCCAGTATGGTACCTGCATTCAACTTCTGGGTGGTCTTCCTCGAGGATCAAGCATTTGTCAATGATCAACTCTTGCACCAAGTAACCTAATGTCAAACAAGCATCTAAGTTGTGTCCTTCGGCTCCTTTGTGAAATTCGCAGGTCAGGTTCGCACTATGCCACGGTCCTGGCACACGATTGGCTAAATGCGGGGTCACTAGCGAGTTCTGAATTAATAATGGGTAAAGTTTACTTAGCGGTACTAGAATTGACTTGTAGCATGCTCTATCCCTTTTGACAGGATTCTTCATGTTCTGGTTTCGAGAACCTTGAGGGGAAGCAGCCAATGAATGCTGAGATGCTCTTTTAGTAACCACCTGACAAGGATGAAGTTTTGGCGCAGGCCCAAATACTGGTTGACGACGGTCTGACCGTTGAAACTGACGAGGTCCTTGAGCTGAAAGAATCGCCGGAAGCGACGGACTAACAACCTCTCTAGGCGCAATAGGGGGAGAATACCCTTCATTTCTCATCAAATTCTGCAAAGTCTCCAAAACCCAATTCATCTAACCTTTGAGGATCCTGATTTCCTCCTTCAAGGCTTCTTGTCCTTTCAAAAGTTTGTTCATCGTTTCCATTGGTCCAGAATGCGTTCTAGGTATCCCTCTAGAGACAGGAAGAGGGAGATGAGACTCAAGGCTAAAAAGTGCAAATGCAAATGCAAATGTGACGACATGCTCATGCAATGCAAAGTGTTTCATGGAACTCAAAATATTTAAAAACATCAAGATATACCAAAAAAATTCTTTTCATTAACCAACAGTTTGAATTACAACATGTTAGTACTTCTTACAAGAGTCTTAAAGCTGAATAAAATCTAACAGAAGTCCTAAAGAGGTTCTCTTGACAACCTCGTGTTGATCTTCTTGATTCCTTCTTCCATCTGGGATTTCTCGAGAATAAGCTTGTCCACAATTATCTTCCACGGGGTCGATTGAGGACTAAGTGAAGATAAATCATATGAGGCTTTCCTCTTTTTACAAGAGAGTACTTCTTCATTCTTCAAATGTAGTTGTTTCTCGAGCTCTACATTTTCTTTGACAACCACATGATCTTGTGCTTCCAAGCATCCTCTGTTTGTTGTGCTTTACTCAAAGCGATTCCCAAACGTGTAGCCTCAGTAACATATTTCTCCATGATTGGAAAAGGAGACTCGTCAAGAATGGGCAACCCAACCAAAGATAGGGGTATTAGTTGATAATCAGAAAAGTGAAACAATGATAGACTGGATCAAGAACTGGAGGAACATGGAGAGATAATCCATTATCCATCTTTTTCTTCAACAATAACAATAGTTTCCCATAGTTGTTCTTGTATCCCTCTGGATCTGTCACCAAGGTACTCAACCTCTTTGGGTCATCCAGGTTAAGACTCTTGTAAGTGTACTTCAAAGCTTCCTTCTTTTACTGTCCATAACAACCTTGATGTTTACAAACAATAGTCTGAGTTCCATGAAACTTTATGATATGATGTTTATGAATGCAAAAAATGCACAAACACAGGCAAATGCAAAGATCACATATGCACACAAACACAAGCCTAGGTTTAAAAGACGAGCGTGGATCCAAGGTCTACCCATCCCCAAAAAGTGTGTACTATGGATTTTCAAACCTGTAGAGCAGGGTTCTAAATAGTTCTCAGAGTCAACAACCCATCTTTCGGATATTATCAACTTCCTAAACCACTTGGTAATCGATAATATTCTCAAGAGAGTCTCATTCAAGTGTAGTATCGCGTATCAACTATTTCAGAAATACTTCCTTATAGCCATCGCACTACATCCTAGTAAGGCCAAAGTGGGGTAGAATGTAATCTAAAAGTCCACAGTGTCATGGGCTCCTTCGTCGAAAGTAGCATTGTTTTCACAAATACTCGATCAATAATACTAAACTCTCAAGAGGGCCTACACTGAGAGGTGGTTTCTCAAGTTAGCTTGGTCGGGAATCAACTCCCTATAAGCCTCCTTGAATATACCACCATCCTATCATAGTTGCACTCAAGTCCGGGTATAGGACCGTCTCACCATTCAAAGGTCCAATATCCAACAATCAAACAAATATATACACATATACATGTAAAGCAAATATTCACAAATATAGCACATAAATAAACAAAATAGGGTAAACCCTCAAGCTTAAGTCTTTCCCCAGTGAATTCGCCATTTCTGTTACGGTGAGAATCGTGATACCAAGCTATTGAATTAACTTGAATCTTTAATTCTTTGAATTCACAACCGGACTTTAATTTATCCAAAGGAAAGGTCTAAAGAAAGAAACAACCTTTTGCGCGATGTAACAACAACGCTAAGAGATTCAGGGATCGGGGGTTGGTTATGAATAGGGTAGGTATTTCACATCCTAAACATCTGTAGTACTCTACAGGAACCTTTTGTTTGTTGTATGCTAAGTTTGTTAAATGGATTGGGATAGGTGTAGGTTAAGGCCTAAAAATAATTTCTAAGTTTGCTTGCAAAGACATCGCGTCTTCTGCCTACGTATCCTAACTAGGATAGAATTAGAGCAATCGTAGTTCACCTTACTAAGTTTGAAGAACACTTGATTATGATCAAGGTTCAAAGGGGAACAAACATGACAATGCTTGTGTAGAGTTTAAGGAAACTCTCTAGATCTAAGTTGAACACTCAAGAAAGGGAAGTAAGTAATCATAACGATGATTCTTACATAGAGTTAACAAACTCTATCCTAAGTTCTAGTTGAAAGAGCACTCCTAACAAGGGTAGGCTTTTTAGACTTAAGCAAAGTCTAATGGACAGGTTCTACTTAACTACGGGTAAAAATGACTTAACGAAGTCGAGGGAGGGAGATGAGCTATCTATGACCCAAAGGTCAACATAGAGACTTTACTTTTGAAAGATAAAAGAGGCAACTTGGATGAGAACTAAAGAGTTCCATCATTTGGGGAAACTAAACTCAACAAAGTATAAACATCAAACAGGACATGGTTACGACCAAAACATGCAAGCATATTACAATAGGCAAGCAAAGATGAATAAATCATGCAAGCGTATTATGATAGGCAAGCAAAGATGAGTAAATTATATGGTTACGACCACAAGGGAAACAATCGCAAACAAATCTTACAAGATAATTCAAGCATGGCTTAAAAGGAATTTCAACAAGAAGCAAGGTAAACAAACCTAACGGGAAGCAAACTTTCAAGTGGAAAAAAGTATCACAAACATGAACATCTCTGAAATATTTTCTCATTAATTGAAACTAGACAACATTAAGAGCATTTTGCAAAAAGAATGGATTAAAAATAGTAAAATATGAGCAAGTTATGAGGTTTTGAACTTTATGAAGAAAACATAAAAACAAGTGATAAAAATAATGGAATGGTCACGGAAGGTGTTGAACCCACGCCCTCTAGTCTACAAGCTCAAAATAATACCAACTCAACCAATACAGGCGCATGTAAATTCAAAGGAATTGAAAGAGAAAGTAATAAAACAAGATGAACAAAATAAAACAACAAAAACTGTCCCACTCAGGGATCGAACACGGGACTGGTAGGAAAACAAGGTACTTAGTGCGCAGGTTACAACCACTGGGGTGGCAATACATTCGTGTATTAAGCCACCCCTAAAAATACATAAGCCTTACAAGGCCAAGTAAATTTGGGCCAGAACTCAAGCAAAAATGGTAGAAACGGATTGGCTCATAACTTTATCAAATCAACATCAAATTCAGCAAAATTAAAGTCTAACTTGCTTGGAATTTAATGAGGAATAAGATGGTGTCTTTGGATTTTCAAAATCATGCTCACAAAGAGAAATTCGACAACAAATGCAAATGACATGTTAAAATGCATTTTGGCAAACAAGGCTATATTGAGCTGATTCAGACCAAACAACCATCACACACAATCTTCAAATATGTTAACTGATACTTCCACACTCAAAGATCAAACACAAATCAAGCAAAACAGAAAATGGTTCATCATTGCAATCATGGTAGGAAAAGATGCAGGTTGTCAAGGTTCAAATGGAGTAGGTCTAGCTCCTACGAACATCACCTACAAGTTCTAATCATGTCAGCTGATAACTCTAGACTCAAACATCAATTAGAAGCATCTTAGAACAAAATCTGATATGCTGTTGTAAACACAATTGAAAATGCAAGGCTGTTTTGAAAATGGAAAATAGGTTATGATGCAGCATGACATATGATTCATAAACAACTAGAAATTGAAGTTCAAAGCAAGGCTGTATTAAGAAAAACAAAATCATTCTATCAAGAAATTAGTGCAAACTGGATTAATCATTCATAGACTTCTAGAACAAAAGCTTCCAGCCAAGGAATGAGGTTTGGGGGGGGGGGGGTGTCAAGCCCTAGCAGTTGGCCTGCTGTAGTGTGTGAATAAATGAAACTAGTGGCTTATGATGCTAACAAGAAAATCCATGGTAGAAGATTTTAAACATGATTCACAAAACATGAAGGAATACATGGTAAAGGCACACACCAGCAAATTACATATTCAAGGCAGTTGACAAACATCAAACAATAGGCATGTTCATGACAATTTGGTAATAAGCAAAAAAACTGGACCAAGCATCACTTAAACAGAAGCAGTAGCATACTCTTTCAAGATGCAAACATCAACTCATGGCATTGCAAGCAAACACAATCCAAGTAGACTCAATTCAAAACAGTTCCAATAGTGCAAACATGAATTCAATGTTTAAATCACCCTACTTCAGCATGACATGTTGCTATTTTACAAACAGGTTTTTGGCATGCCAAACAAGTTTTTAGCAGTTATGAATACAAGCATGTTTCAACAGCAAATGTTAATACTTTTACCAAAGCAGCACCTACACATGTTATTCTAATGCAGCAAGCATGAAACAAACACAACACAACAGTTCACAATGGCACAAAGGTACACTTGTCATGGCAATGCCAAGCATCACACTCAATGTGCATTTCTCATAATGGTTACGACCATTTGACAGTGAAAACTACCACAACACAATGTTGGCCATCAAGAAATCAAAACAGGTCTCAATAGCATCACATGAACCAAACCAACATTTTTACCAAGTCTAAACAAGATTACACCCTAACATCAAATTCACACAGCATGGTTAAAAGCTTGTTAACACAAAGCATAGCTTAGCATGGTTTGGTTTGAAAACAGAACAGCACAACAGTTGGCACAATAATGCAAACATGGAAATTTAGCATAACAATGCAAAGGGAAGTTTGGCATAACAATGCAATCAGCAACATGGATGAAAACTTGGTTCAACAATACTGGTCAGAGGAGTTACACATCAACATGTTTGACAGAAAAATACAAATCTCTAGCAACCTAGCAGAAAGAATGCTTGAGTTAACAAACTCCAAACTGGTGGCAATGAAACACAGCTTGATCATTACAAAGTAGACATACATTTTCAAGACAGTTACCAAGGCAAATGTATAAAAGCTGAACAGATTCAAATCAACAAATCAAAGTTTCATGTTAAAACTCCTAAGGCTCCTTTTGTTGACAGTTTTCTTAAAAAACAGTTGGAACATTACAAGGCACAATCTTGGTAGAGTCATGTCAACACATAATCTCCTAAGTCACAAAAATCTCATACTTTAACAAAAGTAAGGACATAGCAATAAAAACACCTCCTTGACAAAAACATCATTCCCAAGGGATTTTGGACAACATGATAATCATTTTCAGAATAATACTCAATCAATGACATATGATGTATAGTGAAAAGGCTTAGGGTTACATACCTCTTGTAGACCTCCTTGAGCAAGCTTAAAAGCAAAGAAACCCAGAGATCCTCTTTTTGGCACAAGTTTGAAGTTTACTTCCTCTTGAAGCAATAAGTGACTTTTTGGGAAAGTTTGAGTAAACAAACTTCCATCTGGTCTTTGAGCTCTTAGACAGTTAAAATATCATGGATATGAGGTGTTGGAGATGTTGAAGTGGTAGGAATGAACTTAAGTAGTGATTTGGCTCTCAAAATGCATAAAAGTCCAAATATGGAGGTATGAAGGTTGACTTTTAGATTGATGAATTTTTTGAGGAAAGTAATGATGGGAACAGCTTCAAATGGCCATTTTAAGGGTGTGTATGTGGTCTTTGAAGTGTTTTGGTGTTTGGAACAAGAAATGGCATGAAAAGTGCAAAATGGTGGATTTTGGTGACTTTGAGAAAATTCTGCACTTTCAAGCAAGGAAGGAAAGGGGAGAGCTATAAGTTTTTTGATATCCTTGATAGCTCTCGTGTTTAAATGACATAGGGGGAGCCTCTATTTATAGGAAAATGAAGGATGATGACAGATTTGTAATCTTGGCATTTTTGGAGGGATTTTGAAAAGGTTACCCTTGGCTTGAGGTTTGGTACAACTGCATACATCAGTCTCTTGGCTAAATGTGAGGAGAAAATCAAGTGGAAATGAGATACGTGAGATGATTGAATAGGGCATAAAGTTCAGATGTCAAAAAGTTTCTCTTTCCTCTTTTGAATTCTTGGATTATTTTAATGCCACTTGCTTGCAACTTGCTACTTCTTCAAATACTTCACTTCTTCTGCATTTTCCTTCACTATACTCTCTAAGTATCAGATACAAACATGATCCAAGGGCTGAGAATAACCCAAGTGATCAAAGGATGAGTTTGTGAAAAATTGACAATGTGGGACTCAAGTGTTAAAACACCATCTGGCTAAATTCATAACTCTCAGCTCATAAGGGCTATGGAGGCGTTCTACCATATTTTGGAAAACCCTCATGTAGCTCTACAACTTTCACGTTTTCATGAGTTTCAGATTCCCAAAGGAACTTGGCCAAAAAGCCTCTCAAAGTTGCTGAAAAACAAGCCTAAAAGGGAAATTTTTCTAAGTTACTTTTCCCTCTTGTAATGAATTTGGTCATAACTCCAAATCTATGCATTTTCTGATCATGGACCACTTTGGGACTTTTGTAGGACTTGCCAAGAGCTTTCCAATGAGCTTTGAACCAACTCAATTGGATGTGTGGTTAAGGAGTTATGGTCTTGCCCCTTTCAAAACCCTAATTCCCGACGTTTGCGATTACTTCTCAACCCTTAATCCAATGGTCATGAAATTTTATGGGTAGGTTCAATATGTCATTTGGAACATTGTTTATTCATATCTTGAGGTCAAATTCCTTATGAGTGAAGAGTTGACTTTTCGGTCAACCGAACGATCGATCGGTGACTACCGAGTCGACTGTTGATGTTCTGGACCTTTTGAGGCCTTAAAACCTTTTGAATAGACTTTACCAAGCTATATGAACTGCATGGACCATGATCCCACCATTGTAGCACCTTTTAAATCAAAAGTCAAACCACAATTGACTTTTCTCGCTCGAAAACCCTAATCGGGTATTCTGAACTGCATTGTTCTTGATTCCTGGGTGACAACCTCAAATTGGATTCATACTCGATCCAATGGAATATGTTTGATGATGTGGAGACTTATCTTAAGGAGAACCAATCCAAAACGTTGACTGATTAACCCTCGAAACCTCGATTTCGGCTGTACGGAACCCTAATTCATGTATCTTAACAAAGACAAACTTGAAACAGGTTAAGGTTAGATAATCAAATGAAAATGATCCTAAAATGATGATGAAGATCTAAGGGGTCAAAATTTGGGGTATGACAGAGGTGGTGTCGAATAACCTCTCATTCCACACCTTCGTATATTGGAGACTCCACGAGAACATGTTTCTATGCCAATATGAAGGTGGCCTTTGAAATTGTCCAGAGTGTACTTAGTCAAAACCACTCGCTTAACATGATTTTTGGATTCTTGGCGAAGAATTTTCATAAAATCCTCATAGACGAACCAGTTTGGAAATTGAGGGCTAAAAGCCACACCAAAATAAGCAGTTGGCAGTCGAGGGAATTTTGGAGGATAAAGATTAAAATCTAACATGTAATGTTGATCAGGTCAAACATACAAAGGAATTTTTTGAACTTTCTGGTGCAGAGAAATGAGGGTTTGAAGGCCACATAATTGAACTACGTGAGCTCAGAATACCTGGCTAGCAACTTGGTGCATATGTTGTAATGAATCAATGAACCCTTTTTAGGAAAGAGGGGTTTGGGTTTGATTTGAATGAGACCAAATTGTCGAGAGACAAGATTTGGTTGGTAACTGACAAGAGTGACTCGAAGTTTTGAAGGGTTGAGTCTTGAAGCTAGCAATCTTGGCATAAGAAAATATTCCTAAAATGGGCCTGCTTTTGAACCATTCAGGGTCTGCTTTTCTATTTGCAAAAGGGTCCATGATGGGAGAAAAATTGTAACACTTTGAAAACATCATCACATAGCTGGTGAATGTCTATTGAAGGTTCATTAATTCCTTCATCACTAGGAGTTAGCAGGGAAAGCCTCGTCCCTTCAAACCTTCTATTCTTCACTTCGACGGATGCTTCGTTGATAGGATTTTGAGCAGGAAGGGATGCTTCAAAAGTGGAATTTAGCCATAGTTGTAGCAGCCAAAAGGGTCCAGAAAGAAGCAAGCTTCCTCTTGCCTTGATTGTCTTCAATGTTGTGACGCCTTATCCAAGGGATTCGTACAGGATGGACATAATTATTTTGCTGAAACAAATGTCATGTCTAACATGCAGTTAGTTGGTCATGGTCAGGTACCTCTTCGTCACTTGAAGAGACCCTGAGCAAAATACACAGCATGAAAGCCAAAGAGCTAGGGAAGCAATGTGTTCTTGGTCAGAAACTTCTTTGGTGTCTTTGTCATTGTAGTAGGCTATGTAGGTGGTGAAAGTTGCTTTGTTGGTATTGAAACCTATTGAGTCATCAGCTAAAAAAATGGGACCATAATCCATTCCGATAGGTTTAAGGGTGATAAAGGCAGCGATGTCGAACAAAGTTGGGGTAACCATTCCACAAGGGAGTTGGAAATTATTGTGGGTGCTATCCCAAAAATAGAAGGAAGCAATAAGCATAGATGGGCAGTAACCTGTCCCCACCTTTAATAGTTTAATAAGGTCAAAGATGCCCATGTCTTTACAGACTTGGGGATTTACTTTCTCTATTTTTTTCAAACCAAGCTAAGTAATCAAAAGGGTCTTTGGACAAAAGAAACGACCTGAAAACCCTAAAACTAGTGTTCATAAGCTCTAACTTTATTGGGTCCATAAAAGCTATGGTCGAAGGAGAACCTTGACCATCCACCTTTGCTTTCTCATCAATTTTAATCTCCTCACTAGTCCTAGGTTTTAAACCATTAGCTATGAGTTTGTAACGAAGGTAAGCAGGAAAAAATTCCCTAACCTTAGCAGGGTCAGCAACAAGATCGGGGAGAGGACCTAACATGGCATGGGTCTTACCAGAAACAAGAATGGGAATGAGTACATGTGATTGATATATCTTGCGTTTCTCCTCTTCCTTTGGAGATTCAGGGATGTACTGTTGGTTCCCTACCACATATAGGCCCAATATTCTGTGGAGCAAGTTCTTTGGATCTCTTGGATTCTTTGGCATTCTTGCTTGTTTCTTTGGACATTTTGAAGTAGAAGCCATTGTTGTAGTAAGTTTGCAAACAAAATATTTGAAGGAGATGAAGTTTTGAAGAAATAAGCTTGAGAGAGTTTAGAGAGTGAAAAGAGAAAAAAAATAGTGTTTTCCACTATTTTATAGATGGATGAAGTGGAATGGTTACTATGCAATATTAATGGTGATAAAAATCATGGGACGCATGTCATGTGAGGGTTGTGTGATGAGACTGTAGCAGTTAAAAATATGACCATAATCTCTTAGGGACTAGACGTGTGATGATTGAAAAGATTCACACATGGGTTTGAGGAGAGGTTTTGGGGAAAATTGTCATGATGATAATAACGTCATAAACAGACCAAAGGTTTCTGGCGTCGAATATGGAAATTAAAAAAAATGTCATTTTCTCCGTTTCAGTCGAAAATGACATTTTCGGGGGGCAATTTGTTGGCTGAGAATTTTGACGCCATGTTTTCATTTGAGAAACTAAGTGAAAATTAAAAGTTTCTTAAATTTGGCCGACTTCGACAGAAGCTGGTATGAAGTTTTGTTGAAGTGATTCTCATAAGGAGATGTGCTTGGACAAAAACTTAGAAATATTTTCTAAGTATAAAAGGTCACTTCGACGAAGGGATGTTTTTGGAGCCTTCCTTCGACAAAAGTTTGAATTTAAAAATACGGATGGATAATTGTCTTTTGTCCTTATCCGTTTCTCAGGGGAGACGCGTGGAGAACTATGGCAAAATGAAGGCATGCAGAGTGAAACGTGTCAACTTTTATAGAAATGCTCTTTGGAGACAGTTATTTCGACGTATTATAAATAGGGGTCTTAGTATTAGGATTTCTGTGTGTTTAATTATTGTACTATACTCAAATTTTACTCAAAGTATCCAAGTCAAAGTGAGAAAAAGGTTACTATTGAGAAATGTACGTTTGAAACACCATAGTTTATTCAATAGAAATTTACTTTCATTTTATCAATTGTTCTTTACTGCACTTTTTACTTTGAAGTTTTTTTCTTCATTGCATTTCCTTTATCAACTTTTACAAAGTTTAATCTTTCCAACAATAATCAACATAATTTTTTTATACTAATGAATGTTGTCAAAGTGTTCATCAATTTTCCAGAAATACATGAATACAATAGCTATGTCCTCAGGATTCACTGGTTGATCCTGCAAGTAAACCAAATTTTTGGAAGACCAGCGGTTGTTTACTAATTTTCACGGTAAACACATCGGTTAGTGATCCTCCATATCAGATGCCTTCGGGTTATCCTTGGGACATGCCTCTAAATCTCATGCCAGCTGGATATCACCCAAAAGCTACCGAAGCTCCGGTCGTTACCACTATAATGTCTGTGCCACCTTCTGTGGTGCACCCTGTTCCTTACAATGTTGAAGAGACAATTTTTCACACCGCACCGAGCGACAGTGTTGGAGTTGATGCGAGGTTAGATGAGTTCCAAGATCAGTTCTTGGAAATGCAAAAGGAGATCAAATCCTTCTGAAGGAAGGACTTATTTGGAAAGAATGATTCATACCTCTTCTTGGTTCCGAATGTTAAAATTCCTCACGAATTCAAAGTTTCAAACTTTAAAAAGTACAAGGGAAAATCTTGTCCTCAAAGCCATTTGATCATGTATACTTGAAAGATGTCAACACATACAAACAAGCATCAGTTCTTGATACATTATTTTCAAGATAGTCTAACCCGTGTCGCACTTAAATGGTACATGGGTCTAGATAGTGCAAAGATTCGAACGTTCAATGATTTTGGTGAAGCTTTCATCAGACAATATAAGTACAATGTTGATATGGTGTCTGATAGAGATAAATTGAAAGATATGACCCAAAAGGATAAAGAAAGCTTCAAGGTGTATGCACAACGCTGGCGCAAAGTGGTTGCTCAAATTTGTCCACCTTTGGGGGAGAAAGAAATGACCAAAATATTTTTGAAGACATTGAGTTCATTTTTCTACGAGAGAATGATCGCCAGTGCTCCTAGTGATTTTACTAAATGGTAAACATGGGGATGCGCTTGGAAGAAGGGGTTTGTGAGGGCAGGTTGGTAAAGGAAGGAAGTACTTCTAATAGCTTAAAGAAGCATGGAAGTAGCTTCACAAAGAAGAAGGAACAAGAGGTTGGTGTCGTGCATCAGGGCCGATCGAGAAGAAGGTACCAACAACAACATGTTGCAGCTAGTTCTCCAATCATTAATACTCCAGCCTATCGACCATAGTTCATGCAACCGTGTGTCCAGCCACAACAATATCAACCACCACAATAGGTTCAACAACAACAACATCACCTTCATCAACAAAATCAAGAGCCTGTCTAGCAGGCTCGTCCACCATTCAACAACAAAAACTGTATGCAGAGGAAGCCAAGTTATGATTCGATTCCTATGCCTTACGCAGAGTTGTTTTTAGCCTTGCTATAAAGGGCATATTCAAACTAAGTCTCCTCCAGCAGTTCCTAAGGAGATTCCTTAATGGTATAAAGCATATCAAATTTGTCCATACCATCAAGGCGCTCCAGGTCATAACATAGAAAACTGCTTTGGGCTGAAGGAAGATGTTCAAATACTGATATACTGATTAAGTGTGGGATTTTGTCCTTTAAGGACACTAACCCAAACGTTCAAGCGAATCCTCTTCCGCAACATGAAGCAGCAAGTGTAAATATGGTATACGGTTGCCCCAGTGATTTCAAAATTTATAATGTATTATATTTGAATGATAACTTGGTCATAATGCATGAGGGGATGGTCAGACGTGGTCATTTACAACCACATGATTATGACGCTTGTAGAGTTTTCACTAGAAGTCCAAGATGAGGGTGTCTAACTGTGAGAAATAGTCTTCAAGATCTGTTGGAGAGAGGGATTATCAAGTGTTACATAAACAGGGATGCCCCTCAGTGTTATCCTTATGTCAACATGGTTCAAGGATGCCTAGGGAAATATGATGTTTTCAATGTCAGATTTATCCAAGAGTCCTTGGTAAGAATGCATGATGGTTTAACTAGAATGGCCTTCTTCAGCCATGATAACCACAACTAAGCGGCCTGCCATATCTGTTTTACGAATCTGCGAGGTTGTCGCCTTGTGAGGGATAATATTCAAGATCTATTAGATAAAAGGACTATTACCATCACTTATGATTGAAATCCAGATGCTACAGATGAAGATGAAGAGGTGTTTGTGATAGTGCCACATTTCAATGAATTAGAACGTGTGGAGATTATATATGATAGCAGAAGATCTTCAATGGCTCCTCTGATTATCAATGTACTAGGTGGCGCAACTGCGAAAAACACCTGACGAAAAAAAAATAGAAGAGTCGCCACCGAATGTTATTTATCCCAAAGAGATGGAAAGGAAACGATAAAAGAAAACCTGAAGAACGGGAAAAGACAAGGTCATCGCAACCAAATCTTAGGTTCAGGAGTCGGTTACGCAAGGGGAAGGTATTAGCACCCCTCATGTCCATTGTACTCAACGGGATCCACACTTGTTGTCTAATCAAAGGGTGCCTTTATCTATAAGCTACTGCTAAATGGAAACGAGAACAAAAGAAAAAGAAAGAGACTCGATAGGATATTGCCGCCCTATACGTATTCCCTCATGCAATGGGAAATTCATAGTCAACATACTTTGGAAAACTACGGGTGATGGGGGAAAGGTTGCTCGCACAGACATCATCGTCTTGTGCCTACGTATCCTCATCTGGTATGAGACATCAGAGCAAATGTAGTTCGGGTAAACTAGACCACATGTTGGTTAAGTGTTATTTATGAGTGACGTTGAGTCCCTATTCTAGCAGTTAGGGTCAATGTCTGTTTATGGTAGAACGGTAAAGTAACGTGTAACACCCCATTTCCCCAAAATTAAATAAAATACAATTATTTCAAATAAAAATTATAGTTTCCCCTCACAAGTGGGATATCACATCAAATAGTTCAACAATAAATCTTCATTAATTGGTTTTCAAAATAAACAGCGGAAATAATCATTAATCCAATATTCTCGGCCATCCGCCCAATTTACATAAAATTATTCATTAATAAGTTCACCAAATACGATACATCACAGGAGTAAAGCAAGTTCAACATAAAACAAATAAACACCCAAGTCCCGTGCTACGTATCAGAGCATCCTAAAACTCGACTCGCACACTACTATCCAAGCTAGCTAAGTACCTGGATTATCTGTACCTCCAAAGAAGCACAGACCACAACAACAACAACAACAACAAAGAGGTGAGAAAACATGATCAAAATTATCGGTAATAAGATACATGAAATAAAGGTAGCAATTATATAAAATATCACCCATCACACACCAACCACGACCTAATGTCCAACATCAAACACAACATATAATAATGCAAATATGCAACTCAACACCATGCATGCGGTACCGATTCATTGGTTCAATCAATCGAACCCAGGATAGATCACATACACCCCTCCTTGGCAATGATCTATCCTCACCATTCTCCACGAGGGAGTACGGATGAATCATATACACTCCTCCTGAGCAACGATTCATCCCACCATTCTCCACAAAGGAGTACGTATGGATCGCATACACTCCTCCTAAGCAACGATCCATCCCACCATTCTCCACAAAGGAGTACGGGTGAATCGCATACACTCCTCCTGAGCAACGATTCATCCCGCCAAAACACACGACACCATATGCACAACAAATAAACTCAAGCACACTAAGTGCACATGATCCTACTGATCACATCACCATGCATCATATATATATATATATATATATATATATATATATATATATATATATATATATATATATATATATATATATATATATATATATATATATATATATATATATATATATATATATATATATATATATATATATATATATATATATATATATATATATATATATATATATATATATATATATATATATATATATATATATATATATATATATATATATATATATATATATATATATATATATACACACACACACACACCAATCAATTATATTAATTACATTAAATATTAGGAAATTCACATTTCGACACCAAGTATACATTCTTCACCATTAAACATCATCCCTATACCCATCATGACCAAATGGATCCTGCAAAACATCAACATTGGATGGAACCACAAAAATAAAACTAGTTATGTCACGCTCGCTGGCTCACTCGCCTAGCGAAAGCTTAGCGAACGCTTGCTGCCTCACTCGCCTAGCGAACTCGCTAGCGAAGGCAGATAGTGGCTACTGGAAGGGTTCGCTACCCAACCCGCCTAGCGAAGCCTTAGCGAACACTCGCTGGCTCGCCCGCTAGATGCTCGCCTAGCGAATTCTGCGATCCACCAAAACCCCAACTATCCTAGAATCATCAGAAGCTCACAAATCACCCAATTTTCACCAAACTAGTTCCTGTAGTCTTAATCCAGCATTTCCCCGAATAAACTACATGACTTAATCCAGATTTTACCCGATAAAACATCAATTCGATCGATTATTACTTCAAATTTTTCCTTAAATTTTCTCTCCAGAACCAACACTCATGTTTATCATTAATACCACAGAACATCACACAGGATTTCACCAATTTCATAACAACACATGCACAAATTCATCAATGGCAACAACAATCAACAACATACCAATTATAGTCATAAAATTCCTACGGGGTTAAGGAATCCCCTTTACCTAATTCATGTAAAAAATACCAATCCTAACCAGTTTCTCCCCCCTTACCTCGATTGATTGCTCAGATTGTTGAAGAACTCTGAAGAATGGGTAGCCCTAGCCTTGCTTCTCTTTCCCTTGTTCTTTCTCCTCAATCTGCTCTCTCTCCACAAGTTTATCGTGTTCTATCTCCTCTTTACCCCAAAACCCTTCTTATATCTCT
Organism: Lathyrus sativus; assembly: GCA_963859935.3. Classification (NCBI taxonomy): domain Eukaryota; kingdom Viridiplantae; phylum Streptophyta; class Magnoliopsida; order Fabales; family Fabaceae; genus Lathyrus; species Lathyrus sativus. The sequence continues at coordinate 440,492,544 of OZ012740.1, read as the reverse complement.
TAACCCTCGTTTTATTTATTTAATCTAATAATAATACAAATAATAATAATAATAATAATATTACTACTAATTATTAAATTATCATCATTATTAATTATATCATCTTAATATTAGAGTCTTCATTTTATTAGATAGTTCCTATAAATTAAAGAGACCCACCAACGCGCTCAGACACACTCCCACACAAGGACACACTGGAATAAAATATCACCAAAGACTAAATAATTAAATTGGGCGTTACAACTCTCCCCCACTTTAATTATTTTCGTCCTCGAAAATTACCTGATGGAAACAATTCCGGATATGCTTCCCGTATCCTGCTTTCCAATTCCCAGGTCACACTGCCTCCTGCAGAACCTCCCCAAGCCACTCTCACCAAAGGTATCTCCTTCCCTCGGAGTTGTTTTATTTTACGATCTTCGATCCTCAACGGCATCGTCTCAACAGTAAAATTTTCCCAGACTTGAACTTCATCTCTCTGAATTACATGAGATGGATCCGAAACATACTTTTGAAGTTGCGACACATGAAACACGTCATGCAAATTCAAAAGTTCAGGCGGTAACGCCACTCTATAAACCACAACACCAATTCTCTGCAAAATTTGATATGATCCAATAAACTTAGGATCCAGCTTCTTGGACTTTAATGCACGACCCACACCAGTGACTGGGTTAACTCTTAGGAACACGTGATTACCTTCACTAAATTCCAGTTCTTTTCTTCGGTTATCATGATAACTTTTTTTCCTACTCTGAGACGCTTTCATCTTCTCACGAATCATATGAATTGTCTCAGTAGTTTGCTGCATAGTTTCTGGTCCCAATACCATATTCTCACCTGTTTCATACCAACACAGAGGAGTTCTGCATCTTCTACCATATAAAGCTTCAAACGGTGCCATTCCGATACTAGAATGGTAACTGTTGTTGTACGTGAACTCGATCAACGGTAAATGAGTATCCCACGCACCACCCTTTTCCAACACACAAGATCTTAGCAAATCCTCCAGCGACTGAATAGTCCTCTCTGACTGACCATCGATTTGCGGATGGTAAGCTAAACTCAGCTTCAACTTAGTACCCAAAGCTTCCTGTAAACTCCTCCAAAATTCTGAAGTAAACCTCATATCTCTATCCGACACAATACTCGACAGAACACCATGTAGCTTCACAATTACCCGAATATAAATCTCTGCCAGCTTCACCAACGGAAAACTGATATTAATCGGCACAAAATATGTAGACTTCGTAAGTCGATCCACAATTACCCAAATAGCATCAAATCCTCTCGCCGTATTCGGCAAACCCGTAACAAAATCCATGGTTATACAATCCCATTTCCAAACCGGAACTTCCAACGATTGCATAAATCTAGAAGGTCTCTGATGTTCCACTTTCGACTTCTGACATATCAAACAGGTGTAAACAAATCGATCTATGTCTCTTTTCATACCGGACCACCAAAATAACTTCCTTAAATTGTGGTACATCTTCGTAGCTCCCGGATGGATACTCAGACCACTACTATGTCCTTCACTCAGAATTGACTTCTTCAATTCATCATTATCCGGTATACAAATCCTGCCTCTGAATCTCAACACACCTGTACTATACAACCTAAAATCACTATCAGAGTCACTCCCTACTCCCGACATCAAATCCACTAGCTTCACATCTAGCTTTTGGTTTTCCTTAATCATATCCAAGAAATCATTGTTCACTTGCAACTTGCCAACCATCACACTACCTGTCGTAATTTCACAAACCATGCTCAAATCTCTGAACTGCTCAATTAGTTCTATTTCTTTTACCATCAAAGCCGACATATGAATTGTCTTTCTGCTCAAAGCATCTGCCACTACATTTGTCTTTCCTGGATGATAACTTAAGCTGAAATCATAATCCTTCAAGAATTCCAACCATCTCCTCTGTCTCATATTGAGTTCCTTCTGATCGAACATATATTTCAGGCTCTTATGGTCATTGAACACCTCAAATATCGCACCACACAAATAGTGCATCCAGATCTTTAACACGAAAACTACCGCAGCCAATTCAAGGTCATGAGTAGGGTAATTCCTTTCATGCACCCTCAATTGCTGCGAAGCATATGCCACCACCTTACCATTCAGCATAAGAACTCCGCCTAATCCCATCTTAGATGCATCACAGTACACCACAAAAGGTTCACTCGGAGTCGGCAACACTAACACCGGTGTCGTAGTCAACTTCTTCTTCAATTCTTCAAAGCTTTCTTCACGAGCAACATCCTACACAAAAACTTGATCATTTCTCATCAACTGAGTCAATGGCAACGCCAAATTAGAAAACCCCTCAATAAATCTTCGGTAATATCCTGCCAAACCCAAAAAGCTTCTAATCTCCGTCGCTGTCTTCGGCGGTTCCCACTGCAACACTGCACTCACTTTCGATGGGTCCACCGCTACACCATCACTGGATATTACATGCCCCAAGAAACTCACTGTCTTCAACCAGAACTCACACTTTGATAGTTTAGCAAACAACTTATTATCTTTCAACAACTGCAAAGCAATTCTCAAATGTCTTGCAGTCTCCAATCTCTGGCGACTGTTATCCCACCAAGCCTCAGCTTCACCTTCCAGCATGTGAGTACCAAACTTCACTTTTTGCTCATCACTACAACCCATTGGTCTGAAAATATTCTCAATTGCCTTCCTGCCATACTCGATTAAAAATAACAACACCAGGTTAAAGGTACACAATCTCTATCCTAAGGACAGACTCAACTACTACACTGGCCGGACGGACCGACCGGCTCTGATACCAATTGTAACACCCCACTTCCCCAAAATTAAATAAAATACAATTATTTTAAATAAACATCAGAGTTTCCCCTCACAAGTGGGATATCACATCAAATAGTTCAACAATAAATCTTCATTAGTTGGTTTTCAAAATAAACAGCGGAAATAATCATTAATCCAATATTCTCGGCCATCCGCCCAATTTACATAAAATTATTCATTAATAAGTTCACCAAATACGATACGTCACAGGAGTAAAGCAAGTTCAACATAAAACAAATAAACACCCAAGTCCCGTGCTACGTATCAGAGCATCCTAAAACTCGACTCGCACACCACTATCCAAGCTAGCTAAGTACCTGGATTATCTGTACCTCTGAAGAAGCACATACCATAACAACAACAAAAGGGTGAGAAAACATGATCAAAATTATCGGTAATAAGATACATGAAATAAAGGTAGCAATTATATAAAATATCACCCATCACGCACCAACCACGACCTACTGTCCAACATCAAACACAACATATAATAATGCAAATATACAACTCAACACCATGCATGCGGTACTGACTCATTGGTTCATTCAACCGAACCCAGGATAGATCACATACACCCCTCCCTGGCAGTGATCTATCCTCACCATTCTCCACGAGGGAGTACGGATGAATCACATACACTCCTCCTTGTTGCACCCTAAAATTTGCTCAACCTTATTCCTTGGATTTATGTTTCAATATCATTAGCATTTGCATGTAGAGTCATGTACATAGACTAACCATCTGCATAGCATAAGCATAGCAAGTCATTCAACAGGGGACCAATCATTACTTTCATCTCTAGAGGCCTATCAAGAGGTTATTATCCTAATTCAATCTCATTCAAGTCATCAGGAAAGAATTTGAAAGCAAAGAGTTCAGCAGATCAAGCCTTGAGTCTATCTCCTAGCTGAGGATATCTGAGGATCAACAAGAGGGTTGTGAGCTGTGAAATGAAAGCATGGAGAGCATCTAGACCTTATGAGAGACTTATAAAGTCATTTGGAGAAGAAAACAAGTCATTGATGAAAGCACAAGAGCTATAGTGGAAGACAGTCAACTAGGGTTTCATCTGGGTCAACCCTAGGTCAACCCTAGGTCAATTGACTGATTTAAAAGAGCATTCAAGTCTATTGGAGAGATGTGGGGTTCATCATTTGACATATGAAGAAGGATATGGAGATATGACAAGGAGAATTCAAGAGAAATCAAGGAGAAGAGGAGTTACTAAATTAGGGTTTCTCTGTAAAATCCCCTAGTTTAGGTCAAATTTCCAAGCAAGATAAGTCAAAATGCTAGCTTCAAATGGCTTCTTGGCCAACATGAAACTTGTAGAGGATCTCAAGACCTTTAATTTGAGTGGTGGAAGACCTCAAGGAGATTTATAGAACTCAAGTTATGGTCCTTACAAGTTACAGGTCATCTGGGGTGTCTGAATTTTTGTCTGTGAAAGTGACTTGACTTCCAAGCTAGTTTTGCCCCTCAAGGAGATTTCAAATGAATTCTTGGTCAACATAAGAATTGTTCCTCATTGTCTTAGCTTTCTAGAATGGTATGGCATGCCTTCATATGATGTGGAGAACTCAACTTATGGTCTTGACAAGCAAAGGGTATTTTGGGCATTTGTGAATTACAGGTCATTTTAACCTATGTCCAAAACTCATACAAGGAGGCCTCAAATGGAAAAACTTACAACATCAAACTTGCTCCAAATGGGATTTTAAGTCTAGAAAGAAGGTCACAAGTTATTGGAGAAGCTCATAGCATGGAGTTGCATGATTGGTCAAAATATGAACTAAAAAGGCTTATAAAGTGAATAATTTCAAGTTGAAAAGTGGTTTGGGAGATTTACAAGTCCAAATGGAGACTTCCAATATATGATTTTGAATGGAAAAAACAATTCTAAGAACAATGGTTCACACACTTTTTTGAGTTTAGAAGGAAAAAATGAAGTTATCCATGGTTGCTTATCATTTAAGAAACATAATCAAAAATGAGCCAAAGTTTGAAAACAAGGGAATGTGCAAGATGGATCTAGAATGTTCATTTGGGGTCTATATATTCATGAAAGGAGAATTTGGCAAGGGTTGGCCTCATTTGCACCAAGAATTTCACAAATTTCTCACACTTTTTCATAAAAGTTTCATTGCAATTCTCACAAATTCTTCACCAAATCTTCATCCTAATCAACCTTCACATACTGATTCATCATCATATAGTATAATTCAATCAAGAACAAGGTGGTTATCATCCATTTTCGAGCACTTTTTTCAAGAGCATCAAGATTGAAGTTGCAAGTGGATAGCATAATTCTGGCCAAATCTCATCCAAAGCTTGCATACAGAATCAAGTTCATCAAGGATTGATCAAGATCCAAGTCTCAAAAGCCTCAAATCATCAATCTCCATAGCTGTTTGCAAGATTTTGCACAAGGTAAGTTTTCATTCAAACTGCTTGATCCAGTTAGTTAGGCATGATTTTGTTAGTGTAGAATTGATCTAGGTGGTTAGGAGATTAAGTTAGATGAATTTGGAGAGATTTGGTGATGGTTAGTGACAGGTGTAACAAACTGTTAAGATCAATATCTCTTAGATTAGTGTGTTATAATTGTGGCTTGATAGCATGTATTAACCTCCATTAGTTGTAGTTCAATTTAGGCTAAGTTTGGGGAAGATTGGTGATGATGCATATCAGTGCATTTCAATGGAGGCCGAGTGTTGATCCAATCGTGTTTGTTGTTGTGGTGAATTTCAAAGTGAATTGATGCCCTAGGATTGTAGAGGGAGAGATTTGGAACAGATTTCATGTTTACAGCATGAGGATTCATGGTGTGTAGGATGAGAACAGTTTGGTGTAAGGTAGCTCGTGCATGAGCTCGCATGGCAGAAACCCTAGGTTTCAGGTTGAATGAGGAAGAAGAGATAATCGTGGCCGTGTATGTGTGGTTGGACTTTTGACTTCCCAGGCGATCCAAGGGCTCTTGTTTAATTTCAGAATTGGAGGGAGATGTGTTGGCCCTAAACGCACCGTTTCATTAATTGAAACGGGCGGGCCTGAGTGTATTTTGTTATTCCCACCCCCCAGTCATAGGCCCAATTGCATTTCAACGTGATTTCTCTTCTTTCCTCACCTCCCAGCTTGTTTCTCTTATGTTCATCAATTCAGAGTGATATTGGGCCTAGTGTAAGGCGCTATCTGCACCCCCCTGTCTGAGGGCCCATCCAGATTATAACTGGGGCGAATTGATATTCATACCCCTCTCTCTTATTTTTAATTCATTTCATTTTTTAATTCCTTTTAATTTTTACCATTTTCATAAAATCATAAATAATTCATAAAAAATGCTTTTTAACCCATTCTTTTTACCATGTTTTCATTAAGATGTCTAGAATATTATAGGAAAAGAAAATTTCATTTTTAGTTTTATTTCATATTTTTTTTCATATTTTCTAAATAAATGTCATATTAAATAGATTCATTTCATGCATTATTTTTATGATTTTTGTTCTCTCACATGCTTTAATATTTTTTGATCATTCTTTTCATATTGTTTAGATGAGATGTTAAGCTTGTAGAAATATTTTAGTTCCCATTTTTAGAAGTTAATTTTAGGTGATTAATAAATGCTTGAATATCATGAACAAAACTAGGGTTTTTAGGTGACAACTTAGGAAGTTCAATTTTCTCCCTTAGGACTTAGGGTTTGAATAGATTAGTTATGGGACTATAGGGGCTATGGGTAGTTATTAGATCCCTTAGAGAAAAGTTAGGATTCCCCCTACTGATATTATTACTGGCTGTATATCTGCTGTCTGGTGTGGTGTGCCCTCTGGGGTTTATTGATTGTTTGTTTGGGTATTGGGTTTGTCTGGGACCCTGGGGAAGCTGAAGGTTTGTGGAGATGAAGCCATTGAAGTTTCAAATGCTGAAGATCAACTGTCAGAGTTGAGGAGGAGTTTCTTGCTAGCAGTTGCTGAGGAGACTAGGGTTTAGGAGCTAGGCAGAGCTTTAGATTAGAAATCTTGTTTCTCAAACATGGATTGCCTTGTCTGCATCCATTCTTCTCTGTGATGCAGAGTCTCTCTAAGACACTCACCCCCTTCCTTTGGAAGGCTTGGTGATGGTGTCTATGAGATAGAACTCTTGAGAGAAAATGTCTCTTGTGTTAGAAGCAGTCTGTTCACCACCTTTGGTAGTCAGCTGATTGCTTAACACCCAATTCACTCTTGTGACTGATCCTTCATCCTGGAGGTTTGAGCTTGAAGAAAAGCCATTGCAGATAGAAGACTGATGATCAAAGCCCTTGTCTGAAGGCCATAAAGATGGAGATTGATGCTTGTTGAAGCCTGTAGCTGATTGGAGATTACTTGAAGTCAGATGTTGATTTAGAGCTGCTGATGCTGTTTCTTTTGCTGTATTTCATTTGTTGATGTATTGATTGGTTTTCTGAACTGTATTGTTTGCTGTTTACCCTGCTGGGTTGAAAGTGAAGCCTGTTCACTTTTGCCTATTGTTTTCTAGGTTCGAGGTTGAGTGGTACTCCCTTGCCTCGCTTGTATTGCTGCATCCATGCATTTTACTGCTTTACTGTATATATCTGGTATTGTTTCTGTTTCTGCCTATCCCGTAGGATCTCTGTTTCTCTCTGCGCAAAAGAGGAGCATGATAGACACTAGGTCTTAACCCATGCATGATAACATTAGGTTAGTTTGTTTCCCTTCGCAACCGTAGGTTAGAGTTCTGTCTCTTTCTTTCTCAAAACAAACAGAAAAACACATAAAGATTTCAAACACAATAAAAGACACTTCTTCCGTAAAAGAACGTGAACTCATCAAGACGTCATCTTTGTCCTCTTGGACTGTTAATCAGGAGAAAACCTTTTTCAGAAGGATAAAAAACAATCAAGACAAGCTTGTGTCGTACGTGGCCCGAACTACGTTTGCTCTGATCTTCCATGCAGTGTGGAAGTACGTAGGCATAGGATGCAATATCCTAGCGAGCAACCTTCCCCTCCTTTCCCGTAGGTAGGCGAACTACGTTGACTCTGATTTCTCGTTCCAGGCGGGAATACGTAGGCATAAAGTGCGATACTTTGCCGAGTCATTTTTATTTTCATTTTCTTTTCTTTTAACCCTTGACCTATAGTTTAGATAGAATAACAATCCATACCCGAAAACAAGCGTGGATCCCGTCGAGTACGACGGACGTGAGGGGTGCTAATACCTTCCCCTTGCGTAACCGACTCCCGAACCCAGGTTTTGGTTGCGATGACCATACCTTTCCCGTGTTGTGCGAGGTTTACTCTGAGCGTTTCCTTTCCCTCCCGTGGGATAAATAACGCACGGTGGCGACTCTTCTGTTCAGCCGGCGCCGATTTTCGCAGTAGCGACAGCTGGCGACTCTGCTGGGGATCCAACGTCCCCTGGCTGCTAAGGACTGCGATGGTTCTTACGCATTTGGGATCCAACGTCCCTTGAGAGAGTCAATCCTAACGCTTGTTTTCCCGTCGAGGATTTTGTATGGAGTTATTGTATATTTCTAACCCTGTATTTTCCAGCTTTATATATATTGTTTATTATTGCTGTATCTGGGGTGTGACGGGTGTTCTGATATTGAGAGATAAGCCGGACCTGGGCTTGAGTGCACCTAGAATTAGAGTAGAAATTAGTGGGCGCCCGCTTGCTTTGCTTGCTTTGGTGTCCCATGAAATCTACACTCAGACGAGGTTCCTCTGGTTGGCCTCCTGCCCCTTCCTTTGGTTGGCGTGGGTTGCTGGTTAGTTGGATTGTCGACTCTGGGGACCGATCATTTGGAAGTTGGCTGAGTGAGGCCTCTTCAGGAATTGATGATGCCACTCCTTCTGGGAATCGTATCATTAACCCTGAAAGTCTGTGACGCCGACGACCGCATAGGATGCCGTACCTTGTGCCAGTTATAGGGCCACCCACCTGTGAGGGGATTCAGGGTTATGCAGGTAACTATACCTCCAGATTACCGGTTATTTCTTGATCAGAGATCCGGGTTATTTTTGGAGATGTATTCTGAGGTCTGTCAGAGACCATGTGGAGATTTATTCTGAGGTCTGTCAGAGACCATGTGGAGATTTATTCTGAGGTCTGTCAGAGACCATGTGGAGATTTATTCTGAGGTCTGTCAGAGACCATGGGGAGATTTATTCTGAGGTCTGTCAGAGACCATTTGGAGATGTATTCTGAGGTCTGTCAGAGACCATTTGAGAGGTGTTTTGAGGTCTGTCAGAGACCCATTTTGGATGGGATTTGAGGTCTATCAGAGACCAGTTGGAGTTATGGGTTGAAGTCTGTCAGAGACCAGTATTGGAGTTTTATTATCTGAGACCAGGGTTTGGTGACTCCTGGATGGTCTATCTGAGACCTTTCTTGATTGGGTTTAGGCTATGCAGTTGCAGCTTTGGTCCTTGTTGAATGTTACTTGCATTGCATCCCTGCATATACATTATCATTTGCATTTCACTAACGTGTGTCTGTGCTGCAGGTGCATTTGCATTTCCCTAGTTCTAGTGCCCAGACTTCTGAGTGTTTGATCATGACTAGCCTACGGAGAACAGTTGCTTACAAATTGCCTACGCCTGATATTGTTCCTTTACTGGGGTTAATCTCTCTTGCTGATGAGAGTGTTCGTAGGAGTTTCCGGATGAGTTATGGTAGATTACTGAGATTGGTGTGCAAACCTACAGAGGTAGAGTTAGATGGGCTGTATGCTTTGATGCAATTCTACGACCCTGCTTTGAGGTGTTTCACGTTCTCTGATTTTATTATGGGACCAACTCTGGAGGAATACGCTGAGTATGTTGAGCTGCCTGTGCAGAACCAGGTTCCATTCATTCATTATGATGCCAAGCCTAAGCCGGAGGAATTGGCAAAAGCCTTGCATGTTGATGCTTCTGAACTTGTGACTACTGTTTCCCGTGGAGTTCCAGGCTTCTCATTTCAGTTCTTAGTTGGTAAAGCCCAAGAGTACGCCAAGAATGGGTGCTGGTTTGCTTTCAATGCTGTGTTGGCCTTGTGCATCTATGGCATAGTACTATTCCCCAATATACCGGATTTTGTGGACTTCGATGCTTTCTACTTGTTTGCCGCTGGTAATCCTGTACCTACCTTACTCGGAGATCTCTACCATTCACTGCATTACAAGAATGAGAAGGGAAGAGGGAAGAATGTTCATCTGTGTGTACCCTTGTTGAATATGTGGTTTGAGAGTCACCTTCCTAAGAGAGGATCTGCTGCAGAGACTACAGTTCCAGTTGGTTGGTCGGAGCGTTTGATGAGGTTATCGTCGGAAGATATGGAATGGTTTGATAGAGATTTGTTGGGATCTGAGCTCATCTTTAGCTGTGCTGGGTACCCTAATGTACCGTTGATAGGAAGAAAAGGGTGTATCAATTACAACCCTTCTCTATTCATTCGCCAGTTCGGATATGCGCTGAAGAATCCACCTCAAGAGGAAGAAGTACAGGAATCTCTGTACTTCACCGGTGACGTGAAGGGGGAGTTATTAGCCAAGTTGCGACATGCTTGGACGCGTATTAACCGCAAAGGGAAGCCGTTGTTAGGAAAGAATGACTGTCAGGCCTATGCATCTTATAGAGCTTGGATTCAAGAGAGGGCTAGTCAGTTGAAGATGCCCTTTCCAGATGCACCAATTCTTGTTCCTATTCCGGTAGCGGAGCCGACTACTGTTTCCAAAGAAGCATATGAACAGGTTGTGAGGGAGAAAGAAGCCTTGACGAAGATTAACGAAGGGTTAGAGCAAGAGTTAGCCCAGGTACGCAGTGAGAAAAACAAGGCCGTGTATGCTTTCCAACAACAGATTGAGCTGGTAAACAGGTTAGGAGCTGAGTTGACCGAGGAAAAGAAGAAGCGCGAACGTCTGGGGCAAGAGTTCAGAAGCTCCCACGACATGCTGGAAGCCAAAAAGAAGGCGCTCGACACAGCACACCGAGAGATATCTTCTTGCAATAAGACTTGGAACGCTACTCTCACCAACAACAAGAAGAGGGAAGATAAGCTGAAGCAGCAAGTTTCCGACCTCGAAGAGAAGTTGAAGTCTAGCATCAAGAAATGTGAGGAGGAAGTGATGAACCGGTATAGTGTCCAGCATGCACTGAACAAGGCAATCAAATCCAGAGATGAAGCAGTGTCCCAGAAGCGAAAGTTAGAAGATTGCTTCGGAGAAGCAGCATGGGAAGAAACTGCTGAAGACGTACGCCGTGTCCTTAAGAAGAGAAACCAGCTTGTTGAAGGGCTGCTTGATCGACCAAGCCATCCGGAGACCAAGAAGTTGATAGAGGAGTACCAGACTTTTGGGAGGATCTGATCATTCCATTATTTGTATGCTTTATTTGCATAGTGCTGACCATCACCAGGATTGTTGGTTGAGGTCATGCCACCTTTGTACTCTCAGTGATATTGTACCCTGGGCTTATTGATTCTCTCTGCTATATATGAGGCTTTCTATGATTCAGCTCCGATATTCCTATTGTCAACACTGTCACTGCACCGGCACCCTCGCACTAGAACTGGGGGAATGAACTTCCCTAATGCACAGACACATTGCATTGCATTCATATTCATCTTGCATAACAGGTAATCTTTGAATGGTGTCTTATCTCCTGCTCTGTACCAGGTACTTAACAGGATTCCAGATCAACATCCGCACCGCTATTCTACACGATCCAACTGTCGGAAAGTCATGGACCAGATTCAGAACGAGATGCAGGATGTACGCGAGAAGCTCGCCCTCTTCATGCAGACCATGGAGGCTATAGCAAAAGGGCAAGAGAATTTGCAGGCCATGGTCCAGCCTCTGTTGGCTCGCAACGCTGGTCATGGTAACGAAGATCATCAGTCTGTCCGGGTTGATACTGCTCATGGAGACGGCACCCCCACGCCAGTGGCTCCGCCTGTCGTCAATGTGAATGCTGCTAACGTCAACAACGCTACCGCTGCCGTGAACGGTAACGTCGGAGTTGGAAATGAAACTGCTGTCCATAACGCTGGGCTGGGTGATGTCAATGTGGGAGATAATCTCGGAGGCAATGGTTTTATCAACGCTGGGTTCGGATTCAACGATCAGGGATTCGACAACACTGGCAAGTATGGATTTAATGCCCAGGGCTTTGGGCAAGATGGTTATGGTATGGTCAATCAGGGCTACGGAGGTTTTGGAAACGGAAATGGTGCTGGTTTTATGGCTGGTGGTCCTGCTGGAGGTGTTCAAGGGTATGGCAACAGAGGCCGAGTTCCAGGGATGAATCAAGTCAGAGCTGGACGGAATAATGCATATGATGGATACGGGGCTGGAAACGGTATGTGGCAAGAGGATCAGCAGGAAGACGCCTTCTCTGGAGGAGGTTTTGAAGGGCCGATGGATGATTCTCAAAAGATTAGAATGCTGGAAGAGCAAATGAAAGGAGTCCTAAACCAGAGTGCTGTGGGTCTGGACATGGCAACAATGGGCTTGGTACCTGGGCTGAGGGTGCCAATCAAGTTCAAAGCGCCTGCGTTCGATAAGTACAAAGGAGATACATGCCCGAAGGTGCATGTACGAGCTTATTACAGAAAGATGTCTGCATACTCCACTGACGAAAGAATGCTCATGCATTTCTTTCAGGATAGCCTATCGGGTCCTTCCTTAGAGTGGTACATGGGGTTGGAGCCCACTGATATCAAGACTTGGAAGCAATTAGCGGAGGCGTTCGTAGCCCATTACAAATATAACAGTGACCTGGCACCCAATCGGGTCCAGTTGGCCGGGCTTTCGCAGAAGAAGGGGGAGAGTTTTAAAGAATACGCGCAAAGGTGGCGCGATATGGCTGCCAGGGTTCGTCCTCCTGTGGAAGATAAAGAAATGAACGATATGTTTGTTGGCACATTCACCGGGCTGTTTCATGATATGCTGTTTCATACGTCTCTGGCTAGTTTTTCAGACCTGATTCTGATGGGTGAAAAGATTGAGCGGAACATTAAGCAAGGAAAGTTCCAAGTCGATGAGTCAGCTGCATCTGGCAGTAATAGGAAAGCTTATGGTGGGCGCCGTCAGGGCGAAGCTAGTGCTGTATTTGGAGGCCGAGGCCGAGGCCGAGGCAGGGGAAGAAATCAATATCGTCAGCCGCAGCAAGTGTCGAGTGTCACCATCCCGTATCAACAACAACCAATTCAGCAACAACAACAGGTTCAGCAGCAACCAATGCCACAGCAGCAGCAGCCTCAGCAGGGGGCACAGCAAGCTCAGAGAAAATTCCAGGGTAATAAGCCGAGAAGGGTGTTCGAGAAGCCTCCCTCTAACTATGCTGATTTATTGCAGACCTTGTTGGGATTGAATCTGGTAGAGAAAAGAACCTTGGCACCGATAACGGGAACTCCCCCGTTCGGCTATGATGCAAATAGGCGCTGCGAGTTTCATTCTGGGGCCCCGGGCCATGATATAGAAGGGTGTCATGCTTTTAAGCACGTTGTGCAGGATCTCTTGGACAACAAGTCTATCAACTTCGGAACGACCGGTGCGAATATAATCCAGAAACCCATGCCTAATCATGGGGCGAATGCCGTGCTGACTGAGGAAGGCCTGAATCTGATTATGAATGTTGAGGATTTAACGACGCCGCTGAGCGAAATAAAAAGCCGACTGTTGCAAGGAGGTGTTTACCCGGGTTGTAATGAGTACTGCTTAGATTGTTGGGCCCTGTCTGGGGGGTGTGAGGATCTGAAGAAAGGCATTCAGGCCTTGATTGATGAAGGTGTATTGCAGTTTGATAGAACAGCAACTGATGAGCCGGCAGGGGCAGTAGTGGATAATCGGAGTGATGTTGCCACAGTGACAATTCCTAGGAAGACGATCACTATTTCAGCACCAGCTCAGCGACCACCGATTACTATAACTAAAGCCGGGCCAATCCCGTATGAGAACACGAAGGCGGTCCCATGGTCATATGGGCTAGAGGTGTATTGTGACGGGATTAAAATCGATGTTAACAAGCAGTCAGCGGAGGTTGTGGATAATGTTGTGGGCTCAGGAGGCATGACAAGAAGCGGCAGGATCTTTATATCTCCTGAAGTAGAAGCCGAAAGGATAGCGAAAGGAAAAGGGAAAGCGGTGGAAAATGTTCCGGTTCAAGCAAATGAAAAAGAAGCAGCATCTAAGGATGTCGAAGAATTCATGCGCTTAATTCGGAAAAGCGACTATAAAATCGTGGAGCATCTGCAGCAAACGCCGTCCAAAATATCTATTCTGTCATTGCTGTTATGTTCGGAGGCTCACCGAAACGCTTTGCTGAAAGTCCTGGACACTTCTTTTGTACCACAGGATGTCTCCGTGAACCAGCTAGAAGGAGTATTGGCACATGTAAATGCGGGCCACAGTCTGGGCTTTACTGATTTCGACTTGACTCCGAAAGGAAGGGATCATAATATGGCATTACATGTATCTGTTGAGTGCAGAGGGTCGACAATGTCGCACGTATTGGTTGACACCGGGTCGTCTTTGAATGTGCTGCCTAAGAAGGCTATGATGAAGCTGGATGTTCGAGGAATTTTGTGCACACCAAGTGATTTGGTAGTCAGAGCGTTTGACGGCACGCGGAGAACAGTCTTCGGATCGATTACCTTGCCTCTGCAAGTGGGGCCGGAAGTGTTTGCAACGGAGTTTTATATCATGGATATACAGCCTGCGTACAGCTGCTTGCTGGGAAGACCTTGGATTCACGGGGCAGGGGCAGTCACGTCTACCCTGCATCAGAAGTTAAAGTATATGGTCGGAGACAGTGTAGTCACCGTGTGCGGAGAAGAAGACATCCTGGTCAGCCATCTTTCTTCGTTTAAATATGTGGAAGTCGACGGGGAGATCCACGAGACGCCATGCCAGGCATTCGAAGGTTTGCGCATTAAGGACAAGAGTCCCGGGCCAAGCAAAGTGCCAGAGATAGCTGTTTCTTCATATAAAGAGGCTCAAGCGCTAGTGAAGGCAGGAGAAGCCACGGGCTGGGGCAAAGTATTGGACATTCCGGTGAAAATGGACCGGTTCGGACTGGGGTACCGACCGTCGTCATCAACTCCTTCTGTGGGGGCCCCTCATTTCAGAAAGTCAATCACCATCTCTGCCAGTGGAGTATGCCATGAATCTGTCAATGCTGCTTCAGAATCCGATGAAGGGGACAGCGACTGTGATATGGATGCCTGGATTCAGCCAAGCACGCCAGGACAAGGACTGTGCAACTGGTCCATTCAGGAGCTTGTTCCTGTGACTTTTAAACAGTAATGCTTTGCTTTATTAATTGTTGAATAATCTGATGTCTTGCCCGGGGCATCAGGATTTGCTTAGGGCTGTGTTGTTATAAA
This sequence comes from Lathyrus sativus, assembly GCA_963859935.3. NCBI lineage: Eukaryota > Viridiplantae > Streptophyta > Magnoliopsida > Fabales > Fabaceae > Lathyrus > Lathyrus sativus. The sequence goes on along the minus strand of OZ012740.1, from coordinate 440,477,343 downwards.
CATTGCTTTGTTAATCATTAAATAAATGGCGTTTTTTTCATGTGTAAATACCGTAATCCCTGTCTTTCTTGTTTTGTATTTTTCAATAAAATGGCAACGTGGTTATCCGCTTTATACGCATTTTGAAGCACTTAACCCTTTCTTTTGCAGGATAACATTTTCAGATGACATCCTTGAACCACCTATGACTCGTCCCGACTTCGAGCACCCGGTATTCCAGACCGAAGAAGAGGTTGTCGAAGATAGCGACGTTCCTGAAGAACTGTCTTGGTTGGTGAAGCAAGAGGAAAGAGCCATTCTGCCTCACGACGAGGTTATCGAAATTATCAACTTGGGGTCGGAAGGGGTTGAGAAGAATATTCGTATCGGAGCTGCGCTGCAGAGTGATATCAAGCGAAAACTGGTTGAAATGCTCCGAGAGTATAATGATGTATTCGCTTGGTCGTATCAAGATATGCCAGGGCTCGATACAGATATGGTTGTGCATCGTCTGCCACTGAAAGAAGACTGCCCGCCCGTCAAACAAAAACTTCGCAGAACTCGCCCAGATATGGCAATGAAGATCAAAGAGGAGGTTCAGAAACAGTGGGACGCTGGTTTCCTGGCTGTGACGAAGTATCCCTCATGGGTTGCTAACATCGTACCAGTGCCAAAGAAAGATGGCAAGGTTCGAATGTGCGTGGATTATAGAGATTTGAATAAAGCAAGCCCAAAAGACGATTTTCCACTTCCTCATATTGACGTATTAGTCGATAATACCGCTCAATACTCTGTATTCTCCTTCATGGATGGCTTTTCAGGCTATAATCAAATTAAAATGGCGCCAGAGGATATGGAGAAGACTACTTTCATAACGCCTTGGGGAACATTTTGTTACAAAGTGATGCCCTTTGGTTTGAAAAATGCTGGGGCAACGTATCAGCGGGCGATGACAACTCTCTTTCATGACATGATGCATAAAGAGATCGAAGTTTATGTTGACGATATGATTGCCAAATCCCAGACGGAGGAAGAGCATCTGGTGAATCTGTTGAAGTTGTTTAAAAGGCTTAGGAAGTTCAGGCTGAGGCTGAACCCTAACAAATGCACCTTCGGGGTGAGATCGGGTAAGCTCCTGGGGTTCATAGTAAGCGAAAGAGGAATAGAGGTCGATCCTGCTAAAATAAAAGCAATTCAAGAAATGCCGACGCCTAAAACAGAGAAAGAGGTGCGCGGGTTTTTAGGGAGGTTGAACTACATTGCCCGGTTCATATCTCACCTGACTGCTACGTGCGAACCATTATTCAAGCTGTTAAAGAAAGATCAAGCTGTAACGTGGAACGATAATTGTCAAAAGGCGTTCGACAAAATAAAGAAGTATCTGCAGGAGCCTCCTATTTTGATACCCCCAGTGGCAGGGAGACCCTTGATAATGTATTTGACGGTTCTTGAGGGAAGCATGGGTTGTGTTCTCGGTCAACACGACGAGACAGGGAGAAAAGAGCATGCAATTTACTATCTGAGTAAGAAATTTACAGACTGTGAATCTCGATACTCAATGCTGGAGAAAACTTGTTGCGCGCTAGCCTGGGCCGCCAAGCGTTTGAGGCAGTACATGCTGAATCATACAACCATGCTCATCTCGAAGATGGATCCGATCAAATATATATTCGAAAAGCAGGCGTTGTCAGGTAGAATTGCCAGGTGGCAGATGATCTTGACCGAATATGATATTCAATACGTCTCGCAAAAGGCAATAAAGGGGAGTGTGCTGTCTGAGTATCTGGCGGAGCAGCCTATTGAAGAGTATCAATCAATGAGATTTGACTTTCCTGACGAGGATATCATGTATCTCAAGATGAAGGATTGCGAAGAGCCGTTGCCAGACGAAGGACCAGAGCCGGGGTCCAAATGGCAGATGATATTTGACGGAGCTGTGAATGCTTACGGTAGCGGAATAGGGGCAATTATCACTACGCCGCACGGGTCGCACATCCCGTTTACTGCCCGATTGACCTTTGCTGTTACCAACAATGAGGCCGAATACGAAGCTTGTATAATGGGGCTTGAAGAAGCCATTGATTTGCGAATCAAACATTTAGACGTATACGGAGACTCAGCTCTGGTGGTGAATCAGATCAAAGGGGAATGGGAGACACGGCAGCCCAATTTGATACATTATATGAATTATGCAAGGAGATTGTTGCCTTTCTTTGACAAAGTTGAATTGCATTACGTGCCACGGGCAGAAAATCAAATGGCTGACGCCCTTGCCACCTTGTCTTCCATGTACAAGGTCAATTTCTGGAACGAAGCTCCCCAAATCACTATCTCTCGGTTAGACAGGCCAGCTTATGTATTTGCTATTGAGGGAGCGTCTGATGGCAAACCGTGGTATTTTGATATCCTTAATTTCCTGAAGAATAAAGAGTATCCGGCTGGGGCATCCAGTCAAGATCAGAAGACTCTCAGGAGATTAGCGGGTAATTTCTATTTGAACCCGGATGGCGTCTTATACAGAAGAAACCACGACTTGGTGTTGCTGCGTTGTGTAGATGAAAAAGAGGCAAAGCTTCTCATGGAGGAAATTCACGAAGGTGCATTTGGCACGCATGCTGGTGGACATGCTATGACAAGAAAACTGCTGCGGGCAGGTTATTTTTGGCTGACGATGGAAGCTGATTGTTTCAAATTTGCAAGAAAGTGCCACAAGTGCCAAATCTATGCTGACAAAATACATGTGCCTCCGAGTCCTCTGAATGTGATGTCATCTCCATGGCCATTCTCAATGTGGGGAATCGATATGATTGGAAAGATCGAGCCGACGGCTTCTAACGGGCATCGGTTCATCCTCGTAGCAATCGATTATTTCACCAAGTGGGTGGAAGCAGCGTCTTACGCAAATGTAACGAAGCAAGTGGTGGCTAGATTCATCAAGAGAGATATCATTTGCCGATACGGAATTCCCGAGCGGATAATCACGGATAATGGTTCTAATCTGAACAACAAAATGATGAAGGAGCTCTGTCAGAATTTCAAGATCGAACATCACAACTCCTCCCCTTACCGACCCAAGATGAATGGCGCTGTCGAAGCGGCCAATAAGAATATCAAGAAGATCGTCCAGAAAATGGTGGTGACGTATAAAGATTGGCATGAAATGCTACCTTTCGCTTTGCACGGTTATCGTACGACGGTACGCACATCAACCGGGGCAACTCCGTTCTCGTTGGTATACGGAATGGAAGCGGTATTACCATTGGAGGTTGAGATCCCTTCTCTGAGGGTATTGCGAGACGTTCAGCTGGACGAGGCAGAATGGGTAACGAACAGATTGAACCAACTGAGTTTGATGGATGAGAAGAGGCTAGCTTCTCTGGCATACGGTCGTTTGTATCAAAGACGAATGAAGAAAGCGTACGACAAGAAGATACTTCCACGAAGCTTTCAGACGGGCGACCTTGTGCTGAAAAGGATTCTCCCGCCGCAAGCAGATCACAGGGGCAAGTGGACCCCCAACTACGAAGGGCCATACGTTGTCAGTAAGGTCTTTTCAGGAGGAGCGTTGTTGTTGTCCACCATGGACGGAGAAGACTTTGCGTCACCTGTAAATTCGGACGCAGTTAAAAAATACTTTGCTTAAAATAGACCCGCTGGACAGAAAAAAGAGAGTCCAGGCAAAAATGGGGCATCCTGGCGAACCAAAAACAGAATGAAAGGTTCGAGCAAAAGTTAGGGATAAAATCGAAAAAATGTACACCCGCGAAGTTGAAAACCTACACTGGGCGGCTTCGGCAAAAAAGGGTATCCCGGTGAACTGAAAACCCGTAAAGGGCGGTTCACGCAAAAGTTAGGGATGAGAAAAGCAAATGACTGCGGTCCGAATTCGAATTCAATGAGCATCAGTGCGGGAGAATATGTTTGAGGAGTCAGTCATCGGATGCAACCTCTTCAGAAGTAGGGATACCGGGGAAGTATTAGAGTCGGACGAGTCATGGGAGGATCAGTTCGTGGTGTTCATCTGCATCCAGTTGCCGACATGTGTACAAAATTTAAGTTGTCAATATTTATGCTTCTTGTGAATACTTGCATACTTGTATATTTGCTTTGTGTAGCTTCCTCTTTTCAGGAGTTACATCCCGTGTACAAAAACTCCGCCCATTCAGGGGCCCAATCAATGAAAATGTGTTATTCAGTACTTGATGCCTGTTCTTTACTGTTTTGCGCATGATAAAACGCCTAAGTTTATTGAAGCTAGCATGAGTATAACATCACTGGCCCTTGCCAACAATCGTTAAAGCTTTGAATTAACTGAGTGTAACGTCACTAACCTGAATTGATTCGATTGCATAGGCTTGTCGTGTCTTGTTTGTGTTGTTGCAGGTTTCATAACCGTACGAGGAAGGTGATCAAAAGATTGCAATAGTGAAAGGCTTGATCCCCACGCAGGTCATGCATGTTCTTCCCGAAGAAGGATAGAATTCTCCAGCTCGCCGTAGCTTATCCAAAGGACGTGCTCCAGAGAAGTTACTTGTCCTCAGCAGAGTTTGGTGGTTCCGGGATCGTAAGGCTGTATTCAGACAGGTTCGTCTCCCCCCGCAGGGTCATGCACTCTCCCCCAGTGGAGTCAGTTAATTTTCCCCAAGAGAATCCAGCCATCCCCAGCGGAGTTCTCTTTTCAGCAGGTGTTCTTTCCTTCCAGTGGAATCTGAAGATCGAGACTCTCCCCAGCAGAGTTGATGGTGGGTCCTGTCATTTATTTTGTCAGAGATACCGGTGATATCAGTTCACGTTCCAGCAGAAAGATCAATCATACCAGGTGCATCTGCTATTCCCCAGCAGAGTTATATTCCCCAGCAGGGGGTTACCTCCGCAAGGTATTTGGTTTGAGTTATATTCCCCAGCAGGGGGGTTATTTCAACAAGACGTGTGGTTTGAGTTCCCAACTTCCCAGCAGGGTCGACTTCATCCTATCAGCATTTATTTTGCTGGAATAATTTTGTAGCATCAGGCTATCCCCGGCGGGTCGGCATTATCCTTCCAGCATTTATTTTGCTGAAGCAGTTTTTGTATTCTAGCAGTTCAGGTGGAAAGAGCTCTTGCTCAAATAAATCACCAAACAGTCAAGATCTCGGCAGGAGATATTCAATGATAATGTCAGTTTCGGCGGTATTCCCCACAGAGTTATCGTGATAAAACTCTCTTTGTCTCTAGCAGAGTCATTTATGCAAATGTATCTTATTTTCCCCAGCCAGAGTGGCCAGGATAAGAATCTCCTTATTCCCAAGCAGAGTTTGTTTGTCATCAACGAGTCGTATGAATCAGAATTTCGAAGCAGGTGTCCGATAGTTGGTTTTCAGACATCCCCAGTAGAGTTCATCTCGAAGTCGCTGTCACGTCAGTGCTGAGCAGTTTGTGGGAAAGGATCATTGAAGAACTAAGTCCTGACGTGGACGATTTACTCCTAGAATGACGGGATTTCTTCAGAAGTGGGCGTCCTAACGTGGGCAGGTTTGTTTTACCGGATTGGTAAGGTGTGTTAATCCTGACGTGGATAGATTCGGTCTCTCGAAATGTGGAGAAAGGGAGGTCATGACGTTGACAAAAGATTGGTTACTCTTCGTGTTGGTGTCCTGACGTGGATCATTTGTTTCCAGCAGATATCTTTATCAGTAATGGTGAAATGTGCGTCCTGACGTGGGCAAGTTTGTAGTTCTTTGTGATGACAAGGTACAAGAATCCTGACGTGAACAAATTTATCCTTCTTCGTGTTGTTGGCAAAGTGTAAGTCCTGACACGGATACTTCCCCAGTGAGTCGAAGGTGTGAGTCCTTACGTGGACAAGTCTTATTTCCTCAGCAAGTCGAAGACGCCTGAGTCCTAACGTGGACATATCAAGACGAAGTCAGTGTCCTTACGCGGACAAATCAAAGAAATTATTATTCCTTACGTGGAAAGAAGTGGGTCCTAACGTGGACGATGTAGTCCTTACGCGGACGTATCAGAAGTGATTCCTAACGTGGAAATAACAGTATTCCTAACGTGGAAAAAGAGAGTCCTTACGTGGACAGGTTAAGATGGCATTCCTTACGTGGAAAAATGAGTCCTGACGCGGACAAAGTGAGAAATGGATTATTCCTGACGTGGAAAGAGAGTTTAGTCCTGACGCGGACAGATTGAAGAAAATATTCCTAACGTGGAAGAAGGAAATTAGTCCTTACGTGGACAGATTCAAGAAAAGTGGAATTCCTTACGTGGAAAGATCGGAGTCCTGACGCGGACATGTCAAATGGCATTGGAGTCCTTACGAGGACAGATTGATATAGTTTCCTAACGTGGAAAGAAGATTGCTTCCTAACGTGGAAAAATAAAAGCGTTACTCCTAACGTGGATGATGTGATTCCTAACGTGGACAGGTGTTATTCCTAACGTGGAAGAGTTTTTCCTAACGTGGACGATTCAGTTTATTGAAATGCAGGCGAATTATCCCCAGCGGAGTTGCCGAAATTTTTCTGGGTCAACAGTAAATGGAGTCCTAACGTGGACAGGTTTTAGTTGAGATTTCTTCGTATCGACGACAGACAGAGTCCTAACGTGGACAAGCGAGCAATCTGTTATGACAGAATCCTCTTCAGAACGATGAAGCCAATCCCCAGCACGGTCGCACGAGATCAGCGGGTTACTCTAACAGTCAGATTCAGCTGACGAATGTCATTCCGCAAGCAGGAGCGCAGTGTATTTCTGCAGTTGGCAAATTTCTGGTTTCACTAGTATTCAACCGTCTCGTACCGCGAATGTCTGAAGGCTCCGTGCTTTTCATCCAATCGGGTCCAAGTCGCTTGAATAGGGGCAGCTGTTGCACCCTAAAATTTGCTCAACCTTATTCCTTGGATTTATGTTTCAATATCATTAGCATTTGCATGTAGAGTCATGTACATAGACTAACCATCTGCATAGCATAAGCATAGCAAGTCATTCAACAGGGGACCAATCATTACTTTCATCTCTAGAGGCCTATCAAGAGGTTATTATCCTAATTCAATCTCATTCAAGTCATCAGGAAAGAATTTGAAAGCAAAGAGTTCAGCAGATCAAGCCTTGAGTCTATCTCCTAGCTGAGGATATCTGAGGATCAACAAGAGGGTTGTGAGCTGTGAAATGAAAGCATGGAGAGCATCTAGACCTTATGAGAGACTTATAAAGTCATTTGGAGAAGAAAACAAGTCATTGATGAAAGCACAAGAGCTATAGTGGAAGACAGTCAACTAGGGTTTCATCTGGGTCAACCCTAGGTCAACCCTAGGTCAATTGACTGATTTAAAAGAGCATTCAAGTCTATTGGAGAGATGTGGGGTTCATCATTTGACATATGAAGAAGGATATGGAGATATGACAAGGAGAATTCAAGAGAAATCAAGGAGAAGAGGAGTTACTAAATTAGGGTTTCTCTGTAAAATCCCCTAGTTTAGGTCAAATTTCCAAGCAAGATAAGTCAAAATGCTAGCTTCAAATGGCTTCTTGGCCAACATGAAACTTGTAGAGGATCTCAAGACCTTTAATTTGAGTGGTGGAAGACCTCAAGGAGATTTATAGAACTCAAGTTATGGTCCTTACAAGTTACAGGTCATCTGGGGTGTCTGAATTTTTGTCTGTGAAAGTGACTTGACTTCCAAGCTAGTTTTGCCCCTCAAGGAGATTTCAAATGAATTCTTGGTCAACATAAGAATTGTTCCTCATTGTCTTAGCTTTCTAGAATGGTATGGCATGCCTTCATATGATGTGGAGAACTCAACTTATGGTCTTGACAAGCAAAGGGTATTTTGGGCATTTGTGAATTACAGGTCATTTTAACCTATGTCCAAAACTCATACAAGGAGGCCTCAAATGGAAAAACTTACAACATCAAACTTGCTCCAAATGGGATTTTAAGTCTAGAAAGAAGGTCACAAGTTATTGGAGAAGCTCATAGCATGGAGTTGCATGATTGGTCAAAATATGAACTAAAAAGGCTTATAAAGTGAATAATTTCAAGTTGAAAAGTGGTTTGGGAGATTTACAAGTCCAAATGGAGACTTCCAATATATGATTTTGAATGGAAAAAACAATTCTAAGAACAATGGTTCACACACTTTTTTGAGTTTAGAAGGAAAAAATGAAGTTATCCATGGTTGCTTATCATTTAAGAAACATAATCAAAAATGAGCCAAAGTTTGAAAACAAGGGAATGTGCAAGATGGATCTAGAATGTTCATTTGGGGTCTATATATTCATGAAAGGAGAATTTGGCAAGGGTTGGCCTCATTTGCACCAAGAATTTCACAAATTTCTCACACTTTTTCATAAAAGTTTCATTGCAATTCTCACAAATTCTTCACCAAATCTTCATCCTAATCAACCTTCACATACTGATTCATCATCATATAGTATAATTCAATCAAGAACAAGGTGGTTATCATCCATTTTCGAGCACTTTTTTCAAGAGCATCAAGATTGAAGTTGCAAGTGGATAGCATAATTCTGGCCAAATCTCATCCAAAGCTTGCATACAGAATCAAGTTCATCAAGGATTGATCAAGATCCAAGTCTCAAAAGCCTCAAATCATCAATCTCCATAGCTGTTTGCAAGATTTTGCACAAGGTAAGTTTTCATTCAAACTGCTTGATCCAGTTAGTTAGGCATGATTTTGTTAGTGTAGAATTGATCTAGGTGGTTAGGAGATTAAGTTAGATGAATTTGGAGAGATTTGGTGATGGTTAGTGACAGGTGTAACAAACTGTTAAGATCAATATCTCTTAGATTAGTGTGTTATAATTGTGGCTTGATAGCATGTATTAACCTCCATTAGTTGTAGTTCAATTTAGGCTAAGTTTGGGGAAGATTGGTGATGATGCATATCAGTGCATTTCAATGGAGGCCGAGTGTTGATCCAATCGTGTTTGTTGTTGTGGTGAATTTCAAAGTGAATTGATGCCCTAGGATTGTAGAGGGAGAGATTTGGAACAGATTTCATGTTTACAGCATGAGGATTCATGGTGTGTAGGATGAGAACAGTTTGGTGTAAGGTAGCTCGTGCATGAGCTCGCATGGCAGAAACCCTAGGTTTCAGGTTGAATGAGGAAGAAGAGATAATCGTGGCCGTGTATGTGTGGTTGGACTTTTGACTTCCCAGGCGATCCAAGGGCTCTTGTTTAATTTCAGAATTGGAGGGAGATGTGCTGGCCCTAAACGCACCGTTTCATTAATTGAAACGGGCGGGCCTGAGTGTATTTTGTTATTCCCACCCCCCAGTCATAGGCCCAATTGCATTTCAACGTGATTTCTCTTCTTTCCTCACCTCCCAGCTTGTTTCTCTTATGTTCATCAATTCAGAGTGATATTGGGCCTAGTGTAAGGCGCTATCTGCACCCCCCTGTCTGAGGGCCCATCCAGATTATAACTGGGGCGAATTGATATTCATACCCCTCTCTCTTATTTTTAATTCATTTCATTTTTTAATTCCTTTTAATTTTTACCATTTTCATAAAATCATAAATAATTCATAAAAAATGCTTTTTAACCCATTCTTTTTACCATGTTTTCATTAAGATGTCTAGAATATTATAGGAAAAGAAAATTTCATTTTTAGTTTTATTTCATATTTTTTTTCATATTTTCTAAATAAATGTCATATTAAATAGATTCATTTCATGCATTATTTTTATGATTTTTGTTCTCTCACATGCTTTAATATTTTTTGATCATTCTTTTCATATTGTTTAGATGAGATGTTAAGCTTGTAGAAATATTTTAGTTCCCATTTTTAGAAGTTAATTTTAGGTGATTAATAAATGCTTGAATATCATGAACAAAACTAGGGTTTTTAGGTGACAACTTAGGAAGTTCAATTTTCTCCCTTAGGACTTAGGGTTTGAATAGATTAGTTATGGGACTATAGGGGCTATGGGTAGTTATTAGATCCCTTAGAGAAAAGTTAGGATTCCCCCTACTGATATTATTACTGGCTGTATATCTGCTGTCTGGTGTGGTGTGCCCTCTGGGGTTTATTGATTGTTTGTTTGGGTATTGGGTTTGTCTGGGACCCTGGGGAAGCTGAAGGTTTGTGGAGATGAAGCCATTGAAGTTTCAAATGCTGAAGATCAACTGTCAGAGTTGAGGAGGAGTTTCTTGCTAGCAGTTGCTGAGGAGACTAGGGTTTAGGAGCTAGGCAGAGCTTTAGATTAGAAATCTTGTTTCTCAAACATGGATTGCCTTGTCTGCATCCATTCTTCTCTGTGATGCAGAGTCTCTCTAAGACACTCACCCCCTTCCTTTGGAAGGCTTGGTGATGGTGTCTATGAGATAGAACTCTTGAGAGAAAATGTCTCTTGTGTTAGAAGCAGTCTGTTCACCACCTTTGGTAGTCAGCTGATTGCTTAACACCCAATTCACTCTTGTGACTGATCCTTCATCCTGGAGGTTTGAGCTTGAAGAAAAGCCATTGCAGATAGAAGACTGATGATCAAAGCCCTTGTCTGAAGGCCATAAAGATGGAGATTGATGCTTGTTGAAGCCTGTAGCTGATTGGAGATTACTTGAAGTCAGATGTTGATTTAGAGCTGCTGATGCTGTTTCTTTTGCTGTATTTCATTTGTTGATGTATTGATTGGTTTTCTGAACTGTATTGTTTGCTGTTTACCCTGCTGGGTTGAAAGTGAAGCCTGTTCACTTTTGCCTATTGTTTTCTAGGTTCGAGGTTGAGTGGTACTCCCTTGCCTCGCTTGTATTGCTGCATCCATGCATTTTACTGCTTTACTGTATATATCTGGTATTGTTTCTGTTTCTGCCTATCCCGTAGGATCTCTGTTTCTCTCTGCGCAAAAGAGGAGCATGATAGACACTAGGTCTTAACCCATGCATGATAACATTAGGTTAGTTTGTTTCCCTTCGCAACCGTAGGTTAGAGTTCTGTCTCTTTCTTTCTCAAAACAAACAGAAAAACACATAAAGATTTCAAACACAATAAAAGACACTTCTTCCGTAAAAGAACGTGAACTCATCAAGACGTCATCTTTGTCCTCTTGGACTGTTAATCAGGAGAAAACCTTTTTCAGAAGGATAAAAAACAATCAAGACAAGCTTGTGTCGTACGTGGCCCGAACTACGTTTGCTCTGATCTTCCATGCAGTGTGGAAGTACGTAGGCATAGGATGCAATATCCTAGCGAGCAACCTTCCCCTCCTTTCCCGTAGGTAGGCGAACTACGTTGACTCTGATTTCTCGTTCCAGGCGGGAATACGTAGGCATAAAGTGCGATACTTTGCCGAGTCATTTTTATTTTCATTTTCTTTTCTTTTAACCCTTGACCTATAGTTTAGATAGAATAACAATCCATACCCGAAAACAAGCGTGGATCCCGTCGAGTACGACGGACGTGAGGGGTGCTAATACCTTCCCCTTGCGTAACCGACTCCCGAACCCAGGTTTTGGTTGCGATGACCATACCTTTCCCGTGTTGTGCGAGGTTTACTCTGAGCGTTTCCTTTCCCTCCCGTGGGATAAATAACGCACGGTGGCGACTCTTCTGTTCAGCCGGCGCCGATTTTCGCAGTAGCGACACTCCTGAGCAACGATTCATCCCACCATTCTCCATAAAGGAGTACGGATGGATCACATACACTCCTCCTGACCAACGATCTATCCCACCATTCTCCACAAAGGAGTACGGGTGAATCACATACACTCCTCCTGAGCAACGATTCATCCAGCCAAAACACCATGATATGCACGACACCATATGCACAACAAATAAACCCAAGCACACTAAGTGCACACGATCCTACTGATCACATCACCATGCATCATATATATATATATATATATATATATATATATATATATATATATATATATATATATATATATATATATATATATATATATATATATATATATATATATATATATATATATATATATATATATATATATATATATATATATATATATATATATATATATATACACACACACACACACCAATCAATTATATTAATTACATTAAATATTAGGAAATTCACATTCCAACACCAAGTATACATTCTTCACCATTAAACATCATCCCTATACCCATCATGACCAAAGGGATCCTACAAAACATCAACATTGGATGGAACCACAAAAATAAAACAAGTTCTGTCACGCTCGCTGCCTCACTCGCCTAGCGAAAGCTTAGCGAACGCTCGCTGCCTCACTCGCCTAGCGAACTCGCTAGCGAAGGCAGACAGTGGCTACTGGAAGGGTTCACTACCCAACTCGCCTAGCGAAGCCTTAGTGAACACTCGCTGGCTCGCCCGCTATATGCTCTCCTAGCGAATTCTGCGATCCACCAAAACCCCAACTGTCCCAGAATCATCAGAAGCTCACAAATCACCCGATTTTCACCAAACCAGTTCCTGTAGTCTTAGCCCAGCATTTCCCCGACTAAACTACATGACTTAATCCATATTTTACCCGATAAAACATCAATTCGGTCGATTATTACTTCAAATTGTTCCTTAAATTTTCTCTCCAGAACCAACACTCATGTTTATCACAAATACCACAGAACATCACACAGGATTTCACCAATTTCATAACAACACATGCACAAATTCATCAATGGCAACAACAATCAACAACATACCAATCATAGTCATAAAATCCCTACGGGGTTAAGGAATCCCCTCTACCTAATTCATGTAAAATATACCAATCCTAACCAGTTTCTCCCTCTTACCTCGATTGATTGCTCAGATTGTTGAAGAACTCTGAAGAATGGGTAGCCCTAGCCTTGCTTCTCTTCCCCTTGTTCTTCCTCCTCAATCTGCTCTCTCTCTCTCTCTCCACAAGTTTATCGTGTTCTATCTCCTCTTTACCCCAAAACCCCATCTTATATCTCTTAATCCTCATTTTATTTATTTAATCTCATAATAATACAAATAATAATAATAATAATAATATTACTACTAATTATTAAATTATCATCATTATTAATTATATTATCTTAATATTAGAGTCTACATTTTATTAGATAGTTCCTATAAATTAAGGACACCCACCAACGCGCTCAAACACACTCCCACACAAGGACACACCAGAATAAAATATCACCAAAGACAAATAATTAAACTGGGCGTTACATAACGTACTCTTTTCTGAAAATGAGTTTGAAACACAAATCCCGGAGGATAAAAAGTTTTATTCAGTTTGTGAGTTTTAGTGAAGTGAATTAGTTTGCTTTGTGATTCACGTTGCACTAAAGACTATGACATAGGAGCGAATGCGTCGCATATTGCCCAAAGGGCATACACGAAACACTCTAGACAAGTAAGGAAAAACCCCTCACTCATCATTTCCCATGTGCTTAAGGCTCATAGCTTACAATGTTCATCGTATTTATTAGATGAGTTAGAATGTGTTTTGAGATGAGAAGAGAGACGCACAAAAGGTCTAAGGGGAAACTCGACCCTAATGTTGTCGTGCAAAGTGGTCCTAAAGTCGGGATGCGAAAGGAGATTCTATCCTAATGTTAGCATACAAAAGATGGACCTAAGGTTGAGGTTAAAAAGAACTAGCCTACTTGTTATCATGTATGGATTATACTCCTAATGTCTATCTTACTCCAAATTAAATTGGAATAAGAATCCTAAGGGAACATGCAAAGACAAAGCAAAAAGCAAGGAAACAAGGCTAAAACAGCAGCTACAACATCGCCTCCTGCACAAAACAATAATAAAATCCAGCATACAAGCAAGACAACCTATAACAACACATATTTCAGCACAAAAGCAGGTGTAAAAAGACAGGCAACAAGCGAGCAAGGCAAAGATAACATGCAAGTTCAGAAAAAGAACAACTATGAAAAGCAGACAACACACAAGCTCGAATGCAATTAACCATAAACAAAACACCATTCATGGATAAATATCATGAAAATATGAACATGTTTCCATAATCAAACGTAATCGATCAACAACATGCATCAACAAGAATCATCAAGATCATCAAGCTTTCAAATTAAATAGAACGATCGAACAATTAAACAAGCGCGCAATAAAACAGAATTGGAAATAAATGCAAATGTGCATCACAATATCCAGTAACATAATCATCAATGATAATCAATTAATCATGCTATAAGAAAACAAGGCAATGTGATCATTCATCAATCAAGCAACAATAACATGCTAAATACTCAAAACAAAAACCAAAAGTTACACATCAAAGAATCGAGATCGAACATTCAAGAATGATGAAATATATCAAAAATAATCCACATAAATGCATCATATCAATCCATGAAGTTTACATGTGAAAAGGAACCCAAACACGCAAGAAAAGTGCAAAAACACAACATTCTGCTCAGTGGTAATCGATTACTCAATATCAGGTAATCGGTTACCCATTGTAAAAACAGCTGGAAACGTGAAATTTGTACAGAGTAACTGGTTACCCTATATCAAGTAACCGGTTACCACTGAACCAGAAACAGAAAATCAGCCTTAAAAATCAGTTTTCAGCATTCAACAACTTATCCAATCACTCATATGAACATGTTATCAATTAAGCACGAATTTACCATCAATAATCAGTGATCAAACATCATGTTAACACAATCAAACACTGAAATCACAAACCATCAAGATCCAAATCATCAAAATGGATCAAAAAGAAACAAAGCCATGGATTTACATTGTGATTATTCAAATAAGCTCAAAACAGAATTAGATCTAGAATTACCAACCTTCAAAGCTGAGATTTGCTCTAGTGAGTGTTGTTTCACTTGAAATTAACAGATCCAAGCTAGAAACCCAGAGATCCTTCAAGATCCAAGAGCTTCCTTATGGTAGAAATGAAGAACAAGCAAGATCAAGCAAAATCGACTCAAAAAAGCACTTCCAATCTAGCTTCCAAATTCAGATCCAAAACCAAACGAAAATTGAATGATCAATTGAAGATAATGGAGATGAATGATGGAGGTTTAGCTCTAGAATTAAAGGATTCCAATGAAGAATCAATGAACTCAAGTGAAAAGAACTTTAATGGAGGTTTTGGGAGTGAAAAGTGGAGAGAAAGTTGAGAGCTAATTCTCAAGAATGAATGTGAAATCTGAAAATGAAGGTTATTGTGGGAGGTTTGGAGAAAATTTACTTAAATAAGCTCTAGATTTGGAATCAAATATGGTTTGGAATATGGATTAGCATTTGGAATGAAAATTAGGAGTGGAATTAGGAATGAAGTGTTTGAAATTTGGAGGGAAATGGTAAAAATTGAAACAATTCTAGATCCTTCCAATGATGATCATGTGAAATCAATGGTTGAAAATGATTGGAAAATTACAATGCTGAAAATTAAAATATTTTGGCCCATTCCGCTTGAGGTAACCGGTTACCCAATATGTGGTAACCGGTTGCCACATTCAAAAAATGCCAATTTTGGTGCCAAATGGAGGGAAACTTGCGTAATCATCTGCTGCCACCTGTTTTGAGCTTTGTTAAGCCTCTAAAACTTGCCCTTGGATATTATGATATAGAGAATGCCTGAGATAGTCTGTATACCATCTCTTGAGCTGAAAATAACCTGCTGAAAAGAATAAAATCGTCCGCTCGATCGTCGGGGCAAATAAATGTCGGAGCCTTAGATGCTCATTGTTTGAACTCTTGTAACGAAAAGAAACCCTGAGCCACAAAAATACCTTGATCCCATGTCTCGAGAACTAATGATATGATATGCAAAAATGAAAACATGCAGAGAAACAAAAGCCAATAAACCAAGAAACGATGAGGCAAATTTTGGGGTGTGTCGCTACTGCGAAAATCGGCGCCGGCTATGACAGAAGAGTCGCCACCGTGCGTTATTTATCCCAAAGGAGGGAAAGGAAACGCTCAGAGTAAACCTAACGCAAAATGGGAAAGGAATGGTCATCACAACCAAATCCTGGATTTGGGAGTCGGTTACGCAAGGGGAAGGTATTAACACCCCTCACGTCCATCGTACTCGACGGGATCCACGCTTGTTTCCTAGCTAAGGGTGTGTTATTCTATCTACTCTAAAGGTCTGGGTTAAAAATAAAAGAAAATGACTCGACAAAGTATCGCACTTTATGCCTACGTATTCCCGTATAGAACGAGAAATCAGAGTCAACGTAGTTCGCCGACCTACGGGAAAGGAGGGGAAGGTTGCTCGCTAGGATATCGCATCCTATGCCTACGTACTTTCATACAGCATGAAAGATCAGAGCAAACGTAGTTCGGGCTACGGAAGACACAAGCTTGTCTGAATGTTTTTATCTCCTTATGAAAGGCTTTTTCCTGATTAAGAGTCCAAGCGGACAAAAATGACACTTTGATGTTTGTTTTCAGTCTTTTACGCAAGAACTGTCTTTTATGATGTTTGCAATCTCTGACGCACTAGAGACTATGATTTGAGAGTGACTACGTCGTATGTCACCCTAAGGGTAACACACTAAGCAATCAGATTACTAAAGAGTCCTCCAGCAACCTTTCTCAAATAGCTTAAGGCTCGTAGCGTACGACATCGATTATCCTTATTACTGTGTTTTTGAAGGGTTTTGAGATGAGAAGAGAAAGAAGCTCTAAAAAGCCTATGGTTGAAAAAGGGAATCAAAACTACCCTAATGTTATCATGCATGGGTTACAACCTAATGTCTGTCATATTTCTCTCTTACACAGAGAGAAACAGAGATCCTAGGGGATAAAAGGAAAAGAAACAGCATATATACAGTAAACAGTAAAATGCATGAGATGCAGCAGTACAAGCGAGGCAAGGGAATCTCACTCAACCTCGAACCTGGGAAAACAATAGGAAAAGTGAAACAGCTCCATTTCAAACCTAAGGGGCAAGCTGAACAAGCAAACAGACAATACAGAAAAGAAAATAAAACCCAACACCAGCTCTGACAGCACCACCAGCTCCTACAGTAACAGCTCTGACAGCTACAGTTGATTAACAGCAAAGGTTGACAGTAACACCTTCAGTCAAACTCCCATCTTTACTATCCAATGATCCCCAAGCTTTAGATAAGCTCCTATCTCCAAAAATCTCCAACTTTAGCAAGCACTGAACCCCAACAAACAGACAGCTTCAATCAGCAGCAAAACCCTGGTCTACAACAGATACCCAGCTTTGACAGGCACAAGCTTCATCTTCACCAATCTTCAATGAACTCCATCTTCAATAGGCTTCCATCTTCAAGGCAAGCACTCACAGGAGAGAATCAATTAATGATAGATGAAGTTGGGAGGTTAAGAGGCTCAATGACAACCCAAGGAAATCACTAAGATCTTAACACAACAAGTGAAAGGTATCCCTAAGGTTCTACCCCACCTAAGCATGCTCTACATCCCTCCTAAGGAGAGATGGAACTTCTTTGGGGGGGACCTTGTGTCATGGGATAGAATAGAGGCACAAGAAGCTCTCTATGTTTGACAGAAGAAATCAGTCTACTCTCAAGCTCTCCCTATATCTCCTATCTCCTAAGTCTTCAAAAGCAACCTTCAAGGGTAAGAATCTTCATGCTCCAAGCTCCATCCTTTGTCTCCAATCATCTCCAATGTCTTTATTAGCTCCAACAAGCAAATCCCAAGCCCAACACCCAATGGAAACACCCCAAAACCCAAGCAAACAATTCAAAGGCCCAAAATGGCAACACACAAAGAACACACAATTTGCAAAATCTAATAAAAATAGTAATATACTATATAAAATCCTAAATTTAATTCTAAGGGGACCTATTTATCTACCCTATAGCCCCTATATTTCCCAGCACCTAAATCACACTAAAAACCCAAAAACTATGTGTTGAAATGCACCTATGTCAAGGTAAACCCTAATCCTAATCACCCTAAAGTTTAATGTTCAAAACTAACTAAAATTAAATCACAAAAATGTGGTAAAATTCCAGGGGGAACCTAATACTCTATCCTAACTATAGCAAAAAGAATTGCATCAAAATACCAAAGGAAATGATCGTACAAAATTCAGCAAGTTGGATATACACAATGAAAGTGAAATAAAAGCACTTAAATGTAAAAATGCACCAGAAATAAAAAAATGAATGAAGTGCTATTTTTATTGTTTTATAATTTTCTTGAGATTATAATGAAGATGAGGAAAAAATTCCCATCTAAAAAGACCTATTTTTCAATTTATTAGGATTTTTTCAAGGAACCTAAAATAATATGTGAAAAAAAAGAAAATATGATAAAAAGAAAAGGTCATGTGATGAATAGCAATTAAAAACAAAGTAACAGCTAAATTGGGCCCAGAGGGGGGTGTCCATAGAAATGCGCGCATGAGCCCAACCACATCCAGAAATGATAATGAAAATAACAGGAAAATTGTAAAAAAACGTGGTTCAAATAGCAACATAATGCAATGTATTCTCAGTGGGCCTTGGCAAAGGGGGTGTGGGTATCCTTTCTTCACTTAAGCCCAAACTAGCAACTTAATGAAACTATGCGTTTTGGTCTTTCAGACTCTCTCACGAACTGAAATGTAACCAAGGCCATTGGATCCCTATTCTAGTCAAAGTCTTATGGAGATCCAAGTGTTGTAAGGTCATCTTCAACCTTTAAATTCTTCTTGGAGGGAAACCAGCCATGGATGAACATAGTATCAACATCATCTTCTCCCAATCGTGTTCCATCAATTCCTCATCAAAAATCAAAATTAAAAACCCTAATCCACTCCATTTTCTTCCCTGAATCTAACCATGCTAACCACATACATTGAATCATCCTCCTCCAAGAAACACGATCAACATCACAGAATTTGGTCAGAAATCAATCATCACTAAACTTAAAATTAATTGGTCCAAACTCATCACCAACTCTCCCTGATCAATTCTAACCATTAAACTAAACATCTAACACCAAGAATCGCCATATAAATGCACGAACAGAAATGGTGTCAATCACAAAATTGTCTCTAATTCCCACCAATTGCTACCAGAAAGCTTCCTATGATCATCTACATGCTATCTAACCACCTAAAACCTATTGAACATGCACATATCAAGCCATGTATTGAAGATTACATACCTGTGATTTCTTGATGAACAGACCACTAAAACCTTCAAACCAATCTTCCACAAGCTCCAGATTCCTTCACTAGCATATGACCAAGCTTCTGTATGCAATAAAAGGGATTGAAATGGCTTGGATCTTGAAACCCGATCTTGAGTTGCAGGCTGAGAATTTCAAATGCTATCTCACAATTCTTCAATGCTCTTGCTATGAATTCACTATGGAATCATTCAACAATGCCAAAGCAAGCTTCTGCATCAAAGAGAATGGATTGAAATGATAGAAATCGTGTAACTAAATTCAGTTTTGCAATCTGAAATTTCTGAACTCAATCTCTCTTTTCTCCTTTAATTCTCACCAACCAGGGTTATAGATCACTTCACCAGTAGATATAGATCATGAATGAACCTTCTAGACAGTTCTGGATCCATCTAATGAGAAGTTCAAATTCTCATGTCATGAAAATGTCATCTCATGCTATGCTCACACCAGTTCCTGATAGCAGCTTGTATTCACCTTGTTCTGAGCTCAATTTGTCCTTAGATGAGATTTTAGACGTGTTGGAATGGTTTAACACCTTGCATTTGATCCCTTGTTTGAATTGGCAAATGTAACTTATGCTTTAAGAAACAAAAGACAACTCCATGAAATTGAATCCAAATGAAGAAAGTGCTATTGCCAATGTTTTTAAAATGCAAATTCCAATCAAAATGATATGTCATATGTGTTATTTTGGCCTTGGAATGAAAAACCCCAAAATTGGTCACTTTAAATGAACTTTAATCCTTCCTTATTTGGCCAATTTTGCAATTTTGAGCTACAAGCAATTCCAAGTTCTCATGACCTCTTTCCTAGCCCAAAAACATCATTCTAAGCACATCTCATGTTGAACATTTTTCCATTTGAGGAGTGGAAGATAGAGATTTTGACCTATGTTGGAAAATGACCTATAATTCAACTTTCCCAAAATACCCTTGGGTTGCCAAGACCATAACTTGAGTTCCATAAATCCTCTTGAAGACTTCTAGTACTCAAATTAAATCTAAGAACAAGCCCTACAATTCTTATGTTGGCCAAGAATCCATTTGAAAACTCCTTGATGGGCAAAAGTTGTTTGGAAGTTAGGCCCAAATTAAGGGATTTTACACTGAAACCCTAATTTGGCAACTCCTCCTATTCTTGATTCTCTTTGATTTATCCTTGGCACAACACCATACATGTATCCATACATCAATTCATGAATCCCAAATCCTCCTATTAAGCCTTGATGCTCTCCAACCATTCAGTTGACCTAGGATTGACCTAGGGTTGACCCAGATAAAACCCTAGTTGACTGCATTTCAACTGTGGCCCTGGTACTTGAATCAATGACTTGTCTCATCTTCAATATGACCTTCTAAGCATCCCATGAGCTTTATACATACTTCCAATTCACAATTCCATGCTTCCAACCCCATTGATGAACTTCAATACACCTCAAGTTAGGAGAGAAATCCACTTGTTGACATTCAAAACTCCTCAAAGTTTCAGCCCATTTCTGATGACTTGGATAGTCTCTTAGGCTCAAATAATACCCCTAGCTAGGCTTCTTTTCTTGGTAGACACCTTGATCCCTTGTTGGAGGCATGCTATGCTATGATATGCAAATGATTAGGCTATGTACATGGTTGACTATGCAAATGATAATGCAATTGAAACATAAACCAGGTGAAATAGATTGAGCAAATTTTAGGGTGCAACAGCTGCCCCTATTCAAACGGCTTGGACCCGACTGGGTGAAGAACAAACGGCCTTCAAACATTCGAGGTACGAGACGGTTGAATACCAAGAACCCGGAAATTTGCCAACCGCAGAGATAAACTGCACAACCGTTTGGGGAACAAAACCCACCAAAACATTACATCTTGCCATGGACTAATTCTATCAATACAGACAACACCACCTCTCTGCCGATCGTAGCAGTACTTGACTCTAGCGACTAAAGATGTATAGCGTCTCTGTCCATTTACAGTATCTTATCCTTCTATGCAAACGCAACTGATCATCATTTTTTCACGTGACTCCATCAACCAAATGGGTATGAATAACTCTACTAACATCATACAATCTTTCTGACGCTTTTGCTGGGGAAGTAACTCTGCCAACAAAAGACGACTCTGCCCATGATATAGGAAAACAACTCTGCTACCACTACGGGTAAATAACACCGCCATCGCTACGGGTAATACTCTGTCATCACTACCGGAAAATAACACCGCCATTGCTACGGGTAATACTCTGTCATCACTACCGGAAAATAACACCGCCATCACTACGGGTAATACTCTGTCACCACTACAGGAAAATAACACCGCCATTGCTACGGGTAATACTCTGTCACCACTACAGGAAAATAACACCGCCATCACTACGGGTAATACTCCGCCACCACTACGGGAAATAACTCCGCCACCACTACGGGAAATAACTCCGTCACCACTACGGGAAAACGACTCTGCCACCACTACGGGTAATACTCTGTCACCACTATAGGAAAATAACACCGCCATCACTACGGGTAATACTCTGTCACCACTACAGGAAAATAACACCGCCATCATTACGGGTAATACTCTGTCACCACTACAGGAAAATAACACCGCCATCGCTACGGGTAATACTCCGCCACCACTACGGGAAATAAGTCCGCCACCACTACGGGAAATAACTCTGTCACCACTACGGGAAAACGACTTTGCCACCACTACGGGTAATACTCTGTCACCACTACAGGAAAATAACACCGCCATCACTACGGGTAATACTCTGTCACCACTACAGGAAAATAACACCGCCATCACTACGGGTAATACTCTGTCACCACTACAGGAAAATAACTCCGTCACCACCACGGGAAAATAACACCGATACAGCTTCTCTGTCGATTCTTTGCAGCAATGGACTCCATAAATCAAATGGGTAGCAATATAACTGATCCAATCTTCAAACTTTGGTGCTAACATGGTATCAAATTTGAGAAGGACTTTACTGGGGATGTTCTGAAACGAAACTACCAGACACCTACTTCACCGTAAGCGGCCACCTCAAAAATCTTGATTCACGAAATCTTTTGCTTACTGTCATAACAACAATCTAGAAGGAACGCTCCGCTGGAGGGGTAAGAGAAACTTAAACAAGCAACTCTGTGGGGAATAATGATAAGACGAACATTATCATCACATGTCTCATGCTGAGACCTTTAATATTTGGTAATTGATCTGAGCAAGAGCTTCCTCCACCTGCAAGGGAAACAACACTTGAAAACCAAAGGTTAACCAACCTGGCTTATGTTTCAAAATGCGCATGTTTGAGAATGGCGTAATGCTCCGTACAGCACGGATATGCTACGCGTTTTTGGGTAGATGCAAATATGACACTATATGCAAATGCGAATGTAGGTTCAAGCTGCTGGGGAAACTCTGATAGACTTGCTTCGTCAACACAGAATGCTGAAGACGAATACCACCATGTTGGGGATGAACGAGTATCATAAATTCCTACGGCAAAATAAATGTCGGGCATACAACCAACTCCACTGGGGAGAGATTAAACTTCGATTTCCACTGGGAGGAAAGAACATCCTCGGCTGGGGAGAGTAACTCAGCTGGGGAAGAAGCAACTCGGCCGAGGAAAAATGAACCTTCTGGGGAAACGCACTGTCTGGGCACAGCTTACAAACTCGGAGCTACTACTCCGTTGAGGATAATCCTTCTGAACCAACTATGACTTGGTTAAACACCGCGGGAATTCTCCCAGCTAGGGATTGATCATTCACATACTCGACTCTCTGGGGAGTGCAACCTCTGCAGGGGATACTGATTTTGACTAGCTAGGGATATCTCTTGGACAACTTCCATAAGAATACTCTTCTGGGGAAACTAATCCTTCCTTCGGTAAGGGATAGCATCATCTCAACCTCTCTGGGGGGTGAGGTGCGACCTGCTGGGAATAGCGTCAAATAAAGTCAGGTCCTTCATCAAGAGATTCAAGCTGGGGGATACAATCTTCTGATCGCTCGCTTCAAAGGTAAGAACCCTGCAAAACACAAACGAGATAACACAAATCTATACAACTAAACCTATTCAGGTTAGCGTCCGCGACATTACTTCATTCAATTCGAAGTTTTAGCAATTATTGGCAAGGGCCAGCAAAGTTATGCAAGTGCAAGTTTATCAAAAAATATCGGCGTTTTCCACATACAAAACAGTAAAGCACAAACATCAAATACTGAATAACATGTTTTATTAATAACAAGCCTCTAAATAGGCAAAGTTTTGTACACCGGATGCAACTCCTGAAAAGAGGAAGTTACGCACACACGCATACATATATGCACAAAAGTATAAAGATACAGAACAACAGTTGTATACATGTCGGCAACGTGGTGCAGACAAACATCACGAACTGATCCTCCTATGACTCGCCTGACTCTGGCGCTTTCCCGGTATTCAATTTTCGGAAGAGATGGTGTCAGATAAACGAACCCTCAGGTGCTCCCAAACCAACTAAGCAATGCAGTATCAAATTCGGAATGCATTCATTTGCTTTTCAAATCCCTAACTTTTGCGTGAACCGCCCTTTGCGGGTTTTCAATTCACCGGGATACCCTTTTTTGCCGAAGTCGCCCAATGCAGGTTTTCGACCTCACGGGTGTACATCTTTTCAATTTTATCCCTAACTTTTGCCCGAACCTTTTATTCATTTTTTCATGGTTCGCCGGGACGCCCCATTTTTTCCTGGACTCTCTTTTTTTTGTCCAGCGGGTCAATTTTAAGCAAAGTATTTTTTAACTGCGTCCGAATTCACAGGCGACGTAAAGTCTTCACCGTCCATGGTGGACAACAACAAAGCTCCTCCTGAGAAGACTTTTCTGACAACGTATGGACCTTCATAGTTTGGCGTCCATTTGCCCCTGTGATCTGTTTGTGGCGGGAGAATCCTTTTCAGCACAAGGTCGCCCGTCTGAAAGCTTCGCGGACATATCTTCTTATCATACGCTTTCTTCATCCGGCTCTGATACAACCGACCGTATGCTAGAGAAGCTAGCCTCTTCTCATCCATTAAACTCAGCTGATTCAACCTGTCTTTTACCCATTCTGCCTCATCAAGTTGGACATCTCGTAGAACCCTCAAGGAAGGAATCTCAACTTCCAACGGTAACACTGCCTCTATTCCGTATACTAATGAGAAAGGAGTTGCCCCGGTTGATGTGTGTACCGTCGTACGATAACCGTGCAAAGCGAAAGGTAGCATCTCGTGCCAATCCTTATACGTCACAACCATCTTCTGAACAATCTTCTTTATGTTCTTGTTGGCCGCTTCAACAACGTCGTTCATCTTGGGTCGGTACAGAGAGGAATTGTGATGCTCAATCTTAAAATTCTGACATAACTCTTTCATCATCTTGTTATTCAAATTCGAACCGTTGTCGGTGATAATCCGCTCAGGGATTCCATATCTGCAAATAATATCTCTTTTGATAAATCTGGCTACCACTTGTTTGGTGACATTAGCATATGATGCTGCTTTCACCCATTTGGTGAAGTAATAGATTGCCACCAAGATGAACCGGTGTCCGTTGGATGCCGTAGGCTCAATCTTACCAATCATATCAATTCCCCACATCGAGAATGGCCACGGTGATGACATCACATTCAGAGGACTCGGAGGCACATGGACTTTATTCGCATAAATCTGGCATTTATGACACCTCTTTGCAAACTTGAAACAGTCTGTTTCCATAGTTAGCCAGTAATAACCTGCTCGCATCAGTTTTCTTGTCATAGCATGCCCACCAGCATGTGTACCAAATGTACCCTCATGTATCTCTTCCATGAGCAACTTCGCCTCTTTCTCATCTACACAGCGTAGCAACACCAAGTCGTGGTTCCTTTTGTATAGGACATCGTCCGGGTTCAAATAGAAATTACCAGCCAATCTCTTAAGAGTCTTCTGATCGCGACTGGATGCCCCAGCCGGATACTCCTTATTCTTCAGGAAATTCTGGATGTCAAAGTACCAGGGTTTATCATCAGATGCTTCGTCAATAGCAAATATGAATGCTGGCCTATCAAGCCGAGATATAACAATCCGGGGAGCCTCGTTCCAGAAATTAACTTTATACATTAAAGACAATGTCGCCAGGGCGTCAGCCATTTGATTTTCTGCTCGCGGCACGTGATGCAATTCCACCTTGTCAAAGAAAGGCAATAATCTCCTTGCATAATTCATATATGGTATCAAATTGGGCTGACGTGTCTCCCATTCTCCTTTTATCTGATTCACCACTAGAGCTGAGTCTCCGTATACATCCAGATTCTTAATTCGCAAATCAATGGCTTCTTCAAGCCCCATGATGCAAGCCTCATATTCAGCTTCATTATTGGTAACCGGAAAGGTCAATCGAGCAGTAAATGGGATGTGCGACCCATGGGGAGTGGTAATGATTGCCCCTATTCCGCTACCATAGGAATTCACAGCTCCATCAAATATTAACTACCACTTGGAACCCAAATCTGGTCCTTCATCCGGCAACAGTTCTTCGCAGTCTTTCATCTTTAAGTACATGATATCCTCGTCAGGAAAATCAAACCTCATCGATTGGTAGTCCTTAATAGGCTGCTCAGCAAGATACTCCGACAACACACTACCTTTAATAGCCTTCTGAGAAACATATTGGATATTGTATTCGGTTAACACCATCTGCCATCGGGCAATTCTCCCAGAGAGTGCTTGCTTCTCAAACACGTATTTGATTGGATCCATCTTTGAAATGAGCATGGTTGTATGATTCAGCATGTATTGCCTCAAACGCTTGGCGGCCCAGGCTAATGCACAACACGTTTTTTCAAGCATTGAGTATCTCGACTCACAATCAGTGAACTTCTACTCAGATAGTATATCATATGCTCTTTACGCCCTGTCTCGTCATGTTGACCGAGAACACAACCCATACTCCCCTCAAGAACCGTCAAATACATGATCAACGGTCTCCCGGCCACTAGGGGTATCAAAACAGGAGGTTCTTGCAAGTATTCTTTTATCTTGTCGAACGCCTTTTGACAATTTTCATTCCAAGTCACAACCTGGTCCTTTTTCAACAACTTGAATAACGGCTCGCACGTCGCAGTTAAGTGAGATATGAACCGGGCGATATAGTTCAATCTCCCTAAAAACCCACGCACTTCTTTTTCTGTTTTAGGCGTCAGCATTTCTTGTATTGCTTTTATTTTCGCAGGATCAACCTCTATTCCTTTTTCGCTCACGATAAACCCCAGTAGTTTACCCGATCTCACCACGAAGGTGCACTTGTTAGGGTTCAGTCTCAGCCTGAACTTCCTAAGCCTCTTGAACAATTTCAGCAGATTAACCAAATGCTCCTCCTCCGTATGGGATTTGGCAATCATATCATCAACATAAACCTCAATCTCTTTATGCATCATGTCATGAAAGAGAATCGTCATAGCACGTTGATATGTTGCCCCAACATTCTTCAACCCGAAGGGCATCACTTTGTAACAAAATGTTCCCCAGGGAGTAATGAAAGTAGTCTTCTCCATGTCTTCTGGTGCCATTTTAATCTGATTATAGCCTGAGAAGCCATCCATGAAGGAGAATACGGAGAACTGAGCAGTGTTATCAACCAGCACATCAATGTGAGGAAGTGGAAAGTCGTCTTTCGGGCTCGCCCTGTTCAAATCACGGTAGTCTATGCACATTCTCACTTTACCGTCTTTCTTTGGCACTGGCACAATATTGGCGACCCATGATGGATACTTTGTAACGGCTAGAAAACCAGCATCCCACTGTTTTTGCACTTCCTCTTTGATCTTTACAGCCATGTCCGGCCTGGTTCTTCGGAGTTTCTGTTTAATAGGCGAACATTCTTCTTTTAATGGCAGACGGTGAACAACCATATCCGTATCCAACCCAGGCATATCCTCATACGACCAAGCAAATATATCACTGTACTCCTTGAGCATGTCAATCAACCTTCGCTTGACGTTGCTTTGCAGCGCGACTCCTATACGGGTGTTTCTCACGACCTCTTCCGACCCCAAATTGATAATCTCAATGACTTCCTCATGAGGCAGAATGATTCTTTCTTCTTGTTTCAACAACCAGGTCAACTCTTCTGGCACTTCGCCATCTTCGACAATCTCTTCCTCAGCATGAAGTACCGGGTGCTCGAAGTCGAAGTGAGTCATAGGCGGTTCATAGATGTCATCTGAAATGGTAATCCTGCAAAGGAAAGGGTTAAATGCTTCAAAACGCATACAATGCAAATAACCACGTTGCCATTTTATTGTAAAAGATAAAAATAGGAAAAGCAGGGATCACAACATTTGTATATGAAAAACGCCTTTATTTCATGATTAAACAATGTAATGTACATAACCAAATGGCCCTAAGCAAAATCACTATGCCCCGAGTAGGACACAGGATTATTCAACAATTAAGAAAACAAATCATTACTATTTAGTTGTCATAGGAACAGTTTCCCGGATAGACCAATTGCAGAGACTTTGTCCTGGCACGCTTGGCCTGATCCACGCGTCCATATCACAGTCACTATCTCCGTCTTCAGAATCGGAAACAACATTGATAGTCTCGAAGCTCACCCCGCTTGGTGTGATGGTTATCGGCCCCCTGAACTTGGGCGCTCCTGAAGAGGATGCTGATGATGAAGGATGATATCCAAGCCCGAACCTGTCATTCTTCACGGGAATCTCCAATACCTAACCCCAGCCCTTGGTCTCGCCTATCTGCACTAGAGCTTGAGCTTCCTTATAAGATGACACAACCACATCTGATGCTTTACTGGGTACTGGAGCTTTGTCTTTAATCTTCATCCCTTCAAATGCTTGACAGGGCGTCTCGTGTATTTCGCTGTCGACCTCCACATATCTGAATGAAGACAGATGGCTAACCAGAATATCTTCTTCTCCACAAACAGTGACGACGCTATCCCCCACCATATACTTCAACTTTTGTTGCAACGTGGATGTGACTGCCCCAGCAGCATGAATCCATGGGCGTCCAAGAAGACAACTATACGCTGGCTGGATGTCCATTATATAGAATTCAGTTTCAAACATTTCAGGCCCCACCTGCAGAGGTAATGTTATTGATCCGAAATCCGACCTCCTCGTTCCATCGAACGCTCTTACCACTAAATCACTGGGCGTGCATATAATCCCTCTGATATCCAATTTCATCATTGCTTTCTTCGGCAGCATATTCAGGGAAGACCCGGTATCCACTAAAACATGGGACATGACCGTGCCCCGGCATTCTACTGATACATGCAGCGCCATGTTGTGCTCCCTCCCTCTTGGAGTCAAATCAAAATCTGTGAAGCCTAAACTGTGCCCCACATTGACATGCGCCATCACCCCTTCTAACTGATTAACCGACACGTCTTGAGGAACGAAGGACGTGTCTAGAATCTTCAGCAAAGCATTCCGATGGGCCTCGGAACATAATAGCAGCGACAAGATCGAGATCTTTGATGGCGTTTGCTGGAGGTGCTCCACAATTTTATAATCACTTTTACGAATGAGCCTCATAAACTCCTCTACGTCTTTAACCGGCGTTTCCTTTTCCTTTATCTGCGAGGGGCCACCCTCAATCACCTTGGCTTTACCCTTAGCCAATCTTTCTGCCTCTACCTCAGGTGATATGAAGATTCTCCCACTTCTGGTCATACCTCCAGTTCCAACAACATTATCTACAACCCCAACTGGTTGTTTATTTACTTCAATTTTCTCACCGTCACAATATACCTCCAACCCGTAAGTCCACGACACTGCTTTGGTACTTTCAAAGGGGACTGGCCCGACTTTGGTAATAGTGATCGTCGGCCGTTTGGCAGGCGCCGTTATTGTTATCGTTTTCCTTGGAATCATCACCATTGCAACATCATTTTGCTTTTCACATAACGCCTCTACAGGCTTTTCAACTGCAGTTTGATCGAATCGCAACGTGCCTTCATTTATCATATCCTGAATACCCTTTCTTAACTCATCACAACCCCCTGACTGGGTCCAACAATCTAAGCAGAATTCATCACAGCCTGGGAACACGCCCCCCTTTAACAACCTGCTCTTAACCTCACACAAAGGTGTCTTCAACTTGCTGACATCCATCACTAGATTCAAATTCCCTTCCGTCAATATGGCATTTGCCCCATGATTAGGCATAGGCTGTTGTACTATATTTGGACCCGCCTGTCCAAAGTTGATAGCTTTGCTGTCCAACAAGTCTTGGACTTTATGTTTAAACGCATGACAGCCTTCAATATCATGTCCGGGCGCCCCGGAGTGAAACTCACAGTGTTTACCAGCATCAAATCCAAATGGAGGAGTGCCCGTTAACGGCGCCATGGTCCTTTTCTCGACCAAATTCAACCCTAGCAGTGTTTGAAGCAGTTCGGCGTATGTTGAAGGAGGCGTTTCAAATACTCTCCTTGGCTTGCCCTCTAGGATTCTGCGTTGGGCGGGGTGTTGCCTTTGTTGTTGCTGCTGCTGCGGCTGCTGTTGTTGAGGAAAAGGGATGGTAACACTAGCTACCTGTTGATGCTGAGCATACTGATTTCGTCCTCTGCCCCGGCCCCTGCCACCAAACACGGCACTAGACTCACCTTGTCGTCTACCACCGAATGCTTTCCTTGTACCTCCTGCGGGGGTAGACTCACCTGCTTGGAATTTTCCAACTTTAATCCCGTCTTCGACCATCTCACCCATAAGAATCAAATCTGAAAAACTGCTCAACGAAACATTAAACAATTTTTCGTAATATATCCCCGTAAATGTCCCAATGAACATGCTATTCATTTCTCTCTCAGCTAACAGAGGATGTACTCTTGCTGCCATGTCGCGCCATCTCTGTGCATACTCTTTAAAGCTTTCCCCGCTCTTCTGCGGCAAACCTTGTAATTGAACTCGGTTCGGTGCCAGATCACTGTTATATTTATAATGCATGACGAAAGCATCTGCCAATTGCTTCCAGGTTTTGATTTGAGTGGGCTCCAACCCCATATACCATTCGAGTGACGGTCCTGACAGGCTGTCTTGAAAGAAATGCATAAGCATCCTTTCGTCATCTGAATGTGCAGACATCCTTTTGTAATAAGCGCAGACATGCACCTTAGGGCAAGTGTCCCCCTTATATTTGTCGAAAGTGGGAGCTTTGAATTTCAGCGGTACCCTCAGCCCAGACACCAAGCCCATAGTAGTCATGTCTAATCCGGTAGAATTCTGATTAGCCATACCTTTCACCTGTTCTTCAAGCATTCTGATCCTCTGAGTATTATCAACGGGTCCCTCAAATCCCATGCCTCTTCCAGAAAAGGTGTCCTCTTGACAATCTTCACCCCAGTTCACATTTTCATTTCCGTACCCGTCATAACCAGTGTTGTGACCAAACCCTTGCTGATTAATCATGGGACCCCATCCTCTATTACCATAACCTTGATTGACCCCAACATGACCGAACCCAGTGTTGACAGGAATCAATCCAGCACCATTTCCACCATAACCCTGGTTAGCGTTACCAAAACCGTCGTAGCCGAAACCCTGAGTATCAAAGCCGAATTTTCCGCCCTGATTTCCATACTCAAACCCCTGGTCATTATAGCCGAACCCATTGTTACCAAAACCATTACCGCCATTGTTGTTACCACCGCCCAGATTGGCATCTCCAAATCCAACATTGTTAACAACAGTCTCATTTTCGTTCCCTGTGTTACCATTGCCAGCGCCAGCGTCATTGTTTACAACCACCACAGGTGGAACCACAGGCGTAGGGGGCCCATCCTCATGCAGAGTTTCGACGTGCATAGAGTTGTGGTCATTGTTGCCATTCCCATTAGTTCGCGTCAGTAGCGGCTGTACCAGAGTCTGGAGGTTCTCCTGGCCTTTAGCAATGTTCTCCATAGTCTGCATGAAAAGATTCAGCTTCTCGCGGATTTCCTGCATCTCGTTCTGCATCTGGTCCATAATTCTCTTGCAGTTGGTATGAGTAGAGTATCGATGTGGGCGCTGACCGTCAATCCTGAAAGACCTGCAGGTGCAGGAAATAAGATACAGATTCCATGATTAACTGGCAATGCAATATGAATGTGTATGCAAATGCAATGTGTAAATAGGTTATAGGTTGTATCCCCCCCCCCCCCCCCCCCCCCCCCGATTCTAGTTTCGGAGAGAAGGCCATCACGACAATGGAGTCCCCATCAAGCAAGCAAGGAATCAGAAAACCCTCATATATAAACAAATGCCAAGAGGCTGAGTACAAGAGTACAACTGAATACAACTGAAGAGACCTCGGCCAACAAGCCTGGCGATGGTCAAAATACAAGTACAAATAACAAAGGCAAGGCAAGGATGGATCAGGCTAAATGGCGCTCTCTGACGTCTTCCAATATCCCCAGCGTCTCTGAACGACCCAGTCTGGAGATTAGCTCTTGAATCAGTAAGGCATGCCGCTCGGCAGTGGATCTCAGTCTTTCGGCGTCGTTCTGGCAGGTTCCTTCGCCCGAGTACTCGTCGGGTCTGCTTCTCTTGGAGTCGGCCTTCACTTCACAACTTCTCAGCTTTTCATCAAGGCTACTTACTTTAAGCTCCGCAACGCTCCTAAGTGATGTCTCTTCAGCAATCTTTGCGTCCTAGGCTCTAACCTGCGTCTCCAGCGTGGCAATCTGCAGCTTCAGTTCATCTTCATGCTCCTTCTGCTTGGTAAGCGTGGTATTCCACAATGTTTCCCATTTGCTGAGACGGGAATAAGCTTTGTTCAAAAGTTCCTTTTTGGAAGCAAGCACCTTGCTAACACCGTTCAAGGCTATTCCCACTTTTTCTTTCTTGTTGGTCTCCTTCGTCAACTCTGAACCCAACTTATTAATCAATTCGGTTTGTTCCTTCACAGTGAAGGTAGCTTCATTCTTCTCATGACGCAACTGGAAGATCTCCTTCTCTAATTCATCATTGGCTTTCTTCAATTCTTCGTTTTCAGCCAACCATTTGTTATACTTTTCAATCTCTATCGAAGTAGGAGCCTCAATCACTGAAAGATACAGAGGTTCCACAGCAGGATATGGCATCGAGGAAACACTAGCTCTCTCGCGGATCCAAGCCAAATAAGGACCATAAGCTTTGCTGTTGCTCTTACCAAGCAACGCTTTCCCCCTCCTATGGATGTTAGCCCATGCATGTCTCAATCTGACTAAAACAACCCCGTCTAATAAGCCCGTGAGATACAGAGATTCCTGTATCTCCTTTTCAATAGGAGCGTCCCTCAAAGCATAACCAAACTGTCTTACCAGCAGAGAAGGGTTATAGTTAATACAGCCTTTCCGTCCAATCAAGGGGACATTCGGAAAGCCACTGCAACTATATATAATATCGGTGCCAAGCATGCTCCAATCAAACCAAATGATGTTCTCAGCAGACAGTCCCATCAACCGGGAAGACCAATCCAAAGTATCAACAACATCAATAAAAGGCCCTGTCTTCGGAAGATGCCCCTGGAACCATCTGTACAAAAGAGGAAGACAGCAGGACACATTCTTGCCACAACGTTTCTCATTCTTGTAATGAATGGAATGATAAACATCGCCCAAGAGAGTAGGAACTGGATTCTTCGAGGCGAGAATCAAGAAGGCACCCGAGTCGACAAAATCTGGCACATTAGGAAACAAGACAATCCCATAGATGCAGACAACTAGAATGGCACTGAAGGCAACCTAACATCCATTCTTCGCGCACTGTGTAGCCTTCTCAACCAGGACAGACAAGTGAAAACCATAAGCTCCATTCAGCTTAACCAACCCTCCCTGAAACTCAGAAGCGTCTAAACTGACAATCTCAGCAAGTGTAGCCAACTCAGGCTCAGTGTCAATATGTACGAAAGGCATCTGATCTAGCACGAGAACTCCCAACATAGCAGAATACTCCTCCAAAGTGGGTGCCAAAATATAGTCGGGAAATAAGAAGCATCTCAGCTGCGGCTCATAAAACTGCATCAAAGTATACACCCCAGTCGTCTCAAATACGGAAGGGCTGTAAAACAAACTAAGCAATCTCCCATAGGATACCCTGAACTCAGACCTCACTCTCTCATCTGCTAGAGCGACCAATCCCAGCAAGGAACTGATATCAGGTGAATGCAACCGATAAGCAACTGTCCTCTTCGTGGACTCCATGTCTGGCCAGGAAATACACTAGAATCAGAGGGGAATGAACACACCTGCAACATAAGTACACGTTAATGATATGCAAAATGAGTATGCAACAATGCAAACATGCAACAGGGATCAAGTGATTTGTTGCTGAGGAGATCCATCCATAATATCTGTCTCAACAGACCCACGATACTGCTCAAACCTGGCCTCGACGGACCCAAAACAACTCTGATGAAGAACCCCAAATCTCAAACCACTGAATCACGGTCAAGAAAACCGGTTTTTGGAGGTCTGGTTTCCTGCATACCCCAACCCCTCTCACAGGTATGTGTCCTATCAACTGACACAAGGTACGGCATCCTATGCGGTCGTCGGCGTCACAGACTTTCAAGACTGATGATGCGATACCCAGAAGGTGTGGCATCATCATCTCCTGAAGAGGCCCTCCTCAGCCAACTTCCAATTGATCGGTCCCCAGAGTCGACAATCCTCGGGTCAGACAACTTGTCGAGCCCTAAGGGCCAGGCAAGAAGCATCAAAGAGAATCTCGTCCGAGCGTAAATTTTGCGGCTAGCTGGTGCGAGCTAAGCAAGCAGGCTAACCACTACTCTCTACTTCTACGTCTATGTGTAACCTCAAGCCCAGGTCCGGCTTATCTCTCAACAGATCACCCCTCCCCACAACAGCAATAACAATATAAAGTCGATAATAAACTGCGGAGAGTAAAGACGGAAAAGTAAATCTACACAACACCCGTGACGGGAAAACAAGCGCTAGGATCGACTCGCATAGGGGATATTCCTGTCCCCAGCAGAGTCGCCAGCTGTCGCTACTGCGAAAATCGGCGCCGGCTATGACAGAAGAGTCGCCACCGTACGTTATTTATCCCAAAGGAGGGAAAGGAAACGCTCAGAGTAAACCTAACGCAAAACGGGAAAAGAATGGTCATCGCAACCAAATCCTGGATTCGGGAGTCGGTTACGCAAGGGGAAGGTATTAGCACCCCTCACGTCCGTCGTACTCGACGGGATCCACGCTTGTTTCCTAGCTAAGGGTGTGTTATTCTATCTACTCTAAAGCTCTGGGTTAAAAATAGAATAAAATGACTCGACAAAGTATCACACTTTATGCCTACGTATTCCCGTCTAGAACGAGAAATCAGAGTCAACGTAGTTCGCCGACCTACGGGAAAGGAGGGGAAGGTTGCTCGCTAGGATATCGCATCCTATGCCTACGTACTTTCATACAGCATGAAAGATCAGAGCAAGTGTAGTTCGGGCTACGGAAGACATAAGCTTTTCTGAATGTTTTTATCTCCTTATGAAAGGGTTTTTCCTGATTAAGAGTCCAAGCGGACAAAAATGACACTTTGATGTTTGTTTTCAGTCTTTTACGCAAGAACTGTCTTTTATGATGTTTGCAATCTCTGACGCACTAGAGACTATGATTTGAGAGTGACTACGTCATATGTCACCCTAAGGGTAACGCACTAAGCAATCAGATTACTGAAGAGTGACCCTCCAGCAACCTTTCTCAAATAGCTTAAGGCTCGTAGCGTACGACATCGATTATCCTTATTACTGTGTTTTTGAAGGGTTTTGAGATGAGAAGAGAAAGAAGCTCTAAAAAGCCTATGGTTGAAAAAGGGAATCAAAACTACCCTAATGTTGTCATGCATGGGTTACAACCTAATGTCTGTCATATTTCTCTCTTGCACAGAGAGAAACAGAGATCCTAGGGGATAAAAGGAAAAGAAACAGCATATATACAGTAAATAGTAAAATGCATGAGATGCAGCAGTACAAGCGAGGCAAGGGAGTCTCACTCAACCTCGAACCTGGGAAAACAATAGGCAAAGTAAAACAGCTCCACTTCAAACCTAAGGGGCAAGCTGAACAAGCCAACAGACAATACAGAAAAGAAAATAAAACCCAACACCAGCTCTGACAGCACCACCAGCTTCTACAGTAACAACTCTGACAGCTACAGTTGATTAACAACAAAGGTTGACAGTAATACCTTCAATCAAGCTCCCATCTTTACTCTCCAATGATCCCCAATCTTTATATAAACTCCTATCTCCAAAAATCTCCAACTTTAGCAAGCACTGAACCGCAACAAACAGACAGCTTCAATCAGCAGCAAAACCCTGGTCTGCAACAGATACCCAGCTTTGACAGGCACAAGCTTCATCTTCACCAATCTTCAATGAACTCCATCTTCAATAGGCTCCCATCTTCAAGGCAAGCACTCACAGGAGAGAATCAATTAATGATAGATGAAGTTGGGAGGTTAAGAGGCTCAATGACAACCCAAGGAAATCACTAAGATCTTAACATAGCAAGTGAAAGGTATCCCCAAGGTTCTGCCACACCGAAGCATGCTCTACATCCCTCCTAAGGAGAGATGGAACTTATTTAAGGGGGACCTTGTGTCATGGGATAGAATAGAGGCACAAGAAGCTCTCTATGTTTGACAGAAGAAATCAGTCTACTCTCAAGCTCTCCATATATCTCCTATCTCCTAAGTCTTCAAAAGCAACCTTCAAGGGTAAGAATCTTCATGCTCCAAGCTCCATCCTTTGTCTCCAATCATCTCCAATGTCTTTATTAGCTCCAACAAGCAAAGCCCAAGCCCAACACCCAATGGAAACACCCCAAAACCCAAGCAAACAATTCAAAGGCCTAAAATGGCAACACACAAAGAACACACAATTTGCAAAATCTAATAAAAATAGTAATATACTATATAAAATCCTAAATTTAATTCTAAGGGGACCTATTTATCTACCCTATAGCCCCTATGTTTCCCAGCACCTAAATTACATTAAAAACCCAAAAACTATGTGTTGAAATGCACCTATGTCAAGGTAAACCCTAATCCTAATCCCCCTAAAGTTTAATGTTCAAAACAAACTAAAATTAAATCACAAAAATGTGGTAAAATTCCAGGGGGAACCTAATACTCTATTCTAACTATATCAAAAATAATTGCATCAAAATACCAAAGGAAATGATCGTACAAAATTCAGCAAGTTGGATATACACAATGAAAGTGAAATAAAAGCACTTAAATGTAAAAATGCACCAGAAATAGAAAAATGAATGAAATGCTATTTTTATTGTTTTATAATTTTCTTGAGATTATAATGAAGATGGGGAAAAAATTCCCATCTAAAAAGACTTATTTTTCAATTTATTAGGATTTTTTCAAGGAACCTAAAATAATATGTGAAATAAAAGAAAATATAATAAAAAGAAAAGGTCATGTGATGAATAGCAATTAAAAACAAAGTAACAGCTAAACTGGGCCCAAAGGGGGGTGTCCATAGAAATGCGCGCATGAGCCCAACCACATCCAGAAATGATAATGAAAATAACAGGAAAATTGGAAAAAACATGGTTCAAATAGCAACATAATGCAGTGTATTCTCAGTGGGCCTTGGCAAAGGGGGTGTGGGTATCCTTTCTTCACTTAAGCCCAAACTAGCAACTTAATGAAACTATGCGTTTTGGTCTTTCAGACTCTCTCACGAACTGAAATGTAACCAAGGCCATTGGATCCCTATTCTAGTCAAAGTCTTATGGAGATCCAAGGGTTGTAAGGTCATCTTCAACCTTTAAATTCTTCTTGGAGGGAAACCAGCCATGGATGAACATAGTATCAACATCATCTTCTCCCAATCGTGTTCCATCAATTCCTCATCAAAAATCAAAATTAAAAACCCTAATCCACTCCATTTTCTTCCCTGAATCTAACCATGCTAACCACATACATTGAATCATCCTCCTCCAAGAAACACGATCAACATCTCAGAATTTGGTCAAAAATCAATCATCACTAAACTTAAAATTAATTGGTCCAAACTCATCACCAACTCTCCCTGATCAATTCTAACCATTAAACTAAACATCTAACACCAAGAATCGCCAGATAAATGCACGAATAGAAATGGTGTCAATCACAAAATTGTCTCTAATTCCCACCAATTGCTACCAGAAAGCTTCCTATGATCATCTACATGCTATCTAACCACCTAAAACCTATTGAACATGCACATATCAATCCATGGATTGAAGATTACATACCTGTGATTTCTTGATGAACAGACCACTCAAACCTTCAAACCAATCTTCCACAAGCTCCAGATTCCTTCACTAGCATATGACCAAGCTTCTGTATGCAATAAAAGGGATTGAAATGGCTTGGATCTTGAAACCCGATCTTGAGTTGCAGGCTGAGAATTTCAAATGCTATCTCACAATTCTTCAATGCTCTTGCTATGAATTCACTCTAGAATCATTCAACAATGCCAAAACAAGCTTCTGCATCAAAGAGAATGGATTGAAATGATAGAAATCGTGTAACTGAATTCAGTTTTGCAATCTGAAATTTCTGAACTCAATCTCTCTTTTCTCCTTCAATTCTCACCAACCAGGGTTATGGATCACTTCACCAGTAGATATAGATCATGAATGAACCTTCTAGACAGTTCTGGATCCATCTAATGAGAAGTTCAAATTCTCATGTCATGAAAATGTCATCTCATGCTATGCTCACACCAGTTCCTGATAGCAGCTTGTATTCACCTTGTTCTGAGTTCAATTTGTCCTTAGATGAGATTTTGGACGTGTTGGAATGGTTTAACACCTTGCATTTGATCCCTTGTTTGCATTGACAAATGTAACTTATGCTTTAAGCAACAAAAGACAACTCCATGAAATTGACTCCAAATGAAGAAAGTGCTATTGCCAATGTTTTTAAAATGCAAATTCCAATCAAAATGATATGTCATATGTGTTATTTTGGCCTTGGAATGAAAAACCCCAAAATTGGTCACTTTAAATGAACTTTAATCCTTCCTTATTTGGCCAATTTTGCAATTTTGAGCTACAAGCAATTCCAAGTTCTCATGACCTTTTTCCTAGCCCAAAAACATTATTATAAGCACATCTCATGTTGAAATTTTTTCCATTTGAGGAGTGGAAGATAGAGATTTTGACCTATGTTGGAAAATGACCTATAATTCAACTTTCCCAAAATACCCTTGGGTTGACAAGACCATAACTTGAGTTCCACAAATCCTCGTGAAGACTTCTAGTACTCAAATTAAAGATAAGATCAAGCCCTACAATTCTTATGTTGGCCAAGAATCCATTTGAAAACTCCTTGATGGGCAAAAGTTTCTTGGAAGTTAGGCCCAAATTAAGGGATTTTACACTGAAACCCTAATTTGGCAACTCCTCCTATTCTTGATTCTCTTTGATTTATTCTTGGCACAACACCATACATGTATCCACACATCAATTCATGAATCACACATCCTCCTATTAAGCCTTGATTCTCTCCAACCATTCAGTTGACCTAGGATTGACCTAGGGTTGACCCAAATAAAACCCTAGTTGACTGCATTTCAACTGTGGCCCTGGTACTTGAATCAATGACTTGTCTCATCTTAAATATGACCTTCTAAGCATCCCATGAGCTTTGTACATACTTCCAATTCACAATTCCATGGTTCCAACCCCATTGATGACCTTCAATACACCTCAAGTTAGGAGAGAAATCCACTTGTTAACATTCAAAACTCCTTAAAGTTTCAGCCCATTTCTGATGACTTGGATAGTCTCTTAGGCTCAAATAACACCCCTAGCTAGGCTTCTTCTCTTGGTAGACACCTTGATCCCTTGTTGGAGGCATGCTATGCTATGATATGTAAATGATTGGGCTATGTACATGGTTGACTATGCAAATGATAATGCAATTTAAACATAAACCAGATGAAATAGATTGAGCAAATTTTAGGGTGCAACAGGGTGCTACAGCTGCCCCTATTTAATCGACTTGAACCTGAAGGTATGATAGTAACGACTTTCAAACATTCAAGGTGCATGGAGATTGAATACCAAGAGAACCCAAAAATTTGTAATATACAGGGATGCAAAATAGTGAATACCAAGTAAAATTTGGGATGCGACACGCTGAGGATAACCATCCAAGATGAACAAAACATTAACCAAAAGTTGGAACAAAACCGTCAGATATCAACCAAGAGATATCAACCAAGAGTTGGGATAACAATCAAAGGATACAAACCAAGAGTTGGGATAACGATCAAAGGATACCAACCAAAAGATACCAAACAATAGTTGGGATAAACAATCAAGGATACCAACCAAGAGTTGGGATAAACAATCAAAGGATACTAAACAAAAGTTGGGATAAACAATCAAAGGATACTAGCCAAGAGTTGGGATAAACAATCAAAGGATACCAATCAAGAGTTGGGATAAACAATCAAAGGATACCAACCAAGAGTTGGGATAAACAATCAAAGGATACCAACCAAGAGTTGGGATAAACGAGAATGTCGACCAAAGGATACCAACTAAAAGTTGGGATAAACAATCAAAGGATACCAACCAAGAGTTAGGATAAACGAGAATGCCGATCAAAGGTAACCTTCTGGGGATAAAACTCAAATCAAGAACCTGCAGAACATACAATTAACAAACTTACAACCTGAGGGAAAAGATAACTCCACTGGGGAAAAAGAGAAGCCTAAACAGACAACTCTGTGGGGAACAATTGCCCACGAGAAAATAGTAATCAAAGGATACCAACCAAAAGATGGGATAAAGGTAACTCCTTGAGGATAAAAACCAAACACTACCAACCAAGAGTTGGAATCAAAAAGGCTACCAACAAAAAGTTGGAATCACCACAACACCAAACAAAGTTGAACACAAGCTACCAACCAAAATTTGAAATCACCGGATGAAACAACACCGAACACAAACTACCAACCAAAAGTTGGAATCACTTCGAATCTGCAAGGGATGACATCCAGCCCAAAAGCTGAAGAACAAGGCTACTAACCAAAAGTTAGAATTACTAGAATGCCAACCTACGACAAACTCTGAAGGAGAAAGATACCAACTCCAATAGTTGAACCAACAAAGGAAAACTACCAATCAAAAATTGGAATCAACGACCCAACATAAAAACTACTAACCAAAAGTTAGGGTCATCAACCAGGAAACGAAGGTTACCAACCAAAAATTGGAATCACGTCGACAAATTTTTACCTACCAAAAGTTAGGATCACACCCAAGAGATGAAAACTACCAACCAAAAGTTGGAATAACAATTCTGCCGGGGAAAAAGACCTCATTGATGGATTACCAACGAAAAGTCGGGATCGAGGCAAAGGTTACCAACCAAAAGTTGGGATAACTCCCACAAACTGAAGACTATCAACCAAGAGTTGAAATAACATTAGAACGCCAAACAAAGGCGAACTCAGCACAACGAATAATACCAACAAAAAGTTGGGATAACACCCAAAGGATACCAACTGAGAGTTGGAATAACATCCAGGAAAGGAAGACTACTAATCAAAAGTCGGAATACCGTCAATAAAGCTTTGGACTCAGCTGGGGTTTCCCAACCAAAAGTTGGAATAACATCCAACAAGCAACGGATTACCAACTAAAAGTTGGGATAACAACTCCGTCGGGGAATAGAAGAGGACTACCAACCAAAAGTTGGAATGAAGCAAAGTTACCAACCAAAAGTTGGAATAACACTTATGAAATGAAGATTACCAACCAAGAGTTGGAATAACAATCACAAAAATTCGGACTAAACTGGGGATTACTAACCAAGAGTTGGAATGAAACACCCAGAATAGGCAGGCAACAGAGTCAACCGACTCATAACTTGCAAAGGATTCCCCGACGGGAAAAAAGAGGTTTTAAACAAACGAATCTGCCGAGGAAAATGCTGTTTAAACAAACGAATCAACTAAGGAAAGAAAAGTTAAACAAACAAATCTGTTGAGGGAAAGAATTTTAAGCAAACGACTCAGCTGGGGAGAACCCAAATGAGATGAACAACCAAAGGATCCACCCTAATGGGGATAACACAAAAATCTCTTGAATAAAACCAGCATATGCTGAAGAGACCACTGGCACCAAAGGTATCAAACCTGGCTTATGCTTCAGATGCATATGTTTGAAAATGGCGTAATGCTCCATACGAAATAGAAATGCTACGCATTTGGGAGGATGTTATGCAAAATGCAAATGCAAAGGAACACAACCCGGAGCAGTACTGAGAAGACCAGTAAACCAACTCTACTGAGGAATACGCCCTGGATGGCTTTTTTGCAAACCTTCACCCTGCTGGGTAATATGCCCTGGATGGCTCTCCTTGAAAAACTTCCCACTGCTGAGGAACATTCCCTGGATAGCTCTCCAAAAAACTTCACCCAGCTGGGGAAAACACCAAAACTCCACTCAGTGGGGAATTAAGAATAGAGTTGAAATCCCACGTGGTGGGGATAACAAGCTCATGCCGAAGGTTCCACTCTGCTTAGAATACAAGAATAATAATCCTCCCTGCTGGGGATTAGCAAGTAATAATCCACCCTACTGGGGATATCAGAGACTTCTACTGAAGATTCCATCCTGACGAAGAGATGAAAGTAATCTCTGTTAATGATTCCCTTCCACGGGGAATGTAATGAACATCTACAGAGAACTCCACTTTACCGAGGGATAAACAAACTCTGCTTAAACATTTTCCCTGAGGAAAATGAGAATACCATCTGTTGGGAGCTCATCCCGGAAATTAATCTTAAAAGATGCCAATGATCATTGGACTTTGCTGGAGATACCAACCTGTCGTTGATGTACCTGTCGAGGGAATCAACATTAATCTCTACTCGAGAAAGAAATTCATGAATACTGATCTTGCAGGGGAGAGACACCAAAGCGTACTCTGTTGGAGAAGGACGTCAAGAACGTCGATTCTGCTGGAGAGTAACACTGAATTGAAATTCAGCCTACCGCCGAGGGAATATCCTTCAACCTTACTCTACTGAATATGCTGAGAATAAATCCACCTTGTAAAGGATTAGCCTCTACGGGGAGACAAAATTCTGTTCTA
The DNA here is from genome assembly GCA_963859935.3 of Lathyrus sativus. Taxonomy (NCBI): domain Eukaryota; kingdom Viridiplantae; phylum Streptophyta; class Magnoliopsida; order Fabales; family Fabaceae; genus Lathyrus; species Lathyrus sativus. The sequence goes on along the minus strand of OZ012740.1, from coordinate 440,435,132 downwards.
CTGGAGATACACTACACACCTCTGTCGGTGACAGCACTTCTGATTTGATAACAGGATTTTATGGGGAAGACAAAATCTCTGCTGTAGGGAAACAAAAATCTATGTTGAACAAATGCCTGACTGCACTCTATCTGAAGTAGTCAACCTCCAAACACTCATCGGGTAATACGAATCCACTTCAGCTGGGAAATACAACTCTGAAATCCTTCTAGGGGAGACATAATTCACCAGTCATTACTGTTAGAACTTCATCGCTGAAGAGAAAAGCTCTACTGGGGATATGATTTTGTCATCCTACAACAAACAAGAAACAATATGATGCCTTATGTGTGAAATGGCTACCTAGGTTACTATTCATGACACTTATCATTCAAGTAAATTCATTGCTTTTATTATGCTCTGTAAAGCCTCATGTTTTCACCTGTAATGTTTATAAAAAATATCAGACGTTTGCAAACAAAACAGTAAAAGTAAAAAACAAAAAATGAAAAGCTCTTGGACTGAAATGAATACTTTATTGATGAAAGGCATGTAAATAGGTGAATTACAATTCGAAAGCGATTCCTGAAAAGAGGTAATTATGTAAAAAGAAAAAAGAATATATACAAATGTCGGTAATATGGAAACAGACAACCACCATGTGTCGATTTAGCTATGACTTGTATGTCTTCGATGTTCCCCCATGTTTCGCCTTCTGAAAATACTAATTAGACTGATTCCTTTCCTTCGGGATAACCATGTATAAGCTCACAGATCAAACATAGACCACAGTTGTTTGCTTTTAAAATCCCTAACTTTTGCCTGGATCGCCCTTCTGGGTTTTCATTCCACCAGGATACCCATTTTTGCCAAGGTCGCCTTTTCAGGTTTTCAACCTCGCGGGTTCATTCTTTTTATCATTTTATGATTCGTCGGGATGCCCCATTTTTTCTTGGACTTTTCTTTTTCTGTCCAGCGGGTCTCTTTTAAGCAAAATATTTTTTAACCACGTCTGCGTTCACAAGGGACAAAAAATCTTCACCATCCATGGTAGATAGTAATAAGGCTCCACCAGAGAAAACCTTACTTATCACATACAGACCTTCATAGTTGGGAGTCCATTTTCCCCTGTGATCTGTCTGAGGAGGAAGGATATTTTTCAACACCAAATCACCTGTCTGGAAGCACCGAGGACGCGCTTTCTGATCAAAGCTTTCTTCATCCTACTATGGTACAACCTACCATGAGAAATAGATGTCAATCTTTTATCATCAATCAAGCTCAACTGATTCAACCTGGCTTGCACCCATTCAGCTTCATAAGCTTCACATCAAATAATACCCTCAAAGAAGGAATCTCAACTTCTAATGGTAGAACTGCTTCCGTACCATACACCGGTGAGAAAGGAGTTTCCCTGGTTGACGTACGCACCGAAGTAAAATAATCATGAAGAGCAAAGGGCAACATCTCGTGCCAATTTTTATAGGTTACCACCATCTTCTACACAATACTCTTGATATTCTCATTAGCTGCCTCAACAGCGCCATTCATCTTCGAACGATATGGAGAAGAGTTATGATGCTTAATCTTGAAACTCTGGCACAGTTCCTTCATCATCTTATTATTCAAATTTGAACCGTTATTAGTAATGATTCTCTCTGGAATTCCATCACGACAAATGATGTCCTTCCTTATGAATCAGGAGACCACCTGTTTCGTGACATTGGAAAAGAAAGCTGCTTCTAATCACTTTGTAAAGTAATCAATCTTAACTAGAATGAAGCGATGACCATTGGAAGCAGTCAGCTCAAGATTTCCAATCATATCAATGCCCCACATAGTAAAGGGCCAAGGGGATGTTAACACGTTCAGAGGGGTTGGTGGCACATGCACCTTATCAGCATAAATTTGGCATTTATGGTATTTTCTAGCGTATTTGAAGCAATCGGATTCCATAGTCATCTAATAATACCCAGCTCTCAACAATTTTCTGGCCATTGCATGTTCACTGGCAGAAGTGCCGAAAAAACCCTCATGGACTTCCTCCATCAATAGGCCCACTTCATACTCGTCAACACAACACAGCAAGACCATGTCAAAGTTTCTCCTGTATAGCATGTCATCCTTGTTCAGATAGAAATTACCGGCTAACTTCCTCAGAGTCTTCTTATCTTTGCTAGATGCTCCAGAAGGGTACTATTGAGTCTTTAGAAAATGCTTGATATCAAAATACCAAGGCTTTCCATCTGATACCTTCTCAATTACAAACACAAAGGCGGGTATATCAAGACGCGTAATGGTGATAGCTAGAGTTTCATTCCAGGAATTCACTTTGTGCATCGATGATAACATGGGCAAGGCGTATGCCATCTGATTTTCAGCCCTAGGCACATGATGGAACTCAACTCTATCAAAGAATGGCAACAGTATCCTTGCATAATTCTTGTAAAGCACCAGGTTGGCTGACGAGTTTCCCACTATCCTTTGATTTGATTGACGACTAGCGCTGAATCACCATACACATCTAGATTCTTGATTCTCAAATCAATGGCCTCTTCTAAGCCCATAATGCACGCTTCATAGTCGACTTTATTATTGGTGCATGCGAATGTCAACCGGGCAGTGAACGGTATGTGAGAACCATGAGAAGTTGTAATGATTGCACCGATTCCATTACCATAGAATTAACGGCTCCATCGAAAACCAGTTTCCACTGAGATCCAATCTCAGGACCCTCATCAGTTAAAGGCTCATCACAGTCTTTCATCTTCTAAAACATGACGTCTTCATCTAGATAACCAAACTTTATCAGTTGATAATCCTCAATCAATTATTCAGAAAGATATTCTGACAGAACGTTTCCCTTAATGGCTTTCTGGGAAACATAATGAATATCATACTTTATTAAAACCATTTGCCATCGGGCAATCCTTCCGGAGAGTGCTTGTTTCTCAAATATGTGCTTGATCGAATCCATCTTCGAAATCAAAAGGGTTGTATGGTTTAACATGTACTGCCTCAAACGCTTAGCAGCCCAAGCGAATGCTCAACATGTTTTCTCCAACATTGAGTATCTCGACTCACAATCAGTGAGCGTTTTACTCAGGTAGTAGATGGCATGCTCTTTTCTACTTGACTCGTCCTGTTGACCGAGCACACATCCTATTGAATTCTCAGGAACCGTGAGATACATGATCAGAGGTCTCCCTACAACTGGAGGCATGGGTATTGGAGGTTTATGCAAATACTCTTTTGTTCTTTCAAACGCCTTCTGGCAATTTTCACTCCACCTGACTGTTTGATCTTTTCTTAACAGTTTGAACATTGGTTCACAAGTGGCTATAAGATGAGATATTAACCTTGCAATGTAGTTCAATCTCCCCAAGAAAACACTAACCTCTTTTTCTATTCTTGGCTCCAACATTTCTTGTATAACTTTTACTTTGGCAGGATCTACCTCAATACCCATTTCATTGACAATGAACCCTAGTAGCTTTCCAGATCTCACCCCGAAGGTGCATTTGTTAGGATTCAGCCTCAGCTTGAACTTCCTTAACCTTTCAAACAACTTCAGAAGATTGACCAGATGTCCCTCCTCCGTTTGTGACTTCGCAGTCATGTCATCGAAATACACCTTAATCTCATGATGAATCATATCATGAAAGAGAGTCAACATTTCCCACTGATAGGTTACTCCAGCATTCTTCAATCCAAAGGGCATCACATTATAGCAAAAAGTCCCCCACAGTGTAATGAAAATAGTTTTCTCCATGTTCTCTGAGGCCATCTTGATTTGGTTATACCCAAAGAAGAGCCATCCATGAAGGAAAACACAGAATATTGAGCGGTGTTATCAACTAACACATCAATATAGGGGAGCGAGAAATCGTCTTTTGGGCTTGCTCTATTCAGATCTATATAGTCAATGCATATCCTAACCTTTCCATCTTTATTAGGTACATGAACAATATTAGCGACCCACGAAGGGTAATTTGTGAGAGCAAGAAAACCAGTATTCAACTGCTTCTGAACTTCTTCTTTGATTTTGACTGCCATGTCAGGTCTCGTCCATCTCAACCTCTGCTTGACTGGTGGACATTCTTCTAGGAGAGGCAACCGGTGTACCATAATATCTGTATCCAGCCCAGACATGTCTTGGTAAGACCAACAAAATATATCCTTATACTCACAGAGCATTTCAACTAATCTTCTCTTGATACTGGCTTCCAATGTAACCCCAAATGTAACCTCTTTCTTGTCGTCTTCGGTACCCAGATTGATAACTTCAATATCCTCCTGATGAGGCACAATGACCCTTTCCTCCTGTTTGAGAAGTTTGGCTAACTCTTCAGGTAGTTCACAGTCTTCATCAATCTCTTCTTCAACTTGATAAATGGGATTATCAAAGTCATACGAAGCCATATCTGAATTTGAATCGATGGTATCTGATAGAAAAGACTTGCATGATGATGTTTATGTTTATTATGCGATGTAATGAACAAAACACATTGCCATTTTTCTGTCTAATATAATGCAAAAACAAGAAAAAGGAAAAACAGGGATCATAATATTGAATGCGAAAAACGTTATTTATGATAGAGTGTAAATAACAAAAGGGCCCCACAGGTTGGGTAACTACACCTTGGGCAGAAGTGCAGAACGTAGGACTGAACATAATCAAAACAATGAACATTACTCTTCAGTAGTAACATGAATGATTACTTCAATAGTCCAGTTGCACAGCTTTTGGCCAGGAGTACATGGACGAATCCAGGCATCCATATCGCAATCACTGTCACCTTCGTCACCTTCAATGGCATTAATCCTGTCAAATATCACACCACCGTTGGTGAATTGAACAGGTCCTTTGTACCTCAGAATGTCTTGAGAAGAACTGAAGGGTTTGTATCCCAGGCCGAACTTGTCTTGCTTTACGGGAACATTAAGAACTTAGCCCCACTTCTGTGATGAACCAGATTCTACGATAGCACGGGCTTCCTTGAATGATGACATGGAAACCTATAGGATTTTGGCTTCTACATGAGACTTCTCCTGAATATAAACTGTTTCAAACGCCTGACAGAGTGTTTCGTTGATCTCCCCATCCATTTCCACATGCTTGAAGGATGATAAATGGCTAACCATGATATCCTCTTCACCGCATACTGTAACAACTTTCCCTTCTATCATATATTTCAGCTTCTGATGCAACATTGAAGTAACTGCTCCTGCAGTGTGCATCCAAGGTCGGCCAAGCAAACAGTTCTTTGTTGGCTGGATATCCATAATGTAAAAAGTTGCATCAATGATCTCTGGTCCTACCTGAATATGCATCGTAATCTCCCTAAACAATGATCTTTTAGATCCATCGAAAGCTCTCACAACCAAATCACTTGGCGTGCATATCGAACCTTGAGTATCTAATTTCATTAACGCCTTTTTCGACAGCACATTGAGGGATGATCCTGTATCAACCAGGACATTCGACAGAAGGGACCCTCTACATTCCATTGATATATGCAAATTATGGTTATGGTTTCTCCGAGTAGGAGTCAAATCCAAATTAGTAAAACCCAAGCCATTTCCAGCATTTACATGAGTTACTACCCCCTCAAACTGATTAATAGAAATCTCCTGGGGTACATATGTTGAATTCAATATTTTCAATAAAGCATTGCGGCGTGCCTCTGAACACAACAATAATGACATAATGGAAATCTTCGAAGGAGTCTGACTTAAGGGATCCACAATCTTGTAGTCACTTTTTCGAATGAGTCTCATAAATTCCTCCGCGTCTTTCAATAAAACATCATTACCAACCTGTTGTTAGATGTCCTCCTCAATCACTGACTTACCCTTCCCTTTGTCATTCCTATCAGTGATACCGCCACTTCTAGTGATACCGCCGACACCAACTATATTCTCAACCGAAGAACTTTCGCATGAAGATCCTGTCAATTCTTGTCTCTGCCCGTTACAGAACACATCTGCCCCATAGTTCCATGGGATGGCTTTAGTATTCTCGTACGACATAGGTCCAGGAACAATAATGATAACCGGCGCTGGCCTAGCAGGCGCTGAAATATTGATTGTCCGATATGGAATAGAGATTATAGCAACTTCACTTCCATCATTACTCACCTTATCCTTGATGTCTTCTCTTACAACCTTGTCAAATTGTAAACAACCCTCATCAATCATTCTCTGAATACCCTTCTTCAAAAGATCACAACCCTCAGGTTGCGCTTCACATTCTAGGTAGTCAGTAGAACATCCCGGAAACACTACATTCTTCAATAAATTAGCCTTCACGAAACTCAACGGAGTCTTCAAGTCCCCAATGTCAGTTATTAGATTTAACTTTTCTCCCTCAATAACAGCATTGGCTCTTGCCACCCCATGATTCGGCATCGAGTTTTGATTCACATTAGGCCCCTCGTTGGTGAAGTTGATAGCGTTTGAGTCAAGCAAGTCCTGAACTTTGTGCTCGAAGGCTTTGCAGTTGTCAATATTATGGCCTGGGGCACCTAAATGAAAACCGCATCTAGCATTTGCATCATAACCAGGAGGCGGTGTACCAGTGAGAGGTGCCAAAATCCTCTTTTGAACCATTTGCAACTGTAACAAATGTTGTAACAACTGAGAATACGACATCAGAGGAGTCTCAAACTACCTACCAGTCATTCTTGGTCTAGCAACGCAAGGTTGTGGTGCATTAACTCGTTGCTGAAGTGAAGTTGGGATGGACACAATAGCAACTTGTTGATGATAACGAGACTGCACTCTACCTTTACCCTTATGAGAAATAGCATTCGCTTCTCCTTCCCTTCTTTTAGGGTTTGCTGAATATGGTTTCTTTGCTCCTCCCGATGAGGATCCACCACCATTTGGAATCTTCCCAGACTTAATCCCACTTTCGACTCTTTCACCAGCCATTACCAGATCAGAAAATCCTGCAGATGTACAACCTATCAACTTTTCAAAATACACACCAGGCAGTGAAACCATGAACATGTCGATCAGTTCTCTTTCCACCATAAGAGGTTGCACCCTCACAACTAAATCTTGCCACCTCTGGGCGTACTCTTTGAAGCTCTCAGTATCCTTCTGCGACAAACTCTGCAATTGTACACTGTTTGATGCTAGATCACTATTATACTAATAGTGACAAACGAAGGCCTCAGCCAATTCTTTGTTAGACTGTCTTGGAAAAAATGCATTAACAACTTTTCATCATCGGAGTACGTAGACATGTTTCTGAAATACGCTCAGATGTGTACTCTGGGACAGGTCGTCCCTTTATACTTGCCAAATCTGGTACCTTAAACTTGGGGGGAATCCTGACCCCATGAACTAGACCAAGATCTAGCATATCGAGACCCAGAGAATTCTGATTCTTGAAATACTTCATCTTTTCCTCGATCAGTTTAAACCTTATGTCAGCTTCAGTTGCCAAACCACCCTCCATATCCTTCATGGAAAAGACGTCATCCTGGTGATCTTTCTAATGAGGGCCAGCAGCCCCGTGCATAGCGTACACACTCCCACCAACAATATTACCATTTTCATTCACAGCACATCCTCCCGGAGGTATGACAACAGTAGGAATTCCCTATGGAACAGACCCACCAACTAGTGGAGGAATAACACCAGATCCTCTATGCAAAACACCCTCTTCGTCAACCCGTGCTATCAATGGATGGACTATAATTCTTAATTTTCCTGCCCACTGGAAACATTCTGCATCAGCTCCGTGAACTAGGTCATGCAAGCTCTGACTTCCTGTAATTCAACCTGAACCTGATCCATTACTTTTTGCCGATCCCCTCGAGTTGGATATTTGTGGAAACTGAACTCCTCAATCTTATTACTGAAGAAAACCAAGCAGAGATAAGAACACAAGGCCACTAAGAACACCTGCGATGCAAATTAAAGTGCAGGATGCAAAATGCAAACATGTCTATGTATTTACAAGGAGATCTGCCCCTTAATTCTAGCTTCAAGAACAACAAAGATGGACAAGAATACCACCAAAATCCTCTCATATATCAAGTAATGTTGAGACAATACATAATAACAAATGAGAAAGATTTGAATACAAAAAAGGTACTGATCTCATCCAACAAATTTGGTGATGATCAAGATATAAAAGAAAAGAAACTACTGTGACATATCAGAAGATAATCCTTACCAACAATCATGCTCTTCGCTCCAGGCCTGAGCCTCCTCAAGCATCGCCTTCGTATCTAGATGGTTTGGCCTGACAACCAATTCTCTGATGAGGATGTCCCTTTTGCGTATCACATCTCGAAGACAATGACAATAGTCTTCCCAAGCATCCTCGCCGAAGGCATCTTCAAGCTTGGGTTTCTTCACGCCTACTCGGATCTTGAGCTTTTCAAGCGCTAATAGAGTCTTGTGGAGTTTCTGCTCAATCGTGTATCTGCGGGATGATTCTACCATTACTTCTTTCTCCTTGACTTTGAGTTGTGCCTTCAGCTTATCAACTTAAGTGCGAAGCTGATCCTCCATATTCTTGTTGGCGGTCAAAGTAGCATTCCATTGCTAATTAAATTTGGATATCTCCATATACACTCTGTCTAAATTCGCCTTCTTGTGCTTCAAAATGCTGCAGGTGCTTTTTAGATCCTGGATGATCCGCTCTCGTACCCTGATCTGCTTGGCTAGCTCTTTCTCTAGCTTGGTCAATGATTCTGACTTCATCTTGGCCAAGTAGACAACTTCACCTTTATCATGCTTTAGCTGACTGATCTCTTGTTCTAAATCTTCATTATCTTTGCGTAGCTCTTCCTTATCTACCCAAAGCTTGTTGTATCTCAGGATGTCAATCGTTGTAGGCGGCTCAATGACTAAGGGATACAATGGTTCTTCAACAGGAAACGACAATAGTACCCTTTCAACTCTCTTATGAACCCATTCCAAGTAAGGGTCATAAGCTCTACAATCACCTTTTCCCAAAGAAAGCTTTCCCTTTTTATGAACTCTTCTCCATGCTTCTTCTATTATGGATAGAATATCATAATCAACTACACTTGTGAAGTACAGAGATTCCTGCACTTCCTCCTCTTTCGGGGGTCCCCTTAAAGCATAACCAAATTGTCTAACAACAAGAGAAGGGTTGTAATTGATCCCCCTCTTCTTCCTATCAAGGGTACATTAGGGAAACTACCACAACTAAAGATGAGCTCACGACCAAGCAGGTCTCGGTTGAACCAGATAATATCCTTTTCTGTTAAACCCATAAGCCTTTTTGACCATTCAGATGTAACCCCGGTATCAACAAAAGCTTTGACACGAGGAAGGTGATCTACAAACCACTTGTGAAAAAGTCGTGTACATCAAGAAATGGTTTTTCCTCTCCAATTTTCATTTTTGTAGTATACTGAATGATACAAATCTCCTAGGAGAGTGGGTACAGGGTTTTTTGAAACGAAGATGCCGAAAGCGTCCATGTTAATAAAGTCTGGTATATTGGGAAACAAAATAATCCCATATATACACAGGGCCAAAATAGCATTGAAAAACTACCCAACAACCTTCTTTGGCATACTTCTGGGCTTTACCCACCAAGAAGGACAAGGTGAAGCCAGAAACTCCATTTCTGCGAACTACGTCCTCCCCCAAGTCAGACTTGCTCAAATAAAGAGCATTAGCAAACTTCTCAAGGTCAGGCTCCTCCTCTGAATGACATAAAGGAATTTCCTCTAAGACCGGAACTCCCAACATGAAAGTGAATTCTTCTAAAGTAGGAACCAAGACATAATCCGGAAAGGTGAAGCAGCATAATTGAGGGTCATAGAACTGCAACTAAGCATGGATAGCCCATAGCTCGTACTTTATAACTTTGCGGACTAAGCTTAGGATTCTCCCATAATCTCTTTTGAAATCTTCGAGAATGCCAGGATCAACCGTAAAAATTAGACCAAATAAAGGTCCAAGATCTGGTAATGGAAATTTGTAAATGACTGTCTTCTTCATTTTAGCTTCCATCTCAACAGAAAACTAGGATCATAATCAAGGGAGAGGCGAGAACCTATAAAACACACAGACATGCAATGTTATTTATCCCAGGCTGGCGCAACTGCGAAAAACACCCGGAGGAAAAAACAGAAGAGTCGCCGCCGAATGTTATTTATCCCAAAGAGAGGGAAAGGAAACAATAAAAGAAAACCTGAAGAACGGGAAAAGACAAGGTCATCGCGACCAAATCTTGGGTTCGGGAGTCGGTTACGCAAGGGGAAGGTATTAGCACCCCTCACGTTCGTTGTACTCAACAGGATCCGCGCCTGTTGTATAATCAAAGGGTGCGTTTATCTATAAGCTACTGCTAAACAGAAACGAGAACAAAAGAAAAAGAAAGAGTCTCGATAGGACATCGCCGCCCTATGCCTACATATTCCCTCGTGCAATGGGAAAGTCAGAGTCAACGTAGTTCGAAAAACTACAGGTGATGGGGGGAAAGGTTGTTCACCAAGACATTTCCATCTTGTGCCTAAGTATTCTCATATGGTATGAGAAATCAAAGCAAACATAGTTTGGGTAAATTAGACCACAGGTTGGTTATGTGTTTTTCATGAGTAATGTTTGTAACACCCCTTTTCTACCCAAACAGATCATTAAGCAAATCAGAGTGCATCAACTAGAGATGTCACATTTTCAACTTAAAAGACAATCGTACAACTGCTAAAATCATCTAATAACATACATAGAACAAATTCGGATGAACCGACAACAATTCTCAGCTTAGTATTTTAATTGTAAGACAACCTGTTATGTTGCAGCGGAATGTAATAAACTTTCAAACAACTCATAGTCAGCCAAAACAAGGCAAGGAATGCTTCACATCTGAACTCCATTAAAATTCAGTAAGTAATAATCTTACATAACTTCACGAAAACAACTAGCTTCGACAATAAAATCAGCAACAAGGAAATCAACTAAAAACAATAGAATTAATCGTTCATCCCCCCAAGAGTGCTACGTATCAGAGCGACCGACGACACCTTAAACGGAAACGACACTTTATTCCGAGTTACCTGCAAATTACCACCAACGGAGGTAACATACAACGTAAAGGGTGAGATATCAACATTATAACATAAGGCATGATAGAAGTCATGCCAGAATCATATCACAACGTTATAATTTTCGTAAATTTACAAACATGGTCGACAATAAATTGCAAGAAAATCCATATCTCACGCATACAACAATGATATACAACCAACATAACGGTGCGACCTCATGCGACTCAACTATGCACATGCATGTGGTACCATTTTGGAGTAACACTCCACAACCAATTCGTTTGCCATTAAAGGCCGCCAATACAGGCACAACCAACGCCAATACAGGCCAACCAGATGATATGCCATGAAATGCATCTATTATGGACTACAACACAACCATAACGACCATATTCAGCCTACAACCAAACTATCCATCACAGAATATCACAATTTCATACAACTCATGAAATCACCATTTTCCACCTATTCATGTACGAGAACAATAACAATATCCTTTCAACATATAAGGACTCAGCACAATTTCGCAAGAACGACATTATTACTTATACTCACATATTTAATTATAGGTTTAACTATATAATATCATGCAATACTACTGACAAATAAACTTTCCTCAGACACAAACAAACTTCGTCCCTAACGTTTATCATTTAAGGGAAACTATACCCATGATTCGATTCCCTACATGAACTCGATCATACCCACAGTTATAGAATTGAACCCCACCCTTACCTTGAATAGAGGCCAATTCCAAGCTTCTGGTTCTGGTTTTTGCTCTCCGGCGACTTTTCTGCAACTATCTTCCAATTCTCTGATGGATAATTCTCTGCTCTCAACTTCTCTCAACCACATTCCTTTCTCTTTCGGTTTATATTTTTCCCCCAAATGAAAACAGAATTGAGAGTAAGTGAAAATACAAATAAGTTGGTTTCACTTTCTCAGCCGTTCACGTGCACGTTCCAATTCTGCAGTTACTGGATTTTGTAAGTGTGACGAGCGTAATGCGTGTCACGACCGTGACAGCCATGACGGTTGTAATGGGCATATGACGATCGTAACAATCCTGACGACCGTAACCAGCTTGTGACGAGCGTCACATCAACAAAATTCCATTTTCTACTCTTTTGCTTCTATTTCTCACTAACAGTCCAATTTCCCGACTAATCTTTACCCAATACACTTGAATACGACTACGACACCCCGAGACACGAAAACAATCCATAATTAAATCAATCGAAGTGAAACGGGCGTTACAACTCTCCCCTACTTAAAGGAATTTCGTCCCCGATATTACCTCAACCAAACAACTCTGGATAAGACTCCCGCATCTTGCTTTCCAGTTCCCACGTCAAGCTTTCGCCAGCGGCTCCCAACCAGACCACTTTTACCAAAGCAATCTCTTTTCCTCTTAACATCTTCACCTCACGATCATCAATCCTCACAGGCATCATCTCCACCGTAAGATTGTCACGTACTTGCACATCATCCATGGGAGTGACATGCGACGGATCTGAGATATACTTTCGGAGCTGTGACACATGAAATACATCGTGCAGGTTCGACAAATTAGGCAGCAACGCCACTCAATACACAACTTTTCCAACTCTGTCCGAGATCTGATACGGACCAATGAAACGAGGGGTAAGCTTCTTAGATTTCAAAGCTCTACCAACACCAGTCACAGGTGTGACTCTCAAAAATACATGATCTCCAGCCTCAAATTCTAAATCCTTTCCGCGCTTATCATGATAACTTTTCTACCTACTCTGTGAAGCTTTCATCTTTTCTCGAATTAACTTCACCTTCTCAGTCGTCTCCCAAACGATTTCTGGTCCAAGTACCACACTCTCTCCGGATTCATACCAACACAACAGAGTCCTACACCTCCGACCATACAAAGCTTCGAACGGTGCTATTCCGATGCTAGAGTGGTAACTGTTGTTATAAGTAAACTCTATCAATGAAAGGTAGGTATCCCACGAACCGCCTTCCTCGAGAACACATGCCCTCAGCAAATCTTCTAAGGATTGAATAGTCCATTCAGTCTGACCATTTGTTTAAGGGTGGTATGCTGAACTCAGCCTCAACTTGGAACCTAATTCCTCTTGCAGACTCTTCCAAAATTCAGAAGTAAACTTCGGATCTTTATCCGACTCAATACACAATGGAATACCATGCAACTTAACAACCCTTCTGACATAAATCTCTGCCAACTTCGATACCGAAAAAGTGATGTTAATAGGAATAAAGTGAGCTGACTTTGTAAGCCTATCAACAATCACCCTAATAGAATCACATCCTCTCAAGGTGTTCGGAAAACCCGTCACAAAATCCATCGAAATGCTGTCCCACTTCCATTCTTGAATCTCTAACGATTGCATCAACCCAGCAGGTTTCTGGTGCTCAACTTTCGACTTCTAACAAGTCAAACATGCGTAAACAAATCGTGCCACATCACGCTTCATTCCAGGCCACCAAAACAGATTCTTCAAATCACTATACATTTTTGTCGCTCCTGGATGAATGCTCAACTTACTCTTGTGACCCTCTTCCAGGATCGCTTTCTTCAAATCTGCACTATCAGGAATACAAATACGACCACGGAACCTCAACACGCCTTGCGCATCCAACTGGTAATCACTATTCTCCGAGTGATCCATCCCGGGCATTAAGTCCACCAATTTCACATCTAATTTCTGAGCTTCTCTGATGTTGTTCAGAAAGTCATTATTAATCTTTAACATGCCCAACTTTACATTCTTCGGTGTCACTTCGCAAACTAAACCCAGGTCTCTGAATTGCTCAATCAATTCCAACTCTTTAGCCATCATTGCTGACATATGCAAAGTCTTGCGGCTTAAGGCATCAGCCACAATGTTAGCCTTCCCTGGATGGTAGTTTAAACCAAAATCATAGTCCTTTAATAGTTCTAACCACCTTCGCTGTCTCATGTTCAGTTACTTTTGGTCAAACAGGTACTTCAAACTCTTATGGTCACTGAACACCTCGAATATTGAACCATACAGATAATGCCTCCAAATCTTCAGCACAAAAACAACCGCAGTGAGTTCTAAATCACGCGTAGGGTAATTCTTCTCATGGATCCTCAACTGTCTCGAAGCATAAGCCACTACTTTATTACTCTGCATGAGTACACCTCCCAAACCAAACTTAGAAGCATCGCAGTATACAACAAACAGTTCTTTTGTGTTAGGCAAGATCAACACCGGGGCAGACGTCAACCTCTTCTTTAACTCTATAAAACCTGCTTCGCATTGAGCATCCCACACAAAAGCCTTCCCTTTACCCGTCAACTTAGTTAACGGAAGAGCCAACTTAGAAAAACCTTCAATAAACCTTCGGTAGTAACCAGCAAGTCCCAAAAAGATTCTAATCTCAGTTGCCGACTTCAGAGTTTCCCATTGCAACACCGCATCGACCTTAGACGGGTCTACAAAAATTCCATTACCTGATATAACATGACCCAGAAAGCTAACCTCTTTCAACCAGAAGTCACACTTCGACAGTTTCGCATACAACTTCCTTTCTTCCAAAACTTGCAGTACTAATCTCAAGTGCTCCACATGCTCTTCCTTCGACTTAGAATAAATTAATATATCATCAATGAATACCACCACAAACGGATCCAAATAATCGTGAAAGATACGGTTCATGTATTCTATAAAAACTTCCGGCGCATTAGTAATACCAAAAGGCATTACCGTATACTCATAGTGTCCATATCTGGTTCTGAATGCAGTCTTCTGAACATCCTTGTCTTTTACCTTAATCTGGTGATATCCCGACCTCAAATCAATTTTACTAAACACCCACGCTCCAACCAACTGATCCATCAAGTCATCAATTCTTGTGAGCGGATATTTATTCTTAATTGTCACCTTGTTCAGTTGTCGGTAATCAATACACAACCTCATACTGCCATCCTTCTTCTTTACTAATAATACCGGAGCTCCCCACGGTGACACACTTGGTCTAACAAACTTCTTCTCAAGTAAGTCTTCCAACTGTTTCTTCAACTCAATCAATTCAAATGCAGACATCCTATACGGTGCCATAGACACAAGTTTGGTACCAGGTACAAGGTCAATAGAAAATTCAACTTCTCGTTCCGGAGGAACTTCAGGAATTTCATCTGGAAACACTTCAGGAAAATCACGAACAACTTCTAACTCATCAATTATCGCTTGATTCTCAACGGATAAAGATGCCACCAATGCAATCACCTGAGCATCTTCTAGCAGTATCTGCCTCATCTGCTTTGTAGTTACTAAATGGGCTCTCTCCTCTCCAGGAGTAGAAAACCTCACCGACTTATCAAAGCAAATAATATGAACGCGGTTATACTCTAACTAGTTCATACCTAAAATTACGTCCATCCCACTTAGTGGCAAACAGACTAAGTCAACCAGGAAATTTCTATCAAACATTGACAGAGGACATTTCAAACATACCAGGGATGTAGTCACTGATCCCTTAGCTGGAGTCTCAACTAACATCTCCCCATTCATGTGAGATAACACAAGCCCCAAACGTTCAACATAATCAGCAGCAATAAAACAATGAGAAGCACTAGTGTCAATAATAGCAAGTAAAGAAGTACTATTAATGAAACAAGTACCTTCAATGAGTCTGTCATCGCTGGATGTCTGAGTCCCAGATAGAGCGAACACCCTTCCACCAGTCTTTTCTTTCTTAGGCTTCTGATACTTGTCACACAGGTGTCCCTCTTCACCACAGTTGAAACAAACCATCCCCTTGTGTTTGCACTCAGCAATAGCATGTCCCAGCTCACCGTAACAGTAACATCTCACTAGTCCAGAGTTACACACATTACTCTTGTGACCAGGTTTCCCACACTTATAGCAAACAATACCAGCAAGAGCATCTCCCCAACTAGTTTTCTTGTCATCAGTTTCTCTCTGTTTTCCTTTGCCAACTGGAGGGTCATAAGGCTTACCACGAGTCTAATATGAATTGCCTCTCCTCTCACTCAACAGCTTGTAATGAGCATTGCTATCTTCTTCATAAATCCTACAAATTTCAACCAATGAATCAAAAACATGGATCTTCTGATACCCAATTGCCTTCTTGATTTCAGACTTCAATCTGTTCTCAAACTTGATACACTTAGAGAACTCAGCGGTTTCTGCGTTGTAGTGCGGATAAAACTTAGCCAACTCTTTGAACTTCGCAGCATACTCCGTAATAGATTTGTCTCCTTGCTTCAGTTCAATAAACTCAATCTCTTTCTTACCACAGACATCTTCCAGGTAATACTTCTTCAGAAATTCCCTACGAAATACAGTCCAAGTAATCTCCTCACCTGCAGCTTCCAATACTGGACGAGTCTCCAGCCACCAATCATCAGCTTCAACATCTAGCATATGAGTCCCATAACGAACCTTCTGGGCTGGAGTACAATCCATCACACGAAAGATTCGCTCCATTTCATTCAACCAGTCCAGTGCACCATCAGGATCGTGCCTACCCTTGAAGGTAGGTGGATTCTCCCGCTGAAACATTGCCAAACTGCGAGATCCAGCGTCTCCAACAGGATTCAGATGATTTTCCATAGCATTAGCTAAAGCTTGTAGAGCAGCAGCGATTGCAGCATCATTTCTTCCAGCCATTTCAACTTAAACTGCAACAACCAACGGTCAGATTTCACAAACAACAATACTCGATTGTTAGACACGACGACTGACTCGATAACTTGGTCGAATGGAACGACCTGCTCTGATACCACTAATGTAACACCCCTTTTCTACCCAAACGAATCATTAAGCAAATCAGAGTGCATCAACTAGAGATGTCACATTTTCAACTTAAAAGACAATCGTACAATTGCTAAAATCATCTAATAACATACATAGCACAAATTCGGATGAACCGACAACAATTCTCAACTTAGTATTTTAATTGTAAGACAACCTGTTATGTTGCAGCAGAATGTAATAAACTTTTAAACAACTCATAGTCAGCCAAAACAAGGCAAGGAATGTTTCACATCTGAACTCCATTAAAATTCAGCAAGTAATAATCTTACATAACTTCACGAAAACAACTAGCTTCGACAATAAAATCAGCAACAAGGAAATCAACTAAAAATAATAGAATTAATCGTTCATCCCCCAAGAGTGCTACGTATCAGAGCGACCGACGACACCTTAAACGGAAACGACACTTTATTCCGAGTTACCTACAAATTACCACCAACGGAGGTAACATACAACGTAAAGGGTGAGATATCAACATTATAACATAAGGCATGATAGAAGTCATGCCAAAATCATATCACAGCGTTATAATCTTCGTAAATTTACAAACATTGTCGACAATAAATTGCAAGAAAATCCATATCACACGCATACAACAATGATATACAACCAACATAATGGTGTGACCTCATGCGACTCAACTATGCACATGCATGTGGTACCATTTTGGAGTAACACTCCACAACCAATTTGTTTGCCATTAAAGGCAACCAATACAGGCACAACAAACGCCAATACAGGCCAACCAGAAGATATGCCATGAAATGCATCTATTATGGACTACAACACAACCATAACGGCCATACAACAAGGCCTTCAGCCTACAACCAAACTGTCCATAACAGAACATCACAATTTCATAAAACTCATGAAATCACCATTTTCCACGTGTTCATGTACAAGAACAATAACAACATCCTTTCAACATATAAGGACTCAACACAATTTCGCAAGAACGACATTACTACTTGTACTCACATATTTAATTATAGGTTTAACTACATAATATCATGCAATACTACTAACAGATAAACTTTCCTCAGACACAAACAAACTTCGTCCCTAACGTTTATCATTTAACAGAAACTATACCCATGATTCGATTCCCTACATGAACTCGATCATACCCATGGTTATAGAATTGAACCCCACCCTTACCTTGAATAGAGGCCAATTCCAAGCTTCCGGTTCTGGTTTTTGCTCTCCGGCGACTCTTCTGCAACTATCTTCCAATTCTCTGATGGATAATTCTCTGCTCTTAACTTCTCTCAACTACATTCCTTTCTCTTTCGATTTATGTTTTCCCCCCAAATGAAAATAGAATTGAGAGTAAGTGAAAATACGAATAAGTTGGTTCCACTTTCTCAGCCTTTCACGTGCATGTTCCAATTCTGCAGTTACTGGATTTTGTAAGCGTGACGAGCGTAATGCGTGTCACGACCGTGACAGCCATGACAGTCGTAATGAGCACATGACGATTGTAACGATCGTGATGACCGTAACCAGCTTGTGACGAGCGTCACATCAGCAAAATTCCATTTTCTGCTCTTTTGCTTCTGTTTCGCACTAACAGTCCAATTTCCCGACTAATCTTTACCCAATACACTTGAATACGACTACGACACCCCGAGACACGACAACAATCCATAATTAAATCAATCGAAGTGAAACGGGCGTTACAATGTTAAGTCACCATTCCAGCAGTTAGGGTCGATGCGTGTTTGCTGTAGAACAGTAAAGTAACGTACTCTTTTCTGAAAATGAGTTTGAAACACAAATCCCGAAGGATAAAAAGTTTGATTCGGTTTGTGAGTTTTAGTGAAGTGAATTAGTTTGCTTTGTGATTCACGTTGCACTAAAGACTATGACATAGGAGCAAATGCATCGCATATCGCCCAAAGGGCATACGCTAAACACTCTAGACAAGTGAAGAGAAACCCCTCACTCATCATTTCCCATGTGCTTAAGGCTCGTAGCATACAACCTTCATTGTATTTATTAGATGAGTTAGAATGTGTTTTGAGATGAGAAGAGAAACGCACGAAAGGTCTAAGGGAAACTTGACCCTAACGTTGTCATGCAAAGTGGTCCTAAAGTCGGGATGCGAAAGGAGATTATATCCTAATGTTAGCATTTAAAAGATGGACCTAAGGTTAAGGTTAAAAAGGACTATCCTACTTGTTATCATGTATGGATTATACTCCTAATGTCCATCTTACTCCAAATTTAATTAGAAATTAAATTGGAATAAGAATCCTAAGGGAACATGCAAAGACAAAGCAAAAATCAAGGAAACAAGGCTAAAATAGCAGCTACAACAACGCCTCCTGCACAAAACAACAATAAAACCCAGCATACAAGCAAGATATCCTATAACAACACATATTTCAGCATAAAAACAGGTGTAAAAAGGTAGGCAGCAAGCAAGCAAGGCAAAGATAACACGCAAGTTCAAAAAAAGAACAACTGTGAAAAGCAGGCAGCAAGCAAGCTTGAATGCAATTAATCATAAACAAAACACGAATCATGGATAGATATCATACAAATGTGAACATATTTCCACAATCAAATGTAATCGATCAATAACATGCATCAACAAGAATCATCAAGATCATCATGCTTTTTCAAATCATATTGAACGACCGGACAATCAAATAAGCGCACAACAAAATAGAATCGAAAATAAATGCAAATGTGAATCACAACATCCAGCAACATAATCATCAATGATAATCAATTAATCATGTTATAAGCAAACAAGGCAATGTGATCATTCATCAATCAAGCAACAATAACATGTTAAACACTCAAAACAAAAACCAAAAGTTACGCGTCGAAGAATTGAAATCGAACACTCAAGAATGATGAAATATGTCAAAAACAATCCACATAAATGAATCATATCAATCTATGAAGTTTACATGTGAAAAGAAACCCAAACAAGCAAGAAAAATGCAAAAACACAACATTCTGCTCAGTGGTAATCGGTTACTCAATATCAGGTAACCGGTTACCCATTGTAAAAATAGCTGGAAACGTGAAATTCGTATAGAGTAACTGATTACCCTATATCAGGTAACCGGTTACCACTGAACTAGCAACAGAAAATCAGTTTTAAAAATCAGTTTTCAGCATCCAACAACTTATCCAATCACTCACATGAACATGTTATCAATTAAGCACGAATTTACCATCAAGAATCAATGATCAAACATCATGTAAACACAATCAAACACTGAAATCACAAATCATCAAGATCTAAATCATCAAAACGGATCAACAAGCAACAAAAGCCATGGTCTATATTGTAATTATTCAAATAAACTCAAAACAGAATTAGATCTAAAATTACCAACCTTCAAAGCTGAGATTTACTTTGGTGAGTGTTGATTCACTTGAAATTAACAGATCCAAGCTAGAAAACCAGAGATTCTTCAAGATTCGAGAGCTCCCTTATGGTAGAAATGAAGAACAATCAAGATCAAGTAGAATCGACTCAGAAAAGCACTTCCAATCTAGCTTTCAAATTCATATCCAAAACCAAACGAAAATTGAATGATGAATTGAAGATAATGGAGATGAATGATGAAGGTTTAGCTCTAGAATTAAAGAATTCCAATTAAGAATCAATGAACTCAAGTGAAAAGAGCTTTAATGGAGGTTTTATGAGTGAAAAAGTGGAGAGAAAGTTGAGAGCCAATTCTCAAAAATGAATGTGAAATATGAAAATGAAGGTTATTGTGTGAGGTTTGGAGAAAATTCACTTAAATAAGCTCTAGGTTTGGAATACAATTATGGTTTGGAATCAAATATGGTTTGGAATATGTATTAGCACTTGGAATGGAAATTAGGAATAAAGTTGAAAATTTTGGCAAGCACATGACGGATGTTATTCCTAAGGTTATAACATCCACTGTGACATCTGCTACTTAACAGCTAATACTCAGCAATTATAAAAGTAGTAAATAACACAACAATTGCTTACCCAGTTCAGTGTCAACAACACTTACATCTGGGGGCTACCAAGCCAGGGAGGAAATTCACTATCAGCAGAATCAATTCAGAGTTAAACCTCCAGTTTACACTCCTCACTTAATCTCTACCCAATGACACTTCAACCTAGAGACACTCTAGACCTGAGTATACCCACTCACTCCCTCTCAATCACACAACAGTGATATTAAACAATTACAAAACAAAACAGTATGAAGAGACACTTCACAAACACCTTGATCTTGCTTCACAACTTTGATCAAGGAACCCACACACTCTTGCTTCACAGCTTCGAGTGAGACACAACCTAGAATCTACCTAACCAATGCAATCATCAACCAGATAATTGCTTGGCTTACAAGTATTCCTAAGCAGAATTCACACGTGAAGACTAGCCTTCTTCACACACAAGGACTCTCTAATTAGTACTCTCTAATCTTCTGTCAAAAGCTACTCTTCAGAATTGCTCCTTCTGATATTTATAGCCGCTTCATTCCTTTGGGCCTTGGTGCATAAATTAAGCTTTATCCATAATAAAACCTCTCTTTAGTATTCTGCACGCTTGCCACTTTAATCAGGTACATATTAGTTCCCCTAGGACTTCTAAAGTATCTCCTGCATTCCAAATTGAGCTTCTGATTTGTTTCCTAAGGTACAGTTAACAAACCTGCGCTTGATGTCATACGACCTATGTCATAATATTGAGTATGACATCCAGCTTAACTTATAGTTAGCTGAGTTAACTTACCCTGCACAGTCCATATTATGAATGTATCAACATCAGACATGACATTCATACATACACTAATGTTTTGCCACAAAATGCAGCCAATCAAGAGCACTTACAAACTCCCCCTTTGGCAAATTTTTGCCTAAACACTCTGTACTTACACCAGAGATTTATACACAACAGAAGGCTTAACATATGTCCTATCATACAGGTAAGTCACTTGCTGCTCAAGCTCTCAGAGTCCTCACAGTTGGCTTTCAGCCCTGTTAACACTCACCTGGTTAGCCATCTGTTTGTTATCACTACAGATGTCACTCTTTGCTAAGTGAGTAACACATAGAGTTACTCCCCCTCAACTGATGCAACTCACCAGCTGAACTCTTTACCTGCAGATTATTCTGCAGTCTCACAACATACACATCCAGCCTGTATTGGATGTCTTCTGATGTCACACACCTGTGCTACTCCCCCTGAAGGAATGCACACTGCTCTCATCCTGCTTACACCTTCCAGGCACATATATGGTTAGCGTCTCAGTTCTACCATACAACCCTACTCAACCTAGGCATTCATATATAGCATCAACACAATCCTATACTAACAACACTAATCAGCTGTTATCACCTGCTTTTTCTATCATACTTGGTATCATAGCCCTGCAAGCATGCAAGTATGATTATGTCATATATGCACAATGGTACATATGCTCTAGCTATGCACTAGCTAGCTAGTCTTCAACCTATTCTCCCACCTGCTGTTTTCTATCATACTCTCCCCCTTCTTAGCCACAAATTAAGATCCAACTAAATACTTAGCAGAGGTCAAAATTTGTAGGAACAGACAATTGTTTGGGGTTATATTACATAAATATAACTCAAGCAGAGCAAAGAAAATTCAGTGGTTTACACAAGATTCACATGATTCTAACTTATCAACCAGCAATACTCCTTTGTGCACCACCTCAGCCATCAGTGGTGTGTGTTGCAAGTCATCAATCCTCTTCTGCAGCTGGGCTGGACTCGTCCTCACCAGTTTCTCCAGAGCTGTCTGTTGTAGTGTCACTTCCTTCCCTTGAGCAGTCATCAGCCTCTTCTGAACCAGCTTCTTGACTACTATCTTCCCTAGTACCATCATCTTCCTTTGTAGCATCTTCTGAGCTGTATGTATCCTCATCTTGTTCAAGAGATTGTAGCAGTTTTTCAAGTGTTTTCTTCCTTTCCTCCAGTTCTTTGCACGTTTCTTTAATGATTGCCATGACTTCAGCCTTTTTGGTTTTGGGACCCTTATTGGATGTCTCAGCTGAAGTTAAATCAATGTTAGGAATATGCATTCCTTTAAACAATTTGTAATTGAATGACATAGGAGTTTCTCTCTTGCATGTTATATTACTCCTTTTGATGATGTTGGGATGCTGATCACAGATGATTCCACATATGAGTGATGGAAAGGCAATAGGTCCCTTGACATTGTAGCTCCCAGCATGCTTCATTGTTTGCTCAAAGATGTAGATCTCATAGTTGAGTTCAGCTTTTGTTCCTACAGCATACAAAAGTCTTCCCAGAATAGTAGCAACAGTCGTCTTATGATTGGTAGACACCCAATTTGCTGCACCATTTTGTGAAGCATAGCATATTTAACACCGAGTTTGCTAGCCACTAGCTTCCCTTTGGAGGGCCAGTTCTTGACCTGTTTAGCAGTTATCTCTCGGCACACTTGATGGTCAGTTACAGTAAGTTCAAACTGTCCTGCATGTGGTCTCCCCAAATACTTATTGATGATGGAGTCCGAGAAATTTATACACCCACCCCTCCCATATACTTTTCCAAACTCACTGGACTTCCTATCAGCACATGCTTCTGACAGGTTCACTATGAATTCTTTCACAAGAATCTCATAACATGGTGGAAAGTGAGTGACTCTCTTCATCAAGCCTGCCTCATGAATAAGGTCAAGGATCATTTTGCAGTCAAGAGCAGTTTGAGCTAACTCTCTTTCCAAAGCCAGCCTCTTTTGATACACATATTTTCATCTATTAACACATGATGGATAGTGGAAAGATATGTTATCAATAGGCACCTCAGGAACATTTTCAGCCAGCTTGTTGGAAGCAGGTTTCCTCTTAGATTGGGTGTTAGTGACATCCATAGCATCATCAAAATCTGTTTCTTGTTCTGGTCTCGATTCAATCTTCCTCTTCTTGATGGTTACCTTGCTCCACCCTTTGGAGGGTCCAACCCGAGCCCTCTTAGTTCCAGCATTCTTGGTGGAAGCTTCTTGCTCAATAGTCTTCTCAACATCCCTTTTCTTGGGTGAGCTTTGGTCAGCCACCTTTTTACCTTTCCTTTTCATCAATCATTTGGCTATGTCTGGATTGATCGTTGCTATGAGATCATTGTCAGAATACTCTTCTAGGTCTACTACCTCAGCAGCTTTGGTTCCTTCCAAGTCATCATTCCCTTTATTAGACCTTTCATCCTTATTATTCCCTTCTGGAGTGTTGTCTCTTAATGCTTTGACATTGTGTGGGACATCAACTTGATCACCTTGATTAGGCTCAGTCCCCTTAATGGTAGATGATGTGGGAATGTTGAGAGCACTAGCAACCATCATAGCAATTTCACGATGCTTTTGTCTAGCTTCCTCTGTATTTAGGTCATCAGATGTAGTCGTAGAAGGAGCTTGACATGCGCCAAGGTTTTTAGGTAGTCTTGCATGCATCTTTTTAGGTTTCTTAACCAGAAATCCTTCAGGTGTCATCATACAAAGTGGAGCAACCTCTAGAATCTCATTAGGGTTTTCCTCAGTGTTGCTTGTGTTAATTCTGGAGGTTGGTTGCGCCATAGTTGGTGCCGTTGATTGAGATGAGAGAACTTTTCTGTGCTTGTTTGAGACTTTATGGAAGCTGGAGAATTTGTGAAGATACCAAAAGTAGAGGGAGTGTTTTATATATGTGGGAGTGAGATACGATTGCCCAATAGGAGGGAACTTACTGTTTTGACTTATCATTAAATGATTTAGTTTCAAAATGTATTTCTCCATTCCCTTTAATTGCTATAACTCATAAGTACTAGAGGAACTCAATTTTTTTAATTGAGGCTCCTTGATGCTTCTTGAATTCTTGTCAGCAATATTTAAGACATAGCCACCAGGTTTTGCACAGCCTTTTTGCCATTTCCACATGTTACCCCTAAGCCCGTCTCCCTTGAACTCAGCAGAGCTTGTTTGGATGGTGCCCTTGATGTCACAGAACAAGGTCATGACATCAGGAGTGACATTGCTTCTTTTCTGCAGGGTATCCTCCATGGACTCCATCAGGTTCCAATATAGCCTATCTAGTTTTACCTGATGACCAATCTTTGGGTATCCCGTCTTGTCTAGCCTTCCCACCTGACTTTTCTTACAACTTGTCCTTCTTTCTGAAGCATACTTTAAGGATCCTTTTGCTGATGAGTTGGACCTGGTTCTTTTCTCTAGCCCTAGGTGGTCCTTCTTTTCCTCATTAACCAATCCATTTATGTTACTTCTGGGCTCCCATAGGTGACAATTATTCTTGGATCTAGATCCCCTCATTTCTTCCTTACCCTCTTCATTGATCACCACACACTTGTCTTTGGAAAAGTGGACTTTTAGACCTTGATCACATAGCTGACTTATGCTTATTAGGTTAACAGTTAGTCCTTTAACTAGTAGGACATCCTTCAATTCTGGAGCTTTAAAACTGTCAAGTTATCCAGCGCCAGTGATTTCTCCTCTAGCTCCATCACCAAAGGTTACATGACTAGTTGAATGAGGTTTGAGTTTGATCAACAGATCCTCAATTCTAGTCATATGCCTGGAGCAGCCACTATCAAAGTACCAATCTTCATTGTTAGGAATCCTTGGAGAAGTGTGAACGGCTAATGCAACATTCTTGGCTATCCATTGATTTTTCCTGTTATGCACTTCCTTCTTCCCCAAATGCTGCCTCTTGCCAAGCTTGTCATGATGCTGTCTTTTACCATGTGTAGCATGATGCTGCATTTTTCCATGCTTACCTTGTTTGGTCTTGCTTTGGCTAGGAAATCCATGCAGCCAGAAACAAATAGCTTTTATATGCCCAAGTTTTCCATAGTGGTAGCATCTGTACCCTTGGAATCTACTCTTGACTAGATTCCAGTTTCTGTTGGTTGGATGTTGTAACATTGGTCGTGACATCCTCTTTGGCTCCTGGACCTTAGGTGGTAATCTCTTGAGATTTAGCACAGGATTTTGTTTATCAACATATCCTAGTCCAGATCTATCTCCTGAGGTTTGTCCACTCTGAAGGATTTCCTCTAGGGTGTCAATCCCGGAATTCAGCATCCTTATGGATTTTTCCATTTGATCCTTCTTACTTTTCAACTCCTATACTTCACTTCTGAGTGTGTGAATTGTAGCTAGATGCTCTCTCTTTTTAGCTTCTAACTCCTTGATGGTTCTCTTCTGTTGCTCTCCTTGCTGGACCAGTTATGTGCTTCTGATGTGAAGCTTTTTGTATGAGGCTTCAAGCTCCTCAAAAGACAACTCTTCATCACTTGAATCATCATCAGAGATGCACACACTGTTAAGAGCAGTGACATGTTTAGCCGATTCCTCTTCTGATCCACTGTCTGAATCTTCATCAGACTAGGTGACTGTTAAGCCCTTTCCTTTCTTTTTGAGGTATGTGGGACATTCCCTCTTAACATGTCCATATCCCTCACATTCATGACACTGGACTCCTCTGCCTTGGCAGACTTTATCTTCAGATTTCTCTTTATCAAAAGGCATGATTTTAATATAAGGTTTAAACCTATCATCTATTCTTTTGACCAGTTTGTTGAACTATCTTCCAAGCATGGCTATTGCCTCTGATAGATTCTCCTCCTTTTCATCATCTGAATCCTCAGCAGTGTTTGAGGCAAGAGCGATACTTTTGCTCTTTTTCTCCACAGCCTGATCACACATCCCCATCTCAAAGGTTTGGAGGGAACCAATGAGTTCATCCACCTTCATGTGGCATATGTCTTGAGCTTCTTCAATGGCTGTTACCTTAATGGCAAACCTTTTAGGTAATGACCTTAGAATCTTCCATACCAGATTTTCTTCAGTCACCTTTTTCCCCAACGCTCCTGAGGTGTTAGCTAGTTCAAGAACATTCATGTAAAACTCATGAATGGTCTCATCTTCCTTCATTCTCATCTCTTCAAATTTGGTGGTCAGCATTTGAAGTCTTGGCATTTTGACCTTAGAAGTTCCCTCATGAGTAGTTTTGAGAGTGTCCCAAACATCTTTTGCTAGTTCACAGTGGTGTACCAGCCTGAAGATGTTTTTATCTATGCCATTGAATAGAACATTCAATGCTTTAGAGTTTCCAAGAGCCAATGCCTCTTTCTCTTTGGTCCATTCCTCTTCAGGAATTTGCACATATACTCCATGCTTGTCAGTCTTCACAGGATGTTCCCAGCCAGAGTTTGCAGCTCTCCAAGCTTTGCTGTCTAATGACCTTATGAATTCAACCATCCTAGGCTTCCAATAGTCATAATTAGAACCATCCAGAATTGGAGGTCTATTAGTGAATCCAATATCTTTATCCATTGTACCAGAATTTGTTTTCCCTAGATCTCTCCCAGATTTAAACAGGTAGGGTGCCTGCTCTGATGCCAATTGAAAATTCTGGCAAGCACACGATGGATGTTATTCCCAAGGTTATAACATCCACTGTGACATCTCCTACTTAACATATAATACTCAATAATTATAAAAGAAGTAAATAACACAACAATTGTTTACCCAGTTCAATGTCAATAACACTTACATCTGGGGGCTACCAAGCCAGGGAGGAAATTCACTATCAGCAGAATCAATTCAGAGTTAAACCTCCAGTTTACACTCCTCACTTAATCTCTACCCAATGACACTTTAACCTAGAGACACTCTAGACCTGAGTATATCCACTCACTCCCCCTCAATCACACAACAATGATATTAAACAGTTACAAAACAAAACAGTATGAAGAAACACTTCACACACACCTTGATCTTGCTTCACATCTTTGATCAAGGAACTCACACACTCTTGCTTCACAGCTTCGAGTGAGACACAACATAGAATCTACCTAACCAATGCAATCATCAACCAGACAATTGCTTGGCTTACAAGTATTCCTAAGCAGAATTCACACGTGAAGACTAGCCTTCTTCACACACAAGGACTCTCTAATTAGTACTCTCTAATCTTCTGTCAAAAGCTACTCTTCAGAATTGCTCCTTCTGATATTTATAGCCGCTTCAGTCCTTCGGGCCTTGGTGCATAAATTAGGTTTTATCCATAATAAAACCTCTCTTCAGTATTCTGCACGCTTGCCACTTTAATCAGGTACATATTAGTTCGCCTAGGGCTTCTAAAATATCTCCTGCATTCCAGCTTGAGCTTCTAATTTGTTTCCTGAGATACAGCTACCAGAATAACAAACCTGCGCTTGATGTCATACGACCTATGTCATAATATTGAGTATGACATCCAGCTTAAATTATAGTTAGCTGAGATAACTTACCCTGCACAGTCCATATTATGAATGTATCAACATCGGACATGACATTCATACATACACTAATATTTTGCCACAAAATGCATCCAATCAAGAGCACTTACAAAAGTGTTTGAAATTTGGAGGGAAATGGTGAAAATTGAAACCATTCTAGATCCTTCCAATGATGATCGTGTGAAATCAATGGTTGAAAATGATTGGAAAATTGAAATGCTGAAAATTCAAATATTTTGGCCCATTCCGCTTGAGGTAACCAGTTACCCAATATGTGGTAACCGGTTACCACATTCAAAAAATACCAATTTTGGCGCCAAATGGAGGGAAACTTGCGTAATCATCCATTACCACCTGTTTTGAGCTCTGTTAAGCCTCTAAAACTTGCCCTTGGATATTATGATTGTGAGAATGCTTGAGATAGCATGTACACCATCTCCTGAGCTGAAAATAGCTTGCTGAAAAGAATAAAATGGATTGTTCGATCGTCGGGCTAAATAAATGTCGGAGCCTTAGATGCTCACTGTTTGAACTCTTGCAACAAAAGGAAACCTGAGCCACAAAAATACCTTGATCCCATGTCTCGAGAACCAATGTTATGATACGTAGAAATGCAAAAATGCAGAGAAACAAAAACCAATAAACCAAGAAACGATGAGGAAAATTTTGGGGTGCTACACCAGGCCCAACTTTTTACATTTCTAATAAGGCAATTCCATACAAGTATAGTGCAACCATGCTAGAAGATGAAAAATGGTACCTTGACTTGTTCTGCCATCTGTTGTTAACATTGCTGATGTAAGCAGGGTTACCAGAAGCAGCCGTGTATTCTCTGCAAAGCCTACAAAGAGGAATGAGATTTATTTTGAGCAACCGTAAGTGAATGATTCCACTATAGGGGAGTCCAGTGGGAATGATCCCATTTCTAATTCTGATGAAGTGTTAAAGCTGATTAAAAAGAGTGAATACAAAATCATGGACTAGCTTCTACAGACACCATCTAAGAGGTATATGAATGATGCGTTTTCAATGTGTTGGTTGACACTGGATCATCATTGAATGTAATGCCTAAAACAACTTTACCAAGATTTTTGTAACATGGAGTTCCTATGAGACCAAGCGGGATCATTGTCAAAGCATTTGATAGATCGAGAAAGACTATTATTGGGGAGGTTGATCTGCGTATAACTATCAGGCCCCACACTTTCCAAATCACCTTCCAAGTAATGGATATCCATGTGGCTTACAAATGTCTGTTAGGTAGGCCATGGATTCATGAAGCATGGGCGGTCACGTCAACACTACACCAAAAGCTCAAGTTTGTCCGAGGAGGGAAGTTGGTCATGGTTTGTGGAGAGCATGCCTTGGTGGTGAGCCATCTCTTTTCTTTTTCATATATTGACGCAGATGAATAAAATGGAATCCAGTTTCAGGCTCTTTCTATCGTTGGCACTAACGCCAAAAAGAGTGGGGTTTCCATTTCATCTCTCAAAGATGCTCAGCATGCCGTAGAGAGTGGTTCTAATGAAGGGTGGGGACAAGTTCTGACTTTCCCTAAAAACAAGAACATAGAAGGTCTTAGCTTCTAAGTTGTTGATTCCACCAAGGCTGCTATAAAGGATATAATCATTCAACCAATTGAAGAAGTTTTCTGCAGTAGAGAGTTCATTAATCCACTCGAAGTCGATGCCATAATTGAAGATGAATATAATGAAGATGAATCTAATGAAGATTTGCCCAACTTTGTGATGCATGGAGAAGTATGCCAAAACTGGAGTGTTGTTGATGTCCCTACTGTAACGCCCGTTTCACTTTAATTGATTTAATTATGGATTGTTGCCGTGTCTCGGGGTGTCGTAGTCGTATTCGAGTGTATTGGGTAAAGATTAGTCGGGAAATTGGATTGTTAGTGCGAAAAAGAAGAAAATGGAATTTTGCTGATGTGACGCTCTTCACAAGATGGTTACAGTCGTCACGATCGTTACGATCGTCATGTGCCCATTACGATCTTCATGGCTGTCACGGTCGTGACACGCATTACGCTCGTCACACTTACAAAATCCAGTAACTGCAGAATTGGAACGTGCACGTGAAAGGCTGAGAAAGTGGAACCAACTTATTCGTATTTTCACTTACTCTCAATTCTGTTTTCATTTGGGGGAAAAACATAAACCGAAAGAGAAAGGAACGTGGTTGAGAGAAGAGAATTATCCATTAGAGAATTGGAAGATAGTTGCAGAAGAGTCGCCAGAGAGCAAAAACCAGAACCGGAAGCTTGGAATTGGCCTCTATTCAAGGTAAGGGTGGGGTTCAATTCTATAACCGTGGGTATGATCAAGTTCATGTAGGGGATCGAATCATGGGTATAGTTTCCGTTAAATGATAAACGTTAGGGATGAAGTTTGTTTGTGTCTGAGGAAAGTTTATCTGTCAGTAGTATTGCATGATATTATGTAGTTAAACCTATAATTAAATATGTGAGTACAAGTAGTAATGTCGTTCTTGCGAAATTGTGCTGAGTCCTTATATGTTGAAAAGATGTTGTTATTGTTCTCGTACATGAACAGGTGGAAAATGTTGATTTCATGAGTTGTATGAAATTGTGATGTTCTGTTATGGACAGTTTGGTTGTAGGCTGAAAGCCTTGTTGTATGGTCGTTATGGTTGTGTTGTAGTCCATAATAGTTGCATTTCATGGCATATAATCTGGTTGGCCTGTATTGGCGTTGGTTGTGCCTGTATTGGTGGCCTTTAATGGCAAACAAATTGGTTGTGGAGTGTTACTCCAAAATGGTACCACATGCATGTGCATAGTTGAGTCGCATGAGGTCGCACCGCTATGTTGGTTGTATATCATTGTTGTATGCGTGAGATATGGATTTTCTTGCAATTTATTGTCGACAATGTTTGTAAATTTACGAAGATTATAACGTTGTGATATGATTTTGGCATGACTTCTATCATGCCTTATGTTATAATGTTGATATCTCACCCTTTACGTTGTATGTTACCTCCGTTGGTGGTAATTTGCAGGTAACTCAGAATAAAGTGTCGTTTCCATTTAAGGCGTCGTCGGTCTCTATGATACGTAGCACTCTTGGGGGGATGAACGATTAATTCTATTATTTTTAGTTGATTTCCTTGTTGCTGATTTTATTGTCGAAGCTAGTTGTTTTCGTGAAGTTATGTAAGATTATTACTTGCTGAATTTTAATGGAGTTCAGATGTGAAACATTCCTTGCCTTGTTTTGGCTGACTATGAGTTGTTTGAAAGTTTATTACATTCCGCTGCAACATAACAGGTTGTCTTACAATTAAAATACTAAGCTGAGAATTGTTGTCGGTTCATCCGAATTTGTGCTATGTATGTTATTAGATTATTTTAGTAGTTGTACGGTTGTCTTTTAAGTTGAAAATGTAACATCTCTAATTGATGCACTCTGATTTGCTTAATTATCCGTTTGGGTAGAAAAGGGGTGTTACACCTACCATTGTTCATTTATCTAAGTAATCTTTCTTTTGTTGTTTTTAAACTCCTCGCTCCGTCCAAGAAGAAAGAGTTGTTGTTTGGGCTTTATTTTCATAATTTCCCTTTTGCTATGCCCAAGGAAAAGGTGTACTTGTGTTAGGTATTTTGTTTCAAAATTGCTATCATCAATAAAATCATCATTTTGTGATTTCATCTTATTTGTTTTTAATTTTCTAATTTTTTGGAAAATGGTAATCATAAAAAACTAAAAAAACCTAATCACCTTGCATATTTTGCACACACTTTCACATTCACAAATTCTAAAATAAAGCAAAATCACACGTGTAGATTATTACACAAATAAAAAATCGAAAATAATGACCCAATGCCTTCACCAAACTTTGAGTTTCTTGTTTCTGAAGTTGAAGAAGAGGAAGAAAAGGAAATTCCTGATGAGATTTCCCAGTTACTTGAAAATGAAGACAAAGCCATTCAGCCCCATAAAGAGCTTGTAGAGGTCATCAACTTAGGTACGAAAGAAAACCGTAAAGAAGTGAAGGTTGGAGCATTGATTATGCCTGTTGTGAAAGAAAGATTGATTGAGCTACTCAAAGAGTATGTTGATGTGTTTTCTTGGTCATACCAAGATATCCCTGATCTTGACACCGATATAGGGGAGCATCGATTGCCTTTGAATCCTGAGTATCCGCCAGCCAAGCAGAAGCTCAGAAGGATTTTTCCAGACATAGCCTTGAAGATTAAAGAAGAGGAATAGAAGTAGATTGATGCAGGTTTTCTGTCACGTCTGAGTATCCACAGTGGTTAGCCAACATTGTAGCCGTTCCAAAGAAAGATGGTAAGGTCCACATGTGTGTTGATTACCGAGACTCAAACAAAGCAAGTCCATATGATGTCTTTCCTCTGCCACACATTGACATGTTGGTTGATAGCACTTCAAAATATAAGGTATTCTCTTTTATGGATGGTTTTTCAAGATACAACTAAATCAGGATGGCTCTTGAAGATATGGAGAAGACATTATCCATCACACCTTGGGGCACTTTTTTCTATAGAGTAATGCCTTTTAGTCTGAAAAATGTTGGTGCGATATATCAAAGGGACATGGTTACTATTTTCCATGATATGATACATAATGAGATTGAAGTTTATGTGGACGACATGATTACTAACTCTAAGACTGAAGAGGACTGTGTTGAATATTTGTTGAAGTTGTTTCAACAATTGAGGAAATATCAACTTCATTTGAATCTGAACAAGTGTACATTTGGTGTTCGCTCTGGAAAGATCTTAGGTTTCATTGTTAGCCAAAGAGGAATTGAAGCAGATCCTGACAAAGTCAAATCCATTCAAGAAATGCCTACTCCAACTACAGAAAAGTAGGTCAGAGGTTTCTTAGGGAATCTGAACTACATATTTCGGTTTATCTCGCACATGACTACCACTTGTGGGCTAATATTTAAGCTTCTCAGAAAGGATCAAGGTTGTGTTTGGACTGAAGATTGCCAAAAGGCATTTGACAGTATTAAAGAATATCTCTTTGAGCCTCCCATTTTGATCCCTCCAGTTGAAGGAAGACCCTTAATCATGTATTTGAATATTTTGGAAGACTCAATGGGTTATGTACTTGGCCAGCAAGACGAGACAGGAAAGAAAGAGCATGCAATTTATTACTTGAGTAAGAAATTCACAGAATGTGAGTTTCATTACTCTATGCTCGAGAAAACTTGTTGTGCTTTAGCATGGGCTGCTCGACGTCTACGTCAGTACATGCTAAACCACACTACTTGGTTGATTTCTAAGATGGATCCAATCAAGTATATCTTTGAGAAACCTGCTTTGACTGGAAGGATTTCCCGTTGGCAGATGCTATTATCAGAATATGATATTGTATATCACACTCAAAAAGCCATAAAAGGGAGTGTTTTGGCTTATCAACTGATTGAAGATCATCAATCTGTCTAAGATGACTTCCTTGATGAAGACGTAATGTACTTGAAAATGAAAGATTGTGAAGAGCCATTGTTAGATGAGGGGCCTGAGCTAGATTCCCAATGGGGTTTAATATTTGACGGAGCTGTCAATGCCTATGGAAAAGAGATTGGGGAAATTATTGTGTCTTCTCATGGATCTTATATCCCATTTACTGCAAGATTGACCTTCACCCGTACAAACAACATGGCTGAGTATGAAGCATGCATCATGGGTTTAGAAGAGGAAATCGACCCGAGAATCAAGAACTTGGACGTGTATGCAGATTCTACATTAGTAATCAACCAAATCAAGGGTGAATAGGAAACTAAGATGGCTTGATCCCTTACAAAGATTATGCATAAAGACTGCTCTTTTCTTTAACAAGGTTGAGTTTCATCATGTCCCTCATGATGAAAACAGAATGGCGGATGCTTTGGAAACCCTGGCTTCTATAATTATAGTAAATTGGTGGAATGACACTCCCAAGATCAATGTTATGCATCTCGACAGACCTGCTCATGTGTTTATATTAGAAGAAGTCAGTGATCATAAGCCTTGGTATCATGATATTGAGCTTTTCCTCCGAAAAAAGAATACCTATATGAGGCATCAAGCAAAGATAAGAAGATATTGAGAAGATTATATGGTAGCTTATTTCTGAACAACGATGTGCTTTACAAAAGAAACTCCGACATGGTCTTGCAAAGATGTGTTGATAAACAAGAAGCAGATACGTTAATGACTAAAATTCATGAAGGATCCTTTGGCACTGATGCCAATGGACATGCAATAGCGAAGAAACTCTTAAGAGCAGACTATTATTGGATGACAATGGAGTCCGATTGCTACAAATTTGCTAAGAGGTGCCATAAATGCCAAATTTATGTCGACAAATTCATGTATCACCAACTTTTCTTAATGTCATCTCTTCTCCGTGGCCTTTCTCCATGTGGGGTATTGATATGATTGGCATGATAGAGTTGAAAGCTTATAATAGACATCGCTTTATCTTGGTGGAAATTGATTACTTTACCAAATGGGTAGAAGCCGCTTCATATGTGATGTGTGTTATCCGCAAGTATACAGAGTACATCAAAGTAATATAAAAGATTATCGATCCCACAGAGACCAGTTTCAATCTATCGATTACTATTGTTATGTTGTTTATCTAAAGCTAATGAAGACAGAAAGCAATACACACAGAGAAAATAAAAATTAAGGAATGAATCTAAATTCAGAATAAAGGCATACTGGAATGTAATTCTCATTGATCAAACAATACTATTATTGTCTATGTAGTAATACTTATGGGGAAATGTTTTCTTCCTTGAAAAAGAGTTAATAAAAAAGGAATTGTCGCGTTAGCATAATCGGAATCATACCTGACCTTTAATCTATACCAGCCGCTCACGCTGCACCGGTCGCATCTTGTGTTAAAGTGAAAAAGTTCTTTTTTTATATAACTACCTCTAAGACTCAGTTAAAAAGTGTTTTTGATTGGAAAATTTAATATCAAAGGGTTTCCAGCATATGCTCGGCCAACCAGATCCTAAATCTATGAACGCGTCCGAAAATAATTTTAAAATCACTTTCTAATAATACCAAATTGTCCTAATTAATTAATAAAGTGCTTTCGTTGTTTTTACTAATTAAAAACTAACCAACTCTTATCTAAAGTGTCGGTCGACTTTCAATCTTACCCGACATAGTCACGGTTATTACGTAAACAGAAACACAGCCCCGTTGGCGTAATGGCCGATCAATTTAAGTTTAGAAAAGTTGCATTAAAATCCAAAACAGCCCCTAAAGTATTTCTATAAATACAACATATGGATTACCATCGAAACGACGACCCTCATATTCCAACACAACAGATTTAGCTAGACATGATGGTGATAAACATAATAAATAATTTGTTTGTAGAATAAGTCATTTAGGGAATAAAATGTGCACGATTAGTTTTTTAAATAAATAAAAGTGTCACTCTTAGGTTCAGTTTAGAAAACGAATCTTAGAAATAAAAGCGATATGTAAATCGTGCGGGAAAAAAAATGCGTGATTGGTTTTCAGAAGAACAAAAGTGTCACACTTGAGTTCACTCTTAGAAAAACGAATCTTTGAAATAAAAGCGATATGTAAATCATGTAGAAAATAAATACGTTATCGGTTTCCAAAGGTAATAACCAAAGTGTCACTCTTAAGTTCACTCTTGGAAACAAATCTTTGAAATAAAAAGCGATAAATAAATCATGTGAAAATTAAACAAATTAAAGCAAGGCGTAAAGTAAATAATAAAAGTGTGAGTAAAATAAAACATGCTTCAAATCGGAGACTTGAATCTGGTACAATGGTGGAAAGTAAATTTGACTTGAAGTAAAATGACGACAAGCTTAAATTTCCTATGCTACAATGCTCCAACCTCAGTTACAACAATGGTGCAATAACCATTCGATGTGACGGTTTATCACTTTAACAACTGAATATATGCCTATGCAGATAACTAAGATTGGATGCCTAAAACTAAAGATCTAGGTCCTATTTATAGTGTAATAATGCCTTGGAAGTTACGTAGCTCATTCAAAAATTGTGTGGAGGAAATATCTCTGGTCATGGGATCATGCTTCAACCATCCTTGACCGGGCCACCTAATACAAAGATGGTGCCCTCCATCTAGACATGGCGTCTGCCATGTGTACAAAAGGTGGTTGACATGGTCAAGTGATGGTTAGAACGTGGGAGAAACCCTACACGTCATGGCTACCCCCATGACCAACGCCGTGTGTGTAATTTTCACCTAAAACTCCGTTTTCTGTTCATTTTGCTCCATTTCTTCGTGGAAGGCTCTTATTAGGCAATGTACCTGAAAACAAGATAAAACACAAGCATAATGCAAGAAAATAACAATTAAACGACAATAAACATGTGCAATATGAGCCAAATACGCAGTGTGTTTTAGTATTATCAAATTCTCCCACACTTAAACCTTTGCTTGTCCTCAAGAAATCTCTCATAAGCACAAAAGAAAAACAAAAACACACAAGTATTTAATTCAGGCTAAAGACTTTTAGTTTGATCAAGGTTGCGTCGATAGGTACTAACTAGTGAACCAAAGATATCGCAGTGACACTTTCTGCGGGTTGTGGTCATAAGTTTCCTTCCTATACAAACCAATCTGCATCATGTTATTATACCTATGCCTAACTCACTCATCCCTCTTTTATCCTTTTTCATTCAGGTGCAATCACATTAAGCCTATTATCTTGTACTCACGTGATGAACAAACTTGTTAGTGATCTCGATCCAGTATTGTGTCCAATTCAATGATTTTTTCTTTAACACAGACACATAAGCATTTTTGTTTTTGAAGTTTTGCTACCGTTGAGCTAAGTAACCAGGTGAGGGTTATCCAACTTAGAGGGCAGATCCTTTTTGCAACATGCTTTCTTTTTGTATTTTTTTTCTTTCTCTTACTGGATCATTCACCTATTTGCATCAGTTCGCCCACTTAGCGGTACCTAAGATGGTGCTGATTGCTAAAATAAACTTCTTAAGGACTAGTTCAAGGGTGAGATTTTAAGGCCACTACATGATAAGTATCCAGATCGATTCCTATAATTAAGAAACTTACGGTGTCATGACGATGTCGATTTTTCAAAAATTTTCCCAAGTCACTGCAAAATATCCTAAACTTGTCTAACAACCCAAATTTTCAAAATAAAGGTTATTTTCTTATTCAAAATTTTTGGTATGGCTCAAGGAATGGGTGAAAATAGACAAACTACATATACGACTCATCAAGCACGTGTATTTATTAAAAACAAACTAAAAATAAGCTAAAAACATAGGACTAAACTAGAAAGAAATGAAATGAAAAACATAAAGGTAAATAAAAAAACAGTAAAAAATAGTAAATACCTCCTTCCACACTTAAACCGAACATTGTCCCAAATGTTTCGATAAAAGGTGAAGAAGAGATAGGTGGAACCTGGGTATGACTACTGCTGGCCAGTGGTACCCTCTCCTCCCTGATCTAGATGTCTAGGACGAAGGCTTCTACTTCAGTTTTGTGAACTCTTTGAAAGCTAAAGCCACTCAATCCTCGTTGCTAGTGCTTCGTTAGCTTGTCGGAGCTCACAAAGGTTTCCTAGTATGGAACCTTGAGTGGCTTCTACCAGCCAGTAATGGTTGTTGAAGCTAGTTTACTGGCGTTGCTGGAGGGATGTGGCGGCGAGCTGAGACTCCATCATAGTACGCATGGATCTCTCAGTCTGCCATTGTGACTCACGCATGAAGTTCATCATGTTCTGTTGCTGCTCATACATGGCATAGAACATGCCATCACGTTCCTCTTCACGAGCTTGTTGTTGTCTTCACATTTCCTCTGTGATATAGAATCCAAAAGGTGCACCTGCAGAAGGGTTAGTGAAAGGTTGAGTGTGTGCAGGTGATTCCTGAGGGGGAGGAATATCATGAACAATGGATTAGTTCATCCATTCATATTCTTCGCCAGTCTCGTTACCTTCGTCCTTCGGGATGTTCGGTGGTAACAGACCGAGAATAGGGTCAGCCTGTTGTTGCGGTGAGAATCATGATGTCAAGCTATTGATTAACTTGAATCGCAAATCTTTAAATTCACAACCGGAATTTGATTTACCCAAAGAAAAGGTTAAAGAGAGAAACACTTTTTACGCGATGTAACAACGATGCTAGGAGATCGGGGATCGGGGGTTGGTTATGCCTAGGGTAGGTATTTCACATCTTGAACATCTGTAGTACTCTACAGGAACCTTTTGTTTGCTTGTATGCTATACTTGCTAAATGTTTGTTATGGTTTGGGATTGAGTATAAGGTAAAGTTGTAGGTAAAGACCTAAGGATAGTTTCTAAGTTTGCTCGCAAATATATCGCGTCCTCTGCCTACGTATCCTGACTAGGATAGAATCAGAGCAACCGTAATTCACCTCACTGAGGATAGATGAACACTTGATTATGGTCAAGGTTCAAAGGGGAACAAACATAACAATGCCTATGTAGAGTTTAACAAAACTCTTTAATCTAAGTTGGACACTCAAAGGAATTGACTTTCACAAAAGCCAAGAGGGGAGTAAGTAATCATGACAATGATTCTTACATAGAGTTAACAAACTCTAACTTAAAGTTCTAATTGAAAGATACTCCTAACAAGGGGTAGGTCTTTTATACTTAGAGCAAAGTCTAATGGATATGGGTTCTAACTTAATTAAGCTAGGGTTCAAGGTGACTTGACAAAGTCAAAGAGGAGGGTAATGAGTTGTCTATGACCCAAGGGTCAATAGAGAGACTTTCCTTTGGAACAAGGGAGATGAGGCAACTGGATGAGAACTAACAAGTTCCATCACTTGGGGAATAACTTAACAAAGCTATAAAAGCATAAAATAAGCATTCAAACACGATGAACATATAAAAGAGCACGGTGACAACCAAGAAGAGATATGCAAGCATGTAACAACACCAAGCAAAGATTACAATAAAATCAAATGGTTACAACCAATAAAGCAAAAAGATATTACAATATCTAGAGACGGAACATGGTAGAGATTCTTATAAGGCCAATCATATAAAGTAAAATTAATTTGAAAACATCTTAACAAAGACGAAGAGTAATGAGGTAACAACCATCAATGAAGAGAAAATATAACTCAATCAAGTTCAAATGCAAGCAAGTTACAACTTGAGGCAAGCATGTCAAATAGTTCAAGGAATGTCAAATGCAACATCATAAGACTAATAACCATGCATTGATGACAATCAAATACAAGTAGGCATACAAGAAGTGTTACACAGTTCAAGTAATGGACTCAAAGCTTCATGGGGAAACATACCAGTTCAAAAGATAACTTTCAAAACAAGACTCAATTCTAAAAATGTTTTGGTTCTAACAAGACATTATAACAAGTAAGGTAGGGGCATATGATCATGTTCAAGAGGTTACAACATCAATAAACACACAGAGATAAACATGAACAAGTAAGGATCAAACATATAAGTTACAACTTAAACCAAACATGAGGCATGAATCAAGTAAGACCAAATGTGACAACATTTATCATGATGAAGGCATGAAGTATAGCAACAACCAAAAGAGATTAGAGTGATCATTGTGACAACATGAAAAGGCAAAGAGTTGACAAACATCAAATCAAAAGTCATGGCTTCATAAGAGAAAACAAAGCAATGTTCATGATAAAAACCAAGACAAAACATAAAACCTAGCATGTTGTGGTTCTAAAAAGACACATAGACAAGTAGAAAGAGGTATGAAAAGCATATTCAAGAAGTCACAACATCAAGAATCATGTCAAAGTCCACAGATGAGATTCACAAGTATACCATGTATACCCAAGCATTCACAAAGGCATGAAATAAACCCTAAACATGTTATGGTTCTAACAAGACATATAAACAAGTAGGCTAAGACATGGTAAGAACATTCAAGAGGTTACAACATCAAGAATCATGGCAAGGTTCACAGATGAAGTTCAACATGTTATTTTCACATATATGTATTCACAAAAGCAAGTACGAACATGGTAAGGCAAGGGATCAAACATCTTTGAGAATTTAAACATGTTAACAAACATATATGGATCACACAAGATCAATCTCACAAGAAAAATCAAGTTACAAGTTGAAAAAGTTTACAAACACCATGGTAAAAACCCTAAAAACACATGTTTTTCAAGTGAATCAAAGTCTTTATAGGATAATGATCCTTGAATTATTTCTTCACTCAATAAAAGTAGACATGATAAGGATCATTTTGAAAAAAGGATGGACCCAAAATGTTGAAAAACAAAGAAGTTATGAAATTTCAAATTTGTGAAGAAAACATGAAACAAACAAGTGATAAAAAGAAGGAAGTGTACATGGTAGGTGTTGAACCCACAACCCTTGGATCATAATTGTAAAACTTCACCATCTCAGCCAAATATGCGCGTGTGAAAAATCATGGTGAGAGAGAGATATATGTGAAAATATGAAAAATACTGGAAAAAACAAAAGAGTTGATCTCCACACGGACCGAACTCAAGTCAAGAGGCAAAGCAAGATACGTGAGCGCATAGGTCATGACCACTGGGCTGGTGATACATCCATTATATCAAGCCACCTCAGAAATAGATAAGCCTCAAGGTTTAGATTTTTGGGCAAGATCAACACAAGCCAAACATGCTCTAAGGTCAAAAAATGTGAAGACCCAAACTGATCCAAAACTCCATTAATTTTAACAAAACAAGGGTCTAACTCACGTGAAATTGAATAAGGAACAAGATGGAATTGCTAGTTTTCTCAAATTGTGCTTGAAAAATGAAACACGATAGCAAGTGCAAAAATGGTGTTTGAGATGCATTTTGAAAATCTGAGTTCAATGCAAGCAAGTTTGTACCAGTTTGAAGGTGTGCACACATTCAAAATATATCATAGGCAAGATCTGGATAGAGGGATGCATTAAAAGCCAACTAGATTTGAAAATAGCAGGTGAGTTGCAAATTGGAACATGGATTGAAAATGCAGATGGTCAAAACAGAATGGTAGAATTGAAACCAATAAAACTTCAATCTACATTCAAGCAATATATCATGGAGTGAACATATAAGAGCTTGATCAAACACACCATCAAAGAAGTTGAGAAACACTAGACTGCATAGTTAATTTGGTGTCAACGAAAACAACAACATGATCTTTGTGGCGTGCGTTCAATAATAATTCATGACAGACATTCATTTATGATATCAAGACATGGCATGATACAAGCAGAAGCATAACAGGTTTGCATATACAAGACAATGATCATGGTAGGCACATATAAAACAGTTTTAGGATAGCA
Source organism: Lathyrus sativus (assembly GCA_963859935.3). Lineage (NCBI taxonomy): Eukaryota > Viridiplantae > Streptophyta > Magnoliopsida > Fabales > Fabaceae > Lathyrus > Lathyrus sativus. The sequence continues at coordinate 440,393,715 of OZ012740.1, read as the reverse complement.
AACGTACAAAAACATGAACATATGCACATGATTCAAATCAAAACAAAGGGATTAGTCTAGGCTGAACTCAAATGGAGGATTTCAAACAATCCAAGAGCAGGGGCAAACATAACCTAAAAACATCTTCAAATGCCAACTGAACTGTTACCTATTCTAAACATGAACAACAACACTCTGCTCAAATAGAACAAGTTCAACACTTAAATCCCAAACACCAATCTTCAACAACAGTTGCAAACAAACTTTCTATGTTCATACATGACCTAAGATAGTGTCTAAGGGAGCCTCAAGAGTTGGCACATGACATCATAATACTTTAAGATGATTAACCAAATGTTTAGACATGATGATGATCAAAGTAAACTCAAATCTGGCAGATTTACATAAGAACTAACATTTTCTCTAACACATTTCAACAAAAGGCACGGAAAACATTTTTATGACAGTTCATGATAAGGATAGTGATTACTAACCTTTTGTAGACTCCAAGCAAGCCTATGCAGTAGCGAGTACCTTGAATAACTCCAGCTAATACCAAGCAAAACTTTGATGATTTTAGCAGATTTCTTGCTCTTGAAGAAAATGAGAGGAACTTTGTGTCAGGTTCAAAAACAAGTAATTTAGAGAATTTTTGAATGTTTAGGCAGTTGGTACACCTCAAACCAAAGGTGTTTGGAGTGTTGAGATGGGTGAAACAGGCCTGAGTAAGGTTTTGTCTGATTTTGTATGGAAAGTCAAAGTTTCTTTGGTTGAGAGTTAATTTTTGTGAAAATGGAGTTCTTGACTGGTTTAAGGGCTTGAACACCTTCCACACATCATTTGTAGATTGTGCAGATGGTTTTCAATGGTTGTTAGTGTATGGAAATGGTTATGGAAGGCCAATTGCTCAAGGCAGATTTTTAGGAATTTTGGTGAACTTGCTTGGTTTTCAAGAAAGTTGGAAGCAAGGTTTCTTTGTGAGTTTTCTCTGGTTCTTTGAGCTTGATCTTGTGTCTATGATGCATAGATGAGGTCTCTATTTATAGAGAAGGTGGGGCTTGGCAGATTTTGAAACATGAGGTGGCTTTGGCATTTGGAGGGAGAATGGAGCAAATCTACCCAAGATTTTGATGCAACTAGTTTTCCAAGTTCTTGATGTATTGTGATGCACAAGACAAGTTGTTTGTAGGCCAATGGAAGTGACTGAAGTGTGGCTAGAGACTAGGGTGATTGCTGTTGCATATTTCTCTCAAGAAAAGTTTCTCTTTCCTCTTGATTTCTTTGATTAAAATAATGCAACTTGTCTTGCAACTTGCCATGCCTTTCAAATCCTTCACTCCTTCTGCATTTCTACTCATCATTCCTTCTGAATATCCTATTAAGACTTGACCAAATGGTTGAAAATGACTTTGGTGGTTGACAAGTTGATTTGTGACAAATTTGAAATGGTGCATTCAAGTGTTTGGACCCCAACATGCCTCCTCCGAAACTCCTAGCTCACAAATTCTATGGAGGAGTTCTTGTACTTTTTGGAAAGCCCTCATAATTATTTACAACTTTAATGTTTTGGAAATTTTCAAATTCCAAGTGGAACTAGGTCAAAAACATCCTTGAAGTTGTCTGAAAACATGACTTGACAAGTGCTAAAAATGTGAAATTTCACTAAGTCTTTTCCCCTCTTGCATTGATTTTGATCATAACTACAAATCTATCCATTCTTTGCATATGGGTCACTTTTACACTTTTTTTAGAACTTGTCAAGACCTTTCCAACAAGCTTTGAACCACTTCATTTGGATGCGTGGTTAAAAAGTTATGGTCTTGCCCCTTTCAAAATCCTAATTTCCCGATTTTTCGATTACTCTTCAATCCTTGATCCAATGGTCATAAAACTTCATAACTAGGTGTAGTATAACATTAGTAACATGATTGATTTCAATTTTAGGGTCAAAACACTTTTGGTAATTGAGTTGATTTTTTAGTAAGACGAACCGAACGATCGAAAAAACCTGAATCGACTGTTGGTGTCTGGATCCTATGAGGTCTTGAAACTTCTTGGGTGGACTTAAATAATTCAAATGATATCCATGGACCATGATTCCATCATTGTAGCACCACTTAAATCAAAAGTAAAACCACAATTGACTTTTCCTGATCAGAAACCCTAATCGGGGGTTCTGGGTTGCACTGCTCTGCTTCTTTGGGTGACAACCTCAAATTGGATTCATACTTGATCCAATATAGTATCTTTGATGTTGTGGATACTTGTTTCATGGAGAATCAATCCAAGACATTGACCGATCAAGCCCTCGAAACCCTAATTACTGACTGTGTGGAACCCTAATTCATCTGCATCTTGACAAAGACAAACTTGAAACAGGTTAAGGTTATATAAATAAATGATGATTCTCCTAGAATTATTATGAAGATCTAAGATTCAAAATTTGGGGTACAACACCTGTAAATCATGCATCCAGTTCCTTTGGTGTCACACATCGGTACGACGGGAACAAGGTAAAGTTATGCTCGGTATAACTACATTTCAAACCATGAGGGTGTATCCTCCCTCATTTCTCACCTTTCACAATTGCATATATCTAACAAAAATTAAGTTTATGGTGCAAGGTGGTAGTGGTTCTAAAGTGGCTATCTCAGTGTCAAGTTGGAGGGCACGAGCAATGGAGGTAATCAATCCTCCAAATGACACGGTTCCTCTCTTTTTCACAACAACACACATATGTTCCAACATAAAAGGCACAAGATTCAATCTTCCGCAATAGAGGGCAACCTGTAGAAAAATGAATTCTTTGCAATTTAACTTGTTAGAGCTTTCTCTAGCAAAGGTGGTATCATCCAGCAAATGACGAAAGACACATATGGTCAAGTTATGTATGTCAGAGACCAAGTTTCCCTCGAAGGAACTAATGGCATGACCTATCAGGTCTCTCCATAATTATAAAGCCTCAATTTGCCATTCAGTGTCTAAAGGTGCCTCACAAATGGCACCCGCCCCAAATGGGAATCATAACAGTCCTACCAGCGCATTAGTAGTAAATTCATATTTCATATTAAACATTTTAAATTTTACCGTACCGACGGTGCTGAAAGTGTTAGCTCTAACAATATAACTTAATGAACTCAAAAATTCATGAGTCAGCCTCTCATAGGTGGGTTTTCTACGAATAAAAATTTCATGCAAGTGTAAATTATTCAACAGATAAAATACGCTAAAATGAATGCCCAGACTGTACAGACAGTTTTCATCAATGTACCTCGTCACAAAAATTTCGTGTGTCTACAATTCTTCGAACTTCTGCCTTTGCCTATCCCTGTCTCTTCCTTTGGAAAAAATATTTGTCTCGACTCTATAGCTGTTTTTGTTGGTGGTTGTTTTGAAGAAAATGAGGGTTTTAGCGAATTTTGTGATTTGGGGATTTTTTGTGGAAAATGGATGAAAGGTTGGATTTTTATAGATGGGAAGTGAATGGGATGGTTGGAAATGGTAGTTGAATGAGGGGTTAATGAGTTTGAGTGGGTTTTTAATGCGGTCAATAGTGGAGAAAATGGGTTTTTTATGGAGGTTGAAGGTGAAGAGGATAGAGAAAATGGGGATTTTCTCAATTTTGTCCCGTAAAGGCCCCAAACGTCTTGGCGTCCGCCTAGGGGGAGATGGCATCCGCCATCCTTGTCTTTTGGGCCCAGTATAGGAATCGAGCCTTGGCTGGGTTTTGATCCTCGTTTAGGGGCGTGCGTAGTGTCTTCTACGATATTTATACATGCAAGAAACATAGATAATATTTTTACACGGTATAAATGATAAAATTGAGCATTATACATAAATCATAATAATAAAGATCATGTAATAATGAAATAATTAAAATCTTTGCCCGATAAATTTGAAAATTAACCGATAAAAGTTTGTATATGCAAAAATAAAAAATATGTCTGGGGTGAGTTAAAATAGCCATAATAGTGCGGTAAAAAATGTTAGCAGTGCGGTAAAAATCATGATAGTAACGCAATAAAAATCTCCTCCACGGTCAGTATATTGTCCTCAGTGCGCTAGTAACTCCTTTAAAGTGATTGGCGACGGACACCCTGATTCATATGTGAACAGGATACCTGCGCCTCTACAAGTTGGCGTCTGAGACTATAGATTTCATAATACAGGGAATCATATTCGGTGGCATGTGTCACATCGGAGAGTTCCATCTATAAGGTTAATTCAGTAAGCTCTTCGTGAAGAGAAAAGATCTCCTTGCACATAATATCAAACTTAAAATATATGTTGTGTCACTGCAAATGAACATTAGAGGAATACAGTGTGGTCCTTTCTGAGGGAGGTGTATGATGGTATTCAGGAACAAGTGGTGTCTTAGGTCTAACAGGTGTCTCATCCTGGCCTTCTAAGGCATACGACCAATTTTCTTTATTGTGGATATTGGTTCGGGTCGGGTTTGGTAATCCAAAGTAGTGAACGGTCTCATCGTCTATCAGGAGTTTGAAATTGACAGGACTAAAGAAAACTCTTCTCACTAAACCACAATCCAAATAATGGTTCAGATCAATAAGAGTGTAGCCACAATATAGGGTCAGATGAGATCATTTTGGGGTGAGACCTAAGGCAGAAGCTATGTGTGTCACTGTACCTCCTATATGGATGGGTCCTTTTGAAGATCCGACGGTTAGGTTAAGGTTATCCGTCAGGAAATTTCCACTGGCTATAGGACGTGACTGGGAGGTGCAAAAGAGGATAAGGATCTCTTCAGCACTTACATGGATATCGATTTCGGTTTTTCCAAAAAAGGTCTGAGCTAGAATCATTTGGAAGTATCTAAAGGGTGGGTTATGGATCTTGGTTGACAGTTGAATGGAAGGATCAGGGCCTCCTCCACCGGTGATTTGACTCTAGAACTTATCCAGCTCATCTTGCATAACATTTACTTCTAATATATCATGTATAACATCTAAGTCGTGCTGAAATCCTAATAGGTTGGCAAAATCCCTGTGGTTGAGAATGTATTCCTTCCCAAATAATCTGAAATTAATATGTCCTCTTTTAAATCCTCTACCAGCGTAGCATTCGTAAATGAGAGAGCTGAGGAACTCTAAGGTTAAGTTCTTGAACGTGACATTAATTGCATCCGAGTATTTTTCCCATTAGAGTTGATAGTTGAGGTATCTCACACTGGCTTCAAGACTTCAAGTTTCAAGGTGGTTGGAGTTAGGGTATCTTATTGGGAGCATGGGTCCCTTAAAAAGGATCACAAATCATTTCTTTTGCTTATCATCCCTGAACACAACGTGCATATCATCCTAGTTTTTCATCCTGAAAAACAATGTTAGTGGAGAATCCTATCGAGAGTGATGTGATCTGAAACCTGAAACATAAACATCACACAAGTTAGTCCTGTTAAGCAGATAATAAATGTAAATAATTCACCTTTGACACTAAAAAATAAAAATAACATGGAAATAAAAATGGCCGTGGGTTGCCTCCCATGCAACGCTTGTTTAACATCGGTAGTGTTGTACCCCAAAATTTGCTTAACCTTTTCTTTACTTAGTTTATGTTTCATTTCATCTTCTAGCATTTGCATTTGCATATCATTGTTCATTTGCAGGGGATCAAGAGAGGTTTGCATAGCAAGAGAAGGTTACCAATGGTTTTGAGCCAAGGCAAGAGGTTTTATTCAAGCACGAGTGCTTATCAAGTCATCAATAAGTGGTCAATGCTCTTTGAGAGAGTGGATGGATGTATGTGGCTTATCTCCTATTTTTTAGGCCAATTGAAGATCATCAGAGGATTATGAGTCCATGTTTATGGATGGGGAATGTTGGGGAAGCTCATGGATTGCTTTGAGAGCCATGGTGGAGCTTATCCAAGTTGTTGTATCATGTGCAAGAGGTTGCAGTCAAAGGATTGTATACTTAGGGTTTCATCTGCCTAGTGCAAAATCAACTGTGGATTTGAAGGACATTAAGACTTGGTTTTAAGTCATTGTGATTATGGAAAGTTGTATTGAAGCATCTAAGATGTTATTTCAAGATCAAATCAAGAAGAATCAAGAGTGTGAGAAGTTACTAAATTAGGGTTTCTAAGCTTCTCAGTGTAAAATCCCCTATTTAATGCCTAACTTCAAGACCACATATCTCAAGATACAAGTTTCATCTCTCTTTGATGTAAACATGAAACTTGTAGAGCATGTTATTAGCTTTATTTTAAGTACTAAAACTCATCCATTGGGTTTATGGAACTAAACTTATGATGCTGACAAGTTATGGGTCCTCAGATGAATGTATTTTTCAGTCAACAAAAGTCAACCAACTTCCAAGGCACTTTTGACCTAGAATCATGTTTCTCCTCAACTTTGAGTGAACAGGAAATTTATTTCTCACGATCTTATCTTTCTAAAAAGTCATAGAAGTCCTTCATCTCATTTGTAGAACTCAAGTTATGAACCTGGCAAGGCAGGGGTATTTTGGGAAAGTGAGATTATAGGTCTTTTCATGATCTTGTGCACTTCAAATGAAACTTTCTCCAAGATGAAAGTTGATCCAAATGGTCCCAATTTCATCATGCAACATCAAATTGTCATGAATTTGTCTTGGATAAGGATATTGGTGAAGAAATTCAATGGAAATTTGAAGTTAAAGTCATGAATTAAATTGAATTGGTTTTAATTCATTTTCATGTCATGTTTGTACTTATTTTGATTCACAATATCACAACAAGAAGAATGCATAAGTTTGTTTTGGTCCATGATGAGAAACACACGTGAAAATGCAAGTAACTTCAAGAAGAAGTTTCACATCCAATTTCCACCATTGGATCAAATTAAGGAGTAATTCCCATACACATGATCAAAGCAAAGTCCCAGCAGCTGATTTGAATAAAAAACAAGGAGACTTGGAGTCAATTTCACGTATACATGAAACCTCCATTTCCAATTTGGGAATTTTTCAATTGCACGCTAATCAAGCCAAATTGGGCCTCTAAACCATTTCTGATCCAACATATAAAAGTTCCAGATTGAATTTGAACCCTCATTCAAGAGCATTTTCAAAATCGTGAATCCAAATTGAAGCAAATTCAAAGCAAATCAAAGCCATAATCATCTTCCATGAACTTTGTCGCTACTGCGAAAATCGGCGGCGGCAAGACAGAAGAGTCGCCACCGTGCATTATTTATCCCAAAGGAGGGAAAGGAAACGCTCAGAGAAAACCTAACGAAAAGGGAAAGGAATGGTCATCGCAACCATTGTCTGGGTTCGGGAGTCGGTTACGCAAGGGGAAGGTATTAGCACCCCTCACGTCCATCGTACTCGATGGGATCCACGCTTGTTGTTCCTCGGAAAAGGGTGTGTTTAACTATATAGCTAAAGGATGGCTTGAAAAGGAAAGAAAAGAAAAGTGACTCGGCAGAACATAGTAGTTCTATGCCTACGTATTCCCGTCTGGAACGAGAAATCGGAGTCAACATAGTTCGCCTAACTACGGGTGAAAGGGGGGAAGGTTTCTCGCCGAGATATCGCATCTCGTCCCTACGTACTTTCACACGGCATGAAAGATCAGAGCAAACGTAGTTCGGGCTAACTAGACCACAGGTTTGGTTCAAGTTGTTTTTAACCCGAGTAGGGTTAACAAGCGGTTCTCGCAGTTCGGTATATGCAGCTCGACCTTTGGAGACTTAGGCGTTTACCGTTTGCGGTAGAACCGAGAGTTAACGAAACTCTCATTATGAAAATGGTTTCTAATGATTAAAGTCCAAGAGGATAAAATGAAGTTGAATGTTTGTTTTTGTGTCTTTTATGGAGAAATGTTTTGATTAATGTTTTGGAGTGTGCATTGTATTGAAGTCTCAAACTCAGGATCGAATGCATCGCATATCGTCCTAAGGACGTATACTAAACACTCTAGACAGTTGAGAGGTGGCTCCCCAACCATCACTTCCCGTGCTTAAGGCTCACAACACAATATTCACTAGCCTTATTAAGTGTTTTAATGGGATTTGAAGAAAACAAGAGAAACAGACTTCTAAGGGAAACTACATAGCCCTAAATGTTAGCATGCAGTGTTCGTCCTATGGTTAAAGTTTGCAAAGGGGAAGACTACCATAATGTTATCATACATGGTTGCAAAGCCTAGTGTCTATCACATTCCATCTTCAACAAGAAGGAATGGATATCCTAAGGGAAAGGCAAAGGAAGCAACGGGAAACAGATGAAATAAACAGTATACAGGAAATGCGGATTCATAAAGGTATACATGGAATGCAAGTGAGGGAGGAAGTCATCTCAACCTCAAGCCCATAATGAATGGAAGGTGGCCTGTTCTAAACATACAATCTTGGCCACAAGTGATTATAAAGAGATGCGAGGCAATAAAACCTACGAATGACGTGCGCATACTACAATTTGGAATCATAACGCGCTATCATGGAAATATGGAACCTAATGGGCAATTATGTATGATAAAACCAGCCAATCAATGATCTACACATCCTATATAATGTCTATAATAAGCAATAGGAACCCTAGCATTCACCACACAAACAATTTGAGGCTGTTGGAGCCAAAATAAAACCGAAGTCCGTTCGAATGTCCATATTACAAGTCCGAATACAAAAATATAAGAAAAATAGCAAAAGGTGCTAAAAATTCAAATAAAAATCTCCAATGCCCTACATTAAGCCACAAACTAGGGGTGAGAGATACCACAAAAATATCCAAAGAGAAATGGTCAAGTAAGATGAAAACATTGCAAGATATCTCATGTAAACCAAAGGAAAAGTTAAAATGGAGCATGTTAAAGAAAGCATCCAAAACCAATTAAAATGGTACAATAAAATTCCCACAAAAATATATCACAATACCTCAACATGTGTATGAGATCCCTGCAAAAGGTTAGGCCTTGAAATGACATATTGATGGGTCAAAGAAAATTCATAAGATCATGACTCGATTAGGATATGTTTTATGACCACTTAAATGTAAAAAATTCTAATAAAATGTCAGAACGTGATAAAATCGTGATTCCAATTTTATTAAATTCTAGACATCTTATCGATTTAGCATAAAAAAATGGGGATTAAAAAGACTAAGTATGCTATTTTTTATGATTATTTGAATTCAGCATATAAAAAAAGAAAATAAAATGAACACATGACAATATGAGAAAACATAAGGAAATAAATAAAACAAGGTGAATTAATGGAAATGTCATGGCTGGGATTCGAACAGGAGACATGAAGGTCCCTGGGCTGATGTGGCGCGCCACTGGGATTAATGAAAGGTGACTTGGCTGCATATGTGGGCGAATCTGGGGCGCTAGATGAGAAGTCTGGTCAATGGTCTTGGAGTAATCTAACAGTGGATTAATCATCTTCTTCCTTGGATTTTTCTCTTGGCCGTGAACAGTAGTAACGACGCCGGCGATGGAGCTTACCGCCGGAAATGTTCGGGAGCTCATATCTCCCTCGTTTCTTAACCAAATCTAACGTTTCTTGAATGAAACTTGTGGTATTTTTCGAGAGGAATTCAAATATACCCTTAGTTTCCAGTGAAAAGGCCTCTAACTCCAAAACCGTGTTTGAATCTCAAACTTCCAAGAACACAAAAATGTCATAAAAATGGATCTTTCTTTACCAGAAACGATGTACTACTCAAGGGTGATGCAATGCTATAAAAATGGCATGGAAGAGACTCATAATTAGGGAGAAAACTTGAATTTCCATTACCTCCGAATTTGACTTCCTAGAGCTTCACACAACCACTAAACCTTCAAGAAAATTGTTTGGAAACGTTCTAAAATTGTTGGTGAAGATGTTTGAATCAAGGAACAGCCTTGAATTGCAGTGGAACTCGAAAATCAAATTTGATTTTTTCAACACTTTTTCATATTACTACAATGCTATTCTTGCTCCAATTCTCTCAAAAAAAGTGATGAACAATTTGTATAATTGTTGTGGAGTGAGTTTGTAATGAGAAAATGAATGAAAAGTGGGAGAATGAATGAATTGAAAAAATGAGAATTTCAATTATGTGAAGTGTGGAAAATGATCATGGAAGAGGATTTTTGCCTTGGCTCCATTTGGTTTTATATCTTGCATCATAAGATACATCTAGGGTCCAAAATTATCCCTTGTTTCAATCTTAAGGGCCTAGATTCAAAGTGTTACTTAAGTGTGAAGAAATCTTGGAATAGGTCATGAAGAAAGATTCAAATGAAAAATGTAAAAGTGTCATTGTTCTTAAAATGAGATTTCCACTCAAAATAAGTACAAACATGGACTTATTTGATTAAATTTTGAAGAAATACCAAACTATGCCTTTTCACATGTTTTCACCGAAGTGACTTTTATCAAACTTCCACCATGAGCTAACCCATTAAAACCTTGAGGTTTAGTTGACCCAATGACGCCATTCGGAGCAACTTTCATGTTGGAAAAAAGTCCATTTGAGTTATGCAAAGTATTGAACTTGACCTGTAATTTTATGACCTGTAATCATAGTTTCCCAACTCATTGATAATCTTCAGTTGGCCTCTAAGTCAGGGGATGAACCCCACATAAGCATCTGAACTTCTCAAGGGCATGAACCACTTCCTGGTGACTTTAGTGATTCCTCAAGCTCGAATAAAACCTTTAGATAGGCCTCTCTTGATGTATATCACACTTGATCCCCTGCATAAATGCTAATGCAATGCTATGATAATGCTATGATGATGTTATGCTAATGCAAAAACAAGAAGGAAAAGGTTGGGCAAATTTTGGGGTGCAACAGATGCCCCTATTCAAGCGACTTAGATCTGAATGAGTGAAAAGCGAACGGCTTTCAATCAATCAAGGTAAAAGGCGGTTGAATACCAAAAGAACCTGGAAATTTGCCAACCGCAGAAGTAAACTGCAAACTCTTATTGGGATAGAATCTCCGAAGAAAACGAACATAATGAACATCTTGAACATCCCACCAATCGAAAGAGAAACTTAATCAAGTAACTCTACTTCAGGAAACATGTAACTGGCCATGGTCTGAACACCACATGGGCCAAAGAACAATCTTTCGAATCGTCGGAATCTGAATACTCAACGCACGATAGGGCCACATCAAAATCTGTCAGAATCTGGATACTCAACGCACTGATCGGAGCCTGGATGCTCGACGTAACTGGTGATTTCACTGGGGTTTTACCGGAGTCTGGATACTCGACGGACGAAGCAATACATCACAAACCGAACATTTACCGGAATCTGGACATTCAACGGAGAGAGAGTACCATCACAATACTTACTAGGATCCGTACACTCAACTGCCTTTATCGGAGCCCGAACACTCAACGGACAAAGCAAAACGTTACAAATTGGAAATTTCACCGGAATCTGGATATTCAACGGAGGAGCCGGGGCTTGAACGCTCAACGTAACACATCGGAGTCTGAACACTCAACGTAAAATACCAGAGTCTGACAACTTAACAAAAACACACCAGAGCCTAAACACTCAACGTAACAAACCGGAGTCTGAAAGCTCGACGAAATTACAAATCGGAGCCTGGATACTCAACGAAGCAACAAATCGGAGCCTGGATACTCAACAAAAACAAACCGGAGTCTGAAAACTCGATGAGACTACAAATCGGAGCCTGGATACTCAACGAAGCTAACAAACCGGAGCCTGGATACTCGACGAACGAAAACGCACCGGAGCCTAGATACTCGACGAAGCAACAAACCGGAGCCTGGGTACTCGACGGAAGAAAACGCACCAGAGCCTGGATACTCAACGAAACTACAAACTGGAGCCTGGATACTCGACAGACGAAGACGCACCGGAGCCTGGATACTCAACGAAGCTAACAAATTGGAGCCTAGATACTCGATGAAAATACACCGGAGTTTGAACACTCAATGCAACACATCGGAGCCTAAACACTCAACATAACAAACCGGAGCCTGAAAACTCGACGAAACTACAAATCGGAGCCTGGATACTCAACGAAGCAACAAATCGGAGTTTGAGAACTCAACGCAACAAACCAGAGCCTGGATACTCAATGAAAACACACCGGAGCCTGGATACTCGACGGACGAAAATGCACCGGAGCCTGGATATTCAACGAAGCAACAAACCGGAGTCTGAACACTCAACGAAACAACAAACCGGAGCCTGGATACTCAACGAAAACACACCGGAGCCTGGATACTCAACGGACGAAAATGCACCGGAGCCTGGATACTCAACGAAGCTAACAAACCGGAGCCTGGATACTCGACGGACGAAAACGCACCGGAGCCTGGATACTCAATGAAGCAACAAACCGGAGCCTGGATACTCGACGGACGAAAATGCACTGGAGCCTGGATACTCAACGAAGCAACAAACTGGAGTCTGAACACTCAACGAAACAACAAACCGGAGCCTGGATACTCAACAAAAACACACCGGAGCCTGGATACTCGACGGACGAAAACGCACCCGAGCCTGGATACTCAACGAAGCTAACAAACCGGAGCCTGGATACTCGACGGACGAAAATGCACCAGAGCCTGGATACTCAACGAAGCAACAAACCGGAGCTTGGATACTCGACGGACGAAAATGCACTAGAGCCTGGATACTCAACGAAGCTAACAAACCGGAGCCTGGATACTCGACGGACGAAAACGCACCGGAGCCTGGATACTCAACGAAGCCACAAACCAGAGCCTGGATACTCGACGGACGAAAACGCACCGGAGCCTGGATACTCAACAAATACACAAACCAGAGCCTGGATACTCGACGGACGAAGACGCATCGGAGCCTGGATACTCAACGAAGCCACAAACCGGAGCCTGGATACTCGACGGACGAAGACGCACCAGAGCCTGGATACTCAAAGAAGCCACAAACCGAAGCCTGGATACTCGACGGACGAAGATGCACCGGAGCCTGGATACTCAACGAAGCAACAAACCGGAGCCTGGATACTCGATGGACGAAAGTGCACCGGAGCCTGGATACTCAACAAAAACACACCGGAGCCTGGATACTCAACGAAGCGATAAACCGGAGCCTGGATACTCAACAAAGCGATAAACCGGAGCCTGGATACTCGACGGAACAACAAACTGGAGCCTGGATACTCGACAGAATAACAAACCGGAGCCTGGATACTCGACGGACGAAGACGCACCGGAGCCTGGATACTCAATGAAGCAACAAACCGGAGCCTGGATACTCGACGGACGAAAACGCACCGGAGCCTGGATACTCGACGAAAACACACCGGAGCCTGGATACTCAACGAAGCGATAAACCGAAGCCTGGATACTCGACGGAACAACAAACCGGAGCCTGGATACTCGACGGAACAACAAACCAGAGCCTGGATACTCGACGGACGAAGACGCACCAGAGCCTGGATACTCAACGAAGCAACAAACTGGAGCCTAGATACTCGACGGACGAAAACGCACCAGAGCCTGGATACTCAACGAAGCAACAAATCGGAAAGAGAATACTGCAAATACTTATCAAGATCACCTTACAAAATCTTTACCGGAGTCCGGATACTCGACGAGAGAAAGAAACAATACAAACTGGAGATTACCGGAGCCTGGATACTCGACGGAATAGCCACAAACACTAATAGGGGTCTGGACCCTTGCTTGATTTTACCGGAGTCTGAACACTCAACGTACTGACCGGAGCCTGAATACTCAACGTAAAAACTGATGTCTGAATACCACAATTCCATGCTGGGAGAAGAACTCTGAACAACCTTTGGAAGATACAATCACCACTCTGCTGAGGGACATACCAACAAACCTGGAGTTATAAACTTTACTGGAGATGAACAAGTCTCTGCTGGTGATGAACAACTCTTGCTGAGGGACGGGGTAAAGGTCATGCATAACCTCCCTGGAACACATCTTACACTGCTAGAGGTCACGAACGACCTACTGGAGGATATTCCACATATGCTTGGTGGAGAGAAATCTGATCTCGACTCGCTGGAGAACAAAACCCATACTCGTACTCTGTGGGGATTAGAGGTACGCCTGACCAACTGCTGGGGGTAAAGATGCAACTTCCATCTGCTAGGGAAAGATCTTTGATTGTTGGAAAAATGAGCTTCATCTGAATCTCTCTAAGAATTTTCCCCAAGCGTAATGCCACTGCCCCAGTCTGACTTTTGGGAAGGTCTACGCTGAGAAGAAAATAGCTTGCCATGAGACAACCCCGAGATGGCTTGCCCCAGGATCTGGACCATGAGAGGATCCTCGGTTGAATAGTTCGGATAAGCTCTAGAGGTATGGAGAGGAACAATTATTTTCCTCATATGGTGGCATGCCCCAGCCTTGCAATGGCTTTGCCTCTGATTGACTAATCCGTGGAGCAGTACCCCTGATTGCGAGAGATTTACCAAATCTCGACCTGATGGCCCTAGATTAACTGATTCTTGGATGGCTGACCTTACTGGGGGTTATTTGATATAGATGGCCACAGCTCAATGGAGTAGTCGGGCGTTCTACATTCTATCCTGATCAAACTTTCCACTGTGGAAACTTTCCTGCTGTCGAGCGCTTACTCGCAAGTAAAACAAGTTGTTCTGCATAAAAGATACATTAAATGCAATGCATATGCCAGTTTTTTCAAAACCCAATCCTGTTCACTGGAAAAATTTATGACATATAATGAACGAATCAATTATCAAAGTGTCAAAATTAATACAACGCTGTAAGAGGAATCCTTTTTGGAGTCAGTTTCGATGCGATCTTTACCGAAGTATGCTCTCGAACTAAACCTGTTTCAATTAGGACTTTTTCAGGTTGTAACATGGTCAGGTTCACGGTTAACAAGGAAGGATATAAGGCTCAAAATTCATTTTAACCCGCCCATTCTTCATGATGTTCTCCAATCCTACGTCCAGCTAATTCGACCTTAGCGTTCACCTCTTAAAGGTGGAATGATAGGAATGATGGTTCAGGAAACCCACTGCTTTCTGAAGTGACAGTCATTCCCTTTCCGTCTTTGTAGTGCCTGGAGTCACACGATTTCGTTCTTGCTTGAGGATTTTCTTCTCTTGTAATCCTTTTCGTTTTTTCGCTTTTTCGCTCCCTAATTTTTGCCTAAGTCGCTTGTTTTCAATATTCGACTTAGCGGGTTTTTTCTTTTGATTTTTTTCTTTTTGAACAAATCATGTGACACCGGCTTGTCTGACTTGTTAAAAGAGATTGTGACTGTTTCACTCCTTATCGACAAGGTTTAACCATTGTGGTCCTTTAGGCATGACCTATACAATTGTGATTTATCCTTGAACGGAAATTCCTTTTGCAATTCGGACGCTTGGTCAAATTAACTGACGCCTACCCTGCCCCAGGTTAAGATTGAGGGTTTTTCATTTTCAGAAAGAAACTCCTACTACAAGGCTCAAAGGGGTTGACAAGGGATTATCTTCCTTATATCTCTGGTGTTTATGGATTTGAAACAATGCCTGTATATAGTCAACAGGTTTTTCTATCCAAGAGCATACAATCGGAAGCTTACACGTCTTTCGATTTCGTCATCCTTCCCGGATTCCACTTAAACAAGCGTTTGAAATAAAATAAAGCAATAGTGTGAACACGAATGGATTAATTCAAAACATGCATATTTATTCCATTGTCAACATCAATTGAAAAACAACAAGTTTTACGAGCGAAAATTGCACATAAACAGGAAAGAAACTACAAATGCAAAGAAATAACATGATGAAATGAAAATTGCCAGCTTCCAAGAACTGGGCTTTCACATCTTGACTTGCTGCTGAGTCAGCCATCTTCAGAATTGCTTGTTAAAATCTGTCTGATATTCTTCTGCACCTTTGCTCTTGGTGAATTCCTTCATACCATGATCTAATACACCCATCTGGCTAGATGAAGAAAGATTGTTGATCTGGATACCCTGAGGCGTGATCGAGAACATCTTGGGGTCCAGCAGAGTCTGAACCTGACTCTTAAGCACCTTGCAGTCTTCAGTTGAATGCCCCTGTGCCCCAGCATGGTACTCACAGCGGGCGTTGGCATTAAAACCAGGCGGGTACGGCGGAATCACGAGATTAACCCTTTTTGGCATTATCAATCCACCCTTGACCAAATCTAGCGACAACTGATTGTACGATGTCGGCAAGCGAGTAAAACGCCTCTCTGGCTTCCTCGGCCTTTGCCTGGCGTGCTGATGTGGTGGACACTGATATGATCGTTGACTCAGACACGCAGATCCCATAGACTGCTTCCTCTGAACAATGGGAATGTCTGGAGATTGAATCCGGGATATCAGGGACTCACTTTGTTCAAGTGATTCCATCCTCAAGCCTGTCCCTGGCAATGACAACAGCTGTGGGCACGGAGATTCAGACACTAAAGATTGCAGGATAAATTCTTGACTTGATGCAACTTCAAGTGAGGGAATAGGAACATCGATCCCTTTTTCAGGATAGGGAATAAATCTTCCTGATACATTCATGGCGCCCGACATGAATTCAATTGCCTTCGATTCAATCAGGTCTTGAACTTTATGCTTAAAAGCTTTACAGTTCTCAATATTATGCCCCGGTGCTCCAGAATAGAAGTCACAATAGGTACTTGCATCATAACCTGGCGGCAGCTTACCAGTCAGCGGGGGCAAAGTTCATAGCTCAACCAAACAAAGATGAAGCAAGAGCTGCAACAACTGAACATAGGCCAAAGGGATCTTATCGAAGATTCTGTTGCATGGTCTCACCTTTTGAGCATATCTTCCAATCCTGGAATTGCCTTGAGGAACAGGAGGTAGCTGCTGATGGGAAACGTCTTGAGCTTTGAGTTGGGCAGAAGATCTCTGACGCACATTATGCTCTGGTAGAGGCTCCACAGGCAAAAGTGGAACAAGCATCTGGGCTGCAGCTTCGGGCACTTGATCACCCTCCTTTCTGAGTACATTCCTTATCACTTCTGTGATCAAGCCCGTATGGGTCTTCAACTGATTGTTTTCTTCCCTCAGTGCATTTTGATCCAAGCGCAACACTTGCATCTCCGCCACGAACTCTCCCAACTGGTTCTGTATATCCTTCAGCTCTTCTCGAATTTGCTCCATAACCCTCTTTTATCTTCCCCACAAGTTGGTGTCTGAAACTCTGAAGAGAACCCGGATCAGGACACAAAATCCTAGTCTCGAACACCTGCTATGCAAATGAAATGCGAATGCCATGTTCGAGTATTTCCAAGGGACCTGTCTACTCCAGTTCATGTTTTACACAGACAAACCACAAGGAAAAGATTTAACGCTCAACAGCAAGTCTCAAAGTTAAGATCCTTGGAAATACCAGAACATGCATATGCAAAATGCAAATATGTTATGATGATACAAAGGAAAATGCAAAAAAATGCAATAGCTGCAGATAGGGGATTAAGGTAGCTGTGTTGTTGTCGGAGAACAACCAGAGCTCTGCCTTTGCACAACAAAGATCACTGCATGACATAGATCACTGATACTGAAGACCTCTGATATCAAACCCAAAAGTTCACACTGTAGAGAAAACCGGGTGATCTGGAGCTATGGTTTCCTGCATAACACAATCTCCCTCACAGGTATGGACTTGATTCGCTGACGAGGTATGACATCCTATGCGGTCATCAGCGTCACAGACTTTCAAGAGCGATGATACGATACCTAGAAGGTGTGGCATCATCATCTCTTGAAGCGGCCTCACTTAGCTGAATCATAAATGATCGGTCTCCAGAGTCGACAGTCTCTCTAAATTGATATTCCCTCAACTGCACCAGACGCGTAGGATAGAATATCTCGAAAGAAATACCTCGTCTGAATGTGAATTTCATGCAAGCTATTGCATGGCCAAACGCCACACAAGCTCCTGCCAATCCACTCTACTTCTATGTGCACTCAAGCCTAGGTCTGGCTTCTCACTCAAGGTATCCCCTCCCTCAGCACAATAGCAATAATATAGGAAAGTAAATATGGAAAGAAAAAGAAAGAACATATATACAACACCCCAGACAAACAAACAAGCGCTAGGATTGACTCGCATAGGGAACCGTCGCATTTCCCCAGCAGAGCCGCCAGCTGTCGCTACTGCAAAAATCGGCGGCGGCAAGACAGAAGAGTCGCCACCGTGCATTATTTATCCCAAAGGAGGGAAAGGAAACGCTCAGAGAAAACCTAACGAAAAGGGAAAGGAATGGTCATCGCAACCATTGTCTGGGTTCGGGAGTCGGTTACGCAAGGGGAAGGTATTAGCACCCCTCACGTCCATCGTACTCGATGGGATCCACGCTTGTTGCTCCTCAGAAAAGGGTGTGTTTAACTATCTAAGTAAATGATGGCTTGAAAAGGAAAGAAAATAAAAGTGACTCGGCAGAACACAGCAGTTATATGCCTACGTATTCCCGTCTGGAACGAGAAATCAGAGTCAACGTAGTTCGCCTAACTACGGGTGAAAGGGGGGGAAGGTTGCTCGCCGAGATATCGCATCTCGTGCCTACGTACTTTCACACGGCATGAAAGATCAGAGAAAACGTAGTTCGGGCTAACTAGACCACAGGTTTGGTTCAAGTTGTTTTTAACCCGAGTAGGGTTAACAAACGGTTCTCGCAGTTTGGTGTATGCAGCTCGACCTTTGGAGACTTAGGCGTTTACATTTTGTGGTAGAACCGAGAGTTAACGAAACTCTCATTACGAAAATGGTTTCTAATGATTAAAGTCCAAGAGGACAAAATGAAGTTGAATGTTTGTTTTTGTGTCTTTTATGGAGAAATGTTTTGATTAATGTTTTGGAGTGTACATTGTATTGAAGTCTCAAACTCAGGATCGAATGCGTCGCATATCGTCCTAAGGACGTATACTAAACACACTAGACAGTTGGGAGGTGTCCCCCCAACCATCACTTCCCATGCTTAAGGCTCACAACACAATATTCACTAGCCTTATTAAGTGTTTTAATGGGATTTGAAGAAAAGAAGAGAAACAGACTTCTAAGGGAAACTACACAGCCCTAAATGTTAGCATGCACTGTTCGTCCTATGGTTAAAGTTTGCAAAAGGGAAGACTACCATAATGTTATCATACATGGTTGCAAACCCTAGTGTCTATAACATTCCATCTTCAACAAGAAGGAATGAAGATCCTAAGGGAAAGGCAAAGGAAGCAACGGGAAACAGATGAAATAAACAGCATACAGGAAATGCGGATTCATAAAGGTAAACATGGAATGCAAGTGAGGGAGGAAGTCATCTCAACCTCAAGCCCATAATGAATAGAAGGTGGCCTGTTCTAAACATACAATCTTGGCCACAAGTGATTATAAAGAGATGCGAGGCAATAAAACCTACGAATGACGTACGCATACCACAATTTGGAATCATAACGCGCTATCATAGAAATATGGAACTTAATGGGCAATTATGTATGATAAAACCAGCCAATCAATGATCTACAAATCCTATATAATGTCTATAATAAGCAATAGGAACCCTAGCGTTCATCACACAAACAATTCGAGGCCGTTGGAGCCAAAATAAAACCGAAGTCCGTTCGAATGTCCATATTACAAGTTCGAATACAAAAATATAAGAAAAATAGCAAAAGGTGCTAAAAAATTCAAATAAAAATCTCCAATTCCCTACATCAATCCACAATCCATGGGTGAGAGATACCACAAAAATATCCAAAGATAAATGGTCAAGTAAGATGAAAACATTGCAAGATATCTCATGTATACCAAAGGAAAAGTTAAAATGGAGCATGTTAAAGAAAGCCTCCAAAACAAATTAAAATGGTACAATAAAATTCCCACAAAAATATATCACAATACCTCAACATGTGTATGAGATCCCTGCAAAAGGTTAGGCCTTGAAATGACATATTGATGGGTCAAAGAAAATTCACAAGATCATGACTCGATTAGGATATTTTTTATGACCACTTAAATGTAAAAAATTCTAATAAAATGTCAGAACGTGATAAAATCGTGATTCCAATTTTATTAAATTCTAGACATCTTAAAGTTTCAGCACAATAAAATGGGGATTAAAAAGACTAATTATGCTATTTTTTATGATTATTTGAAGTCAGCATATAAAAAAAGAAAATAAAATGAACACATGACAATATGAGAAAACATAAGGAAATAAATAAAACAAGGTGAATTAATGGAATTGTCATGGCTGGGATTTGAACAGGAGACATGAAGGTCCCTGGGCTGATGTGGCGCGCCACTGGGATTAATGAAAGGTGACTTGGCTGCATATGTGGGCGAATCTGGGGCGCTAGATGAGAAGTCTGGTCAAAGGTCTTGGAGTGATCTAACGGTGGATTAATCATCTTCTTCCTAGGATTTTTCTCTTGGCCGTGAACAGTAGTAACGACGCCGGTGACGGAGCTTACGGCCGGAAATGTTCGGGAGCTCATATCTCCCTCGTTTCTTAACCAAATCTAACGTTTCTTGAATGAAACTTGTGGGATTTTTCGAGAGGAATTCAAATATACCCTTAGTTTCCAGTGAAAAGGCCTCTAACTCCAAAACCGTGTTTGAATCTCAAACTTCCAAGAACACAAAATGTCATAAAAATGTATCTTTCTTTACCCGAAACGATGTACTACTCAAGGGTGATGCAATGCTATAAAAATGGCATGGAAGAGACTCATAATTAGGGAGAAAACTTGAATTTCCATTACCTCCGAATTTGACTTCCTAGAGCTTCACGCAACCACTAAACCTTCAAGAAAATTGTTTGGAAACGTTCTAAAATTGTTGGTGAAGATGTTTGAATCAAGGAACAGCCTTGAATTGCAGTGGAACTTGAAAATCAAATTTGAGTTTTTCAACACTTTTTCATATTACTACAATGCTATTCTTGCTCCAATTCTCTCAAAAAAAGTGATGAACAATTTGTATAATTGTTGTGGAGTGAGTTTGTAATGAGAAAATGAATGAAAAGTGGGAGAATGAATGAATTGAAAAAATGAGAATTTCAATTATGTGAAGTGTGGAAAATGATCATGGAAGAGGATTTTTGCCTTGGCTCCATTTGGTTTTATATCTTGCATCATAAGATACATCTAGGGTCCAAAATTATCCCTTGTTTCAATCTTAAGGGCCTAGATTCAAAGTGTTACTTAAGTGTGAAGAAATCTTGGAATAGGTCATGAAGAAAGCTTCAAATGAAAAATGTAAAAGTGCCATTGTTCTTAAAATGAGATTTCCACTCAAAATAAGTACAAACATGGACTTATTTGATTAAATTTTGAAGAAATACCAAACTATGCCTTTTCACATGTTTTACCAAAGTGACTTTTATCAAACTTCCACCATGAACTAACCCATTAAAACCTTGAGGTTTAGTTGACCCAATGACGTCATTCGGAGCAACTTTCATGTTGGAAAAAAGTCCATTTGAGTTATGCAAAGTATTGAACTTGACCTGTAATTTTATGACCTGTAATCATAGTTTCCCAACTCATTGATAATCTTCAGTTGGCCTCTAAGTCAGGGGATGAACCCCACACAAGCATCTGAACTTCTCAAGCGCATGAACCACTTCCTGGTGACTTTAGTGATTCCTCAAGCTCGAATAAAACCTTTAGATAGGCCTCTCTTGATGTATATCACACTTGATCCCCTGCATAAATGCTAATGCAATGCTATGATAATGCTATGATGATGTTATGCTAATGCAAAAACAAGAAGGAAAAGGTTGGGCAAATTTTGGGGTGCAACAAACTTCATTGAGTGGATATGGATAGTTTTGAGCAAGCTTAAGAACGTGTGAAGCTCCAACGGAGAGATTCCGTTAGGTATTCTTCCTTTCCAAAATTCTCTCTCAATATGCATTGAATCTACTCCATTCTTGTTGCATCTGTAGACCTACACCTGGTAGGCAAAATCTGGATCATAATTTGTGATGTTTGTGCAATTTCAGTATGTGCTTGGATTTTTTCCACAATTCGTATCTATCTAAATATGCATGATAAATGATTTTTGTTTGTGGATTCATGATCTATGTAGCATGAACTTCATTTTGGTATTAAATTCTGCATGTTTTGGTGTTGATTTGAGTCTTTAACTCTGGCTGCGTGACCGGAGAAGATGACCGAAGACTGTAGCTCCGTCATCTGGTTTTGTTTTCCGTTTTGCTGACTTGGCCTGCCATGTGTGTGTTTGAATCTTTGACCAGTTGAGATCAACAGATCAGATGAAGCTGACCAGCCAGTGTGTGTTGTTTGACTGCCACGCGTTTAAATAAAACAATGCGTTTCATTGTTGGACTCGGCTTGTTTTGTTTTGGGCTTTGCTTTCTGTAACACCCCACTTCCCCGTATTAAATAAAATATAAATATTATAATAATAATCAGAGTTTTCACCAAAAAGTGGGATATCACATCTCCAAATTTTATAAAAATACTTTATTCATTCTTTTCAAAATAATACAGCGGAATTTGTTTAATAAAATAAAATACATCAAATTCATGATACGTCACAGGATTACAATAAGTTTGACATGAAACAGTTAAAACACCCATATCCCGTGTTACGTATCAGAGCGTCCTACGACTCGACTGTCACACCACTATCCAAGTTAGCTAAGCACCTGGATTATCTGTACTTCCGAAGAAGCACAGACCACAACAACAACAAAGGGGTGAGAAATAATGATCAGAATATAATGGTAATGTAATACATGTAAACAAGGTAGTACAACACACCAACACACCAATATTCACCCCCAACAACTCCATATGACGAACCTACTGTTCAAATTACAATATAACATATTATAATGCAAATATGCAACTCAACACCATGCATGCGGTACCGACTCATTGGTTCATTCAATCGAACCTGGATAGATCACTTACGCTCCTCCTGAGACATGATCTATCCCCCACCATTCTCCACAAAGGAGTACGGATGAATCACTTACGCTCCTCCTGAGACATGATTCATCCCACCAAAACACCATGATATGCACACACCAATGCATAACTAATATATTTAGGCACTCAACGTGCACACGATCCTCCTGATCATATCATCATACATCAATGCATATATGTACAGATATAACATACACCAACACCATATAAATCAATTCACACAGTGAGCAATCTCACATTCTAACACCAAGTATAAACACATCCCAACACTCGGGGAATACACGATCCTACTGATCACTGCACCATAATCATATACATGATACACCCATCATTCATTTTAATTAAATTAGATATTAAACGAGTTCACACTCTAACACCATATATAAACACATCTCAACACTCGGGGGTACGCGATCCTACTGATCACTATATACATATACATCAACTAATTGTCCACCAGTCATTATTACGGGAAACATGCACTATCACCAAGTACACAAGTTAGTTCCCACACTCATCATTCTTACAGTGCATCAAGGCCAAACTGTACCTATCATCTCAACTCAGATCCTCAGTCTATTCTAGTACCAATCTTGCACATTACCGTAACCAATAGGCTTCTAATTCCTATTCCCAAAATCATCCCTTACACACTTTATCGATACCTCAAAAGCCATGCAGAATTTTCCCTAAAAACTGTAAAACACCCTGTATGCCCTATATGCCAAATCATCCCAAAACACCAATTCATTAACATTGACTTATACTCCATCACTATCAATTACTAGTTATCATCAAACACAAACGCACCAATAAACATTATACTTACCAATTATCCTATACTTCCTACTCTAGAACCAACGTTACGGTACATTACCGACACTTCAGAGTCACTCTGAATCTCTCCAAGGTCCTAACCATAGTCATTAACGACACTATAGGGAAACAACACATAATTTTCCCCAAAGCTATAATCATGGTCATTACCCACACTACAGTAACAACACAGAATCTCACCAAAACTCTATTTATATTTACTATCAACACTGCAGTAACAACATGTAATCTCACTAACATCACCATAATATATATACACCAAATTCACCAATACCAATCAACAATTCATCAATATCAAGCATCAATTTAGCATTAGCAACAACAATAACAAGCATGCCAATATAAAACTTCATAGATCGGAATTTTCCTACGGGGTTAAGGACTCCCCTCTACCCTATACATGTATATACCATCCCAATCAAGTTTCTCCCCCCTTACCTTGTTAATCGGTTGATCGATGAAAGAACCCTCCAAGGTTTGGCCAATTCTGATTTTCCCCTGTATCCTTCGTTCTTTGCTCCCTTTTCCGTTCCCTTTTCCGTTCTCTCCTTTCTATCGTTCTTTTTCCACTTTCTCTAACTTCTCACAATGTATCGTAAAACTGCTAACCCCTCTCCTTCTCTATTTTAATTTTCTAATCCCAATAATAATAATAACTTAATAATAATAATAATAACTTAATAAAATAATAATAATAATAGTAATAATAATCCTATTATTATCTCACCAAAATAATAATAATGTTAATAACTTAATAAAATAATAATAATAATAATAATAGTAATAATAATCCTATTATTATCTCACCAAAATAATAATAATGTTAATAACTTAATAAAATAATAATAATAATAATAGTAATAATAATCCTATTATTATCTCACCAAAATAATAATAATGTTAATAACTTAATAAAATAATAATAATAATAATAGTAATAATATTATTATCTCACCAAAATAATAATAATATTAATAATACTAATAAATATAATAATATATAATAATAATAATAATACCCCCACCAATATTACTATTATTCATTATATCATCATATTCACACCAAAAATGATAATAATATAATAACTATATTAATAATAATATTATATTCTCCATATTAATAATATTACTACAAATATTAATAATAATCATAACTATAATAATAATATTAATAATAATAATAATAATAATAATAATAATAATAATAATAATAATAATAATAATAATAATACCACCACCAATATTACTATTATTTCTTATATTATTATAAACTCACCAAATTACCACCAATGATCCTCCCATCTCAGGGACACCCACCAAACATCATCAAATACACCCTACCAAAGGGCACATCAACATATAATATTTAAAATAATAATAAAATGACTAAATAATTAAAATGGGTGTTACACTTTCTGTTTACACCCCTCTCTTGAGGGAGCCCAATATTTTTGCCTGTAGAACTTGTTATTTGCCACGCCTGGTTTAATTGTTTTGTTTTTATTTTTATTTTTTTATTCTGTTTTGATTTTAATTCATTAAAAATAATTCCAAATGTTATAAAATCCCATAAAAATATTTTTAGGAAAATTTGAGATGTCATTTAATTTTTGGAAATTTTTATTTTCATTTTTGGTTTATTTTTCAATTAAAAAGGGATTTTATATTTGGAGTTGTTTTTCAATTGAATTTCAACTTGCCTTTTGTGTTCTTGGCTTGTTCTTGGACCGATATTTTTCTCCAATGATTGAAACTCTTTTCTCATTTGGATGATGGAGTGAAGGGTTTCATAGGATGATTTTGGCCCTGGTTTAGTTCATTCTTGTTTGACTTTTGATCCAGTTTTGTTAACCCTCGACAACCCTCTCTCAAATTGGTGCATCCTTGTGAATCAAATTCTTTGATGATGATTTGGGATGACTTTGGTTGTGATCCTTTGCCCCCTGGTTTCCAACTCTTTGATGTTCATTTGAGACTTTATTTGGTTTATTTTGAGCCTTTTTTCCTATTTTTGAGGTAACTTGCAACTACTTGACCTAGTTTGGATGGGAAATGACTTATATGGATCCTTTGAGCTCTCAACTATTCTTGGTTCATATTGTTAACATGTTGAGCTTGCTGAATGTTCATCTTTAGGTCATAAAATTTTTCATTGCTTATTGAGATTTGCATTTCTTTTTAGGCTTTCCACTTGAAGTTCAAGTGTTGAATGTGTTTAAGACTTAGGTATTCTTCCATACCTTTTCTTGCAATTCTTTTTGTGTGTTTCCTTCTTTGGTTTAAGCACTTTCTTCTTTCATCTTTGCTTCTGCCCAATGACTTTGGAATCCCATTTGAGATGGTTTGGTCCCTCCTTAGGAGGTACTTGAAATATATCTTGAAATGTGAACCCTTGAGGAGCTTTTGGTGCCTTCTTGCTTGTTTCTTGTATAGCCTATGGTTGAGTTTCCCATGTGAGTTCCTTGTTGTCCTCACATTGCCTCCCATTCTCACATTTCATCTTATCTTCATCTCCTTTCTTTTGGGTTTGCCTTTGGGCATGGTGATTGATGGTAATGGTTGTAGGAAGTTTCTTTCTCCCATTTTGTCTCACCCTTGTTTGTGTTCTTGCTTGTGTATGTGCTTTATTTCTTTGCTTGCATCCTTTTTGCATTCTCTCACATGCATGCTTGAGGTTGAGTTGTAATTGTGGAGACTACTGCCCCACACTTTTTTCCTCCCTCACTTTCATTTTAATTTTGCATTACATGTTTGCATACTTGCATCTTTCTTATTTTATGTTTCCTTCTTCTTCGTTCTTCTTTGCCATGTTCCCTTAGGACCTCTAATCTCTTGAGATTATGATAGACCTTAGGCTTGAACCTATGTATGATAAAATTAGGTAGCATTCCCTTTCATCCCAATCATAAGTTCACTTTGCATGAGAACATTAGGTTTGAGTCTTAGTCTCCTTTTAGAGTATCTCTCTCTTCTCATCTTCAAATTCTCTCAAAACACTTAATAAAGGATAATGAATGTTGTGCATTACGAGCCTTAAGTACTTGGGAAATGGTGATTGGGGGGCTTCCTCTCAATTGCTTAGAGTGTTTAGTGTACGTCCTTAGGACGATATACGACACATTCGCTCCTAGGTCATAGTCTTTAGTGCAACATGAGTTACAAATCAAACTCAATTCACTTCTTCTCTGAAAAATAGAAAAACAACTTCAAACCTTTTTTTTCCTTTGGGATCTTAATTTGGAAAACCTTTTTTGTAAGGAGAGTTTTGTTAACTCTTGGTTCTACCGCAAAGGGGTGACGCCTAAGTCTTTAATGGTCGAGCTGCATACACCTAACTGCTAGAACTAAGTTTTAACCCTACTCGGGTAAAACATGTTGAACCAACCGGTGTTCTTATTAGCCCGAACTACGTTTTCTCTGATTTCTCATACCAGATAAGGATACATAGGCATAAGACGGAGATGTCTTAGCGAGCAACCTTCCCCACCTTTCACCCGTAGTTTTCCGAACTATGTTGACTCTGACTTTCACATTGCACGAGGGAGTATGTAGGCACAGAGCGTCGATGCTCTGCCGAGTCACTTTTGTTTTGTCCCTGAGACCTTTAGCTAGATAGATAAACACCCTTTAGATAGATAACAAGTATGGATCCCATCGAGTACGACGGACGTGAGGGGTGTTAACACCTTCCCCTTGCGTAACCGACTCCCGAACCCGAGATTTGGTTGCGATGACCAATCTTATCCCTTTTTCGTTAGGTTTTCTGTGATCGTTTCCTTTCCCTCTTTTGGGATAAATAACAAACAGTGGCAACTCTTCTGTCATTGCCGGCCTCTTTTTTTGCAGTAGCGACAGGTAGCTCGAGATTATGAAGTTTAATTAGTAGATATGGTAATGGGTTTTTCGATCAGAGTGTGACCAGAGTAATAGGTAGGGATGTATCCTCCATAATAATGCTTCAACCTTTGTATGTTTACTATAAAAGGACTGCATAAATGATCTAAGGTTTCTACTACCCCAGAACTCAGAACTTTGGTGATCTCATAAGGGCCAGTCCATCTTGAGCGTAACTTACCAGGGAACAAACGTAATCTAGAATTAAAGAGAAGTATAGGGTCGCCTATGTTGAATTATTTCTTAACAATCCTTTTGTCAAGCCATG
Source organism: Lathyrus sativus (assembly GCA_963859935.3). NCBI lineage: Eukaryota > Viridiplantae > Streptophyta > Magnoliopsida > Fabales > Fabaceae > Lathyrus > Lathyrus sativus. The sequence continues at coordinate 440,365,844 of OZ012740.1, read as the reverse complement.
CTTTAGTTCTTTCTCTATAGATAATGGCATTTTCATAAGCATTGCAACATAGCTCTTCTAATTTATGGATGTCGAGAATGCGTTTGTTACCGGCTGCTAAATAGTCCATATTAAGGGCCTAGATGGACCAATAGGCTTTATGTTCCAGCTCAAAGTGTAAGTGACAAGATTTATCGTAAACCAACTGATATGAGGTTGTTCCTATGGGAGTTTTGAAAGTGGTCATGTAAGCCCACAATGCTTCTTGTAGTCTTAGGGACCAATCTTTTCTAGATATTGAAACAATCTTTTCTAAGATTTGCTTAATCTCTCTATTTGACACTTCTACTTGTCCACTGGTTTGTGGATAGTAGGGTGTTGATACTCTGTGTTTAACTCCATATTTATTTAAAAGGTTATCAAATATTCTTGATATGAAGTGTGATTCACCATCGCTTATAATGAGGCGAGGTACTCCAAATCTAGGAAGTATGTAGTTTTTGAATAATTCTATCATTACACGAGTATCGTAGGTAGGTAAAGCCACAACTTCGATCCATTTAGACCTGTAGTCAATGACTACTAAGATATACTTATTTCCCATCGACAATGAAAAAGGTCCCATAAAATCTATTCCCCAAACATCGAAGAGTTCTACTTCTTGGATATTTGGTAAGGGCATTTCATCACGTCTCACGACATTCCCAGTGTGTTGACACCGGTCACATATGATAATGTAAGCATGGACGTCGCACCATAATATTGGCCAGAAAAGGTCTGCTTGAAGAATTTTGGCACAAGTCTTAGATGTGCCTACATGTCCACTATAAGGTGCAGAATGACAGTGTTTAATTATGTTTTCCACATCCTATTTTGGGACACGGCGGCTAAATATGTCATTTGCGCCTCTCTTAATAAGGATTGGTTCATCCCAATAAAAGTGTTTCACATCATGAAAGAACTTCTTCTTCTGTTGGTAGTTAATATCAGGGGGTATAATATCGACAGCTAGGTAGTGTACAAAATCGGAGTACCAGGCTATATTTGTAACTGCTAAGGCATTTTCAGTGTTTAATTCTAAGTAGAGGTCAGGGTCATCACTATGATTGGTTCTAACTGCTTCTATGAGTCTGTCATAAATAAAGTCATCGTTTATCGGGTGTGGTCTAGTTTTAAGTATTCTAGCCTCGAAAGATGGTCTGCAACCATGTTCTTGGTGCCTTTCTTATCACGGATCTCGAAGTCGAATTCTTGTAGCAAAAGGATCCAACGAAGTAATATAGGCTTAACGTCCTTTTTGCTAAATAGATATATGATAGCAGCGCGATCTGTGTAAATAATAATCTTTGCTCCGACTATATAAAATCGGAACTTGTCAATAGCGAAAACTACGTCGAGGAGTTCTTTTTCGGTTGTGGCATAATTAAGTTGGGTGACGCCTAGTGTTCTACTAGCGTAATAAATTACATGAAGTTTCTTATCTTTCTTTTGCCCTAAAATAGCATCTACAACGTAGTCTCTTGCATCACACATAATTTCGAAAGGTTGATTCCAATCGAGAGGTTGCATAATAGGTGCGGAGATTAGTGCTTGTTTAAGGTGTTTAAAAGCTTCAAGACATTTATGATCGAAATTGAACTTAACGTCTTTCATAAAAAGGTTGGTTAAGGGTTTGGTTATTTTGAAAAAGTCCTTAATGAAACGTCGGTAGAAACCGACGTGTCCAAGGAAACTTCGGATCTCTCTAATTGTTTTCGGTGGTTGGAGGTTTTATATAACTTCTACTTTGGCTTTGTCAACCTCAATGCCTCTTGCAAAAACTATGTGTCCTAATACTATTCCTTCAGTGACCATAAAATGACATTTCTCTAAGTTTATGACAAGATTGACTTCTACGCATCTTTCTAGGATTCTCTCAAGGTTGGTTAGGCAGTTTCTAAAACTAGATCCACATACCGAGAAATCGTCCATGAAAACTTCCATGATCTCGTCAAGGAAATCTGCAAAGATTGACATCGTACAGCGTTGGAAAGTAGTTGGGGCATTGCATAGTCTGAATGGCATTCATGGGTAATCAAATGTTCCATATGGACAAGTAAAGGTTGTTTTCTCCTGATCATCAGGGTGAATAGGAATTTGGAAAAAATACTAAATATCCATCTAGATAGAAAAAGTAAGAATTTCTTGCTAGAAGTTCAAGCATTTGGTATATGAATGGAAGCGGGAAACGATCTTTCCTAGTTACTTTGTTTAGTTTTCTATAATCGATACACCAACGCCAATTGTTTTCTATATACTTAGCTATTTGTTCTCCTCTGTCATTTTGTACGGTTGTGAAGAATTGAATTTATTTATTAAATTCTATTTTTTACAAAAGAAATTACAAAATAAATTCCTAAGTACTAAGTTCCTAATGGTTCTAAGATGGCCTTCGTATTCGACTCCTCGACTTTCGATTTTTCTCGGACCTGCAAAACAAATCAACAACAGATAATAGAATTAATTAAATGTGGTTTTTTCGGTTCCGATACCCTCAGTTAGCTTATCATCGGGTACGTCGGGAGGGCAACAACGACGAGGTTGTCGCCAGCTCCCGACTTTTTTTCCGACTTCGACATAAGACCCGGCATCATCTGTTCAATTTAGCCGGGAGAGAGAAAAAGTGATTTTAGAAAAGTGATTTTTGGAAAAGTGATTCTGAAAAAAATGCTTTTGGAAAAAGCACTTATTTCTAAAAATGAGTTTTAGCCAAACAAGCCACAAACAACATTTCCCAGAAATTTCTGAACCCAGCGGATCAAACAAACCCAGCCAACAAGTCCAAAACAAGATCCAAGCCAACAACAGTCCAACCAACAACCAAACAATTCGCAAGCCCAACAACAAATTTGTAGGGGGGTTCAACAGAAAGAACAAGAAATCACAACAAATCAAGCGCCAAAATTCCAGAAAAATAATAACCAAACGGCAACAAAATCGTGGACAAAAACGTAATAAATCTTGACCATTTCATCACCAAATCGTGATAAAGCAGTGGGTCGAGGCCCAAAAATCCAAATCTGAACTAATATAAATCAGTTCATCAAAGGAAAAAGGGGAAAACACCAGAAAAATTCCCAACAGAGGAGGCGGAAACGAAAACCCTAAAGCACCACCAACATCACCCAGATCCACGACAGAACCATAAGAAAGATCATCATCACCGAAAATCATCAAGAACATCACCAGCATCTGGGTAAGAAAAGGATTAACCCATTTATTTTTTTGACATTTATGTTTGTTTTTTCCAGAGGAATGGGTCAAAAAGAAGGTGGATAATAGGAAGAAGAAGGAAGAATGGTACAAGAGAGGGAAATGAAAGACAAGAGAGGGGGCGGCGGCGGACAAAGACAAATGGGGGGATTAGGGTTTTCTCATTTTATTTATTTATGTATATTGCAGATCCAATACATGCACCCCGTGATAACGCTCATGCACCCTCAATATCACAACCACACATCCCTCATCAAAACCAATCACATGGCCTACCTGTGCACACTCACCGTACACCTCCATTGACTGCACCCACACCATATAACTCAGACCACCCCTCAATTTAATCTTTCATTTTTCTTTTTATTTCGTTAATTCCGATTTTATGATTTAATTAATCCTTTTTTTAAATTAAAATAAATCTAATACTTTTTTTAATAAATAAAAAACCTTTTCTTTTGTAAAATAAAATCTAAATTATTCATTAACATTAAACCTTTTTTTAAAATTAAAAAAAAATTCTTTTTTAAAAAAAATCAAATTTCTACCTTTTTTTTAATTAAAAACTAACCTTTCTTTTTTTCACTTAAAATGCTAACTTTTATTTTCTTTAAAATTTCTAACACTTTGTTACTTTTAAATTCTAATTTCTTAATTTAACCCTAATCTTTTTTTTAATCACATTAAAATTCCATTTTTCTAAATTTCACCGAAAACCCTAATTCTATTCTAACTCCTTTCTAATTACCTAATTTCTCATCGTCTCAAAACTTGCAGCAGTCCACTTATCATTCCTGACACTCATTCTCATTCATCCTGATTACTACCCCTTTTATATTTCTGTATTTGTTTTTGTGGTTGTAATTCATGCGAGGCCATCGTCGCTTTTCAATTGCGTTGTTATTATTACATGCTTTCCATATTTCAATACCTTCACTTGTTTAATTTTTCATTATGTTTATTTACCGTAAATCCCCTCCGAAGGAAAGGTCTAACCGTTTGACCGCCGAGTCAATAGTCCTTAACCCTTACATATTTCATCTTTCAAACCATACGACTTTGGCTCGCCGTACTCGTACTTTTAGGCGTCCCGCCGTGGACCAAATTACCCTTTACCTTAGCATTAGGATAAGGAGTCGCCGCACTCCGTATTAGGTTTCCCGCCATGGAATACCTATTTCACCCTTTTAATTCAATTCAATTTCAACGTAGAAATATGAGTCGCCGCACTCCACGTAAGCGCTTCCTTAAGAATGCTTATTCCCCATTGAAACCTTGACCACAGTCAAGAAGTTTCTTTTCCTCCCTTTTAAGGGGAACTACGATTACTCTGATTCCATCCTCTACCTCGGATACGTAGGCACAAGATGCAAGTCTTGGCAAGTAAACTTAGGACTAACCCTTAGGTCTTTCTGTCACTTTCTAACCCTTAGCTTAGTATATACCCTCAAGCAAATAATCAAGCAAAATAGTAAACTTTAACCAAAAGGTTCTTGTAGAGTACTACAGAAGTTTAGGGTGCTAATACCTTCCCTAAGCTTAACCAACCCCTTACCTAGATCTCTCCCCGCATTGTTTACGATGCAAAATTAGATTTTTCCTTTTTTGACCTTTCCTTCGGATAAATTAAAGACCGATTATGAATTAAAGATTTGTGATTCAAATTAATTAATAATTTGATATCCTATTCTCACCGCAACAGAAAATGACGACTTCACTGGGGAAAGTCCTAACTTTTAAGGGTTATCACTACTTTGTTTATTTTTTGCTATTTGCTTGCTTGTATATATATATATATATATATATATATATATATATATATATATATATATATATATATATATATATATATATATATATATATATATATATATATATATATATATATATATATATATATATATATATATATATATATATATATATATATATATATATATATATATATATATATATATATATATATATATATATATATATATATATATATATATATATATATATATATATATATATATATATATATATATATATATATATTGTACCTTGCTTGGGGTATCTTTGTTGTGAGATAAGTCCTACACCCGGACTTGAGTGAAATTATTATAGGAAGGTGATATATTCGACGAGGCTTATAGGGAGTTGAGTCCCGACCAAGCTGACTTGAGAAACACCGCTTAGTTGAGACCCTCTCGAAAATGGTTCGGTTGAACGAGTATAGTCGTGGAAACCCTTACTATTTTCGGATAGGAGTCCATGATACTGGGGACCTTAGTACCCTAACACCACCTTGGCCTTATCTAGGATGTAGTGTGAGGACTATGAGGAAGTAGTCCCAAAATAGTTGCTACGCAATACTACACTTAAAAGAGGTATTCTTGAGAATATTATTAACCACTGAGTCAATCGGGAAATTGATAATATCCGAAAGATGGACTGATGACTTTGGGCACTTCTTTAGAACCCTTGTTCTGCAGGTACAACTAACCTATAGTACCTACCTTTTGGGGATGGGTAGACCTTGACTCCGTTCATATACTTTTAACCAAGGACCTTGTGTATATTTGTGCATTGCATCCATAAAGCATCACATTGCATCATATTTCATGGAATTCAAACTTTATGAACATTGCAGGATACCATGGATTACAATAGGAAAAATACTTTGAAATATTCTTTTAAGGGTCTTAAGTTGGATGGCCTAAGAAAGTTAGGAACTTTAATTCAAGATCAAGAGGGATTCCAAAACAAATATGGAAAGTTGCTATTTTTGTTGAAACTCCAAGTAGACGAAGGACTTATTTCTACTTTGTTACAGTTCTAGGATCTAGATTATTATTGCTTTACATTCCCAGATGTCGCTACTCGAAAAATGCATCGTGCAATGACGGGGAGGCGAAAAGGAAGGACAGAAGAGTCGCCACTGAACTTTATTTATCCCATGAGGGGGAAGGAAAATATCGAGAAAACCTTAAGAAAGAAATGGATAAGATGGTCCCGCGACCAAGGAACGGGTTCAGAAGCCGGTTATGCAAAGGGAAGGTATTAACACCCCTCGCATTCATCGTACTCGATGGGAACCATTTGTTTGTCGATGTGCGATTATATTTGCTTAAAAATTATGCTATAAAAGTGTTCCAAAAGACAGAGAGAAGGGTTAGAAATTGGGGAAAGAGAGGTAACGGGGGGAAGAAGAGAAATAACAGACTCGGTAGGACTTCGCGGTCCTAGGCCTACGTATTCTCAATTGACATGAAAAAATCAGAGTCGACGTTGTTCGGGGCTACGGATATGGGGGAAAGTGCTCGTCAAGGATTGTGGCCCTTGTGCCTACGTATCTTTACTCAAAAGAAGTAAAGAATCAGAGCAGTCATAGTTCGGCCTACAGTGTGCGGGGAAGTTCTGGTAGACGATGCTATCGTGCGCATTCTAGCAGTTTAGATGTTTTGCTGCTCGCATGTGAGGAGTCTTAAGCGTTACCTGTTTGCAGTAGAACGGACGTATCATATCCTTTTTGAAAGGTTAGTTTTCTCCATGCGAGGCAAGATGTCACATTTGATTTGTGAGGTTGTTTTTAGGGGAGAGATAAGTCCTCGGATAGTAACCCCTTGTGGGTAGCACCCAATTCTTTATCTCAAAGTTTTTGTTATGAAAATGTGTGGCGAACGCAACATTTTTGTATTGAAAGACGAATATCAAGACCACACACGCTACAGTGAGTATCCTGACGCTCGAAGAGGAAAAAGTCTACACTCAATCCTCTCTCTTTAATTCAATGCAAAGAGAAATTCGTTCTCTTATTAAAGATGTTTTTGGTTTTGAATGGTAAGTGCTTTGCGACTGTAAACCCTACGGTAAATGTCAATCACTCAGGATAAGAGAAGGCCTACGCCTAACCACTCTACAACCATTCAAGTTTTTGTTATGAAAAGAGGTTTGAAAATGCACTCGATACAGAACCGAGGTTTAAGGTGAGAAATGTTGCGGAAGGAAGTTGTGAAAAGAGAAAAAATGTCTTCGTATTGAAAGACGAGTATCGAGACCACCCACACTACAATGAATATCCTGATACTCGGAGAGGAAGAACTCTACACTCAATCTTCTCTCATTAATTCAATACAAAGAGATTTTGATTTATTGAAAGTGTTTTGAAGATGCACTCGGTACGAGGCCGGGGTTTTTTGGAGGAAAAGCGTGTGAATGAAAGCGTCTTCATATTGAAAGACGAGTATAAAAACCACCCACACTACAGTGAGCATCTCGACACTCGGAGAGGAAGAAGTCTACACTTAATCCTCTCTTTTTAAATCAATACAAAGAGAATTGATTCCTTATTGAAAGGTGTTTTGAAAATGCACTCGGTACGGGACCGAGGTTTTAGGAGGAAAATGGTTTGAAAATATACTCGGTGCGGGACCGAGGTTTTAGGAGGAGAGGTATGGAGGACACAAGCATTTTCATATTGAAAGACGAGTATCAAAACCACCCACACTATAGTGAGCATCTCGACACTCGGAGAGGAAGAAGTCTACACTTAATCCTCTCTTTTTAAATCAATACAAAGAGAATTGATTCCTTATTGAAAGGTGTTTTGAAAATGCACTTGATACGGGACCGAGGTTTTAGGAGGAAAATGGTTTGAAAATGTACTCGGTGTGGGACCGAGGTTTTAGGAGGAGAGGTGTGGAAAGAGATAGGTGATGGATAAATTTGCGTATTCGTATCGAAAGACGAGTATCGAGACCACCCACACTACAGTAAATATCCTGATACTCGGAGAGGAAGAAGTCTACACTCAATCCTCTCTCTTTAATTCGATACAAAGAGAAATCGATTTATTTAGAAGTGTTTTGATAATGCACTCGGCGCGGGACCGAGGTTTTTAGGAGGAAAAGGGATTGAAAACGAACAAGCATCTTCGTATTGAAAGACGAGTATCGAGACCACTCACACTACAGTGAGCATCCCAACACTCGGAGAGGAAGAAGTCTACACTTAATCCTCTCTTTTTAATTCAATACAAAGATAAAATTGTTCCTTTATTAAATAGTTTTAAAATGGGCTAATAAAAGGGCCCAAATAACAAAAAAGAAATAATGTGAGAGTTAAAATAACGGAAAAGAAAAATGGAAAATAAATTAGCACATTAAAATATGAAAAATATGATTTTTGGTATTTTATGATTTTTATAGTTTTTTTTAAATTAATAAAATAAAACAAAAACTAAAATAAATAAATAAAGAACAAGGTATTAAAAAAGAATCTCGCCGAGGCTTGAACCCAAGACCTTGGGGTCGCAAGCATGAGAGAAAACCAATCCATCCACTTATATGCGTGTGAAACGTATGAGAAAAGAATGGAAAAATATTAAAACATGATAAAAAATAAATTAAATAAAAAAACGCCCCTCGCTAGGGGTCGAACTCAGGACAAAGGCATGGAAAGGCAAGTTACTAACACTAGGGTGGCGATACATCCATTGTATAACGCCACCCCAATAATACATGTACCGAAGATGGCAAGATTTTTGGGCAAGCAAGAACAAAACCAAGGCAAAACTCAAAATGCATTTTGATCACCACTCGCTCAATTCTTATCCAAATTTGATGAAATTTTAGTCTATCTCACTCAATTTTTCACAAGGAACACAATGGTGCAGTTAAAGTTTTCAAATTATGCACACATGATGAGATTCGAAGGAAGATGCATTATGGAATTCGAAAATGCATATTGAACTCAAAATTGCAAACTGGAGCATTTTAAAATAAAGTGAGGCTCTGAGAAAATTCCAAACATGATATGGGATGAACTTCATCAGAAGGTTTGATAAAAAACACTTAGAGTGGAAAAAAGGCATATGAGTTGTGATTAATCTCAAAACAGCAAACAAGGAGTGGATAAAGCAAAATGTTTGTAAAGCAAACCAAATGTCAAGTCTAATGTTGACAGAACCCTATAACCGTGGTATTTCAACAATGTTGAATTCCATCCAAAATGATTACTCCAAATGAATCAAAGTTGTGGCATAAATAGAAACAGTCATCACAACTTATTATTCAAACAACAGCAGTCCAAATAAAGCCAAGTAGTGTTCTCAGAGCTACAAACATGAACAAACCCAACTCAAATAATTTAGACAAGATAACAAGGCATATCCTCTCAAATCTTGCCAAATGAAGTTAACAGGCCTCAAAATCTATACATACATAGCTCACTGAGATGGCAACCAAACTCATCAACAATAAATAGAAGAACTTAACACAAAGCAAAACTGATTCAAAGTAACATAACTGGTATGGATTAAGCAAGTACAAACCACAACAAACTTTCATTCATGACTGTGATTCCCAGAACCACAACAATGTTCAACTCCACTAGCTTACTCCAAGGACAGTTCTTTTTTCTAATACAAGCAAAAGTAAACATAACATATTCTGACAGCAGGGTGCAACAAATAGCAGTCCAAAGTCTTATAGCAATCCAACAACCACACTCTTTGCAAAAGCAAACAAATACTTTTAACAATGTAGACCAAACAACCCTCTTTTCTTTTAAAACAGAAACAACAGCAAGAACTTGGCATGATAAGGCAAACATTAATTCAAAACATTGCCTCAAAGACAATCAACATCTCAAGGTTAGCAGACACTACTTAAACAGTTTAGACTCAAAACAGTTTTAACAATAAGGTTACAACATGACCATATTCCATGCATTCATCAAAATGTTCTATACACACATGATAGGGCAGCTGCTATTTCACCAACAGGTTTTATTATGAAAGATAGCTTTGGAAAAGCAAATAACCAATGAGTTGACAAACTTCATTTCAAAATAAATTTGACAGCAAAGTAAGGCATCATGACCAACAACTTTATGCATCAAAGTTTCAACAGCCAATGTCAAAGCAAACAAACTAAATCTGATAAATCAAACTAACACAGTTAGATAACAGCCATGACATGAATCTAACCTATATGGACTCTATGAAACAAAACTGAAGCTCTTGACAAGAACAAAGGTTGAGAACCTTCAACATAGATCTGGACAGCAAGCATACACATAGAATTCTAGTAGCCAAACTTGTACAAAAGTAAGCAACATACCTTAACACACAAAAATAAAGCAGTAGTGTTTTGTTAAAACATAAACCACACACTTTGTTATCAAAATGCAACATCAGTTCAAAGTATTGCAAGTAGCACAAGTTGAGAAAACTTAAATCAAAACAGTTCCAACAACAAGATTATGAGTTCAAACATGACAATGCTCAAAATCATCCAACAGTTTAAAACTCAAAACAATTTCAATCGGTGAAGTTAACAGCTTAAAAACATGACATTGTCCAACTTATTTCAACAAAGCTGCTCAGTGCACACATGAAGTCACAACTCTCCAATCAAGCAGAGAAAATGCTTTTAAAACAGATTCAGCAACACATCATAATGCTCAGCAAAATAGATGCATATTAAAGTAAAGGGTCCATGATCCAATGCAGGTCAACATGAGTTGACAAACTCAAACTCTAAAGAGTTTCATCAGTTACAAATTCTGACCAAAGCAGTACTCAACTCATCAAACTGTCCAATTCATAGCATGATAGGACATTTTCTAATCACAGAAAGGTTTTTAGTTATGAGGGACCAATTTACATAGCCACAATAGAGTTGATCATCATATGCTTCAACATGTGTGAATCATCTCAATAGGGGTCATGACACCAATATATTGTTTTTTTAAATGAAAGTTACCAATTTGTCAAAACAAACAGAAACTCAAATTTTAATACCACAAGACCAGTTTTTAAAATAAAAAACCATGAATTGTGAGTTGACAAACTCAACTTCAAAATGGTTTGAAAGCAAAGTACATTAACCATACAGTGTTGATCATCATGGAAAAAATGCTTTTAACAGCACTAGATGAATCATCTCAACAGGAGCATCATATTAAACAGCAAGCAACCCTCAAAACAAATCTTTTCTTGAAAACAAAAGCCTATGTTGATCATCAACAATTCATTGTGAATCCTCTCAACATAGTGGCCAACAACAGTTCTAAGGTCTTAAAACCCTTGACAGCATGTACAAACAGGTTTAAACATGAAGAACAAGTTTTAACATCAACAAGCACAAACCTAACATAACAATTTTAAGCCTCTAGGATCAAATGCATCATATGGCAAACATGACTTTATGACAAAAATGCAAGCATATTCACTTTATGGTCAACAGTTTTAACAATGCATATGTATGAGGAGAAAGCAAAAGTTAAGGGTCAACTACCTCTTGTAGACCTCCAAAGTGAGCTAGTACCTTTGACTAAGCAATACTTTGAGCAAGATATCCACTTTTTGATGCAAGCTTCACAACAGCTCCTCCACAAGTTGATTCTTTGCAAGCTTTGAAGTTACTCCTTCTTGAAGTAATGAATGATCCTTGGATGACAGTTCTAGCAAGTGGTGTTCCAGCTAGTTTTCAATGACTTAGACAGTTAGTATAACATAAATGGGAGGTGTTCAAAGTGTCAAAGTGTTCAAAACTGGTATAGGCAGTGTGTGTTGCTGTTTTATGCAGAAAAGTCAATGTTCATGGTGTGACAAGTTGACTTTTTGAGTTAAGGTGTTTTTAGGTGGTTTAATGGTTGGAACACCTCCTAATCATGATTTTGAGGTTGTATGAATGGTTTTTATGGTGATTGGATGGATGGAAAGGAGGCTGGTATTCAACTTGCACAAGACATTTTTTGGTGTTTTTAAGGGTTTGAGATGGTTCAAAGAAAATGAGAGGCATCTGGTTTTTTCAATGCAGCAGTGGCTAGGGTTTTGTGTTGACTGATATTTGGTCTTAAATATGGAATCAAATCAGGTTTGGAGGAGTTTCATCATGGTAAAGATTGAATGGCCAGTTTTGCATTCCATGGTGATTTTTTGAATCAATGGTTGATCTTCAAGATCCAACAACCAGCTGCATTCTCTTGTCTTATTGTAGGTTACTTGTGGGTGAAGAGAGCAGCATAGCTGGGTTGCAAGGATCAGAACAAAGGGCATCTACTTTGTCTTTTTACTTGTTTTGGCTAAGGATTCAAAAATGGGGCAAAATGGTACAATGGATGTTGGTTCATTTTGGGAAAAGTTTGGTGGCTCCCAATGTAGCATCCCATGCGCATGGTTTGAGACATGAGCAGATTATGTGATAAAAATAATCAGCAAGCAAAAATGCCACATGTTTCACTCCTTGAAAAAAAAGTTCAAAACACCAATTTTAAGCAATGATATCTTGATGCATAAAGATCAATTTGCCCTAAACTTGAGCTCTAAGTAAAGAGGGCATGGCAAGAAATAATTTTCATGTTGAAGTCATCTTGATTTGAGGATTGGAGGATCATGAAAAATGATTTTGAAAACCATGTCATGCAAGTTGTCCATAAATAACTTAGCAAATTCTAAGTTATGGATTTGGCTTATTTTTCCTCAACTTTGCACATCCATAACTTGAGCTTCACAAATCATATTGAGGACTTCTTGGACTTTTTGGAAAGCTTTTAACATTATCTACAACTCTAATTTGGGACAAAGTTCCATTGGACATCAAGAAAGTGATGGAAATTGGCTTGCAAATTTGTGCAAAAATCTGTCCAAACTTAACAGTTTTGAAACCATTGAAATCCCCAACTTTGATTGATCATAACTTGAGCTCCAAGTATCATATGATTATGAATTGGTACTCAAAAGAAAGCTTGAAATACAAGGAACAACTTTGATGTTTGATCCAAGTTCATTTGAAACCTTGATCATGAAGAAAAATGGCCTTGAAGATGGTTGCTTCAACCATGAAACTTTCCATAAATGGAAAGTTTCTAAAACCCTAATTCCCCAAAATGGCAACTTTCAACAGCTCTTGATTTTTTATGATTCCCTTGACTTTTCTTGATCAAATTCCATCCATTGGTCATATTTAACTTGAGGAACATGATTTTGACCTTAAAAAGTCAGGAGTTGACTTTTTTCACTACACAGTTGACTTTTCCCCAAATCTCCTGATTTTCAATTGACTGGTCAATTGAAGCCCTTCTAATTAAAATTGATGGTCAATCTCTCATCCCCAAACACCTTAGGACATATTGAAGACCATGGAAACAAGTTTTGCTTCAAGAAGCAAAATTTATCCTGATTAAAAATGAAACCCTAATTTGACCCTCTTTGCCTAGGCATTGCTTAGTTGAACTGAGTGGCCATTCCAACTCCACCATGACCTCTGTGGTACCCAACAAGCTCCTACCTCATGCTTACACAAATGACAAAACCTTGTAAACCCCTTGACAACCCTCTGATGGTTTGTACCAATTCCTTTGATTAACAACACGAACAAAAAGTATGGGCAAATTTAGGGTATGACACCAGATTATCAGCTATTACCTACCTTAGAAGAATACTCTCATTCGTTTGGTGTACCTATTCTGAAGGGATCTCCTTTCACTTTCTTGGGGAAGGACCCTAAAGAGAAAGACATTTCTAGAGCCATATGTTTGAAATTATCCGACATCAAGGGCAATATGATCACCAACAATTGTGGAGACTTTTCCAATGTACCCTTGCTTGGTTTTAATGGAGGATTTATTTTCATCCAACTCTCAATCTACCTTTTGTTGACAGGCTCATCCTAAAAAAGGCCCAGCTAGAAGAGTAGAGCAAGGAGCAGAACAGGAAGCTTCCTTAGGACTTTATTAGCTTTTATTTAGCTTTTATGTTGAGACTTTCTTTTAAGAATATTTATTTGTAATCCATTTTCAAAAATTAATAAATAAAATTTCTTTGGTATTCCGCGATATTCGTAAATACTTGAATTCCATGAAATCTTTCATCCGCATCTGCATTTTAGAATCATATTTTTGCATTACATGTGTCTCCCGGTTTCTAATTATCGGTTATCTCGCCTTCCAGTTTCGTCACCCTGAGTTCTCTGCATCAGTACAACACTAGAGTCCAAGATCAAAAAAGGATGGAAGAACAAATTCAAGAGGTGGATCATATCAATAATGAACTCGAAGACCTTCGAGGAAATGTGGGGCAGATTATGGAGATGCTGCAAGCTCTTAATGCAAAGATGGATACTCAGCCCGCTGTTGTCTCTGAGCTTACCAATACTGTTGTAGGTCCTCAACCAGTTGTTACCATGGCAAATGTACCTCCTCATGGTCTTCAACCCAGTTTGGTGCATCCTACTATTGCTCAACCAGTTCAGAAAGGCGGTCCTCCAAAATTCCAAACTCCGAGCTTTGACCATCATAAAAGAGCTACGCGCTGGAGGAGTCTCTCGAGCAGGTATAACCGTAAAATTGCTGCTCATCAACCGTGGTGATGTCAGCCTACTTATGTTCAAGGTTATCCCATTCATTATGCTCAAAAACCTATTTAGCTACTGTTGCACCTCCCTTCAATCAGCAGTTTCCTACATATCAACATGTGCAACCGGCTCTGGTCTATCAAGCTCCGGTTTATCAACAACCTCCCGGTTATCATCCTGCATAAACTCCTGTCAACTATCAATGAGCGTCCAACGCTCCTGCCAATCAACAGCCTAAGAAGCAAGCACCTCGCCAGAATGGTCCGAATAGGAGACAGTACAAGCCTTGTCCTCCGTTTCCGGTGACTTTTACCGAGTTGTACCCTTCATTAGTGCAACAAGGTCTGGTTACCACCCGAGCTTTAGGTCCACCTCCCAATTACAATGCCACCACTCATTTTTTATTTCATGAGGGTGCGCCCGACCATGATTTGGAAGATTGTTATGCTCTTAAGAACCTTGTTAGAGATTTGTTGGAAAAGAAGATACTGTCTTTTGATGATCCTCAGTCGAATGTCAAGAACAACCTTTTGCCTAACCACGGGGCTGTTAATGATATTGATGATTTATCTAATGAGAGCCTTATTCTTGACGGTTCTCAAAGCAGAACTCCTCTCAGGGTTTTCCATTTGCCAAGTTCAAGCTCTGCAAAGCTTATTTTCAACATATCTCCGCCAGTTACTCCAACAGCAAATCATCCGAAGCCGGTAATTATTCAAAAGCCTAGTCAATTTCATTTCAGTATTCCTCAAGATGATGTGACCACGATTGATAAAGAATCTGAGAAATTTATTCTAAAGGAAGATTTGAAGACTAATAATGAAGCAGTGACAGATATAGCTGGGGAAAGTGATCGTATTCCCCATTTCAATGAGGCTCCGCCAGAAGAAACCGCTACTATTGTGCCAACCTTGAATACAAAGGCTTCATAAACCCCTGTTGAAGGACTTGTCAGACAGTTTATTTATATGTATTTCATTTCTTTGATTAGCATAATTAGCATGTTCGAATTTGCTTATTTTGAATAATTAATGCAATGCATATGTTTGTCTTGAATAAATCTATTCGTTTCACTCACAAAATCATTTTTAATAACTTATAATGCCAACTTTACCCAATCTCCTACTTTGATAGAGAATTGGAAAGAGGATGATGAACCAAAAACATCAGATCTCTTATCGTATGCTTTCGATTGAAACCTGTTGATGATGTAAGGATTGTTTCAAATCCTAAACACTGGAGATATAAGGATGATAATCCCTCTTTAACCCCTTTGAGCCTTAAAGTAGGAGTTTTTTTCTTTTCCAAATAAAAAACCTCATCTTAACCTAGGGTAGGGTAGTTTTTCAGTTAAGTTGATTGAGCGCTTAGACTTTAAAAAAGGAGGAGCGAACCTTCGAGAATCTATCCTTAACATCTTCGAAAGTTAGAAGTCAATGACTATCCCTCGACTACTTAAAGAGTGGGGCAGTCACAAGCCTTCAAAAGAGTCACAAGACTCGTTCAAAAAAAATATGTAACCCGCTAAGTTAAAACCTATGAAGGAGACTTAGGCAAAAATGGGGCATCCCGCTGGACTCCAAATGTCAAATACAAAAGACGCCGCCAAGGAAAAATTTAGGGAACAAAACATACAAAAAAACAAGGGATTACAATAAAGAATCCCCAATAAAGAACAAAGTCGTGTGACCATACGCCAAAAGATAATAGGTGAGTGACTACCATGTCCAGGGCCTTAATAAGTTCTCGACCATATCAAATCTGATTGAGATATGAGTGCTCATATCCAGTTAACTGAATTAGGATTGGAGAACATCACGAATGTGTGGGTACAAATAACTTTGAGCCTTTATCCTTTGTTTCTTAAATCGTGAACCAAGCCAAGATACAACCTTTAAAAGACCTAACTGAAGTAGGATTTCTTTTGAAAGCATATTCGACAAGATAACGTTTCCTGACGCCTACGAGCTATGCTCAAGTTAATGTTGGCATAATAAATTAAATTCATATCCTAACTAGTGATTTCAGTCACAAGTTATTGCGATATCTTTTTCAAAACAAAAACAAAAACTTCAAGACAAATACATATGTTGCATTGATAGTTTCAGGATTAGCATTTCGTGCGTGTTGATTTTGCTTGATATCTTGGAAATTTACATATAGAAATCAAAACTTGAAGATCCTGCTAAATAGGGGCAGGAGGTTTCCAAGTCGCTTACCGATGCGAGCCTGACGTACTTTAGAGCTATTCTTGTAGACTCAATTGTAAGACAGTCGATCTATGCCAGTTACATCGAGATCCGACCAAATCTCTCCAAGAGTTTGAAAACAGTGGGGCATTTGGACCCCATGTTCTCTGTAAAATCCTCTCGATATGACCCCCCTCATAAAGCAGGTACGCTGGGGCATTATGTTTCTCAAAATGGCGACTACTACAAAGTCATCAAGGTCAAAACTAACTTGTTTCACAACATTCTTCATGTACCCGATGGATTTTACTCCCGGCGGTCTCCATTCCCCGGTAAATCTCATTGTTACAGAAACACTTCTAAACCATTGCCTCCGAGCAGTCCCCAGCGAGACTTTAAGCTGACGCAGTCCCCAACGAGACTTTAAGCTGACATAGTCCCCAACGAGACTTTAAGCTGACAACATTTCGGATTAATCCGATATATCTCCAGTGACTTTCAAGACTGCAGAGATCTCCTCAGTATCTTCTAAGTGATACATATGTCCTTGAGGACCCACTCTCAGTGGAATCATATGTTGCTCAGTGAAATTGCCTTACTTTCCTCAGGAAATGTTCCCCAGGAGATTGTTGTATTCTCCCCAAGAAGTCAAGATACTTTCCCCAGGGATGTCTGCTGAATTCTCCCTAGTAAGTCTGATGAACTCTCCCCAGGGAAGTTTGATATATTCTATCCCCAGTCGGATGTACCTTTTCCCCAGGAAGTTGAGGTACTATTCCCAGAAAGTTGCTACACTATCTCCATGAAGCTGCCTAGCTCCCCATCTTCCCCATGAAACAGATATTTATTTTATCCCCGAAAGTCTCTAATCCTAAGAGTTCTTTGGCTGATTATGATTCATGATAGCAATCCCTCTAGTGAAGTCATGACATCTTACTCTCCAGTGAGGTAGTATCCCCATGAGGAAGTCATGATACCGTATCCCCAAGTGGATTATTTTCTCCCCAGAGAAGTTAGAACTTTGAAGTTAGATTTGGTTCTCCCATTAACTTTTCCTATCCCTTGATAGAAGTATTGTTGCAGAGGTCGTCGGGTATCCCCGTCGGGATGTTTATTTCATCTCATGTTCCATCTCGTCCTCTCGTCCGTTTTGTACGCATATGCATTAGCATAAGCACGAGCATTGCATACTCATTTTCATTTACACACGCATTGACATACGCATTAGCATCTGCATGTTTGCTATCCTTGTCGTCCTTTGTCATTACCGCCGAGCAACTGGGTTTGTCCGTTCTCTCCAAATAGATCGTCATCCCTAAGCACAAAATACCTATTATTTCCAGTCTCCCCACAGAGTTCAATCCTCGTGGATGACGGTTATTTTAGTTATCTTTTTCGTACTAGGATAAGATAATCCCCATTTGAGTTCATTCCCTCAATAGAGTCTTGGTCGACAGAGGTCTTTCTAGCTCGATTCTAGATGGAACTTTGGTCTTGTCGGTCGCCAAACCTACCTGAACGTGCACTTATTTTGCACTATTTTTCAAGAAGAGCCTCTTACAACGCCTTTACCGATAAGCGGCAGTTTTCGTCCGAGAAGCTTATCATTACATCTTTCAACAGCGATACGCGACAGTTCTCACCTGAGAAGCCTATCATTACACCTTACATGGTAAACGACTGTTCTCTTTATTTGAGAACCTTATCATTACATTTTACAACGGTATGCGACAGTTCTCGTCCGAGAAGCCTACCATTACATTACAATAACGATCAGTGGCCGTTCTCATAAAAGAAGCTCATCATTACATCACAACTTTCATTACATTACAACAATGGTATGCAACAGTTCTCGTACAAGAAGCTTACCATTACATCACAACTTTCATTAGATTAGAACAACGGTATGCGATAGTTCTTGTACAAGAAGCTTATCATTACATTCAATCGATCAACGGCAGTTCTCGTACAAGAAGCTTATCATTTCATTACAACCTTACATTACATTTTACAACCTCTACGAGCAGTTCTAATCCGAGAAGCTTATCCTTGCTACTCTTGCAAATAAGCGGTATTTCTCGCCTGAGAAGCTTATCCTATCTTCACCATGACTAGCAGCAAGTGGCCATCTCTATCAAGAAGCTGTTTTCCATTGCCCTTTCATCCTGAAGAGTGGGGAGGTTTAAGTTGAATCACGCTCAGGGCGCCGACCTTGAAGTATGAAGAAGTTTATTTTACCCTTTAGTAAAAGAAGAAGCTGAATCATATTCAGGGCGTCGACCTTGAAGTATGAAGAATTTTATTTTACCCTTTAGTAAAAGAAGAAGCTGAATCATGCTCAGGGCGCCGACCTTGAAGTATGAAGAAGTTTATTTTACCCTTTCGTAAAAGAAGAAGTTGAATCATATTCAGGGCGCCGACCTTGAAGTATGAAGAAGTTTATTTTACCCTTTAGTAAAAGAAGAAGCTGAATCATGCTCAAGGCACCGACCTTGAAGTATGAAGATGTTTATTTTTCTATACGCTTAGCTATTTGTTCTCCTCTTTCATTTTGTACGGTTGTGACACCTCCCTTTTTAGGCATCACATGTACAGGGCTCACACACTTACTATCAGAGATTTGGTATATTATTCTAGCCTCTAATAACTTTAACACTTCC
The DNA here is from genome assembly GCA_963859935.3 of Lathyrus sativus. Classification (NCBI taxonomy): domain Eukaryota; kingdom Viridiplantae; phylum Streptophyta; class Magnoliopsida; order Fabales; family Fabaceae; genus Lathyrus; species Lathyrus sativus. Next base: position 440,346,419 of record OZ012740.1, on the reverse strand, counting down.
CTTTTCACAACATCACTTATTATGGGGTTTATCCTTCATTTATGTTCTCTGGAAGGTTTAAAGTCTTTCTCTAGTATAACCCGGTGCATACACATGGAATGACTTATCCCTTTGAGATAAGAAATGTTATAATCTAGAGTTGAAGGATATTTTCTTAAAACATCTAAGAGTTGATTGGTTTCTTGGCTATCTAAGGTTACACTGACTATGACTGGACGATTCAGTTCTTCGTCCAAGAACTCATATCTTAGATTCTTAGGAAGTTCCTTAAGTTCTATTGATAATTTCTTAGGACATGGTATATGATCTGGGGTATGTGCCAAGCATTCATAAAGGCTATCATCTATATAAGGCTCAGTTTCAAATCCTTCGTCCTTCATTATGGGAGTCGAAGGTAATTTAATCATTCCAACTGGATCTACTTGGTTTAATTCTCTTATGCATTCATCAATGATATCGATAGCGTAACATGAGTCATCTATGGCTGGTGTGTCATACCCCAAATTTTACCCTTAGATTAGTCGATTCATTTTGCATTTCATCTCATTCTACATTGCATTGTAACTAACCGCTAACCAGTTTACTCAGTCCGTTGGTTTTGCAGGAAAAATCACACTGTGTGCGATTTAATTGGTGAAGGGAAAAATGGTCATTAATTTGCAGCCTGACGAAAGTTCATGAAGCCAAGTCGTCGTCGGGAGTTCTTCAAGTGATTAGGGTTTCCATCTCCGAGTCTTGTGACTTATTTGAAGATGATTTGAATTTTACGGCAGTTTTTGACGTCAGATTTCTCGTGACATAACACATTTTATTCAAGAGCCAAGATTTAGTCGTCAAGTGGATTTCAGAAGTGCTTATTGATTCATAAACCGTATAGAGCTGAAGGTGTTGAGATATCAGTGGATTCAGGTTAAATCAGTACGAGGACTTGCTTTGAAGAATTTATTCTGACAAACATACATTTTCCTGCTTTCTGCTGGTCAACAGTCGATTTTGAAGAAAACAGTGGAATTTTGGTTCGTGCGGAATTTATAATGAACATTTATGGGTTTTAATCATGACTGTTAGTTGAGCTGATTCAGGTTACCGAGTTAAATCATTCGAGATGCGGTTTGAATTTTCAATACAGAAGACAGTTCATTTTGTCGTTTAACTGATTTTCTCTGCTTATCTGTTCAAGGCCATATTCACTGACTTTATTATCGGATACGAATTAATTTGCAAAGGGATTTGTTTGAACTCAGCGGTTACATCGGGTTTAAATCGTACAAGATGATTAATTGTCGAGTTAGGAGTTTGGAATGTCGAATCTTAGTCGGATAATTTTCATTGGTTTGAATTTAATCAGACTGATTTATGTGGATGAATTTAATCAGATGGTGCTAGTCGTTTGATTTAATTAGATGAGTTTAGTCGAATGAACTTAATCCGGTGAATGTATTTGGACGAGTTTAATCAGATGAGTTTAGTTGGGTAAATTGAATCATTTAAATTCACGGATTTAAGCAGATGAATTGAGTTGGATGAATTTAATCAGACAAGTTTAGTTGGAAGAGCTTAATCGACTAAATTTAATTAATTGGATTTAGTTGTTTGAGTTTAATTAAGTGATTTTAATCGGAGGAATCGAGAAATAAAGTCGGTTTGTTGGAAGTGGGATTTATTCATTTAAATTCTACATTTTTTACAAAGTACAAGAAGTAATTGAAGAATTGAATTTATTTATTAAATTCTATTTTTTACAAAATAAATTACAAAATAAATTCCTAAGTACTAAGTTCCTAATGGTTCTAAGATGGCCTTCGTATCCAACTCCTTGACTTTCGATTTTTTTTGGACCTGCAAAACAAATCAACAACAGATAATAGAATTAATTAAATGTGGTTTTTTCGATCCCGATACCCTTAGTTAGCTCATCATCGGGTACGTCAGGAGAGCAACAACGACGAGGTCGTCGCCAGCTCCCGACTTATTTTTTTCCGAATTTGGCACAAGACCCGGCAGCATCTGTTCAATTTAGCCGGGAGAGAGAAAAAGTGATTTTAGAAAAGTGATTTTTGGAAACGTGATTCTGAAAAAGTGCTTTTGGAAAAAGCACTTATTTCTAAAAATGGGTTTTGGCTAAACAAACCACAAACAACATTTCCCAGAAATTTCTAAACCCAGTGGATCAAATAAACTCAGCCAACAAGTCCAAAACAATATCCAAGCCAACAATAGTCCAACCTACAACCTAACAATTTCCAAGCCCAGCAACAAATTCGTAGGGGGGTTCAACAGAGTGAACAAGAAATCACAACAAATCAAGCGCCAAAATTCCTGAAAAATAGTAACCAAATGACAATAAATCATGGACAAAAACGTAACAAATCTTGACCATTTCATCACCAAATCGTGATAAAGTCGTGGATCGAGGCCCAAAAATCCAAATTTGAACTAATATAAATCAGTTCGTCAAAGGAAAAAGGGGAGTACAGTAAAAAAATTCCCAACGGCGGAGGCGAAAACAGAAACCCTAGAGCACCACCAACATCACCCAGATCTGCGACAAAACCATAAGAAAGATCATCATCACCGAAAATCATCAAGAACATCACCAGCATCTGGGTAAGAAAAAGATTAATCCATTTATTTTTTTGACATTTATGTTTGTTTTTTCCAGAGGAATGGGTCAAAAAGAAGGTGGATAATAGGAAGAAGAAGAAAGAATGGTACAAGAGAGGGAGATAAAAGACAAGTTGCTTCCCCTTCTATCCTTCCAAAGGAAAGTCTCTCTATTGACCTTTGGGTCATAGATAGCTCATCACCCTCCCTTGACTTTGTAAAGTCATTTGTACACTTAGTTAAGTTAGAACCTATCCATTGGACTTTGCTTAAGTCTAAAAAGCCTACCCCTTATTAGGAGTGTTCTTTCAATTAGAACTTAAGTCTAAAAAGCCTACCCCTTATCCATGGAAATGATTACTTGCTTCCCTTTCTTGAGTGTTCAACTTAGATCTAGAGAGCTTTCTTAAACTCTACGCAAGCATTGTAATTTTTTGTTAACCCTTTGAACCTTGATCATAATCAAGTGTTCTTCAACCCTAGTGAGATGAACTACGATTGCTCTAATTCTATCCTAGTAAGGATACGTAGGCAGAGGACGCGATGTCTTTGCGAGCAAACTTCGAAACTATTCTTAGGTCTTAACCTACCCCTTTACCCAATCCCAATCCATAGCAAACATTTAGCGAACTTAGCATACAAACAAACAAAAGGTTCCTGTAGAGTACTATAGATGTTTAGGATGAGAAACACCTAGACTAGGCATAACCAACCCCCGATCCCCGAATCTCTTAGCGTTGTTGTTACATCGCGCAAAAGGTTCTTTCTTTCTTTAGACCTTTCCTTTGGATAAATTAAAGTCCGGTTGTGAATTTAAGAATTAAGATTCAAGTAAATCAATAGCTTGATATCACGATTCTCACCACAACAGAAATGGCGACTTCACTAGGGATTTGAGAATGTGACTATCTATCTTGATTGAAATCATTGATATTGTGATACCCTTATACCATGCTTTGGTTGTAACCATTCATCCTATTTGAAGTACTTGCTTATTGTAATATGTTTGTTTATTCTTGGTTGTAACCATGTCTTCATCATGTTTGAATGTTTATGCTTTGTTAAGTTTATTTTCCCCAAGTGATGGAACTCTTTAGTTCTCATCCAAGTTGCTTCCCCTTCTATCCTTCCAAAGGAAAGTCTCTCTATTGACCTTTGGGTCATAGATAGCTCATCACCCTCCCTTGAGTTTGTAAAGTCATATGTACACTTAGTTAAGTTAAAACCTATCCATTGGACTTTGCTTAAGTCTAAAAATCCTACCCCTTGTTAGGAGTGTTCTTTCAATTAGAACTTAATGTGGAGTTTGTTAACTCTATGTAAGAATCATGGAAATGATTACTTACTTCCCTTTCTTGAGTGTTCAACTTAGGTCTAGAGAGCTTTCTTAAACTCTACACAAGCATTGTAATGTTTTGTTCCCCTTTGAACCTTGATCATAATCAAGTGTTCTTCAACCCTAGTGAGGTAAACTATGATTGCTTTGATTCTATCCTAGTAAGGATATGTAGGCAGAGGACGCGATGTCTTTGCGAGCAAACTTCGAAACTATTCTTAGGTCTTAACCTACCCCTTTACCCAATCCCAATCCATAGCAAACCTTTAGCAAACTTAGCATACAAACAAACAAAAGGTTCCTGTAGAGTACTATAGATGTTTAGGATGTGAAACACCTAGCCTAGGCATAACCAACCCCCAATCCCTGAATCTCTTAGCGTTGTTGTTACATCACGCAAAAGGTTCTTTCTTTCTTTAGACCTTTCCTTTGGATAAATTAAAGTCCGGTTGTGAATTTAAGAATTAAGATTCAAGTTAATCAATAGCTTGATATCATGATTCTCACCACAACAGAAATGGCGACTTCACTAGGGATTTGAGAATGTGACTATCTATCTTGATTGAAATCATTGATATTGTGATACCCTTATACCATGCTTTGGTTGTAACCATTCATCCTATTTGAAGTACTTGCTTATTGTAATATGCTTGTTTATTCTTGGTTGTAACCATGTCTTCATCATGTTTGAATGTTTATGCTTTGTTAAGTTTATTTTCCCCAAGTGATGGAACTCTTTAGTTCTCATCCAAGTTGCTTCCCCTTCTATCCTTCCAAAGGAAAGTCTCTCTATTGACCTTTGGGTCATAGATAGCTCATCACCCTCCCTTGAGTTTGTAAAGTCATCTGTACACTTAGTTAAGTTAGAACCTATCCATTGGACTTTTCTTAAGTCTAAAAAGCCTACCCCTTGTTAGGAGTGTTCTTTCAATTAGAACTTAAGATGGAGTTTGTTAACTCTATGTAAGAATCATGGAAATGATTACTTACATCCCTTTCTTGAGTGTTCAACTTAGATCTAGAGAGCTTTCTTAAACTCTACACAAGCATTGTAATGTTTTGTTCCCCTTTGAACCTTGATCATAATCAAGTGTTCTTCAACCCTAGTGAGGTGAACTACGATTGCTCTGATTCTATCCTAGTAAGGATACGTAGGCAGAGGACGCGATGTCTTTGTGAGCAAACTTAGAAAATATTCTTAGGTCTTAACCTACCCCTTTACCCAATCCCAATCCATAGCAAACATTTAGAAAACTTAGCATACAAACAAACAAAAGGTTCCTGTAGAGTACTACAGATGTTTAGGATGTGAAACACCTACCCTAGGCATAACCAACCCCCGATCCCCGAATCTCTTAGCGTTGTTGTTACATCTCGCAAAAGGTTCTTTCTTTCTTTAGACCTTTCCTTTGGATAAATTAAAGTCCGGTTGTGAATTTAAGAATTAAGATTTAAGTTAATCAATAACTTGATATCATGATTCTCACCGCAACAGAAATGGCAACTTCTCTGGGGATTTGAGAATAAAACTTGAGCGTTTAGCCTATTTTGTTTAGTTGTATGCTATATTTGTGAATATTTGCTTAACATGTACATTTATCAATATATTTGTTTGTATGTTGGATACTGGGTGTTTTGAGTGGTGAGACAGTCCTATACCTGGACTCGAGTGCACTTATGATAGGATGGTGGTATATTCAAGAAGGATTATAGGGATTTGATTCCCGACCAAGCTAACTTGAGAAACCACCGCTCAGTAGAGGCCCTTTTGAGATTTAGTTTTGTTAAACGAGTATTTGAAATAGTTGATATGCGATACTACACTCGGACGAGACTCTCTTAAGAATATTATCGATTACCAAGTCATTTGGGAAATTTATAATATCCGAAAGATGGGTTGTTGACCCCGGGAGCGCTGTTAGAACCCGTTCGGCAAGTACAAACAACTCATAGTACAAATCCTTAGGGATGGGTAGACCTTTGACTCCTTGCTTTGATCTTGAGCCTATGAGGTCTTTGTGTGTGCATGTATTTGTGAATACTTGCCTTTGTGTTATGTGTGCATCATCCCACCATATCACCATAAACATATCATGTCGCAACTGGTTTTGTAAAGCTCAGTCGTTTTCTGGTATTTTTAAAAGTTGTAACTTTCCTAATGATTAATGAAACGAGGGTTTGACCTAATCAATCTTCTGAGTTTTGTAAAACCAGTTGCTTTTTTGCACTTGCATCAGATTTTTGCATATCATACTTCATTGCGTTGGTCCTCTGGTTCATTCTGTGTTCCGTTGATATCAGAAGAAAGAGGGAGAAAGTATAATACAAGGGCTAACACTCAAAAGATGGACCGTCTTGAGCAAGAAAATCAAGCACTCCGAGAAGAAGTTTCTCGTTTAAAGAATAACACAGAGGCATTCAATGTTGTTGTTAGGGATATGATGGATACCCAAGAGCAAGAGAATCAGAAGCTCAGTGACGAGCTAGAAAAGGTGAAGCGTGCCAAAAAGAGTTTGACAAACTTCGTCAAAGATTTGATCTTATCCCAACGACAAGAAGGCTCATCTTCGTCTACCAATCAGCCATATGAGCAAATTGGTGGATCCCGGGGTATTCCTATACCTTATGCCCGGTTGTTCCCTATACTCTTGCAAAATGGTTTAGTCCAGAAGGAGATTCCGCCCATTATCCCTCAGGCCCACCGGAGTTACTTCACAACCAATGCTTTCTGTGCCTTCCACCATGGAGAGCCTGGTCATCATATTGAGGAATGTTATGTCCTCAAGGAAAAGGTACAGGAGATGATTGAAGCAGGAGTCGTATCTTTCAAGATATGCAAACCTCAAGTACAAGTCAACCTTTTGCTTGATGAAGAAACAACCCCTTCCCTGCATATGGTGGACTAAATAAAGAAGACCCTAGACTCGTGATGTCAGAGGATAACACTCTTTCTATGTTTTGTTAAATAATTTTAATTCCCTAAGACTGGCAGCTGTAGACTATTTCAGCATTGTGTTGTATTTTCTTTGCATTTGAATTGCTTGTAAGCTGTTGTTCATTTTAAATTGGCAAGATTAATGAAATGTTTGTGCATCTTTTGATTAAGTCCATTTGTTTCACTCTTTCTTTTTCCTTTCATTGTTTTGAGATGACGAAAATGCAAAAAAAAAATTTACTAAACTGTTGTTTAAAGCAAAGATCGGGGAGGATGATGAAAACTATATCCATAACTGCTGTTGATATGCTTTCAATTTAATTTTGTCGATGATGTAAGGCAATGTTTCAATCCCTAAACACTGGAGAAATAAGGAAGATAATCCCTCGTTAACCCCTTCGAGCCTAGAAGTAGGAGTTTTCTTTCTTTACAAAAACAAAAACCTTATATTTCAAACCTGGGGCGGGTAGTTCTCAGTTAACTTGAAGATATGTGCATACAAGACACTTTTCATATAAAGGTGGTGCACTCAGGTTTTTCTTCGCACGCAACAACCAAGTTTCGAAGTTTAAAAGACTGTAATACCCCAAATTTTGCCCTAAGATTTGTCGTCGCATTTCATTGCATTTTTATTGCATTTAATCAATTACTAACAAATTTGTGTAGTCGTTTGACTTTTTGCAGGTAAATATCATATGACATGCATTTTTTTTCTAAAAAGTAAAAATGACATAATTGGCAAGAGGACATGTGTAAGGAGTTGTGAGTGTGAGAGGTTGAGAGTTCGAATCTCACCTTTGTCACTTTTTGTTTTTTTATTATTTTTACTCTAAATTTTTCTATCTTTCATTAAAAAATAACAAAAATAGTTTTTTATTATTATTTAATTATTATTTTCGTATTTTAATTAAATCATTTTTTAAAATATTATTTTTTTTCACTTTTTTCTAAATTATTCATAAAAATATCCAAAAAATCATAAAATAAAAAATATTGGAAAAAATCTTGTTCTTTTTATAATATTTTTGATTTTAGGAATCAATAGGATTTTTTAGTTTTTATTTTAAGTTTATTTTAATTATTTTAAATTATTTAAATTTTATTTTTTCTTAACTAATTATTTAGTTTGGGCTTTAAAATGGGCTTTAGGGACATTATTGATATACATGTGTTGCCTTGTTGAAAAAAGAAAAAAAAAAGGCGGTCGTTCCCACAACTCGTCAGAAGGATTGGAGCTCTCCAGTGTTCCCTTATTCAAACCTTTTTCACATTTATCGAAGCAAACCTCCGCTTCGTAGGTTAAATTACTAAATCCTTTGTCTTTTCATGTTTATGTGCATATTTTGCCATGTTAATGTGTTTAGGTCCGTTAAATTACTAAACCTTTTGCTTTTTCATGTTTATGTGCATATTTTGCCATGTTAATCTCCATGTGTGTTTAGGTCCGTAGATTTTAATATCAAAACCCTTTTTTAACAAAACCTTTTTTAAAATCAAAACCCTTTTTTTTATTTATTATTAAAACCTTTTTTTAGTAAGACCTTTTTTAAAAAACTGAAAAGCCTTTTTGTTCCGAAGAAAAAAAAAACCTTTTTGTTCCCAAAAACCTTTTCCCAAAAAATTGAAAAGCCTTTTCCCAAAAAAACTGAAAAGTCTTTTCCCAAAAAACTGAAAAGCCTTTTTTTGGGATGAAAAGTCTTTTTTGTTCTAAAAAAACTGAAAAGACTTTTCCCCCAAAAAATTGTTTTTTTTAATTTAAACTTAATTTTTTTATAATTTTAACTTAAATATTTTTTATTAAAAAATTAAAATCTTTTTTTTATAATTAAAATATTAAAAAATTAAAACCTTTTCGTAAGGAACTCCTGATGTTTGATGTTTGTCGTGTCATTTTATGTACCCTTTTATTACTTTTCTTTCTTTTGGCATTTCATGTGCATGCTCGAGGTTGAGATGTGCTTGTGGTGGCCACAGCCCCACACTATTTTCCTCCCTCACTTCATTCTAAGTGTCATTACATATTTTCATATTCTTCATGTTTTCAGAAATGTTTCTTTGTTTCTTTATACCCTCTGCCTTTATTACTTTTCTTATTTCTGTACCTTAATTATTCCTCCATATAATGATTTGTCATATTTTCACATTTTTTACAGTTTTATCCTTCCGAAGGATTAGGTCCAGCCTTTTGGCCGCCGAGTCAATAGCCTTACCCCTTTAATGGATCAAACCCTGTTTAGCCTAGGTGTCCCGCCGTGGGCAAAATTGCTTTTATCCTAGTGTTAGGCCAAAAGAGTCGCCGTACTCTGTTTTAAGGTTTTCCGCCGTGGAATCCCTAATTTAACCCTATTTTAATTAACATTTTTTAACATAGAGATTGGAGTCTCTGAACAAACCTTGGCCACAGTCAAGACGTTTCTAACCTCCCTTTTGAGGGGAACTACAGTTACTCTGATTCCATTCCCGTAAGGATATGTAGGCACAAGATGCGATGTCTTGCCGAGTAAACTTAGAATTAACCCCTAGGTCTTTTTTAATTTTCAATCCTTTGTATATACCCTAAAGCAAAATAATTAATGAAATAAATAAAAAAAATAAACAAAAGGTTCCCGTAGAGTACTACGGAAGTTTAGGGTGCTAATACCTTCCCTAAATTTAACCAACCCCCGAACCTTAGATCTCTCCCTTTTAGGTTTTTCCTTTCTTTAACCTTTCCTTCGGATAAATCAAAGACCGGTTGTAAATGAATTAAGATTCAAGTTAATCAATAGCTTGACATCCAAATTTCACTGCAACAGACGATGATGGTTCACCGTAGCCATTAAACTAGGTAGTCACCTCCTTTCTCAAAAAAAAAAAGAGAAGAAGAAAAAAAATTGAAAAGCCCGCTAAGTCAAAACCTATGAAGGAGACTTAGGCAAAAATGGGGCATCCCGTTGACTGTACATTCGAACAAAACAGTTCAGACAAAAGTCGGGGATAACAAAAAAGAGGAATTTTGTAAGAGTTATCACTCTTAAAAATCCTCGAATAGCAAAAAGCTATCAAATACTATAAGGGAGTTGTGACTACCTTAGGTTTGTGAGCCATCACCAACTATCATCAGTTCAATTCTTAAGCCTATAAGAACCTGAATGTATAGTTTGAGTTAACTGAGCATAGGATTGAAGTTCATCATGGAGAATGGGTGGGACAAATAACTTTGAGCCTTTATCCTTTGTTTCATGAACCATGAACCGAGCCACGTTACAACTCTTAAAAGACCTAATTGAGGTAAGGTTGTTTTGAAAGCATATTACAGTAAGGTTGGATAACCTGACTCCTAATGATCTTTAATTGTGTGTGTGTTAATCACTTTATCCATCGTTTGTAAATGATTGGATCATTTTCACTTTGATCACTTGATCACTCCGTCGTGTGTGTTTCATCAAAAATGTTTTCAAAAGATTACATGAATTTTACATTGAAAATTGCCAATTTTTAATGAACAACATTGCGTGCAAGACGATCCAATGTCAGAAGAATCCCAACAAAAGCTGCTAGCTAGGGAATTTGATTTGATAAAGGAAACTCAGCCTGGGGCAATTAATCTAAAGGATTCGTTAATCATTTGTCATAACGTTCAGCTAATCAGAGCCGACCAGGTCAGGATCAGTTGAATCTCTCAAAGAGCAGTTCAGTCTGGGGCAACTCTGTTGCAGTTAACAGCTAGCAGGGGCAAGTTTGTTCCCTAGTCTTTACTTCCATAGTCTGAAGACTTTGTTGTGCAAGCACCGTTAAACTAGGGCAATCACGTCGAGATTTATAAATCTCTCTCTATAAGAGTTTGAAGACATTGAAGCATCTTTATGCCAATTCTTTTATAAAGTTCTCTTGATGGTTTCTTCCCACAGACCATGTAATTTGGGGCAGAAAAAGTTTGAAGATTGTTTGTCGCAAGAGTCGTTGCTCACTTGAAGAGGTTTGTTATACCATCATGGGGAAGAAGTGTTTTGTTCTCATGATACCTTTTGTCAGCTCTTCGTTTAAGTTGTTACTTCGGTTGATCTTGGAATTTCCCTTGGTGATTTTTCCTTCAACAAAGAATTCAAGCTCATGATGGCCATCAGAGTGAAGTCATGATGTTGTGTCCTAAGTAGATTACTCTCTCCCAGAGAAGGTTGTAGCCGTGAGGTGGAATTGTTGATCTTTATGATCATCCCCGTTGATGTCCAATTTTGGTGAAGTTGGCTGGGTATCCATGTGTAGATGTTTATTTCATCTCCTGTTTTGTTTTGTCTGTTTTGTCAGCATAAACATAAGCATGGCATGAAACATAAGCATGGCATAAAGCATATGCATAACATCCGTGCATTTTTTGCTATCTCCGGTTATTACCTGTTCCTGTTTCACTTTGGTGTTTTTAACCAAGTGATTGGGTGTGTGGTCTCTCTCCAATAGAGTTGTCAGCCCTTAAGCATAAAATGTCCATCCTTTCTCAATTCCCCACAGAGTTTAATCCTCGTGGATGATGGTTGCTTCAGTTGTCTTTTTTCCATGATTGGATAAGATTTGTCCCCATTCGAGTTCACTTCTCAATGGTTAGAGTCTTGTTTGACAGTTTCTTTCTAGCTTGGTTCTAAATTGAACTTCGGTCCCTGTCGGTCACCGAACCTACCTGGACGTGCATTTATTTTGCACTATCTATCAAGAAGAACACTTCGTGTTGCCTTACCAATTTATCCGTAGGTGGCAGTCTTTGTAGAGAAGCTTATCCATAAGTGGCAGTCTCTCCAGAGAAGCTTATCAATTTATCCGTATCCCCAGATAAGTGGCAGTCTCCCATGAGAAGCTTATCTTAAGGACGTTAAGGCACAGTTGTAACCAGCATTGTTTGAAAAATCCAGTGGATACTGGTATAGTTAATTTGGTGGTGACCAATCATATTTCGAGAAAGGCCAGTTGGTAATTGGTATTGGGAAAATCCATGGATAAAAGGTACTGACGATTTGGTTGTGTATCATTCCAAGTGAAGTGGATATGTTTGTTTCCAAGCTCAGGTTTCGCACCTTTGGATATGTTTGTTTCCAAGCTCAGGTTTCGCACCTTTGGATATGTTTGCCTCCAAGATCAGGTTGTGTACCCTTGAAAGTGTTTGTTTCTATCCCAAGCTCAGGTTTTGTACCTTTGGAGATGTATACTTTGGATTCCGAGTTCAGGAATTTCTAGAGACTCGAATGTTGCATTTGCATGAAATTTCTGTTGTATCCTAATGCTTTGAGGATATTTAAATTTTGTTCCTAAGGTTTTTGGGGATATATTTATACTTCCTGTTTGTTGTTCTGGTCATCACCAAATCATTTAAAAAGTCCAGTGGTGACTGGCACTGTTTAAAATCCAATCGTTATTGGTATCGTTGATTTGGTCGTCACCATATCTTCTGAAAGTCCAGTGGTAACTGGCATTGTTTAAAGTCCAGTGTTGACTGGAACTGTTTAAAATCCAATCGTTATTGGTATCATTGATTTGTTCGTCACCATATCTTCTGAAAGTCCAGTGGTAACTGGCATTGTTTAAAGTCCAATGGTAATTGGCATTTCTTTTGAAAGTCCAGTGGTGACTGGCACTGTTTAAAATTCCAATCGTTATTGGTATCGTTGATTTGATTGTCACCAAATCATTTAAAGAGTCCAGTGGTTACTGGTATTGCCTAAAACCCAATTGTTATTGGTATACCTGGATTCGGTCATCACCAGTCCCTTTTAAGTCCAGTGGTTACTGGCATTGCTTGAAAGCTAATTGTTATTAATACCGTGAATAGGTTGTTACCAAATTCCTCGGCCGGAGTCCTGTATTTCACCATTGCTGTTTGGAATTCCCATATAATTGTAACTTTGGTCGTCACCATCACCCCCAGTAAGACTAGTAGAAACTAGCACCCCTTGAAAATGTTTGTTGTTCTGGTCGTCACCAGTGTTCCCAGCAAAGTCGTTGCTTTCTCATTCGAGTCTCGGAGATCTAGTGGATACTAGCATTCCCGGTGCGTCTGGCCTTGTTTCTGTTCTTTTCTTGAAGATCCCGTTCGAACTCTTCGTTATAGGAAACTCCTCATTTGGTTATCACCAGTGAGGTTTGCGTCTCTGATTTCTTTCGTTTCCCCAGTGGAGAATTGCCTTCGTCCCCAGTGGAGTGTGTGTCCCCTTTTCTCCAGTGAAGAATTATCTTCCCCGGTGAAATTTGCATCCCCTGTGTGAAAGATCCCCCTTGAGCAGTATCTTTAGTCATGATTGAACTATTTTGTTTGTTTTGCCTTGGATCTTTCCTCAGTGTGTTGGGTCCCCCATGAGTAGTTACTCGTTGTATTGCCGTTCTTTTTATCTTTGCTCGTGTGTCTGCATCTGTCTTGCATTCAAGCATCATAAAGCATCATTTAGATTCATGGCATATTCACATTTGTTCTTTTGCATACCATCGGATCTAAGGGACAAAATTTCTGGTTTGCTATATTTAAATACCTTTCACTATGATTCTATGAGGATTGTCATCTCTCATTGTCATCTAGTAAAAATATTTAAATAGGGTGTCGCGGTGAAATTTGGATACCAAACTATTGATTAGTTTGAATCTTTAATTCATTTTTGCAACCGAACTTTGATTTGTCCAAAGGAAGGGATAAAGATCGAAATTCCCACAATGCAATGCAAATGCAAGGTTTAGAGAGTTATAGGTTCGGGGGTCGGTTAAACTTAAGGAAGGTGCTAGCATCCTAAGTTTCAGTAGTACTCTACAGGAACCTCTTGTTTTATGTTTGTTTATTACTAAGGTTTATCTGCTTAACAGTTAAGAGACCTAAGGGGTTTATTTCTAAGTATACTCGATAAGATGTCGCATCTTATGCCTACATATCCTTATGGGAGTGGAATCAGAGTATCTGTAGTTCCCCTAAAGGGTTTGAGGAGTTCTTTGACTGTGGTCAAAGTTCCTACGGGTTTAGGGTAGTTGATTGATTGTTTTTAGGAGAAAAGATGGGTCATCATTTTAAGGGAGATTTAACCGCCACAAATTGTAGGAAAATAGTCTTTGCATAGTCTTAAGAGAAGGGCTCAAGTACTCGGATATTGATCGACAAGTATGCCTCTATCTCTCTTAAGGCAAAGTCCTTACATATTGTATTAATGTGGGGTGGAGATTCTATCTCGCTTAAGATGATTAACATTTATTTCTCTGTTGTGTTTGAATTGTTTTGATCGTTTTGTTTCTATGTTGTAAAATGAAGACAAGGGTCCTCCTATGGGGTAGGATCTAACTTAGAAAGTTCAACTTGAATGGGATTAAGGATCGTAAGGGAGTATGATGCAAATGATGTGTACTACACACAAGTGTTGACTCATGTGTAGGTTTTTCCTTTGGACGGAATGCAATGCGAGAATATAAATTGCGATAATGAAAATTGTTCATAAAATAAATTGCGGAAATAGAAAAGGGCAAATAAGTAAAGCATACACACGCATGAAAGCGCTAAGTGTGTGAATTGTGAGTGTGAGTGTGTGAACGGACCGGAGCGAGGCGTACACGATTGATTTTAAGCGGCGATGTTGGTTCATTATTTTTAGGCGAAACTGATTTTAATGAGTGATTAGTTTATATTATTTAATAAATATAAGTTAAAGGTTTTAAATTTTTATCTCAAAAAAAGAAGTTATTTATAAAAGCCAAGATTATTTTAGGAGTTAATCATTGATTATATAAAAAGGTTGTTCTTATTATTATAAAAAACTAGATTGGTTTTAATAATAATGAGACAAAAGGCAATTAAGCTTTGGGTGATTAACCATATTATAAAATTCTATTAAGTTGATTAAAAAAGGATTTATTTTATTAAGAAAAAGTAGTTTTATTAAAAAGGAAAAGGGTGATTAAATTGGTTTATTAAACAAATAACTCATTAAAGGGTGTATTAATAATTAAATTAGAAAGATTTGGATTAATTAATTAAAACAAGTTTATTACAAAAGATATTATTATTCATTATTTAAAATATTAGGTTAATTTAATATTAAGGTTAAAAAACAGATTATAATTTAAAAGAAAATAGTTAAATGTTAATTAGAAATAAGATGCAGATCTAGTGTTATGTGACGCGTTGATTTACCATGGGCATGCGGTGTGGTCCGTGTGATCAGAGAAAAGGTGAATCATGTGGTGATAGTAGTGAGGGACCACGGTACTACCGTGGTCATGTAGGCATATAATTCATCAAGTTACAACACAACTGAAACAAACAGAAGCACATAGAAAACAAATGCAAACGGCGGAAAACCCTAGCGGAGTCAATCTCGTTCGCTCGGTCTCTCCCACCGATCCAACTCTCTCTCTCTCTCTCTCTCTCTATCGCTAGCTACGTGATACCTGAAACAAAGATTAAAACGTCAACCATTCAACAGTACGAAGAGGAAGCAGGGAGCTTTACCGGTGACGAATCAGTGTATGGAACGCGATTCTGGTGACGGCGGCTAGCTTCGGAGACGTTGAGCTTCGGAAGCTTCGGCGAAACCGCAGATGAGTTCTTCTCTTACTTTGATTTGAAGATTTTTCTTTTTAGGGTTTCTATGGTGTTTTTCGCTGTATTCACGAGTTCTTCCCAAAATTATCTTCCTTCGATTTTGAAATCCTTCTTATATAGGCGAGTTGGGGTTTAGGATCCTTAAAACACTGATTGAATTTCTGATTGATTGGTATTAAGACCTTTCGTTTTCGTGTTGGACAGGATTCAAAAGCCTTCCTTTTTCATATGATTGCGTTTAATGTTTATTGATGAAAATCAAATTGTGTGATTTGAGTTGAAGAATCTTTCACTGATGCTAAGGAATCTGATAGGATCTGAATAGGATCTCAATTTTTGAACAGGGTATATTTATCGATCGATTTACTAATCCAATCACTATGTTTCAACAGGTGTAGATAGCAGAAGATATTGGGCCAGGGGGATTATCAGCCCAGGGCGACATCAACGAGCTTTATTCACTTCTCTAATCCTTAAGCTGTTCTATTTCAAATCCATCGATAAGTTTTCTTTCTACTTTTCCTCGAAAAAGTTATGTTTTCAATTGTTCAATTGGCGTATAGTACTTGACAAAAGCTCCTTCATATTTGATGTATTGCAGACCATGTCACTGAATTCAAAAGCATGGGTAGATAACTTAACTTTTTTGGTGCACCAATCCACCAGAAGAAATTTAGCTTGAGACTTAGTATCTTCTGCTGCCAGTTTCAGTAGTTTCTCGAATCCAATTCCTTCATCATCGTAGCAAGTTGGGATCCCGTCTTGGTGTCGGTGTTTGCGTACATAAGGGAGGTATAATGCTCTTGAATTCTTTCAAATTGTGAATTGATTTTGCACTTGTACTTGTATTGCTTTACGGTACTAGTTATTTTCTTCATTGATCTTTAATGTATGCAATGTGTTTGGTACGAGACATTGGGCACAATCTTGGCTCGAGGCTTTAAGTTGGAACTAACAACCTGAGGGATGTAATCATGAAAACTTGGTGGGGCAAATTAATGTAGAGTTTGGCATAGTGGTTGGTATGGTTCCTCTTACAGATATACTGGCTTGTTTTGGGCACTGAAGTTGGCTTTATCTATCTCCTATTGAAAACAAAAACCCTCCCTCTGCACAATAGGTATAAGGCTTCTCACTTCAAGGTTTATTTTCTTTGCTTGTGAAAATTCGTAACCAATGGTTTTGTATTGCTTCGTGTCTTGTTAAGCACTGATGTGATCCTTGTAACCTTTGCGTGTTGTGATTATGACCTAATATTGTTTTTTGTGCTTGTGTATTTCAGCACCTTGCCACAGCACGTCATTAATGAGCATACCAACGATATCTTGCTTATTGGTTCAATTCATAAATTTCCTTGTCACTTGAGGTTGGCGATCTAGGACATCTTTTGAGGTAGTGTAATTTTCCAAAGTGAAACAACAAGGGTATGCAGGGTTTCTAAAAACAGTTTTGAAGTGCAAGTTGAGAAGGTGCTTGGGAAGTGTGGTCGAGAAATGGTATAAGGTATTCACTGCGCCTTATGGTAACAGTCGCTTTTAAAGTAAGAAAAAGAGTTAGTATGCTGCTGTGATGGTGTTGCAGAGTTTCGATCTCTCGACTGCCTTCTGTTTGTTTAACATATTCATTCATATTCATTAACTCTTATTGTAGCAGGGTTTGATGAAACACCAGGTTGGGGCTGGGATTCATGATGGGTTCTTTCTGCTCGTAGAACTCCGGCGGAGCAGTAACGTCAAATTGAGAGGGTAATGAACAACTGGTCTGTTATGCAAATTTTGCTTTCTTGTTTTGCTGATGATGCACGTCTACTAAGCTAAACGCTGTTATCGATTGTATTAACTGTTGTGCTAATGTTGCAGGCACATGGGATTGCCCTGTTGATTAAGTGCAAGATACAAACAATGAGGATGCATCAAGACTTGGTTTAACCGTTTATGGCGTAAGCATAGTCAAATGTGGAAAGTCTGTGGCAAATGGATATCTAATGGTGATATGACCTTCTTTGTTCCAGGTGTAGCTTCTATTTATTCAGATCTCGACATTCACGGCGGGGTTTCAGTTGTTCATAAAGAGTGCCGCATTCCTCAGGTTTAGTAGCCAAGTTCCTTTATTTAAAATTCGTATCCTCTGCTTGGTTCGATTCTTGGATGTTTTAGCAATGAATCTCCATTTCTAAAATATGCAGCAGGGGAACTCGGTTTCCAACAAGCAGGTTGAGATTGAGTTGGAGCATAACGTGCTGCCTGGTGAAGAACATTACGTTTATGTGCGAGTTATCTGACAAACGGTTGGGGAAAAAACAAGAGGACCACTTCCTACATTTCCAACCGTCAAACTGCCGTCATGTGATCCTTCAGCGGATGCGGGAGGTCGAGAAGCGAAGCCTTGAATCCAACGATGTGTCAAAGAGTAGCAGCAATGTTAAAGGAAGAAAAGATTTTGTAGCAGGCCCCCTCCTTCTTTTCTTTAGAGTCTATATACTTGTTTGGGAATTAGAGATGATGAATGATGCCATTGGAATGTTGAGTTCAAATGTTGTAGGGGGTTGAACTTGTAATGGTAATCCTTGTACCGCATTTCTTTGGAATAATATTGTGACAAGAATTTTAAATCTTGAACTCTCCCCTCCCTTTTTATAATAAATGGTATGTAACCTCCTCAAAGTCTATAACGTAGCATCAAAGATCGTAAGCCCCTGCGCGTTTTGTAATCCAACCTTACACAGTGAAATCTCTTAGATATCCCAGCCATAATAATAATTAGATTAAAACTTCAAGTGAAGATAAATCCTAGTAAAACTACTCAAATGGTGTGTTCTCTCACTGACCCAAAACATAAATCAAACACCACCTGATCTTGATACTTCAAACTGTCATTTGTATGTAAAGGAAACTTGAATTCAAAACTCTTTTAAGACGTGACCCTCATCCTGAAGGGATACAACTAGAAATTCTTCTTGCCACAAAACCAAGAACAATCCTTAAATGACTGCGTTTAAGTCCTAGGCAAATTCACTTCTCTTCACGAATGGGTAATGAAGCTTTTGAGAAATACTGACAGAAACCAGTAGAAAAACCCTGACCACGTCTTTAACATAAATATTTATGAGAAAGAAAGCTATCTCCGCTTGAAATTCTCACACCTGCACAAACCTGTTAGTAGCAACAAACATGTACACAAGAGTAAAAAGAATAAAGAAAAAGAAGAAGAAAAAAATGCACATAGAGGTGGGATCTTATGGTCAAAAATTAGGGTGTGACATAGGGGCAACTGTTGCACCCCAAATGTTGACCCCTTAGATCTTCATCATCATCTTAGGATCATATTCATTTGATTATCTAACCTTAACCCATTTCAAGTTTAACTTTGTTAAGATACGAGTGAATTAGGGCTCCGTACAACCGAGAATTGAGGTTTCAATGGTTAATCAGTCAACGTATTGGATTGGTTCTCCATGAAATAAGTCTCCACATCATCAAACATACTCCATTTGATCAAGTATGAATCCAATTTGAGGTTGTCACCCAAGGATCAAGAATAGTGCAGTTCTGGATACCCGATTAGGGTTTTCGATCAGGAAAAGTCAACTGTAGTTTGACTTTTAATTCAAAAGGTGTTCCAATGGTGGGATCATGGTACATAAAGTTCATATGGCTTAGTAAAGTCTATTCAAGAAGTTTCAATGCCTCAAAAGATCCGGAACATCAACAGTCGACTCGGTAGTCATCGATCGATCGTTCGGTTGATCGAAAAGTCAACTTTTCACTCATAAGGAATTTGACCTCAAAGTATGAAGCAAAAATGTTCCTAGTAACATATTACACCTGCCCATGAAGTTTCATGACCATTGGATAAATGATTGAGGAGTAATTGAAAATTCGGGAAATTAGGGTTTTGAAAAGGGCAAGACCATAACTCCCTAACCACACATCTAATTGAGTTGGTTCAAAGCTCATTGAAAAGCTCTTGACAAGTCCTAAAAAAGTCCCACAGTGATCCATGAGCAGAAAATGTATAGATTTGGAGTTATGGCCAAATTCATTACAAGAGGGAAAAATAACTTAGAAAAATTCTAAGTTATTGGCCTTTTTAGGCATGTTTTTTAGCAACTTTGAGTGGATTTTTGACCTAGTTCCATTTGGAATCTGAAGATAATGAAAACATGAAAGTTATAGAGCTACATGAGGGATTTCTAAAATGTACTAGAACTCCTCCATAGCCCTTATAAGTTGAGATTTATGAATCTAACAAGATGAGGTTTCAACACTTGAGTCCAACATTTTCACTTTTCACAAACTCACCTTTTGATCACTTGAGTTATTCTCAGCCCTTGGATCATGTTTCTATCTGTTACTTAGATATTATGAGGAGAAGAAATGCAGAAAATTAGGAGGTTTGATGAGTCTTGCAAGTTGGAGGCAAGTTGTATTATTTTAATGAAAGAAATGAGGAAAGAGAAACTTTATGGAAGAAGTCTTGCAGCTGCAGCTCTCCTACTCCCTAGCCATACTTAAGTCACTTCTTTTTCATTCATGCCACTTAATTTATGCATAAACTAGAGCCAATAGCTTGGACTTGCAGCTGCAACAAATATTGAAGAAGATTGCACTTTCAAAACTCCCTCCAAAAGTGCCAAAGTACCAATCTGCCCCAAGCCTCTCCTTGCCTATAAATAGAGGTTTCCTCTATGTTGAAAGGTACACCAGAGCACTCTAAAACCCAATATAAAACCATTACTCTCATCCTATCTTGCATTTTCTTACAAGTGAAGAAAACCATTCTAAAATACCTCAAAAATCTGCCTTGAGCAATGGTTTTCATGAATGTGTTTGATGTGCATTAAATCATCTTCCAAAAACCATTTTCACCCACTCAAAATCATCACAAACCATCCACACAATCCACAAATGATGTGTGGGAGGTGTTCAAGCCTTTAAACTAGCAAAAAACTTCATTTCCTCAAAAGTCAACTTTCAACCAAGCAAAGTTTGACTCCACATACAAAATCTGCCAAATCACTAACCAGGCCTGTTTTGATCATTGTAAGCCTCCAAACACCTTAGGTTTATGATGCACCAACTGTCCATAACCTAAAATACCATCATAATCAATTACTTTGAGTTATGTCCTAAGGGTTCACTTGTTTACTTCAAGTGCAAGAAAAACTGTCATCTTCATCAAGGCATTGGATTGGATCTTATTTGGAGGCTTCAAGGTTTTCCATACTGCACAAACTTGCTTGGAAGTCTACAAGATGTTGGTAGTTACTATCCTTCTTTAAACTATCATGGATGTGTTTGATGTGCATTAGTGGTTACAATGTGTTTTGAATACAATGCAGTTCATGTTTGAATATGTCCTATTTTGCTTGTTTGCTCATTAATGTATATTGCTTGTATGATTATCATACCATGTTGTATTGCTATGTGCTAAACCTTGAGTTTCTCTTAAATTCTACTAAGTGTCATGCATGAACACATGAAGTTGGCTTGCAACTGTTTTGAAGTATGATGTTGTTCAGTTTGTGCATATTGTTGGTTTGTTTTTGTTGCTGCAGCATTCTTTAAATCTTGATCTGTTTGCTAGCATTTTAAGTATAAGTCATTATATGTTGGATTCATGTGATGTTGACTTGGTATTAGTTGGAACTATATCATGTTTTGCTTTGCTACCATTTTGTTCTTGCCATTTTTCAGCCCATGTGCACTTTTCAACCAATAGGTCATTTTCCATTCTAGCATATTTTTGGATCTTCTTTATGCTAAATCTTGGTCTATAACATGTTTTGAGATTGCTTGTAAGCTATACAGTTCTATTGGATTTGGTAAAGGTCATTGGGATGACTCATGTGATGTTGATGACTAATACTTTATTTTGTTGTCATATGTTTGTGGCTGTCATGAGTTATTTTGCACTATAGTTTATTGCTTACCATTGTCATGCTAAGTGAGTACCTGTGATAACTTGAACTATGGCTTGGTGGTTGGTTTATGTTGGTCAACATGATACTATGGTATTATTGAACTTTGTTTTTGTTGGATAGTTGGCATTATCATCAAGGACTGTCATTTTGAGGCATTGTGGTAGAACTGTTTTGACATGATCATATCTTATTTGCATTGAAGTTGTTTCCTGCCATTGTCCATTATTGTGTGTTTATGTTTATTAACATGAAAATATGATACTCTTTGAATCATAGTTGGCATTGTTCATACTTGCATCATGTGGCTGTCATGATTAGAGCAATGTAGTAGGGCTACTGTTTGATTATTGATATGATTATGTCTAAAGCTGGTTGTTGTGTCTGTTCAAACCTTATGCATGAAATTTAATTGGAATGTAAAGATGTGATTTGTCTTTGTAAAGGCACTATGCTTTTCATACCAAAATCTGGCTGTTAGACCATGCCTTTAGGTTTGTTAACCTCTGATCCATCATTTTCCTTTGTCTGCACTTAATGTTTGTCATGAGTACAAAACTTTGGACTGATATGTGATCTTCTTGCACTTTGTAAAGTCAAAAACCTGTGGTCTCTTAAAACAAACAGTTATGTTTGGTCTATGCTCTGATCTTGTTTCCAAATTGCATTTATGCTTACTTGAATTTGTTCTTATGCAAAAGTTGGTGGGCTACTGTCTTGAGTTTTTTTACTATCATGTGCCTCAACTTTTGAAAAACAAAAACACTTTTGTTTGGTCTACTGTTATTTATTTGATTGGAGCTATGATTGGAATTCATCAATAAGACATTGATTGGAATACCAAGAGCTGGATGCCAATTGCTGCTTTTGAGACTATCTTAGGATTTGAGTTAGTCAACTTATGCCCAACTTGTATCTGATTTATGCTAAACTTACCACTGTTGCTATTGAAACTGTTTTGGATTTTGAGTTAGTCAACTTATGGCTAAGGCTGTTTCTACTTAGTGTTCATGTTAAAGTTTGTTTGTGATGGCTTGATAAGTTGTAACTTATGAGAAATATGATTAATCATTAGCATTGTTATGTTCAGGTTGCATCAGTCACTGCCAAGACTTGGTATACATGCTAGAATTTGAAATACTTGCTAGGTTGAGGTAGTGACTTTAAGAGCAATACATTAAGGCTGTTTTGTTTGAGTTGTTAGATTGGTTGTTGTCTTGATATGTGATCTGCTGCAAACCATTGAACCATATTTAGCTTGTTAGGCTATTTTGTTTGAAATCAACTTGTCATGGTATGAATTGTATGTGTGTATGTAGGATTTGTCATGAATGTTTGATTTTGACCAAAAGAGCATGTTTGCTATCAGTTCTGTTTTGGAGGTTTTCACTTTAGGTTGTTATTTTTGTTAAGTTCTTGCAAGCTGTTTTGAATCCATGTTTTGACATATGAGGATCATTTAACAAGTGTTGATTGAATTGAGTATGTGTGCTGCCTCATGAATTGATTTTATTTGCCAAAACAACATATCAAACATTCTTGTTCAAAGCATTACAGTCCACGTACCAAATTCTATTTGGAGTTGTCTTTGTATGATCTTTGCATCTAGGTTCCATGGTTTGTATATTTGAAACTAGTGCATACCTTTACCTAGTCTTAATCATTGATGTCATGAGTTGTAGCTACCATTTTGCATTGCCTAGCTTCCATTTGCAGTTGCATTTGAATTTTAATTTTGATGCACTATCTTGAAAAACTGAGATTGCCATTGTATTCCTTGTTAAAATTCACACAAGTTAGACCTAAATTTTGTCAAAAATGATTGAGTTTTGAGTGAGTTGTGTTGTTACCGTTTTCATGCTATGACTTGTTCCCTTGCTCATCTTGCCTTGCCCAGATTACTAGCTTTTTTCAAGTACTTGTATTATTTGGGGTGGCATGATACTTGGATGTATCGCCACCCCAGTGGTTATGCCTTGTTCTCATATTGCCTTTCCTTGCTACATGTCATGGGTTCGATCCGTGTGGATCAACCCTTTTGGTTTTTTTCATTATTTCCATGTTTTCACATTTTCTATATCTTTCTCCTTGATAAAACACGCGTGCGCGCCTTGGCTGGCTTGGTGAGATTTTGAGCTGGCAATCCAAAGGTGGTGGGTTCAACACCCACCAAGCGCCCTCCTATCTTTTTATCACTAAAATATTTGTTTTTTTTCTTCAAAATTCAAAAGCACATAACTTCATCAATATTTATTATTTTTTATTGATTCTTTTTACATTGGTCTTGTACTTTTGCATATTTTCACTTGGTATTTTAATATCCTTTTAATTTTCATTTTTTAAAACACTTTGCATTAAAAAATTGTCATGCTTCTTTTAGGGTTTTCACCCTCCTAATCATTCAAAACTTTTGATTCTTTTTTTCTTAAGTTTGTTGTTGTGCTTGATGTGAGCTTTTGTTTGTCAAACCTTTTGTGTATGTCATTTTAATTGCTTTTGCTTATAAGCATTATAATTGTTTCATTTGATTTTCATTTAGAAATCCCCATGAAGTTATAACTTGTTTGCATTGGTTGTTACCTTCATCTTTGTCAAGATATGCTTAAGTCTTTATCTTTCATTTAGTCTTGTAAGAACTCATATTTGCTTTCCTATTGTAATATGCTTGCATGCTTTGGTTGTGACTATCTATCTTCATTGAAATCATTAATATTGTGATACCCTTATACCATGCTTTTGTTGTAACCATTCATCCTATTTGAAGTACTTGCTTATTGTAATATGCTTGTTTATTCTTGGTTGTAACCATGTCTTCATCATGTTTGAATGTTTATGCTTTGTTAAGTTTATTTTTCCCAAGTGATGGAACTCTTTAGTTCTCATCCAAGTTGCTTCCCCTTCTATCCTTCCAAAGGAAAGTCTCTCTATTGACCTTTGGGTCATAGATAGCTCATCACCCTCCCTTGACTTTGTAAAGTCATCTATACACTTAGTTAAGTTAGAACCTATCTGTTGGACTTTGCTTAAGTCTAAAAAGCCTACCCCTTGTTAGGAGTGTTCTTTCAATTAGAACTTAAGATGGAGTTTGTTAACTCTATGTAAGAATCATGGAAATGATTACTTACTTCCCTTTCTTGAGTGTTCAACTTAGATCTAGAGAGTTTTCTTAAACACTACACAAGCATTGTAATGTTTTGTTCCCCTTTGAACCTTGATCATAATCAAATGTTCTTCAACCCTAGTGAGGTGAACTACGATTGCTCTGATTCTATCCTAGTAAGGATACGTAGGTAGAGGACGTGATGTCTTTGCGAGCAAACTTAGAAACTATTCTTAGGTCTTAACCTACCCCTTTACCCAATCCCAATCCATAGCAAACATTTAGCAAACTTAGCATACAAACAAACAAAAGGTTCCTGTAGAGTACTACAGATGATTAGGATGTGAAACACCTACCCTAGGCATAACCAACCCCCGATCCCCAAATCTCTTAGCGTTGTTGTTACATCGCGCAAAAGGTTCTTTCTTTCTTTAGACCTTTCCTTTGGATAAATTAAAGTCTGATTGTGAATTTAAGAATTAAGATTCAAGTTAATCAATAGCTTGATATCACGATTCTCACTGCAACACTTACGGTCAAAAATTAGGGTGTGACAGATGCCCCTATTTAAGTTTATTCTGTCTGGAGATATGGAGATAGGAATCTCCGTCTCGGCGTGATAGAATTTACTTAAATACAAACATTACACGAATTTTTGGCCCTAAGATGCCACCAAATGCATATGAGGTGTAATGATATGAGAAAAGGCAGAACGAAAAATCCCGTGGCATGGTGATGCCACAAGGGAGGGAAAAAAACATGACACCCAGGAAGGACATACTCAACAAGCGGGACCCCGCGGGGAGAGGAGAACAAGCGGCACTAGGGAATCTCCAAGGAATAGAATGTAGTAATACCCACGAGAGCGCAGTATCTTGAACAATGGCGAGAAACCTGAAAGTGAAGGGATGACCTACTAACAAAGCGACGGTAATAACCCAAAATTGATCCTCCTGATCGAAACACAATTATGCTTTTCTTCAGCCTGAATAATCCACTTGAAAATAGTGTAAACAAAACCTCCCCATGCCTCATGGTTTATGCCATTAACGGGTCTCATTTTTCTTGAAATAAACCTCCCCACGCCTCATGATTTACGCCATGAACGGGTTTCAGTTTCCTTAAAATAAACCTCCCCACGCCTCATGGTTTACGCCATGAACGAGTCTCATTTTCCTTGAAATAAACCTCCCCACGCCTCATGGTTTACGCCATAAACGGGTATCAGTTTCCTTGAAATAAATCTCCCCATGCCTCATAGTTTACGCCATGAACGGGTCTTAGTTTCCTTGAAATAACCTCCCCACGTCTCATGGTTTACGCCATGAACGGGTCTCAGTTTCCTTGAAATAAAGAAAACCCGTGAGAGCATATTCACAGGGGGTTAAAATATCATTGTAAATTGTAGAACTTCAGCAGTAATCCATAATATATTGAAGATCGTAAAGCTTCACCGGGGATCTTCGGAGGAGATGTTATTTGATAGAATTAATCTTGTGGGATAGACTCACTGGGGAATACATTCCTGAGGAGTATTCTTTGTTGTAGTTGTAAAAGTATGTGAAACTTTTGTAGTAAAAATTCTCAAATAAAGAGAAAAGTTTATAAAGTCTTCGACACACTTCTCTGACGGATTTTCGGAGAGATGCAATTTGACGAGTTGATGATGTTGAAAACCCACTGAAGGGGGCCAAACTGTCCTGTGGGGACTGCCATTTGTCATTTTGAATAAGATCTTGGTCAAAACGAATTGCTCAAATTACGAGGTCACTTGTAGTCTAGGTATAAATTGCTGAGCGGAAAGCATTACCGGAGAAAGTATCTTATCTTCGACGGTGATCTTCAAATAAAATCTTCATGGGGAGTCCAAGTGCAAAATAAATGCACTCTTAATCCAGATTAGAAATTTGGAGATACTCGAGAATGCAATTTCTAGAGACCGAAGTTCAATTAAGGAAAGAACTGAAGAGAAACTGTCAAGCAAGACTCGACCATTGAGGTATGAACTCAGATGGGATGTACTAAAACAACCGTCTTCCACGAGGCTCGAACTTCATGAGGAAATAGGACTATTGCGCTCTTTCTTCCTAGGGCCGATAACTCTACTTGGAAGGAGCAGACATACCCAACCACTCGGGGATAAACACGACCAAAGTGACAGAAAACACAAAGATGCAAAATGCACATGCCATGATATCTATGTGAATGCTCATGCTGAAAAAACAAACGAACAGAGGCAATCGGAGATGAAATAAACATCTCGGGACGAACATCCGACCTATCTTTAAAGATAGAAGTACCACTGGGGATAGGTGGAGAACTAGATACGGGATCGTAGTCCTGTTTCAGGGTTTCAAAAACTTCTCTTAGGGATATAACATCTTGATAAAATTGGCATATTTGTCAGGATGAAACAAGTTATCCTGTTGAAAATGAGAATAAGGATCTACTGGAAATGAATCCATCGCATAGTTGTAGAAATTTCATGGATAAAATAAATATCCATTCAATGCGGAAACCCGAGTTAACAAAGCTGTTGAATATGTTGGAGTCGAAACTTTGTGGGGATGAAATAAACATCCACTCTGCTGGGGAAGATCGACGTAGTAAAAAGATCTATCAAAGGGGTCGAATAGCATCCACTTCATTGGAAATATGAAGTTTCCGAAGGTTCACTGGGATTTTTTTGCATTGAAGAGATCCATCGGAGGGTTATGATGAAATTCTGTATTGATGAGCTGCGTAATGGTAGTCGCCATTCTGAACAAAAAGTAATGTAAAAATAATATCAATTCTCAAATGCCACAAGTCACCTGGTTCATAAGAAAAGGTCATTCCCAAGAGGATTTTACAGAAAACATGGCGTCTGAAATGCTTCAATATCTTCAACCTCTTTTAGAGATTCGTCGAATCTCGACGTAACTACCCCTAATTGACGGTATAAATGATCTTCAAACTTGTGTTCTAGGTAGGACTGGAAATGAGTCGAGTCGAGTCGAACTCACCTCAGCTCGGCTCAACTCGTTAAGAATTGTTCGAATTCGAGTTCGAGTTCGAGTTTGACACGAACTTCTTTTTAAGCTCAAACTCGACTCGTTATAAGTTCACGAACAGTTCGGTTCGACTCGTTAGGTTCATCTCATTAGGTTCAGTTCACATGGTTCACGAACTTAAAAACTATTTTTTTTAAATATATATATATATATTTTAGTATATTTGACATTTTAAATAAATATATATATTTTAAATAAAATATTAAAATAAAATAAAAGTTATCATATTGAAATTTAACTTTATCTTCGAAATCTACTAATTCAAAACCTACACAACTTTCAAGAGATACATTTGAGAGTCTAATTCAAAAACTACTAAATTGAAGATTAAATTTGTCTAAGATTTGAAGTAAATATTTAAACCTAATCTTAAAGACAGTATAATTCTTTTCATATGTAATCGAGTTGACTCATGAACCTAACGAGTCGAACTATGTATAGTTCAAGTTCAGCTCATTTAGTTAACGAACTTAATTTTTCGCTCATACTCAACTCATTTGGTTCATGAACCTAGTTCAACGATTTAATTGTCGAGTCGAATTCCGAACTATCTTCGAGTTGGTTTGGTTCATTGCCAGCCCTAGTTCTAGGTGAATCCAAACTTGTACGGATCAAACCTCTTGGAAAATAACTTGCCTCGGGTCAGCAAAGTCTTCAAATTTCATCATCAATGTCTATATGTAAACTTTCTAAGATATCAAGCAATATTAGCAGGCCAGAAATGTTAATTTTAAAACTCTTAATGCAACATATAAGTTTGTCTTGAAGTTTTTAAAAGAGATATCACAATAACTGGTGACCGAAATCACTAGTTAGGATATAGATTTATTTTGTAAAGCCAACATAATTTTGAGCATAGCTCATAAGAGTCAGGAAATGATATCTCATCGAGTACGCCTTCAAACTAAACCTCACCTCAATTAGGACTTTTGAAGGTTGTATCTGGGCTTAGCTTACGATTCATAAAACAAAAGGATAAAGGTAAAAGTATATTTGTGCCCACCCAATTTTTGAAAGATGCTCATTCTTTTTTTTTTGATACCCTGCCCCAGGTTAAAATTTGAGGTTTTGATTTGGGAAAGACAGATTCTTCATCCAGGTTTAAAGGAGTTTAAATATTTCTGGTGTTTAGGAGGTTGAAACAATGTCTTACATCATCGGTAGGATTTTTTATTCAAAAGAATACAACGAGAGATCCTACGCTTTACTTCGTCATCCTCCTCCCAATTCTCTATCAGAGCAAAAGATCAGGTAAAGTTGGTATTATAAATTGCGAAAAGCGATTTGAGTGAATACGAATGGATTTCTTCAAGACAAACATTTTATTGCATTAATTATTCAAAATAACAAGTTCTTACATGCCAAATATGCTTTTAATCAAAGAAAATAAATACACACAAGCAAACAAAGAGAAAAGCCAGACAAGCCCTTCTCTCGGATTTATTATGTCTTTGTATTCACCAACGCAACAGCGTTCCGTTCAAACGTGGGCCTCTGCCTTTGAAGGTCAACACTTTGTCGTCCATCATCTCTTATACTTTATCTTGGAATACCATGCATTCTTCAATTGAATGCCGCATTGCTCCATCGTGAAATTCACAACTGGAATTCTGGTTGAACCAAGGTGGGCGAGACTTCCTGATTTTAATCCTTCGGGTGTCATTACCGAGTTTCTAGCAAAATAAGACCACAGTTGACGGTACGTCATCGGGATAGGATCAAACCAACAAGTTTCTCCTTTCAGAGTACCCAGAGGTATCTTCTGATTACGAAGCCATCTTCGAACCCATCGATTCTGCTATCAATCTGGAGAGGTCGACCTCTTCTTAGAAGATAGTCGTTGTTCACACTGAGCGGGCGTTGTATACCGGTGTTAAGGGTAAGATACTAGAACTATAAAATCTATGAAAGATCCATTGTCATTTTTACTATCCGGAGATATACCTAAATTATGATTATATTGTTTCATAAAAGCAACAGCTAAGTCTTCCCAAGACTGAATGTGGTTATTTTGTAACTTCATATACCATATCAAGGATGCCCCATATAAACTTTCTTGGAAGCATTGAATAATCAGTTTTTCATTGTCAATGTAAGCAGTCATCTTCCGACAAAACGTCCTCAAATGGTATCTTGGACAACTAACACCCTTGTATACTTCGAAGATAGGCATATTGAACTTTGGAGGAATAGCCACTCCTAGTACTAGACATAGGTTGTGAGCCTCGAGATCAGATGTATCAGCCTTTTTCACTATCTTCAATTGTTCTTTAAGATCACAAAATCTTTTCTCAATTGCTATAAATCTTGGATCATCCACCTGAACATTCGGAAGATTTGACGAACACTGTGGCAACTGGGAATCTCCTTCATTAACTTGAACAAACAGGTTGTCTTGCAAAGGCTGAGGTTGCATAGAAACATTCACTTGTTGAACCTTGTCGTCGGAGGAACGATCGAATACCGGATTAGTCCTTACTCTGAAACCAGTCATGAGATCCATATCTTTATTCTCTTTACTATCCTTCAGTAATACTTCAAACTTGGTCAGATGGTCGAGATGTCAGCTGACGAGTCAAAGACAGAAAGGCGGATGAGGATGCAGCGGAGAAGAGACACATGCACATGCTAAATGTAAGATGCTATGTGAAATGCATAATGCAGATGCAAGAACTTCATGCAATTCCAATATTTATGAATATTATGGAGAAAGAAAAACATTTATTAAATAAAATGGATTACAAATAAATATTCCTTAAAGAGACCCAAATAAATAGCTAAATAAAAGCTAATAAAAGTCCTAAGGAAGTTTCGAATTCTGCTGCTTGAGTTGCTCTTCCAACTGGGTCTTCTCGCGGGTAAGATTGTCCACAATCAACTTCCAAAGAGTAAATTGAGGGTCAGAGGAAAATAAATCCTCCAGATCTTTCCTCTTCTTGTGAGGAAGTAATTCTTCATCCTTCGACTGTAGTTATTTCTGAAGTTCAGCATTCTCTTTTTGAAGTTCAGCATTCTCTGCAACAACCACTTGATACTTGTTCTTCCACGCTTCTGACTCATGCTGCGACTTTCTTAAAGCAATCCCTAACTTCACAGTGTCAGACATAAAAACATAAGTGGGTTCTCTTCTTGAAGGTATGGGATCCTGACGAGGATAGGGCATCTTCAACTTGATTGCTCTTTCTCTGACCCACTAAAGATACGGTTCGAAGGACACACAATTAAGCCTCCCTAGAATTTCCTTTCCTTTCTTATGCAAATGCTCCCATGCAGCCACAATATTTTCTTGAAGTTCCTTGTTATCCCTGAAGAAGATATTCTCTACCTGGACACTCTTAGGCGGTTCCTTCAACGGATATCCCAACTGTCGACGAGCTAAAAATGGGTTGTAACTTATCCCTCTATTAAAACTCAGTAGAGGTACATTAGCGAAGTCTCCACAACCATCAATAATTAACGTCTCATCATACATACGGTTATACCAATCGATATCTAAGTGGGTCAGCGCCATAACTTTCGGAGACCAAAGTCCTTTGTTGAGATTCGAAAAAGAACTAGACTTAGGCAAGTGCGAAATAAACCACTTATAAAGTAAGGGCACACAGCAGGTGATCATTCCTCCACCATAGAAGTTTCGGAGATGCACAGAATGATAATTATTACCCAATAGAGTTGGCACTAGATTGTTCTTCATGAAGATATTAATTGCATTAAGGTCGATGAATCCTTCAAAACTTGGGAACAGAAACACCCCATAAACAAGTAGGGCGAAGATTGTTTTGAATGGAACCTTGTTCGTATAATCAGCATAATACTGATCTTTCTTAATTAAGAAATTTGTAGTCAAACCGAAAGTCCCACCTTTAACAACCATGTTGTCCTTGACGTCAGATACTTTCAGATAAAGAGCCTTAGCAATGTCTCGCTCTTCAGGGTTACTTTCCAAGAAAAAGAAAGGAGATTCTTCCAAGATAGGTAGACCAACCAAAAAGGAGTACTCTTCCAAAGTAGGCAGTAGTTGATAGTCTGGGAAGGTAAAGCAGTGATAGATCGGATCATAGAACTGTAATAGGGTGGAAAGAAGTCCTTCGTCCACTTGGCGACTCAATAAAGATATTAGCTTCCCATATTTGCTTTTTGACTTTTCTTGGTCTTCAATCAAGGCCTCTAACTTCCTTAGGTCATTCGATTTAGGACTCTTAAAAGTATATTTCATAGTGTTTCTTCGGTTGGAATCCATAGTGTCCTACAATGTTCATAAACAAAATAGTGAATGTTTTCACGATTAACTTGTTCAACAGTACTGTTTTCAAGAGGGCCTCAATTGAGCGTGATTCTCAAGTCAACTTGGTCGGGATTCAACTCCCTATAAGCCTCGTCGAATATATCACCATTCTATGTTAAGTTCACTCAAGTCCGGGTGTAGGAATTTGTCTCACCACTCAAGGATATCAATCCAAAAGCAAACAAACAAATATACAAATAAGCAAATAAGCAAATATATACAATAAACAAGCAAAATAAAACAAGTTAGGGAAACCCACAATGTATCCCCAGTGAAGTAGCCATTTCTGTCGCGGTGAGAATTAGATGTCAAATTATTAATTAATTTTAATCTTAATTCATTTAGTTCACCACCGGTCTTTAATTTGTCCAAAGGAAGGGAAAAATATCGAATTACCCACAATGCAATGCAAATGCAAAAGCTAGAGAGTTTTAGGTTCGGGGGTTGGTTAAACTTAGGGAAGGTGCTAGCATCCTAGGTTTCTGTAGTACTCTACAGGAACCTCTTGTTTTATGTTGTTTATTGCTAAGGGTTATCTGCTTAAGGGATCAAATACCTAATGGTTTAATTCTAAGTATACTCGCCAAGACGTTGCATATTGTGCCTACATATCCTGACGGGAATGGAATCAGAGTATTTGTAGTTCCCCTAAAGGGTTTCGAGGAAGATCTTGACTATGGTCAAGGTTCCAAAGGGTAATGGTAGTTGATTTATTGGTTCTAGGAGAAAAGACGAGTTGTCATCTTAAAGGAGATTACTCGACTTAGCCACCATAACTTGTAGGAAAATAGTCTTTGCATCGTCTTAAGAGAAGGGCTCAAGCACTCGGATTTATCGACGAGTACGCCACTATCTCTCTTAAGCAGAAAAGTCCCTACATATTGATTGTATTGTTATGGGGCAGGAGATTTACATCCAATGGTCAAGATGACTCACGTCTAATTCTATAATGTGTTTGAAATAGTTGAATTGAGTTGATATCGGTTTATCTAAGTTGTAAAAGATAAAAAGACAAAGGTCTTCCTTATGGGATAGGATCTAACTTAGAGATCAACTTGAATGGGATCAAGGATCAATAGGGATTGTGATGTAAATGAAATGCATACGCACAAGTTTCACGTTATGCGCAGATTCTTCCTTTGGACGCTTATGCAACGCGATAAAAATAAATGCAGTAAAGATAAACGACGGTAAAGATAAAGCACATAAACGCATGAAAGCGCTAAGACATACAAGTGTATGAATTGTGAATATACGAATGTGAGATCGGAGTTGACGGATGGAAACATGCACAATTGATTTTAAGCGGCGTTGATTAATTTTAGGGAGATTATATTTTGGTGAAATTGTATTAGATTAGATGAATTGATTTTATGAGAAAGTTAATTGTTTTATGATAAATTAGTTTTGTAAAATAAGACTTTTGAATTAATTAGATTTTTGAAAATAATAAAAGGTTTATCAAATAAGTTGGTTTTTTAGTTATAAATTGATTAAATTCTAATAAAAGGATTTCCTAAATAAATAAGAGGTTTGTTTATCTTACTATATAGAGAGATAGTGAAATGGTTTATTTTATAAAATGTTATTGTATAAAAGGCTAATTTAATTAAAAAATAAAAAGTTTTAGTTATCCATTGGTATTATTATTAATAACAAAAATAGATTTAGATTAATAAATAATAAAAAAAATGGATTTTAATAAGTGAGTTATCTAAAAATAAAAATTAATTTGAATGTAAGGTCCTTAGTTGTTTTTAAATAAAAAGGGGGGGGGGGGGGGGGTTTATTAACTAAAAGGTTATATTATTTATAAAAGGAGTCTAATTAAAATTATTAGATTAATTAGTTAATTAAAAAAATAAGAAGAGTCAAATAAAAGATTAAATGGTTTATTAAATGAAAAAAAGTTGCTAGATTGAAAAAGGCCATTATCTTAATTTATAAAAGATTGATTAAGGTTTAAAAAAAGGGACTAAATGGTCACTTAATTAAATTAGGGTCATTTAATTATTAGTTTGAAGGATTAATCAAAGGGTTAATTTAAAAGGGGCGAGTTGGTTATGTGTGACGCAGACCATGAGGGTGCACGGTGGAAATGCAGTGTGGATTGGTGGATTAGATCCGTTGGAGATCTAAGGGTCACATACGTGAGGTGTACGATAACTTGTGTGTGTGTTATGCATGATTATTACATCAAAATTGCACAAAGTAAACAAAGGAGCAAAAACCCTAGTTTCTACTCTCTCTTCTTCGCTACGCTGTCTGACCATCCTCTTCTTTCTCATTCCACGATCTCCATCGTCTCTCTCTTCCTTCGATCGATTCCTCCATCTTCTTCTTCAACAACCTGTAAACCAAACAGAAAACAACATGCACGGTGATTTGAGAATAAACCTTTACCCACAAATAGGAGTCAGCGGCGGCTCGTTGACGGTGGCAGTGAGGCGATGATGAATCCTGAGGATGATTGAGCTTCACGGCGGTGATGAATCTCCTCCAATTTGAGCTCTGAGCGTGTCTGCTCCTTTGTTGTAATAGCGGCTTTTCTCCCTTTTATTTTCGATCCTCTTTGTGGGTTTCCTTCGTCCTTTTATAGGTGGAGATGATGGGTCTCCATTGAAACTGACTTTAAAACTTTCCTATTTGGGTGATTCTTTGTCTGATTGCTTGCTGGTTTTAGGAAACAACCTTTAATTTTTTTCTTATTCCGTCTGATTCTGTCGAGAAAATGCTGGCTCTGGTTTTGGGAAGTTTCGAACCTCTCTCTTTCATACTAATTTGTGATATTTGGATTTGTATCATTAACGT
Source organism: Lathyrus sativus (assembly GCA_963859935.3). Lineage (NCBI taxonomy): Eukaryota > Viridiplantae > Streptophyta > Magnoliopsida > Fabales > Fabaceae > Lathyrus > Lathyrus sativus. The sequence goes on along the minus strand of OZ012740.1, from coordinate 440,311,836 downwards.
ATCTATGTTGCTTGTTGACTTCCGCGTTAATTCTTTTTCCTCTTCTTCTCGCAGGGGATGCCACACTTGAGTTCAAACGCTTGCCTTGTCTTATGCTTGCTGAGGGAGGTTTTGATATGGAAATGATGACACCATGTCTGACCTGAGGGGTTTACGGTTGCCGTTGACTTCATTTTGTTACTTGAGTTTTCTCTGTTGCTTGAATCATCTTTGAGCTAGGTAGTAAGTCGGTAACGGTCTCTGTTGCTCTTCCGGCCGCTCGAGTTCTACGCCCGGTGATGAGCTTCAAAGTTCTGAGGGCTTGAACCCCCTTCATTCATCCTGAATTTTCAGTTGACCTTTGTTGATACTCTGTCTTGCCTAACACTGTACTTCTGCAGGTAGGTGATGTATGTTGAAATTGCTTCTTACGACACGGTCTCTTCAGAGACTTATCCGTTCTGGTTCTGTGGTTCAATGTGATACCTGGGGTTCAAAACACGGTCATTGGTGGTTTGTATTACTAGGGAAATGTCGCGAAAATGCTTGGAGACTACTCAATTTTGTTGTTGTTTGTTGCAATCTGCTGTGATTTCTTTTTGTATTCTGCAGGGAGTAAGTGGCAACACTGTTTGGTTGTGAGTCTCTATACTCGTTTCTTTCCTTTGTCTGTGCAGGTTCTAGGTACTGCTACGCTTCTTATGGCCGGTCCTATGCTGAGGATGACTCGAAGTTTAGCTTTGAGGATCCTCTGTTGTATTCTGTACTATATTGGTTTCCTCTTCTCTTTCAGGAAGCTTGTTGGATCAGAGGCTGCCGGTTTTATGCTGCCGAGGAAGGTTCGATGCGGTAATGATGGCTTAATGGTCTGAACCATGAGGGAAATGAAAATGTTGCTGTAATTTGATGTTGTTCGGGCTTTCGCATTATGTCGGAAGCTGTCTGAAACTAGTTGCTTTACTTGTCTGAATTTTGGTTTTCAATGCTTGGTAGGAGCTGGCGATGGCTTCCGTTGCTCTTCCGGCCGCTCGAGTCTTATGCCCAATGATGAGTTGAACTAAGGGCTGAACTCTCTTTGATTTTCCTTAGTTCTCCTTATTTCTTAAATTGTACTTCCATTCTTTAACGACAACCGGTTATGCTCTCCTTTTCTTTTCATATGCAGATTTGATGTTACTGCTAGGCCATGCTTACGGAATTGTGACGGGCTTCGGCGGCGGAGGTTTGTGTTCATCAAGGATTCGTCATTATCCATCCAAACTTTCTTCAAACGACGAAGAAAACGGGGGCTCCGAAGTGTGTGGGAGAAGTCTGAATTCAAAATGGATTTGGAACAATAACTGCTCCGGATTGGTACTTGTCAAAGGTGGTCATCAAATTGAAGTAACAGCTCTTAGGATGGTTTAGCATTAGGATGTATTGTATATAGTTATTTAGTTGCTCATATCATAATGTAGAGAAAATTCTCGTACTGTTATCGCTGTAATTGAATACAATTGACTTACTTTGGAGCTCATAGAGTGTTGTAGTGATGTAGAGGTTGTAGATAAACTAATAGTTATCACACGGTTGTATGCTATAGATATCCAACTGGGAAATTGCATGAGGTATCCTCTTTGTCCTTTTTTTTATAATGTTTATATGATGAGAAACTAGACCGAAGACGGAAACATAGCACAGTGGTGTTCTCGTTGGCAAACTTGGATCAAATGAATATCCAGGGTTAATATGGGTAAATAATAATTCTAATCTCTTTAGTTTTCATGTTAGCCACACTCCGAGTCTCGGCTTTGCCATGGACATCCCGGACTTAATGGGCGTTGAGATTTGCCTCTTTAAACCTTTGAACCCAATTGCGCAAGCCAGCTTTAAAACTAGTAATTGATATGGTAATGTCCTTATTTTGCAATCTCTTGATAACATTTGAATAACCGCCAACACACTTTAATACAACTGTCTAACAACTTGGTATTTATAACACGATCCCCTGTAAATTTGATCTTAAAGATGACTGGTACCCTCTGAATTCTTGAGTTGACCTGTTAGGCTTATTCATTTGCAAAAAATGCTCTTAAACTTGAATTCTTGGACGGTGAGCTTTAAAACTCGAATACACTGGTCACGTCCCTGTGATGTCTGGCCATGAGAATCTATATCTTGACACCGCTGCACTTGCACGAACTGGTTAGCCACAAAAAACATAAATATTAAATAAAAAATAAATAACAAAAGAAAGAGAAAAGGTGCGAAAACAAGTGGGATCTTACGGTCAAAAATTAGGGTGTGACACCCGGATGGTAACTCAATTCAAAATCATAATCCTTCAGAAGTTTAAGCCATCTTCTCTGCCTCATGTTCAACTCCTTCTGATCAAACAAATACTTCAGACTCTTGTGATCACTGAACACTTCGAATTTGGACCCAAAAAGATAATGTCTCCAAATTTTCAACACAAACACCACAGCGGCCAACTCTAAGTCATGCGTAGGATAATTCATTTCATGAATCTTCAGTTGTATGGAAGCATAAGCAACAACCTGACCATTTTGTATCAATACGCCTCCAAGACCCATCTTCGACGCATCACAATACACTACAAAGGACTCACTCGGATTCAGCAAAATCAATACCAGAGCAGTCGTCAACTTCTTCTTGAGTTCTACAAAACTCTTCTCACAAGCAACATCTCACACATAAGCTTGACCCTTTCGAGTCAATGGCAATGCCAACTTAGAAAAGCCTTCAATAAACCTGCGATAATAACCAGCCAACCCAAGGAAACTTCGAATCTCAGTAGCAAACTTTGGAGTCTCCCACTACAACACAACATCAATCTTCGACGCGTCAACAACAATCCCTCCACTAGAAATCACATGGCCAAGGAAAGTCACTTCCTTCAACCAAAACTCACACTTTTACAACTTATCATAAAGCTTCTTGTCTTTCAAAACCTGCAATACAACTCTTAGATGTTGCGCATGGTCTTCCTCGGACTTAGAATATATCAAAATATCATCAACAAACACCACCACAAACTGATCCAAATAAGGATGGAAAATCCTATTCATATACTCCATGAATACACCATGTGCATTAGACAAACCAAACGGCATCACCATATACTCATAATGTCCATACCTCGTCCTAAAAGCTGTCTTCGGAATATCATCATGCTTAACGTGAATCTGATGATAACCAGACCTCAAATCAATCTTGCTAAACACACAAGCACCCACCAATTGATCCATCAAATCATCTATCCTCGGAAGTGGATACTTATTCTTAATCGTCACCTTACTCAATTGCTTATAATCCACACACAATCTCATACTACTATCCTTATTCTTCACCAACAACACAGGGGCACCCCACGAAGAAACACTGGGTCGAATAAACTTCTTCTCAAGCAAATCTTCCAACTGTTTCTTCAATTCCCCTAACTCAGATGCAGACATCCGATAAGGAGCCATCGATACAGGACTAGTGCCCGATATCACATCAATAGTAAACTTTACCTCACGCTCAGGAGGTAAGTCACTCATGTCGCCTGGAAACACCTCTGGAAATTCGTGAACAACTGGCAGCCCCATGCTCACTGCTTCACAATCAACTTGAAGCGATGCAAACAAAGCAAACATCTGAGCCTCATCTTCCAAGAGTTATTTCACTTGCTTGGTAGATATAAACATCAGTTCTCCACCATCGCCAAACTCGGGAAGTCTCACAGTCTTGCTATAACAATCAATATGAACATAGTTGTACTCCAACCAGTTCATTCCAAGAATAACATCAATTTGATGCAAAGGTAGACAGACCAAGTCCACCACAAAGTTCTTATCATAAATAGTCAATGGGAAACTCAAATAGACTAACGCAGTAGTCACATAACCATTAGTCGGGGTATCAATAACCATACTCCCAACCATAGCAGATAATTTCAAATTCAACCTCTTAGCACATTCAAGCGAAATAAACGAATGAGTAGCACCAGTATCAACTATAGCAATCAATTCAACATCATTAATAAAACAAGTACCTCTGATCAAGTTATCTGTCTTGGATTCTTCTGCACCGCTCAAAGCAAACACTCTGCCACTTGTCTGAGCAGCAGTAGTAGTCTTCTTCGGTTGCTGACACTAGGTACTGATATGACCCTTTTCTCCACAGTTGAAGCAAGTCAGAGCTTCGTCTTTGCAGTCAATAGCTCTATGGCCTCTCTTGCCGCAACGGTGACATCTCAGTGCTCTACAATTCTCAGCATAGTGGCCTTGCTCGCCACACTTATAACACTTACCTGGAGCAGTAGTTGCTCCCCGACTTGACTTTTTCCCATCAGAAGCCTTCTGCTTCCCTTTATCACCAGAAGTCACATACGGTTTTCCTATGAACTAACCTTTCTCTTTCTTCTCACTCAGCTGCTTGTAGTGAGTAGATAGAGCTCGGCTATCTTCACCATAAATCCTGCTCTTGTCCACCAGTTCCGAAAATCAACGAATCTGCTGGTACCCAATTCCCTGCTTAATCTCTGGTCTCAAACCATTCTCAAACTTGAGACACTTCAACATCTCTGCATCAGCACGGTTGTAATGCGGGCAAAACTTTACCAAAGACTCAAACTTTGCCGCATACTCAACCACAATCATATTACCTTATTTCAGCTCAAGAAATTCCACCTCTTTCTTTCCCTGAACATCTTTAGGAAAATACTTCCTCAGAAACTCTTCCTTAAACACAACCCAAGTTATTGCAATGCCAACATCTTCTAATCTTTGACGAGTGTTATCCCACCAATTTTCAACTTCCTCTGCTAGCATATGCATACCAAACTGTATCTGATACGCATCAGTGCATGCCATAACTCGGAAAATCTTCTCAATTACTTTCAGCCACTTCTGCGTGCCATCAGGGTCATGAGTGCCCACAAAAGTCGGCGGATTGTTCCTCTGAAACTTTCCTAAAGCACAGAACTCATCTGGAGGTCCACCATTCTGAGCCATCACTTAGGCAAGTAATTCTAGCGCATCAGCAATAGCACGATCATTCCTTCCTGCCATCTACAACCACCAACAAGGTTAGAAGAAAACGACTCATCAATAGTGTTCTCAACTATCGACTGGCAGGGGACTAACAACATAAAAACTTGGTCGAACGAACCGACCCACTATGATATCACTAATGTAACACCCTTTTCTACCCCAACATTATCATGGCAAAATAACACAAGAATTAGAGTGAATAAATAAATCTCATTAAAAAGCCACCAAAAGGGCGTACATTTCCCAAAGTCATCAAAATAGGTCAATACACCGTAACTACGGGTTTTCTCGAAATACATCAAAATATCATAAAATAGCGGAATTCAAAGGCATAAAGTCAAGGTTTCCTCAAAAAGGAAAATAAGTAAAATAACCCACTGATATATAGTTTAACTCAAAAACCCAACCCAATGTTACTTATCAGAGCAAGACCCTCTAAATTAACTAAATCAGCTAACAACTCAAAAACTTTAAACTAATCCCCAACGGCGTCCACGGCTAAACCTGGTCATCTGCATGTTACCCACGTGGAGGTAACATTCAAACAAGCAGGGTGAGTAAAACAATTCATAATAATCAATGTATAACAATCAATACATAAATGGCATTTTACTCATATTCAACACATTCATATTCCTCAAAAATGCCTCAAAGGCCACAACATCGTAATTCATACAAAAAGACTCAGAAATGCAATGCAACACGACTCAATGCATGTGGTACCAATCATCACAGCTTGATGGACACTAGGCCATCAACCCTTCATAGATCCCCATCAACATGATCGATTCTACTAGAGAATCGAATCACATCAAAATACTTCACATCCACACAATGGAATTGAAGCCAAAGTAATCGAGGTCCTGAACTGAAGTCCGGATGCACATGAATGCATGATGCACACGTCAAATATAATCCTCATAATAACAACATATGGTGCATCATCATTCATCATATTCATCATCATCACATAAATCACATAAATCATCATATCTCATGTTATCACATGATTCACCCATGGTAATATCATCATGTTAATTCAATCAATACATCATAGAAACCATCATATCATCATGTACATATCACCCAAAACCCACTGTCATACTCATGGTAATTCATCACAAAAATCACAGAATCAAACATCAAGGCATCGTTGCACACGATTAATATTCGCGAAACTCTGCTACGTTCGCCGGCATGTTCGCTAGGCGAGTCTGGGCGAGTTCCTTCGCTAGGCGGGTCTGGGAAAACATGTTTCTCTAGGAGAAGCTTTTCTTCGCTAGGTGAATAGTGCGATGACAGCAAAATCTGCTATGCACCAGAACTGATTTTCACCCACTTTCTCCTACGATTCACTTACCCAATGCCCCCCAAAACATCCCTAAATCATCCCTAAGATCCTACGGCGATAACGGCACAAAACCTATGGTTTATTAGGCCAATCTGACAACCTATTCATGTTATAAATCACAATTTTTCCTTCAATTACACCCTAAGGCATCATAATTTCTCATATCACATATTCCTATCCCTTATGGTTAGACATATAATAATCTAAGGTTTTGGCCACGAAGGCAAAGGTTTCCTACTTTTCATCTCAAATATTCAGTGATACATACCACTAGCCATAACCTCAGAGTCTTATCATCAATTTCCCTAATTTCCCACAATCAACCCCAAAATCCCTTAAACCTCAAATCAACCATAAACACAGTCGAAAGACATACATGAAAAATCATGAAAAGCTATACTCCCCATACCTTAGCCGATTCAAAGCTTTCACGATTATGTATGGGAATCTTCTGCCTCCAACCTTTCCTTCAGAGCTCTGGCCACCAAACTTTCACGGTTAACACAAATGAATTTTAGTTTCCCTTCAGAACTCTATTTTGTCAAATCTAAGTTGAATGGTGTTGCTGAGGCTACAAACAAAAACATAAAGAAGACCATTCAAAAAATGGTCGTCATATAAAAGGACTAGCATGAGATGCTCCCATTTTCTTTACATGGGTATCATACTTTAGTATGAACATCAACAAGGGCAACTTCTTTCTCGCTTGTTTATGGTATGGAAGTTGTACTCCTAGTAGAAGTTGAGATTCCTTCTATGCGAGTTTTGATGGAGACTAAACTACCAGAGGCTAAATGGTGCTAAAACAGATATGAACAACTGAACTTAATTGAAGAAAAGAGAATGACGACTTTATGCCATGGCCAGGTGTACCAGCAGAGGATGAAGAAAGCTTTTGACAAGAAGGTTTGACCTCGTGAATTCAGAGAGGGTGGCCTTGTGCTTAAGAAAATCCGATCTTTCATCACTGATTCTAGGGGGAAGTGGACTCCTAACTATGATGGCCCATACGTTGTTAAGAAAGAATTCTCAGACAGTGTTTTAATTCTCGCAACTATTAATAGGGAAAAGATCACTCATCTCGTGAACATCCATGCAGTTAAAAAGTATTATGCCTAAAAAATGAAAAGAATAGCTCGTCAAGTTGAAAACCTGAAGGGCGGCTTAGGCAAAAATGAGCGTCTCGGTGGACTGAAAACCAAAAGGGCGGTCCAAGAAAAAATTAGAGACATAAAACAGAAAAATCATCTCGGTAGATTGAAAACTTGAAAAGGCAATCTAGGCAAAACTTATGGATAAGGCTATTCAACTGCATCAAATCAGATTGGATTGTCAAAAGCCACTTCTATCATTAAGGACTTATCAGTCAGATCATCAGAAGCTCAGAGAATACAGACCTCAAAGTTATATAGGAGGATGATGTTCATTGCTTTTGATGTAACCTTTTCCATTATTTACCAGTTTCCAACTTTGTAATGATCCATGGAGTTACACCATTTGCACACTACCATTCAATTAATGAAATTTAAGCCTTATCCATTTTTGTTTGCAACTCTGATGTTTATTTCTGTCTTGCAAAATGTCTTTTATCTTTGATAGCACTCTTTGAAACAAGTTTAAAATTGTTTTCTAAAATGAGTGTGTTTTACTTTGACTTGTGAACACCAAAAAGGGCATTAACATTTTCTTCAAGAATGGCAGACTTTGAAATGCATAATGTCGCTACCGCGAAAATCGGCGCTGGCAATACAGAAGAGTCACCACCGTGCGTTATTTATCCCAAAGGAGGGAAAGGAAACGCTCGAAGTAAACCTAACGCAAAGACGGGAAAAGGTATGGTCATCGCAACCAAAACCTGGATTCGGGAGTCGGTTACGCAAGGGGAAGGTATTAGCACCCCTCACGTCCATCGTACTCGATGGGATCCACGCTTGTTTGTTTGTACGGATTACACTTCTATCTAAACTACAGGATGAGGTCTGAAAAGAAAAGAAAAGATGACTCGGCAAAGCATCATACTTTATGCCTACGTATTCCCGTCTGGAACGAGAAATCAGAGTCAACGTAGTTCGCCTAACTACGGGTGAAGGTGGGTGAAGGTTGCTCGCTAGGACACTGCATCATATGCCTACGTACTTCCACACTGCATGGAAGATCAGAGCAAACGTAGTTCGGGCTACGCACGACACAAGCTATTCAAATGTCTTTTATGAAAAATATCACCTTAAACAAGGGTTTTCTAATTATCAGTCCCTGAAGGAAAAAAAGGTTGATGTTTGTTCAAATCTTTTGACGAAAGAAATGAATTAATTTTGTTATAACCTTTATTAATGTTTTTCTGTTGTTTTGAAGAAAGAAAAGATGACACTCTACAAATCCTAGGGTTGAAAAGGGAATAAAATCTACCCTAATGTTATCATACATGGGTTAGCTCCTAATGTCTGTCATGTTACTCTCTTGCACGGAGAGAAACAGAGCTCCTAAGGGAATAAACGGAAAGCAAAAACAGATACGGTAAACAGTAAAATACGAGGAATACAACAAACAAGCTAGGCAAGGGAGCCAAACTCTACCTCGACCCTGAACACAATAGGTAAAAGTGAAGCACATTTCACTTTAAACCTAGGGGAATTAATACACACAAAACAGAAAAAGCCCCAAGCTCTGACAGCTAACTCCAAAGTTGATGCACAGCACATCCTCTAAATGAACCTCCGAGCTCTTTCTTCATTAGGCCCCCAAGCTCTAGCTAGCTTCTTGCTTTGACAATCTTCATCTTCAAGGGTAAGCGCTCCAGGATAACAGAAAAGAATCAAGAGATCTAGTTTGGCATGCTAAGCAGCTCATGAACAACCAAAGGAAGCTCACAAGGGATTAGCATAGTGGGACAGGTTCCCTCAAAGTTCTACCTCTAAGACCAATCACTTATCCCTCCAAAGGAGGGAGGTGAGTTCTTAGAGGGACTTTTAGTCACTGGGAAAGAATGGAAGCACAGGAAGCATTCCATGTTTCATGAATCAAATCTCTAATCTAGAGCTCTACCTAGCTCTTAAACCCTAAAGTCTTCAACAGCTCCCAGCAAGCTTCAAACATCTTCAACTTCTGGATCTCTATTCTTCAATCTTCTCCTCATCATGCTTCCTGAACAAGGCCCTCAAAGCAAACCAAGCCCCACAACAATTCCCAAAGATAAACCCCCACAGATAGACAAGCAATCACAAAACAATCAATACAATCAGTCAAAATACAAGGACAAGGGGAAAATTCTAACACTTATTTACAATGGTCTATTAAACCTACCCATAATATCCCTATATTCCCATACCCAAAAATCAAATCAAAAATTCTCAAAAGAAAATGAATTATTTCACCTATGTCACACCTAAAACCCTAATTTTAACCTCTCTAATCTCACCTAATCAAACTACCTCACAATTAATCCTAAAAATCACAAATTAAATCCTCTATGCAAGTTAAGGTCCTAAGTGAAATGTCCTAAAAAGAATGGGTTCAAAATATAAAAGGAAAGTCCTAACGAAAATGAACAAAATGAAGTATCAAACTAAAACACTTAAAAAAGCTATTTAAATGAAAAATATATAAAAAATGCTAAAACAAAATAAAATTGGACTTTTATTATTTGTTAATTTTCTAGACAAAATTATAAAACTAGTACACAAACAAGAAATTAAAAATATTCATTTTTTAATTACTTATGAATTTTTAAAGAGGCAAGAAAAATAAAAGAGATCAAAATAACAAAAATAAAAGAAAATGAGAGAGGGGGTGTTGATAGTAATGCGCTCAGTTCATTATTCTACGGGCTGGGGATCAGGGTGGTGTTAATAGCAATGTGCGCAGGCCCAACAAGAATCAGAAAATTAATAAAAAACCAAAGGAAAATGGAAAAACCTACGGTGTAGAAAGTAACAATCCTTAGTGTATTTATGATGGGCCTAGTTAAGGGGGGCAGGATTAGAAGTTAGGTCTGAGGCCCATGCGCTCAGATTAATGAAACGCAGCGTTTGCTGCATTTCATTTCCCTCCGTTTTTCCAATTGAATCTGAGCCCTCGGATCAACTTGAGAGTCAAAGTCCACTGTTTGATCCAACGACCCTCCACTATCTTCTTCCTTGGAAACCCTAGAACCAGAAAAACCTTCCCCCATGCACGACTATTCCAGCTCCCTGTTCTCCCTCAATTCTTGATGAAACTTAATCATGTAAAGACCAAAGTTACTCTATGCACTTCCCTCTACAAAACCCTACTCTTGGTTTTTCCTAATTCTCAACCTAACACGAAACCCGATAGGTATAAACCTAGGGCACAACTAACTATCACTGAGATGAACTTGGTTATTCCTTGTAATTCTTGGCACTAACATGCTCTCCACATTACCCTAAGTCTAACATGCTAATTATCAGGCATCAACACACACTAACCTAGTTGTTCCGAGTCTTGAAAGTTCAACTGCCCTAACAAGAATCTCCACTAATGGCTCTGTAAGTTTGCATACATCATCCTCTACCCTAACCTAACCATTCTAACCTAAGTAATCATACTAACTAAACATAATTAGAGCTGTATGGATTGAATTGCATACCTGCTATTTTGATGAAAATAGGGAAGGAAACGTGCCTCTCAAGTCTTGGCCAGCTTCAAGAATGATCTTTGGGATGTATTGACCCTTCTGTATGCAAAGAAATTGGTTGAAGAAGCTTGTAGTAATGGCTGCAATTCTGATGTAGCTTCTTGAATTTCCAACTACAGCCCCTCAAAACTCCATTAACAGACCTCTAAGCTTGCTTGCAATCACTCAATATGAGCTAAGGATTGAAGAAGAAGAAGAACTTTGAACAGAAATCGTGTGGAATGAAAACTCTCCTTCTTTCTTACACTTGAAGCAATCATGAAATTCTCACTCCTCTCTCTCTATCTTCACCAGCCTTTTCCTCAAATATACTCAACTCAATATATAGAGAAGGATGGAGAGATCTAGAACCTTCTGGATCAGTCTTAGATGATTCTAGAAACTTCATGAATTTCTCATGATATGGTATTTTGAAGTGATCTCATGACATCTCCTTTCAAACACTTGCAGCCCTTTAATCATATTTGATATTCTCCTTACATGACAAATTGGAGAGTAGAGTGCTCATTTGCCTTGAATTCTTGCCTTATGTTAAGTTTCACATGAATACCTTATTATGCAAGTAATGGATTTATAAAGCAACCTCATTTTTAAAGCCCTATCTCAAAATTGTGGCTGAACCAAAGTCTTTAAAATGTTGTTTAGACTCAATTTGATATATCACATGACCTATTTTGGATGTGTAGATTGCCCATACCAATTTTCAACTTGAACTTTTTCAACTTATGTCCATTTTTTAAGTCATTTTTTTACCAACTTTGGTCAATTCTTGCTACAAGCTTTTCCAACATGCCATGACCTCTTTTCTAGACTTAAAATTCCATTTTGAGCAACTTTGATGTTGTGAAGTTTTTCATTTGAAGCTTCCTTGTATGAGTTTTGGGCATAGGCTTGAAATGACCTATAATTCCACTTTCCCAAAATACCCCTGACTTGCACAAGCTATAACTTGAGCTTCACATATCAGATGAAGGCATACCATACCTTTTTGGAAAGGGGAGATCATGAGGAACAACCCTTATGTTTGCCAAGAATTCATTTGAAAACTCCTTGAAGGTAAAAAGTTGCTTGGAAGACAGGCAACTTTCACAGACAAATTTTAGTGTCCTCAGATGACCTGTAACTTGCACGAGTTATAACTTGAGTTCTATAAATCATCTTGATGACTTACACCACTCAAATTAAATCTATGAAGATGCTCTACAAGTCTCATGTGGACCAAAAGTTCATATGAAGCTTGCATTTTAAATTACACTGCTTGGAAGTTTGACCTAAATCAGGGGATTTTACACTGAAACCCTAATTTGGTAACTCCTCTTCTCCTTGACTCCTGTTGATTTTTCTTTGGCACAACACCACATCCATATCCATATAGCAAATAATGAATCCCACATCCTTCAAATGAGACTTGATACCTTTCAAATCAAGTCCTTGACCTAGGGTTGACCTAGATAAAACCCTAGTTGACTGTCTTCAACTGAGGCTCTTGTAATCATTCCAATGACTTGGCTCATCTTTAAAATGATCATCTAGACTTTCCATGATATCCATACACACTCCATGCTCTTGGCTCATAGCTCATATACCCTCTGGTGATCCCCAAACAACCTCAAGATAGGAGAGAACCCCATGATTGATCTGTCAACTCTTCAAGACTCAAATTCTTCCCTGATGACATGAATAGTCTTGAATATGAATGAAACCCTCTGAATATGCCTCTTGAGACAAGAATGGCACTTGATCCCCTGATTAAGATAGCTTGCTTATGCTATGCTATGCAAATGAATGTACTATGTACATGATGACAATGCAAATGACAATGCAATTGAAACATAAACCTAGGTTAGAAAAAGGTTGGGCAAATTTTGGGGTGCAACAGCTGCCCCTATTCAAGCGGCTTGGACCCGACTGGATAAAGAGTGCGCAGCCTTCAGACATTCGAGGTACGAGACGGTTGAATACGAAAGAACCCGGAAATTTTCCAACCGCAAAAATTAAATTGCGTATACGACTACTGCTTGGGGAGAGCCCCCCAAGGCACTGGCTTCTGTTGCCATGGCAACAACTAACCATCCATCTGTCAATCTATTTTTGTAAAATAATCTGATATTGTCCGCAGACCGCTCTATTCCGAAGAAATGGGCATACACCAAACAACGAGAAATTGTTGATATCACTTATCAACCTCTGTTGATCTCACTTATCAACCAAGCACACACTAACCAGCGGGAGAATATTGACTTCACTTGTCATGTTGACTTCACTGATCAACCTTTCGTATCCTGACGAAACGAGCAAACGCTTAACCAAGCGGGACAGTGTTGATTTCACTTATCAACCTTTCGTTTTGAACAAACGACTTTGCGGGGAAAGGAGAAACTTAACCAAGTAACTCTGAGGGGATAATTTGACGACGACCGTCACACACCTACTCTGACCGTAGATAACAAATTCTAGATCCTCACGTACTGATATAACAACAAACTAGATGGACTGAGTAGGTTAACCAAGCAACTCGGTGGGGAAAACTCTGTTGGAGATCACGAGAAACTTAACCAAGCAACCCGTTGACGACCACCTTGCTGGGGAATACAAGTAACTTAACCAAGCAACCTGTTGAAGAATACCTTGCCAGGGATCACGAGGAACTTGACCAAGTAACTCGTTGGAGAATACCCTGCTGGGGATTATATCTCTACTGGGGGAACTGCGAGTAACCACCCAAAAACCTGCATTCTGCCATTTTCTGATGCTGACACCACAACATCCTGAAAACGACTCAGCTGGGGAAAAAGGGGTGCTTGACCAAGCAAACTCTGCTAGAGGAACGTATGGCATAACGAACACGATCACTACGCGTCTTACACCACAGATTCACAAAAATGAGACGAACACGATCCACTGCGTGTATCACAAACAACATCAACTAAAGGGACAACCACGATCACTGCATGCCGTGTTACAAACACGATAAACACGATCACTGCACGTTTTACACCCCAAATCCTCATGACAGGAGAAACACGATCACTGCGTGCTTCGATGTCACAAACAAAACCGCATAATGGGACAAACACGATCACTGCATGTTGCGTTACAACCAGAACCACATGATAGGACGAACACGATCACTGCGCGTTTCGACCATAAATCCAACCGGATAAGATAAACACGATCACTGCGTGCCTTGCGCCACAACCCTCTTGACAGGAGGAACACGATCACTGCGTGCCAGACGAAATAAACTCACATAGATGAGGCTAACACGTTCACTGTGTACTTCAACCACCAATATGATGAACACGATCACTGCGTGTGCTGTAATAGGACAAACACGATCACTGCGTGTATTGACCGACAAACCCCCAAAATGATGTCAACACGATCACTGCGTGCTTCACACCACAAGTTCAAATGGTTCTATCAACACGATCACTGCGTGCTATACGAATACGATCACTGCGTATTTTGAACACGATCACTGCGTGTTTGAACACGATCACTGCGTGTTCTGAGCCATGATCCTCTTGACTGGAGAAAACACGATCACTGCGTGCTGTGTGTCTCAACTAACCCACATAACTGGACGAATACGATCACTGCATATTCTAACCATACATAGGGTGAACGCGATCACTGCGCGTTTCATGTCACGGCCCTCTTGACTGGAGGAAACACGATCACTGCGTGCCTTGTGACATGAACCCCGTAGATGGTACAAATACGATCCCCGCGTATTTGGACCATAAAACAGCATCTTCCTGAATCACGATTTCTCTTATCAGCAGGGAACAACATATCTGAAACCGAAGAGGTAACCACCTGGCTTATGTTTCAAAAATGCACGTTTGATAATGACGTAATGCTTCCACACAGCATGGAAATGCTACGTATTTAGGTAAAACGCAAAGTATGATGATGCATGCTTATGCAAAGAGTTACTTCAGCAAAATAAATGCTGAAGACAAACTGGATCTGCTGGGGATGACCAGAATACCACCGATACGCTTCCACCAAAATAACTGCTGGAAAGATGAACTAACTCCGCTGGGGATAACCATCCTGCTGGGAAAGTAGCTCACGAACTCAAAACTTCAAACTATGCTGAAAAATGATCATCCTGACGAGGAAGGATCAACCTGTTGGGGAAAGAGAAAAGCAATCCTGGAAACTGCTTTCAAAGGTATCAACACTCTGATTACGCCCTGTGAGGATAATTCATCCTGCTATCACTGAGCTAGGGACTGACCGGCGTGCTCTGATTCGCACTACGCAAGAAACTCTTTGGGGAAGTTAATCATATCCATCTCGACCTTCGCTGGGGAGGACTCTGCTCCGCTTGATAAGCTAATTCTGAACTACTGAAGATACATTGATCTTTTCCTTTGACGCAATCTCCACTCTCCTGGGGAGACAACATTCAATTTTGCCTGGGGCGACTTCACTGGGGAAGGACACAACGTTCATCCTCTGGAGAGGGTACTAGCCCGCCATGGACTCTGGCGGGGAACTTTGCAAGCTTTTGAATACCTGCAAAAGTCAACAAGCAAACACAAGGCAATCTATGCAAAAAGGAAACATCTTGGTAATCACCCATGACAACCATTCAGGTAATTTCCGATTTTAGCAATCATCGGCCGAGGCCCGCCTGTTTACACGCATGTAAGTTTATCAAAAAACATCGGCGTTTTTTACAAACAAAACTGTAAAAAATTAAAGCCAAAGTCACACACTACACTGAATAAAACACTTTATTGATAATGGCCTGAGAATAGGCAAGATTTGTACATCAGATGCAACTCCTAAAAAGAGGTAGTCACACATAAATAAAATGCAGAAGTATACAAATATACAGAATAAAATTTGTACACATGTCGGCAACGTGTTACAGACGAACACCATGAACCGATCCTCCTACGACTCGCCGGACTCTGACGCTTTCCCGATCTTTGTCTTCGGAAGAAATTGCTTTGGATAGTTGACCCTCAGATGCTCCCAAACCACTAACAATCAAACTTGGACCGCAGTCATTTGCTTCTCAAATCCCTAACTTTTGCGTGAATCGCCCTTTGCGGGTTTTCGATTCACCGGGATACCCCTTTTTGCCGAAGCCGCCCAGTGTAGGTTTTCGACTTCGCGGGTGTACATTTTTTCATTTTATCCCTAACTTTTGCCCGAACCTTTTTATTCTGTTTTTTGGTTCGCCAGGATGCCCCATTTTTGCCTGGACTCTCTTTTTACTGTCCAGCGGGTCAATTTTAAGCAAACTATTTTTTAACTGCGTCCGAGTTCACAGGGGACGAAAAGTCTTCACCATCCATGGTGGATAATAGCAAAGCCCCTCCTGAGAAGACCTTCCTCACGACGTGTGGCCCTTTGTAATTAGGAGTCCATTTGCCCCTGTGATCCGATTGTGGTGGGAGAATCTTTTTCAGCACAAGATCGCCCGTCTGAAAGCTTCGAGGTCGAATCTTCTTGTCGTAAGCTTTCTTCATCCGGCTCTGATACAGCCGACCATATGCTATAGAGGCTAACCTCTTCTCGTCCATCAAACTCAGTTGATTCAATCTGTTTCTCACCCATTCTACTTCGTCCAGCTTAACATCAAGTAAAACCCTCAAAGATGGTATCTCAACCTCCACTGGCAGGACAACCTCCATGCCATATACTAGTGAGAACGGTGTTGCCCCAGTTGATGTACGCACTGTAGTACGATAACCGTGCAAAGCGAATGGCAGCATCTCATGCCAATCCTTATACGTCACAACCATCTTTTGAACAATTTTCTTTATGTTCTTATTGGCCGCCTCTACAGCGCCATTCATCTTGGGTCTGTAGGGAGATGAATTATGATGCTCGATCTTGAAATCCCGACACAGATCTTTCATCATCTTGTTGTTCAAATTCGAACCATTATCAGTAATGATTCGCTCAGGAATACCGTATCGGCAGATTATATCTCTCTTGATAAATCTGGCCACCACCTGTTTGGTCACGTTGGCGTAAGAAGCCGCTTCCACCCACTTAGTGAAGTAATCGATCGTAACCAGAATGAAGCGATGCCCGTTAGATGCTGTAGGCTCGATTTTTCCAATCATATCAATTCCCCACATGGAGAAAGGCCATGGGGATGCCATAACGTTCAGAGGACTCGGTGGCACATGGATCTTATCTGCATAGATCTGGAACTTGTGACACCGCTTGGCAAATTTAAAACAATCTGTCTCCATTGTTAACCAGTAATACCCTGCTCGCAACAATTTCCTGGTCATAGCATGTCCACCGGCATGCGTACCGAAAGTTCCTTCATGGACCTCTTCCATGAGCAAGTTAGCTTCCTTCTCATCTACACATCTGAGGAGTACCAAATCATGGTTCCTTCTATACAAAACGTCGTCGGGATTCAGATAAAAGTTGCCTGCTAATCTCCTTAGAGTCTTCTGATCACGACTGGATGCCCCAGCCGGATATTCCTTATTCTTCAGGAAATTCTGTATGTCGAAATACCAAGGTTTGTCATCAGACGCGTCATCGATCGCGAACACAAAGGCCGGCCTATCAAGGCGAGAAATGACAATCCTAGGAGCCTCATTCTAGTAATTAACCTTGTACATCGATGACAACGTTGCAAGAGCATCTGCCATTTGATTCTCCGCCCGAGGTACATGATGAAGTTCCACCCTATCGAAGAAAGGTAACAACCTTCTCGCATAATTCATGTACGGCACCAAATTAGGTTGGCGGGTCTCCCATTCTCCTTTAATCTGGTTCACCACTAGCGCTGAATCCCCATATACATCCAGATTCTTGATCCTCAGATCAATCGCCTCTTCTAACCCCATAATGCAAGCTTCATACTCTGCTTCGTTATTCGTCACTGGAAAAGTCAATCTGGCTGTGAACGGAATGTGCGACCCGTGTGAAGTTGTAATGATTTCCCCAATCCCGCTACCGTACGAATTGACAGCCCCATCAAAAATCAATTGCCACTGGGAACTCCGCTCAGGACCTTCACCAGGCAACGGCTCATCACAATCTTTAGCTTTCAAGTACATTATGTCCTCATCAGGAAACTCAAACTTCATAGGCTGATAATCCTCAACTGGCTGTTCGGCAAGATATTCGGACAGAACACTTCCCTTAATGGCCTTCTGGGAAACATACTAGATATCGTATTCTGTCAATACCATTTGCCATCTAGCAATCCTTCCAGAGAGCGCTTGCTTTTCAAACACATATTTGATCGGATCCATCTTCGATATCAGCATGGTTGTATGATTCAGCATGTACTGTCTTAGACGTTTGGCAGCCCACGCCAATGCACAACACGTCTTTTCGAGCATAGAGTATCGAGATTCACAATCCGTGAACTTTTTACTCAAGTAGTAAATTGCATGCTCTTTCCGTCCTGTCTCGTCATGTTGACCGAGAACACAACCCATATTGTTCTCAAGAACCGTCAGATACATAATCAGTGGTCGTCCCGCTACTGGGGGTATCAACACCGGAGGTTCCTGCAAGTATTCTTTTATCTTTTTAAATGCCCTTTGGCAATTGTCGTTCCATCCCACCGCTTGATCTTTCTTTAACAGTTTGAATAATGGTTCACACGTGGTCGTTAGGTGAGAGATGAACCTAGCAATGTAGTTCAACCTCCCTAAGAACCCACAGACTTCTTTTTCTGTTCTCGGTGTTGGCATCTCTTGTATTGCTTTTATTTTTGCAGGATCGACCTCGATTCCTTTCTTGCTCACAATGAACCCCAGTAGCTTCCCGGATCTCACTCCGAAGGTACACTTGTTAGGATTCAGCCTCAGCCTGAACTTCCTCAGCCTCTTGAACAACTTCAGCAGATTAACCAGATGTTCTTCCTCCGTTTGAGACTTGGCAATCATGTCATCGACATACACCTCAATCTCTTTGTGCATCATGTCGTGAAAAAGCGTTGTCATAGCCCGCTGGTACGTTGCCCCAGCATTTTTCAAACCGAAGGGCATCACCTTATAACAGAAGGTTCCCCACGGGGTGATAAAGGTCGTTTTTTCCATATCCTCCGGAGCCATTTTGATCTGGTTGTACCCCGAAAATCCATCCATGAAAGAGAATACCGAAAACTGAGCTGTGTTGTCAACTAACACATCAATATGCGGCAGCGGGAAATCATCTTTCGGGCTCGCTTTGTTTAGATCCCTATAATCAACACACATTCGAACCTTGCCATCTTTCTTTGGCAGAGGCACGATATTAGCGACCCAAGTGGGATAAATGGTGACAGCCAGGAATCCAGCATCCCATTGCTTCTTCACTTCTTCCTTTATCTTTACAGCCATGTCAGGACGAGTCCTTTTGAGTTTCTGCTTCACGGGTGGGCAATCTTCCCTCAACGGCAGACGATGAACAACCATATCAGTATCCAAACCTGGCATGTCCTCGTAGGACCAAGCAAATATATCACTGTATTCACGCAGCATCTCAATAAGCTCTTGCTTGATGTCAACCCGCAACGCGGCCCCTATACGGATATTCCTGATGCATTCTTCAGACCCTAAGTTGACAATATCAATCTCTTCCTGGTGAGGCAGAATGACTTTCTCCTCTTGCTTCAACAACCGACTCAGCTCTTCTGGTAAGTCACTATCCTCCACAATCTCCTCCTCAGCTTGGAAGATCGGATGCTCGAAGTCTAAATGAGTCATAGGAAGTCTTTGGTCGATGTCATCTGAAAATTCATGAATCCTGCGAGGGAAACGGTTAAGTGCTTCAAAAATGATGTACAAGCAAAATGCATAACCACGCTGCCATTTTATTGAAAAATAAAAAAACAGAAAGAAAAGGATCACAACATTTGAATGTAAAAAACGTCGTCATTTATTGATCATGCAAACATACAGGTAAATAGTTAGGCCCTAAGACAAGATCAACGATGCCCCGGGCAAGGCACGTGATCATACAATGATTGAAAAACAACGCATTACTGTTTGGTGACTTGGATGACGTCCTGGATGGACCAGTTGCATAGGCTTTTCCCCGGCGTGCTGGGTCGAATCCATGCGTCCATGTCGCAGTCGCTATCCACTTCCTCCGTATCAGACACGGCATTAATCCTTTCGAAGCTAACTCCTCCGGGCGTGAACACGACAGGTCCCTTGTACTTAGGCGCACTCTGCGAGGGAGATGGGCGGTACCCCAAGCCATACCTATCTTGCTTCACTGGGATGTCCAGAACCTGCCCCCACTTCTGAGTCTCTCCTGCTTGTACCAACGCCTTGGCTTCTTTATATGAGGAGACGACCACCTCTTGCCCTTCACTCTTTAACGGAGCCTCTTCTTTAACCTTCACCCCTTCAAACGCCTGACACAGCGTTTCATGAATCTCTCCATCTACCTCCACGTACTTGAAGGAAGACAAATGACTGACTAAGATATCCTCTTCGCCACACACCGTCACAATACTCCCCTCAACCATATACTTCAGCTTCTGATGGAGTGTAGAAGTTACTGCCCCAGCGGCATGAATCCAAGGTCTCCCAATCAAACAACTATATGCAGGCTGGATGTCCATGATGTAAAACACTGTATCAAACACCTCCGGACCTACCTGGATGGGTAGCGTCACTGACCCGAATACTGACCTCCTTGTTCCGTCAAAGGCCCTCACCACCAAATCACTAGGGGTGCATAACAACCCACGGGTATCTAATTTCAACAGGGCTTTCTTTGGTAACACATTCAACGAAGACCCAGTGTCTACCAGCACATGGGATAAAATAGTGCCCTGGCATTTGATAGAGATGTGCAAGGCATTATTGTGATCACGCCCTCTAGGCGTTAGGTCAAAATCCGTGAATCCCAGACCATGCCCAGCGTTAACATGTGCCATAACTCCCTCCAGCTGATTAACTGAAATCTCTTGCGGCACGAAGGATGTCTCAAGTACCTTCAACAGGGCATTTCTATGCGCCTCAGAACACAACAACATCGATAATATGGAGATCTTTGACGGGGTCTGCTGCAGGTGCTCTACAATCTTGTAATCACTTTTGCGAATCAATCTCATGAATTCTTCCACATCTTTGGTTATCGGCTCTTTCTCCTTACTTCCCGAAGATTCCCCTTCAACAACTTTGTTCTTACCCCTGGCAAGCCTCTCTGCTTCAACCTCAGGTGAAGTGAAAATTCTCCCGCTCCGGGTTATACCACCCGCTCCCACTATGTTGCCTACGGATCCCGCTGGCGGATCATTCAAGTCAATCTTTTCCCCATTGCAATACACTTCAGCACCATAGCACCATGGGACTGGCTTTGTGCTTTCATAAGGGACTGGCTTAGCCTTGGTAATAGTAATGGTCGGCCTTTTCGATGATGCCGAAATCGTCACTGATTTGAACGGAAAGGTGATTGTAGCAACCTCGCTGCGCTCTTTTTCAGATCTTGTCTCAATAGACTTCTCTCGCCCCACAGCCCTGTCAAACTGCAAGGTTCCCTCATCAATCAAACCTTGAACTCCCCTTTTCAACTTCTCACAGCCCCCAGGTTGGACCAAACAGTCATCACACTCTTCACTGCAACCGGGATATACACCTCCTTTCAATAAACGCTGCTTTACGTAACTCAAAGGGGTTTTCAGCTTGCTCACTTCCGACACTAAGTTCAACCCATCATCAATCAGGATTGCATTGGCCCCAGCCCCACCATGCTTGGGCATTGGCTGTTGCGTGATATTGGGACCGTCTTTCCCGAAGTTAATAGCCGTACTATCAAGCAAATCCTGTACTTTATGCTTGAAAGCTAGGCAATTTTCAATATTGTGCCCTGGTGCACCCGAATGGAAGTCACAGTGCTCATTAACATCATACCCGACTGGTGGCTGGCCAGTTGGTGGTGCTAAGGTCCTCTTCTCGACCAGCTTCAATTTCAACAAAGTTTGAAGGAGTTCTGCATATGATACCGGCGGTACCTCGAATACTCTCCTCGGTCGTGGGTTCTGAAGTCTGCGCTGATTATTATTAGGCTGCTGCTGAGCCTGCTGTTGTGGTTGTTGTCTCTGCTGCTGAGAAGGCCCTGGAATGGTTACACTTGCAACTTGCGACTGCTGATGCCAGTTCTGACCTCTATTCCTCCGTCGAGCATTGTATACGGCGTTGGTATCACCCTGCCTTTTACCACCAAAAGTCTTCTTATTACCTCCTGCGGAACTGGACTCACCCGCTTGAATTTTACCAATCTTCACTCCGTTTTCAATGCGCTCCCCCATCAAGATCAACTCAGAGAAAGTACTCATCGAAAAATTGAGCAACCGGTCATAGTACATTCCAGAAAAAGTTCCTATGAACATATCCATCATTTCGCGCTCCACCATCGGAGGGTGTACCCTAGCAGCCAGATCTCGCCATCTCTGGGCGTATTCCTTAAAGCTCTCGCCATACTTTTGAGACATGCTCTGCAACTGGACTCGGTTAGGGGCGAGATCACTATTATACTGATAATGTCGAACAAAAGCCTCTGCCAGCTCTTTCCAACTCCTGATCTGAGTAGGCTCCAAGCTCATGTACCACTCCAGCGATGGCCCTGACAGGCTATCCTGGAAGAAGTGCATTAGCATCTTTTCATCCTCAAAATACGCAGACATACGCCTGTAAAACGCGCGTACATGCACCCTAGGGCATGTATCCCCTTTGTACTTATCAAATGACGGCGCTTTGAATTTCAGCAGGACCCTCAACCCTGGGACTAACCCCATATTTGACATATCTAGCCCAAGAGCATTCTGGCTGGCCAATCCGTTCACCTTCTCTTCTAGCAATCTCATCCGATGGTTGTCATCCCTAGCCCTTTCATAACCCTCGTTCTGACCAGAGAACACATCCTCCTGACGATCCTCCCAGCGAGGTACTGCATCGTATCCAACATAATCTGCATCACGGCCCGGACCCATTTGGAAGTACCTGGGGTCATACCTCAGATTGTCCATCTCTTGAGCGTTGTATGCACCAGTTCCATATCCAAGATTACCGTAACCATAGCCACCAAACCCAGCCTTGGCGCCAGCAGTGCTGCCATACCCCATGTTCACACCATTGAAGCCCTGGTTACCATTGATACCATTCATTCTGACATTCTCAACGCCCCCATTGAAACCCTGGTTGACATTACCCACAAATACCCCAACAGTATCTGTATTGGCATTCATATTACCGGTGTTCTCACCTCCACCTACAGGACCAGTTTCTCCAGCATTCAAACCGTTTACGGGAATAACATCAGCACTTTGACGATTCTCAACTCGGGGAGAAGCAGCAATATTTTCACCATGCGGTGTCCCGTTGTTTTCAGCCCGTGCGACTATCGGTTGAACCAGATTCTGCAGCTGCTCTTGTCCTTTGGCGATGGTCTCCATGGTTTGCATGAGCAGGGCCATCCTGTCACGCATCTCTTGCATTTCACTCTGCACGTTGTCCATGATCTTCTTGTGATTAGTCCTTGTGGAATAACGATGGATTCGTTGATCTGCAATCCTGAAAGTACCTGAAATGGATGCAGGAGATAAGATACACGGATCACAAACCTGTAATGCAAATATGAGTATGTATGCAAAATGCAATATGTGCCTGTGCATTGGGGAATATTACTCCCCCCATTCTAGTTCTAATACATTTGATACAGGGTAGCGCCGTGACAGTGCGGTGACGAAAGTTGCAAGAAGTTGAAATTCAATCACAAAAGAGAAAACAACTCATATATTGAACAGGCCTTCAAAGGCAAAAGTATAACACCAATGTATCACAAGACGAACGAAAGCATGACCTCAACCCACAAGCCGGGTGATGGTCAGCATACAATAAAGCATGAACAAATCAGGTATGCCCATAATCCCTATACTCCCCTAACAGCTTCTTTGTCTTGGGATGATCAAGCTGAACAAGCAATCCCTCTATGAGTAGACTCCTCTGCTTAAGAACTCGCCGCAAGTCGTCGATGGACTCTTCCCATGTGCCTTCACCAAAGCACTCATCTAGCTTCCTCTTCTGGGATCGAGCTTCCTTTCTGCGGGCATCAACTTGCTTCAGTGCATCTTGAAGAGCATATCTAGTCATGACTTCTTCTTCATGCTGCCTCCTGGTGTCCTTCAACTGGTCCTGAAGATCGGAGATCTGTTGCTTCAACTTATCCTCCCGTTCCTTGTTGTTAGTAAGAGTGGCATTCCACGTCTTATTGAATGAAGCGATCTCTCGGTAAGCGATGTCCAACGACTTCTTCTTAGCTTCCATCATGTCATGAGAGCTCTTAAAGTCTTGTCCCAGGCGTTCCCGCTTCTGCTTTTCTTCAACCAACTTAGTCTTCAACAAGGTTACCATCTTAGTTTGTTGTTGAAGGGAGTACGCAGCTTCGTTCTTCTCACTTCGAATCTGGGCCAA
Organism: Lathyrus sativus; assembly: GCA_963859935.3. Taxonomy (NCBI): domain Eukaryota; kingdom Viridiplantae; phylum Streptophyta; class Magnoliopsida; order Fabales; family Fabaceae; genus Lathyrus; species Lathyrus sativus. The sequence continues at coordinate 440,287,404 of OZ012740.1, read as the reverse complement.
TTCTCTTTCTAGCTCTTCATTAGCCATTATCAAAGCCTCCTTTTCCTTCACCACTTGCTCATAAACCTCAATGGGAACAGTCGTGGGTTCCTCTACCGGAATAGGAACAGAAAATGACACAAAAGGATAGGGCATCTGAATCTGCTTAATCCTTTCTCGTATCCAGGCTTTGTACGGAGGATAAGCCTGACAGTCGTTCTTTCCCAACAATGGTTTTCCCCTTCTAGAGATGCGATTCCAAGCGTACTGCAGCTTGGCCAATAAGTCTCCACTCAGGTCACCTGTGAAGTACAGAGATTCCTGTACCTCTTCTGCCTTCGGCGGGCTCTTCAATGCATATCCAAACTGACGAACAAGCAAAGAAGGATTGTAATTGATACATCCTTTCCTCCCAATTAAGGGCACGTTTGGATATCCTGCACAGCTAAAAATAATCTCAGAACCCAGCAAATTCCTATCAAACCAAACCATCTCCTCAGAAGTCAATCTCATAAGGCGCTCGGACCAATCAGACTCATTTGCAAGCTCTACGAAAGGACCCTTCTTCGGTAAGTGTTTATCAAACCACATCTTCAATAAAGGCACGCAACAATGAACACTCTTCCCTCGCCGGTTCTCATTCTTGTAATGGAGGGAATGGTAGAAATCCCCAATCAAGGTAGGTATTGGATTACCGGCAACAAACAGATGAAGTACGTCAAAGTCAACAAAATCTGGGAGGTTTGGGAATAACACTATCCCATATATACACAAAGCCAACAAAGCGTTGAATACCACCCAGCAGCCACTCTTGGCATACTCTCGCGCCTTGCTAACCAGAAAGCTAAGAGCGAATCCAGGAATCCCGTACCAAGAAGTCACTAACAGCTCAGAAGCATCCATATGCAAAGCTACCGCTAAATCCTCCAACTTAGGCTTAGCGTCAAAATGGATGAACGGGACCTTGTTCTGTACTGGCAAACTAAGGAATTCTGCATATTCCTCCATAGTAGGACCCATAAGGAAATCTGTAAATGTGAAGCATCTCAAAGCAGGATCGTAAAACTGCAGCAATGTATACAATCCATTCAAATCATATGCACTGGGTCTACAAACCAAGCTCAAAAGCCTCCCATAACTCTTCTTGAAGCTAGCCCTAACCTCATCATCCGCAAGGGCAATCAAACTCAATATAGAATTCACATCCGGAGTGGGCAGCTTATACGCAACTGTCTTCCGTACACTACCCATATCAACAATCAGAAGTCCGGAGCACTAGAACAGGGAAGTATGTAATGCACCTGCAGCACAGACACACGTTAATGAAATGCAATGATAAATGGGTATGCAAACAATGCAATGCAAACATCTGTAACAGGGGATCAAGTGCCCTGAATAAGAAGCCCAAGTCACACCAAGAACAAGTCTCAGACAGACCCTCCAATACTCATCAAACCCTGGTCTCAGACAGACCTCACAAAGAACTCCAGCCTGGTCTCGGATAGACCCAATAATATAACCCACACCTGGTCTCTAGTAACAGTCCATAAAATATCCACAATCCTGTATCTCATGAGAAATAAACCGGTAGTCTGAAGGTCAAGTTACCTGCATGCCCCAAGTCCCTCTCACAGGTAGATGTCCCTATAACTGGCACAAGGTACGGCATTCTATGCGGTCGTCGGCGTCACAAACTTTCAGGGTTGAGGATACGATACCCAGAAGGTGTGGCATCATCAAATCCTGAAGAGGCCTCACTTAGCCAACTTCCAAATGATCGGTCCCCGGAGTCGACAATCCATCTAACCAACAGCCCACTTCACCCAAAGGGTGGAACAGGAAGCCAACCAGAAGAACCTCGTCCGAGCGTAGATTTCGCGGGAAGCTAGTACATGCAAAGCATGCACACCCCCACTAATCTCTACTCTAATTCTAGGTGCACTCAAGCCCAGGTCCGGCTTATCTCTCAATCATAGAACCCCCATCAAACCCACAATACAACAATAATAATGATAATAAAATGCTGAAATGTAAATACAGAAATGTAAATCCATACAAAGCCCACGACGGGAAAACAAGCGCTAGGATTGACTCGCGTAGGGAACCGTTGGAGTCCCCAGCAGAGTCGCCAGCTGTCGCTACCGCGAAAATCGGCGCCGGCAATACAGAAGAGTCGCCACCGTGCGTTATTTATCCCAAAGGAGGGAAAGGAAACGCTCGAAGTAAACCTAACGCAAAGACGGGAAAAGGTATGGTCATCACAACCAAAACCTGGATTCGGGAGTCGGTTACGCAAGGGGAAGGTATTAGCACCCCTCACGTCCATCGTACTCGATGGGATCCACGCTTGTTTGTTTGTACGGATTACACTTCTATCTAAACTACAGGATGAGGTCTGAAAAGAAAAGAAAAGATGACTCGGCAAAACATCGCACTTTATGCCTACGTATTCCCGTCTGGAACGAGAAATCAGAGTCAACGTAGTTCGCCTAACTACGGGTGAAGGTGGGTGAAGGTTGCTCGCTAGGACACTGCATCCTATGCCTACGTACTTCCACACTGCATGGAAGATCAGAGCAAACGTAGTTCGGGCTACGCATGACACAAGCTGTTCAAATGTCTTTTATGAAAAATATCACCTTAAACAAGGGTTTTCTTATTATCAGTCCCTGAAGGACAAAAAGGTTGATGTTTGTTCAAATCTTTTGACGGAAGAAATGAATTGATTTTGTTATAACCTTTATTAATGTTTTTCTGTTGTTTTGAAGAAAGAAAAGATGACACTCTACAAATCCTAGGGTTGAAAAGGGAATAAAATCTACCCTAATGTTATCATACATGGGTTGGCTCCTAATGTCTGTCATGTTACTCTCTTGCACGGAGAGAAACAGAGCTCCTAAGGGAATAAACGGAAAGCAAAAACAGATACGGTAAACAGTAAAATACGAGGAATACAGCAAACAAGCTAGGCAAGGGAGCCAAACTCTACCTCGACCCTGAACACAATAGGTAAAAGTGAAGCACATTTCACTTTAAACCTAGGGGAATTAATACACACAATACAGAAAAAGGCCCAAGCTCTGACAGCTAACTCCAAAGTTGATGCACAACACATCCTCTAAATGAACCTCCGAGCTCTTTCTTCATTAGGCCCCCAAGCTCTAGCTAGCTTCTTGCTTTGACAATATTCATCTTCAATGATCTCCATCTTCAAGGGTAAGCGCTCCAGGATAACAGAAAAGAATCAAGAGATCTAGTTTGGCATGCTAAGCAGCTCATGAACAACCAAAGGAAGCTCACAAGGGATTAGCATAGTGGGATAGGTTCCCTCAAAGTTCTACCTCTAAGACCAATCACTTATCCCTCCAAAGGAGGGAGGTGAGTTCTTAGAGGGACTTTTAGTCACTAGGAAAGAATGGAAGCACAGGAAGAATTCCATGTTTCATGAATCAAATCTCTAATCTAGAGCTCTACCTAGCTCCTAAACCCTAAAGTCTTCAACAGCTCCCAGCAAGCTTCAAACATCTTCAACTTCTGGATCTCTAGTCTTCAATCTTCTCCTCATCATGCTTCCTGAACAAGGTCCTCAAAGCAAACCAAGCCCCACAACAATTCCCAAAGATAAACCCCCACAGATAGACAAGCAATCACAAAACAATCAATACAATCAGTCAAAATACAAGGACAAGGGGGAAAATTCTAACACTTATTTACAATGGTCTATTACACCTACCCATAATATCCCTATATTCCCATACCCAAAAATTAAATCAAAAATTCTCAAAAGAAAATGAATTATTTCACCTATGTCACACCTAAAACCCTAATTTTAACCTCTCTAATCTCACCTAATCAAACTACCTCACAATTAATCCTAAAAATCACAAATTAAATCCTCTATGCAAGTTAAGGTCCTAAGTGAAATGTCCTAAAAAGAATGGGTTCAAAATATAAAAGGAAAGTCCTAAAGAAAATGAACAAAATGAAGTATCAAACTAAAACACTTAAAAAAGCTATTTAAATGAAAAATATATCAAAAATGCTAAAACAAAATAAAATTGGACTTTTATTATTTGTTAATTTTCTAGACAAAATTATAAAACTAGTACACAAACAAGAAATTAAAAATATTCATTTTTTATTTACTTATGAATTTTTAAAGAGGCAAGAAAAATAAAAGAGATCAAAATAACAAAAATAAAAGAAAATGAGAGAGGGGGTGTTGATAGTAATGCGCTCAGTTCATTATTCTACGGGCTGGGGATCAGGGTGGTGTTAATAGCAATGTGCGCAGGCCCAACAAGAATCAGAAAATTAATAAAAAACCAAAGGAAAATGGAAAAACCTACGGTGTAGAAAGTAACAATCCTTAGTGTATTTATGATGGGCCTAGTTAAGGGGGGCAGGATTAGAAGTTAGGTCTGAGGCCCATGCGCTCAGATTAATGAAACGCAGCGTTTGCTGCATTTCATTTCCCTCCGTTTTTCCAATTGAATCTGAGCCCTCGGATCAACTTGAGAGTCAAAGTCCACTGTTTGATCCAACGACCCTCCACTATCTTCTTCCTTGGAAACCCTAGAACCAGAAAAACCTTCCCCCATGCACGACTATTCCAGCTCCCTGTTCTCCCTCAATTCTTGATGAAACTTAATCATGTAAAGACCAAAGTTACTCTATGCTCTTCCCTCTACAAAACCCTACTCTTGGTTTTTCCTAATTCTCAACCTAACACGAAACCCGATAGGTATAAACCTAGGGCACAACTAACTATCACTGAGATGAACTTGGTTATTCCTTGTAATTCTTGGCACTAACATGCTCTCCACATTACCCTAAGTCTAACATGCTAATTATCAGGCATCAACACACACTAACCTAGTTGTTCCGAGTCTTGAAAGTTCAACTGCCCTAACAAGAATCTCCACTAATGGCTCTGTAAGTTTGCATACATCATCCTCTACCCTAACCTAAGTAATCATACTAACTAAACATAATTAGAGCTGTATGGATTGAATTGCATACCTGCTATTTTGATGAAAACAGGGAAGGAAACGTGCCTCTCAAGTCTTGGCCAGCTTCAAGAATGATCTTTGGGATGTATTGACCCTTCTGTATGCAAAGAAATTGGGTGAAGAAGCTTGTAGTAATGGCTGCAATTCTGATGTAGCTTCTTGAATTTCCAACTACAGCCCCTCAAAACTCCATTAACAGACCTCTAAGCTTGCTTGCAATCACTCAATATGAGCTAAGGATTGAAGAAGAAGAAGAACTTTGAACAGAAATCGTGTGGAATGAAAACTCTCCTTCTTTCTTACACTTGAAGCAATCATGAAATTCTCACTCCTCTCTCTCTATCTTCACCAGCCTTTTCCTCAAATATACTCAACTCAATATATAGAGAAGGATGGAGAGATCTAGAACCTTCTGGATCAGTCTTAGATGATTCTAGAAACTTCATGAATTTCTCATGATATGGTATTTTGAAGTGATCTCATGACATCTCCTTTCAAACACTTGCAGCCCTTTAATCATATTTGATATTCTCCTTACATGACAAATTGGAGAGTAGAGTGCTCATTTGCCTTGAATTCTTGCCTTATGTTAAGTTTCACATGAATACCTTATTATGCAAGTAATGGATTTACAAAGCAACCTCATTTTTAAAGCCCTATCTCAAAATTGTGGCTGAACCAAAGTCTTTAAAATGTTGTTTAGACTCAATTTGATATATCACATGACCTATTTTGGATGTGTAGATTGCCCATACCAATTTTCAACTTGAACTTTTTCAACTTATGTCCATTTTTTAAGTCATTTTTTTACCAACTTTGGTCAATTCTTGCTACAAGCTTTTCCAACATGCCATGACCTCTTTTCTAGACTTAAAATTCCATTTTGAGCAACTTTGATGTTGTGAAGTTTTTCATTTGAAGCTTCCTTGTATGAGTTTTGGGCATAGGCTTGAAATGACCTATAATTCCACTTTCCCAAAATACCCCTGACTTGCACAAGCTATAACTTGAGCTTCACATATCAGATGAAGGCATACCATACCTTTTTGGAAAGGGGAGATCATGAGTAACAACCCTTATGTTTGCCAAGAATTAATTTGAAAACTCCTTGAAGGTGAAAAGTTGCTTGGAAGACAGGCAACTTTCACAGACAAATTTTAGTGTCCTCAGATGACCTGTAACTTGCACGAGTTATAACTTGAGTTCTATAAATCATCTTGATGACTTACACCACTCAAATTAAAGCTATGAAGATGCTATACAAGTCTCATGTGGACCAAAAGTTCATATGAAGCTTGCATTTTAAATTACACTGCTTGGAAGTTTGACCTAAATCAGGGGATTTTACACTGAAACCCTAATTTGGTAACTCCTCTTCTCCTTGACTCCTGTTGATTTTTCTTTGGCACAACACCACATCCATATCCATATAGAAAATAATGAATCCCACATCCTTCAAATGAGCCTTGATACCTTTCAAATCAAGTTCTTGACCTAGGGTTGACCTAGATAAAACCCTAGTTGACTGTCTTCAACTGAGGCTCTTGTAATCATTCCAATGACTTGGCTCATCTTTAAAATGATCATCTAGACTTTCCATGATATCCATACACACTCCATGCTCTTGGCTCATAGCTCATATACCCTCTGATGATCCCCAAACAACCTCAAGATAGGAGAGAACCCCATGATTGATCTGTCAACTCTTCAAGACTCAAATTCTTCCCTGATGACATGAATAGTCTTGAATATGAATGAAACCCTCTGAATATGCCTCTTGAGACAAGAATGGCACTTGATCCCCTGATTAAGATAGCTTGCTTATGCTATGCTATGCAAATGAATGTACTATGTACATGATGACAATGCAAATGACAATGCAATTGAAACATAAACCTAGGTTAGAAAAAGGTTGGGCAAATTTTGGGGTGCAACAGCTGCCCCTATTCAAGCGGCTTGGACCCGACTGGATAAAGAGCGCGCAGCCTTCAGACATTCGAGGTACGAGACTGTTGAATACGAAAGAACCCGGAAATTTTCCAACCGCAAAAATTAAATTGCGTATACGACTACTGCTTGGGGAGAGCCCCCCAGGGCACTGGCTTCTGTTGCCATGGCAACAACTAACCATCCATCTGTCAATCTATTTTTGTAAAATAATCTGATATTGTCCGCAGACCGCTCTATTCCGAAGAAATGGGCATACACCAAACAACGAGAAATTGTTGATATCACTTATCAACCTCTGTTGATCTCACTTATCAACCAAGCACACACTAACCAGCGGGAGAATATTGACTTCACTTGTCATGTTGACTTCACTGATCAACCTTTCGTATCCTGACGAAACGAGCAAACGCTTAACCAAGCGGGACAGTGTTGATTTCACTTATCAACCTTTCGTTTTGAACAAACGACTTTGCGGGGAAAGGAGAAACTTAACCAAGTAACTCTGAGGGGATAATTTGACGACGACCGTCACACACCTACTCTGACCGTAGATAACAAATTCTAGATCCTCACGTACTGATATAACAACAAACTAGATGGACTGAGTAGGTTAACCAAGCAACTCGGTGGGGAAAACTCTGTTGGAGATCACGAGAAACTTAACCAAGCAACCCGTTGACGACCACCTTGCTGGGGAATACAAGTAACTTAACCAAGCAACCTGTTGAAGAATACCTTGCCAGGGATCACGAGGAACTTGACCAAGTAACTCGTTGGAGAATACCCTGCTGGGGATTATATCTCTACTGGGGGAACTGCGAGTAACCACCCAAAAACCTGCATTCTGCCATTTTCTGATGCTGACACCACAACATCCTGAAAACGACTCAGCTGGGGAAAAAGGGGTGATTGACCAAGCAAACTCTGCTAGAGGAACGTATGGCATAACGAACACGATCACTACGCGTCTTACACCACAGATTCACAAAAATGAGACGAACACGATCCACTGCGTGTATCACAAACAACATCAACTAAAGGGACAACCACGATCACTGCATGCCGTGTTACAAACACGATAAACACGATCACTGCACGTTTTACACCCCAAATCCTCATGACAGGATAAACACGATCACTGCGTGCTTCGATGTCACAAACAAAACCGCATAATGGGACAAACACGATCACTGCATGTTGCGTTACAACCAGAACCACATGATAGGACGAACACGATCACTGTGCGTTTCGACCATAAATCCAACCGGATAAGATAAACACGATCACTGCGTGCCTTGCGCCACAACCCTCTTGACAGGAGGAACACGATCACTGCGTGCCAGACGAAATAAACTCACATAGATGAGGCTAACACGTTCACTGCGTACTTCAACCACCAATATGATGAACACGATCACTGCGTGTGCTGTAATAGGACAAACACGGTCACTGCGTGTATTGACCGACAAACCCCCAAAATGATGTCAACACGATCACTGCGTGCTTCACACCACAAGTTCAAATGGTTCTATCAACACGATCACTGCGTGCTATACGAATACGATCACTGCGTATTTTGAACACGATCACTGCGTGTTTGAACACGATCACTGCGTGTTCTGAGCCATGATCCTCTTGACTGGAGAAAACACGATCACTGCGTGCTGTGTGTCTCAACTAACCCACATAACTGGACGAATACGATCACTGCATATTCTAACCATACATAGGGTGAACGCGATCACTGCGCGTTTCATGTCACGGCCCTCTTGACTGGAGGAAACACGATCACTGTGTGCCTTGTGACATGAACCCCGTAGATGGTACAAATACGATCCCCGCGTATTTGGACCATAAAACAGCATCTTCCTGAATCACGATTTCTCTTATCAGCAGGGAACAACATATCTGAAACCGAAGAGGTAACCACCTGGCTTATGTTTCAAAAATGCACGTTTGATAATGACGTAATGCTTCCACACAGCATGGAAATGCTACGTATTTAGGTAAAACGCAAAGTATGATGATGCATGCTTATGCAAAGAGTTACTTTAGCAAAATAAATGCTGAAGACAAACTGGATCTGCTGGGGATGACCAGAATACCACCGATACGCTTCCACCAAAATAACTGCTGGAAAGATGAACTAACTCCGCTGGGGATAACCATCCTGCTGGGAAAGTAGCTCACGAACTCAAAACTTCAAACTATGCTGAAAAATGATCATCCTGACGAGGAAGGATCAACCTGTTGGGGAAAGAGAAAAGCAATCCTGGAAACTGCTTTCAAAGGTATCAACACTCTGATTACGCCCTGTGAGGATAATTCATCCTGCTATCACTGAGCTAGGGACTGACCGGCGTGCTCTGATTCGCACTACGCAAGAAACTCTTTGGGGAAGTTAATCATATCCATCTCGACCTTCGCTGGGGAGGACTCTGCTCCGCTTGATAAGCTAATTCTGAACTACTGAAGATACATTGATCTTTTCCTTTGACGCAATCTCCACTCTCCTGGGGAGACAACATTCAATTTTGCCTGGGGCGACTTCACTGGGGAAGGACACAACGTTCATCCTCTGGAGAGGGTACTAGCCCGCCATGGACTCTGGCGGGGAACTTTGCAAGCTTTTGAATACCTGCAAAAGTCAACAAGCAAACACAAGGCAATCTATGCAAAAAGGAAACATCTTGGTAATCACCCATGACAACCATTCAGGTAATTTCCGATTTTAGCAATCATCGGCCGAGGCCCGCCTGTTTACACGCATGTAAGTTTATCAAAAAACATCGGCGTTTTTTACAAACAAAACTGTAAAAAATTAAAGCCAAAGTCACACACTACACTGAATAAAACACTTTATTGATAATGGCCTGAGAATAGGCAAGATTTGTACATCAGATGCAACTCCTAAAAAGAGGTAGTCACACATAAATAAAATGCAGAAGTATACAAATATACAGAATAAAATTTGTACACATGTCGGCAACGTGTTACAGACGAACACCATGAACCGATCCTCCTACGACTCGCCGGACTCTGACGCTTTCCCGATCTTTGTCTTCGGAAGAAATTGCTTTGGATAGTTGACCCTCAGATGCTCCCAAACCACTAACAATCAAACTTGGACCGCAGTCATTTGCTTCTCAAATCCCTAACTTTTGCGTGAATCGCCCTTTGCGGGTTTTCGATTCACCGGGATACCCCTTTTTGCCGAAGCTGCCCAGTGTAGGTTTTCGACTTCGCGGGTGTACATTTTTTCATTTTATCCCTAACTTTTGCCCGAACCTTTTTATTCTGTTTTTTGGTTCGCCAGGATGCCCCATTTTTGCCTGGACTCTCTTTTTACTGTCCAGCGGGTCAATTTTAAGCAAACTATTTTTTAACTGCGTCCGAGTTCACAGGGGACGAAAAGTCTTCACCATCCATGGTGGATAATAGCAAAGCCCCTCCTGAGAAGACCTTCCTCACGACGTGTGGCCCTTTGTAATTAGGAGTCCATTTGCCCCTGTGATCCGATTGTGGTGGGAGAATCTTTTTCAGCACAAGATCGCCCGTCTGAAAGCTTCGAGGTCGAATCTTCTTGTCGTAAGCTTTCTTCATCCGGCTCTGATACAGCCGACCATATGCTATAGAGGCTAACCTCTTCTCGTCCATCAAACTCAGTTGATTCAATCTGTTTCTCACCCATTCTACTTCGTCCAGCTTAACATCAAGTAAAACCCTCAAAGATGGTATCTCAACCTCCACTGGCAGGACAACCTCCATGCCATATACTAGTGAGAACGGTGTTGCCCCAGTTGATGTACGCACTGTAGTACGATAACCGTGCAAAGCGAATGGCAGCATCTCATGCCAATCCTTATACGTCACAACCATCTTTTGAACAATTTTCTTTATGTTCTTATTGGCCGCCTCTACAGCGCCATTCATCTTGGGTCTGTAGGGAGATGAATTATGATGCTCGATCTTGAAATCCCGACACAGATCTTTCATCATCTTGTTGTTCAAATTCGAACCATTATCAGTAATGATTCGCTCAGGAATACCGTATCGGCAGATTATATCTCTCTTGATAAATCTGGCCACCACCTGTTTGGTCACGTTGGCGTAAGAAGCCGCTTCCACCCACTTAGTGAAGTAATCGATCGTAACCAGAATGAAGCGATGCCCGTTAGATGCTGTAGGCTCGATTTTTCCAATCATATCAATTCCCCACATGGAGAAAGGCCATGGGGATGCCATAACGTTCAGAGGACTCGGTGGCACATGGATCTTATCTGCATAGATCTGGAACTTGTGACACCGCTTGGCAAATTTAAAACAATCCGTCTCCATTGTTAACCAGTAATACCCTGCTCGCAACAATTTCCTGGTCATAGCATGTCCACCGGCATGCGTACCGAAAGTTCCTTCATGGACCTCTTCCATGAGCAAGTTAGCTTCCTTCTCATCTACACATCTGAGGAGTACCAAATCATGGTTCCTTCTATACAAAACGCCGTCGGGATTCAGATAAAAGTTGCCTGCTAATCTCCTTAGAGTCTTCTGATCACGACTGGATGCCCCAGCCGGATATTCCTTATTCTTCAGGAAATTCTGTATGTCGAAATACCAAGGTTTGTCATCAGACGCGTCATCGATCGCGAACACAAAGGCCGGCCTATCAAGGCGAGAAATGACAATCCTAGGAGCCTCATTCTAGTAATTAACCTTGTACATCGATGACAACGTTGCAAGAGCATCTGCCATTTGATTCTCCGCCTGAGGTACATGATGAAGTTCCACCCTATCGAAGAAAGGTAACAACCTTCTCGCATAATTCATGTACGACACCAAATTAGGTTGGCGGGTCTCCCATTCTCCTTTAATCTGGTTCACCACTAGCGCTGAATCCTCATATACATCCAGATTCTTGATCCTCAGATCAATCGCCTCTTCTAACCCCATAATGCAAGCTTCATACTCTGCTTCGTTATTCGTCATTGGAAAAGTCAATCTGGCTGTGAACGGAATGTGCGACCCGTGTGAAGTTGTAATGATTTCCCCAATCCCGCTACCGTACGAATTGACAGCCCCATCAAAAATCAATTGCCACTGGGAACTCCGCTCAGGACCTTCACCAGGCAACGGCTCATCACAATCTTTAGCTTTCAAGTACATTATGTCCTCATCAGGAAACTCAAACTTCATAGGCTGATAATCCTCAACTGGCTGTTCGGCAAGATATTCGGACAGAACACTTCCCTTAATGGCCTTCTGGGAAACATACTGGATATCGTATTCTGTCAATACCATTTGCCATCTAGCAATCCTTCCAGAGAGCGCTTGCTTTTCAAACACATATTTGATCGGATCCATCTTCGATATCAGCATGGTTGTATGATTCAGCATGTACTGTCTTAGACGTTTGGCAGCCCACGCCAATGCACAACACGTCTTTTCGAGCATAGAGTATCGAGATTCACAATCCGTGAACTTTTTACTCAAGTAGTAAATTGCATGCTCTTTCCGTCCTGTCTCGTCATGTTGACCGAGAACACAACCCATATTGTTCTCAAGAACTGTCAGATACATAATCAGTGGTCGTCCCGCTACTGGGGGTATCAACACCGGAGGTTCCTGCAAGTATTCTTTTATCTTTTTAAATGCCCTTTGGCAATTGTCGTTCCATCCCACCGCTTGATCTTTCTTTAACAGTTTGAATAATGGTTCACACGTGGTCGTTAGGTGAGAGATGAACCTAGCAATGTAGTTCAACCTCCCTAAGAACCCACAGACTTCTTTTTCTGTTCTCGGTGCTGGCATCTCTTGTATTGCTTTTATTTTTGCAGGATCGACCTCGATTCCTTTCTTGCTCACAATGAACCCCAGTAGCTTCCCGGATCTCACTCCGAAGGTACACTTGTTAGGATTCAGCCTCAGCCTGAACTTCCTCAGCCTCTTGAACAACTTCAGCAGATTAACCAGATGTTCTTCCTCCGTTTGAGACTTGGCAATCATGTCATCGACATACACCTCAATCTCTTTGTGCATCATGTCGTGAAAAAGCGTTGTCATAACCCGCTGGTACGTTGCCCCAGCATTTTTCAAACCGAAGGGCATCACCTTATAACAGAAGGTTCCCCACGGGGTGATAAAGGTCGTTTTTTCCATATCCTCCGGAGCCATTTTGATCTGGTTGTACCCCGAAAATCCATCCATGAAAGAGAATACCGAAAACTGAGTTGTGTTGTCAACTAACACATCAATATGCGGCAGCGGGAAATCATCTTTCGGGCTCGCTTTGTTTAGATCCCTATAATCAACACACATTCGAACCTTGCCATCTTTCTTTGGCAGAGGCACGATATTAGCGACCCAAGTGGGATAAATGGTGACAGCCAGGAATCCAGCATCCCATTGCTTCTTCACTTCTTCCTTTATCTTTACAGCCATGTCAGGACGAGTCCTTTTGAGTTTCTGCTTCACGGGTGGGCAATCTTCCCTCAACGGCAGACGATGAACAACCATATCAGTATCCAAACCTGGCATGTCCTCGTAGGACCAAGCAAATATATCACTGTATTCACGCAGCATCTCAATAAGCTCTTGCTTGATGTCAACCCGCAACGCGGCCCCTATACGGATATTCCTGACGCATTCTTCAGACCCTAAGTTGACAATATCAATCTCTTCCTGGTGAGGCAGAATGACTTTCTCCTCTTGCTTCAACAACCGACTCAGCTCTTCTGGTAAGTCACTATCCTCCACAATCTCCTCCTCAGCTTGGAAGATCGGATGCTCGAAGTCTAAATGAGTCATAGGAAGTCTTTGGTCGATGTCATCTGAAAATTCATGAATCCTGCGAGGGAAACGGTTAAGTGCTTCAAAAATGATGTACAAGCAAAATGCATAACCACGCTGCCATTTTATTGAAAAATAAAAAAACAGAAAGAAAAGGATCACAACATTTGAATGTAAAAAACGTCGTCATTTATTGATCATGCAAACATACAGGTAAATAGTTAGGCCCTAAGACAAGATCAACGATGCCCCGGGCAAGGCACGTGATCATACAATGATTGAAAAACAACGCATTACTGTTTGGTGACTTGGATGACGTCCTGGATGGACCAGTTGCATAGGCTTTGTCCCGGCGTGCTGGGTCGAATCCATGCGTCCATGTCGCAGTCGCTATCCACTTCCTCCGTATCAGACACGGCATTAATCCTTTCGAAGCTAACTCCTCCGGGCGTGAACACGACAGGTCCCTTGTACTTAGGCGCACTCTGCGAGGGAGATGGGCGGTACCCCAAGCCATACCTATCTTGCTTCACTGGGATGTCCAGAACCTGCCCCCACTTCTGAGTCTCTCCTGCTTGTACCAACGCCTTGGCTTCTTTATATGAGGAGACGACCACCTCTTGCCCTTCACTCTTTAACGGAGCCTCTTCTTTAACCTTCACCCTTTCAAACGCCTGACACAGCGTTTCATGAATCTCTCCATCTACCTCCACGTACTTGAAGGAAGACAAATGACTGACTAAGATATCCTCTTCGCCACACACCGTCACAATACTCCCCTCAACCATATACTTCAGCTTCTGATGGAGTGTAGAAGTTACTGCCCCAGCGGCATGAATCCAAGGTCTCCCAATCAAACAACTATATGCAGGCTGGATGTCCATGATGTAAAACACTGTATCAAACACCTCCGGACCTACCTGGATGGGTAGCGTCACTGACCCGAATACTGACCTCCTTGTTCCGTCAAAGGCCCTCACCACCAAATCACTAGGGGTGCATAACAACCCACGGGTATCTAATTTCAACAGGGCTTTCTTTGGTAACACATTCAACGAAGACCCAGTGTCTACCAGCACATGGGATAAAATAGTGCCCTGGCATTTGATAGAGATGTGCAAGGCATTATTGTGATCACGCCCTCTAGGCGTTAGGTCAAAATCCGTGAATCCCAGACCATGCCCAGCGTTAACATGTGCCATAACTCCCTCCAGCTGATTAACTGAAATCTCTTGCGGCACGAAGGATGTCTCAAGTACCTTCAACAGGGCATTTCTATGCGCCTCAGAACACAACAACATCGATAATATGGAGATCTTTGACGGGGTCTGCTGCAGGTGCTCTACAATCTTGTAATCACTTTTGCGAATCAATCTCATGAATTCTTCCACATCTTTGGTTATCGGCTCTTTCTCCTTACTCCCCGAAGATTCCCCTTCAACAACTTTGTTCTTACCCCTGGCAAGCCTCTCTGCTTCAACCTCAGGTGAAGTGAAAATTCTCCCGCTCCGGGTTATACCACCCGCTCCCACTATGTTGCCTACGGATCCCGCTGGCGGATCATTCAAGTCAATCTTTTCCCCATTGCAATACACTTCAGCACCATAGCACCATGGGACTGGCTTTGTGCTTTCATAAGGGACTGGCTTAGCCTTGGTAATAGTAATGGTCGGCCTTTTCGATGATGCCGAAATCGTCACTGATTTGAACGGAAAGGTGATTGTAGCAACCTCGCTGCGCTCTTTTTCAGATCCTGTCTCAATAGACTTCTCTCGCCCCACAGCCCTGTCAAACTGCAAGGTTCCCTCATCAATCAAACCTTGAACTCCCCTTTTCAACTTCTCACAGCCCCCAGGTTGGACCAAACAGTCATCACACTCTTCACTGCAACCGGGATATACACCTCCTTTCAATAAACGCTGCTTTACGTAACTCAAAGGGGTTTTCAGCTTGCTCACTTCCGACACTAAGTTCAACCCATCATCAATCAGGATTGCATTGGCCCCAGCCCCACCATGCTTGGGCATTGGCTGTTGCGTGATATTGGGACCGTCTTTCCCGAAGTTAATAGCCGTACTATCAAGCAAATCCTGTACTTTATGCTTGAAAGCTAGGCAATTTTCAATATTGTGCCCTGGTGCACCCGAATGGAAGTCACAGTGCTCATTAACATCATACCCGACTGGTGGCTGGCCAGTTGGTGGTGCTAAGGTCCTCTTCTCGACCAGCTTCAATTTCAACAAAGTTTGAAGGAGTTCTGCATATGATACCGGCGGTACCTCGAATACTCTCCTCGGTCGTGGGTTCTGAAGTCTGCGCTGATTATTATTAGGCTGCTGTTGAGCCTGCTGTTGTGGTTGTTGTCTCTGCTGCTGAGAAGGCCCTGGAATGGTTACACTTGCAACTTGCGACTGCTGATGCCAGTTCTGACCTCTATTCCTCCGTCGAGCATTGTATACGGCGTTGGTATCACCCTGCCTTTTACCACCAAAAGTCTTCTTATTACCTCCTGCGGAACTGGACTCACCCGCTTGAATTTTACCAATCTTCACTCCGTTTTCAATGCGCTCCCCCATCAAGATCAACTCAGAGAAAGTACTCATCGAAAAATTGAGCAACCGGTCATAGTACATTCCAGAAAAAGTTCCTATGAACATATCCATCATTTCGCGCTCCACCATCGGAGGGTGTACCCTAGCAGCCAGATCTCGCCATCTCTGGGCGTATTCCTTAAAGCTCTCGCCATACTTTTGAGACATGCTCTGCAACTGGACTCGGTTAGGGGCGAGATCACTATTATACTGATAATGTCGAACAAAAGCCTCTGCCAGCTCTTTCCAACTCCTGATCTGAGTAGGCTTCAAGCTCATGTACCACTCCAGCGATGACCCTGACAGGCTATCCTGGAAGAAGTGCATTAGCATCTTTTCATCCTCAAAATACGCAGACATACGCCTGTAAAACGCGCGTACATGCACCCTAGGGCATGTATCCCCTTTGTACTTATCAAATGACGGCGCTTTGAATTTCAGCAGGACCCTCAACCCTGGGACTAACCCCATATTTGACATATCTAGCCCAAGAGCATTCTGGCTGGCCAATCTGTTCACCTTCTCTTCTAGCAATCTCATCCGATGGTTGTCATCCCTAGCCCTTTCATAACCCTCGTTCTGACCAGAGAACACATCCTCCTGACGATCCTCCCAGCGAGGTACTGCATCGTATCCAACATAATCTGCATCACGGCCCGGACCCGTTTGGAAGTACCTGGGGTCATACCTCAGATTGTCCATCTCTTGAGCGTTGTATGCACCAGTTCCATATCCAAGATTACCGTAACCATAGCCACCAAACCCAGCCTTGGCGCCAGCAGTGCTGCCATACCCCATGTTCACACCATTGAAGCCCTGGTTACCATTGATACCATTCATTCTGACATTCTCAACGCCCCCATTGAAACCCTGGTTGACATTACCCACAAATACCCCAGCAGTATCTGTATTGGCATTCATATTACCGGTGTTCTCACCTCCACCTACAGGACCAGTTTCTCCAGCATTCAAACCGTTTACGGGAATAACATCAGCACTTTGACGATTCTCAACTCGGGGAGAAGCAGCAATATTTTCACCATGCGGTGTCCCGTTGTTTTCAGCCCGTGCGACTATCGGTTGAACCAGATTCTGCAGCTGCTCTTGTCCTTTGGCGATGGTCTCCATGGTTTGCATGAGCAGGGCCATCCTGTCACGCATCTCTTGCATTTCACTCTGCACGTTGTCCATGATCTTCTTGTGATTAGTCCTTGTGGAATAACGATGGATTCGTTGATCTGCAATCCTGAAAGTACCTGAAATGGATGCAGGAGATAAGATACACGGATCACAAACCTGTAATGCAAATATGAGTATGTATGCAAAATGCAATATGTGCCTGTGCATTGGGGAATATTACTCCCCCCATTCTAGTTCTAATACATTTGATACAGGGTAGCGCCGTGACAGTGCGGTGACGAAAGTTGCAAGAAGTTGAAATTCAATCACAAAAGAGAAAACAACTCATATATTGAACAGGCCTTCAAAGGCAAAAGTATAACACCAATGTATCACAAGACGAACGAAAGCATGACCTCAACCCACAAGCCGGGTGATGGTCAGCATACAATAAAGCATGAACAAATCAGGTATGCCCATAATCCCTATACTCCCCTAACAGCTTCTTTGTCTTGGGATGATCAGGCTGAACAAGCAATCCCTCTATGAGTAGACTCCTCTGCTTAAGAACTCGCCGCAAGTCGTCGATGGACTCTTCCCATGTGCCTTCACCAAAGCACTCATCTAGCTTCCTCTTCTGGGATCGAGCTTCCTTTCTGCGGGCATCAACTTGCTTCAGTGCATCTTGAAGAGCATATCTAGTCATGACTTCTTCTTCATGCTGCCTCCTGGTGGCCTTCAATTGGTCCTGAAGATCGGAGATCTGTTGCTTCAACTTATCCTCCCGTTCCTTGTTGTTAGTAAGAGTGGCATTCCACGTCTTATTGAATGAAGCGATCTCTCGGTAAGCGATGTCCAACGACTTCTTCTTAGCTTCCATCATGTCATGAGAGCTCTTAAAGTCTTGTCCCAGGCGTTCCCGCTTCTGCTTTTCTTCAACCAACTTAGTCTTCAACAAGGTTACCATCTTAGTTTGTTGTTGAAGGGAGTACGCAGCTTCGTTCTTCTCACTTCGAATCTGGGCCAATTCTCTTTCTAGCTCTTCATTAGCCATTATCAAAGCCTCCTTTTCCTTCACCACTTGCTCATAAACCTCAATGGGAACAGTCGTGGGTTCCTCTACCGGAATAGGAACAGAAAATGACACAAAAGGATAGGGCATCTGAATCTGCTTAATCCTTTCTCGTATCCAGGCTTTGTACGGAGGATAAGCCTGACAGTCGTTCTTTCCCAACAATGGTTTTCCCCTTCTAGAGATGCGATTCCAAGCGTACTGCAGCTTGGCCAATAAGTCTCCACTCAGGTCACCTGTGAAGTACAGAGATTCCTGTACCTCTTCTGCCTTCGGCGGGCTCTTCAATGCATATCCAAATTGACGAACAAGCAAAGGAGGATTGTAATTGATACATCCTTTCCTCCCAATTAAGGGCACGTTTGGATATCCTGCACAGCTAAAAATAATCTCAGAACCCATCAAATTCCTATCAAACCAAACCATCTCCTCAGAAGTCAATCTCATAAGGCGCTCGGACCAATCAGACTCATTTGCAAGCTCTACGAAAGGACCCTTCTTCGGTAAGTGTTTATCAAACCACATCTTCAATAAAGGCACGCAACAATGAACACTCTTCCCTCGCCGGTTCTCATTCTTGTAATGGAGGGAATGGTAGAAATCCCCAATCAAGGTAGGTACTGGATTACCGGCAACAAACAGATGAAGTACGTTAAAGTCAACAAAATCTGGGAGGTTTGGGAATAACACTATCCCATATATACACAAAGCCAACAAAGCGTTGAATACCACCCAGCAGCCACTCTTGGCATACTCTCGCGCCTTGCTAACCAGAAAGCTAAGAGCGAATCCAGGAATCCCGTACCAAGAAGTCACTAACAGCTCAGAAGCATCCATATGCAAAGCTACCGCTAAATCCTCCAACTTAGGCTTAGCGTCAAAATGGATGAACGGGACCTTGTTCTGTACTGGCAAACTAAGGAATTCTGCATATTCCTCCATAGTAGGACCCATAAGGAAATCTGTAAATGTGAAGCATCTCAAAGCAGGATCGTAAAACTGCAGCAATGTATACAATCCATTCAAATCATATGCACTGGGTCTACAAACCAAGCTCAAAAGCCTCCCATAACTCTTCTTGAAGCTAGCCCTAACCTCATCATCCGCAAGGGCAATCAAACTCAATATAGAATTCACATCCGGAGTGGGCAGCTTATACGCAACTGTCTTCCGTACACTACCCATATCAACAATCAGAAGTCCGGAGCACTAGAACAGGGAAGTATGTAATGCACCTGCAGCACAGACACACGTTAATGAAATGCAATGATAAATGGGTATGCAAACAATGCAATGCAAACATCTGTAACAGGGGATCAAGTGCCCTGAATAAGAAGCCCAAGTCACACCAAGAAAAAGTCTCAGACAGACCCTCCAATACTCATCAAACCCTGGTCTCAGACAGACCTCACAAAGAACTCCAGCCTGGTCTCGGATAGACCCAATAATATAACCCACACCTGGTCTCTAGTAACAGTCCATAAAATATCCACAATCCTGTATCTCATGAGAAATAAACCGGTAGTCTGAAGGTCAAGTTACCTGCATGCCCCAAGTCCCTCTCACAGGTAGATGTCCCTATAACTGGCACAAGGTACGGCATTCTATGCGGTCGTCGGCGTCACAAACTTTCAGGGTTGAGGATACGATACCCAGAAGGTGTGGCATCATCAAATCCTGAAGAGGCCTCACTTAGCCAACTTCCAAATGATCGGTCCCCGGAGTCGACAATCCATCTAACCAACAGCCCACTTCACCCAAAGGGTGGAACAGGAAGCCAACCAGAAGAACCTCGTCCGAGCGTAGATTTCGCGGGAAGCTAGTACATGCAAAGCATGCACACCCCCACTAATCTCTACTCTAATTCTAGGTGCACTCAAGCCCAGGTCCGGCTTATCTCTCAATCATAGAACCCCCATCAAACCCACAATACAGCAATAATAATGATAATAAAATGCTGAAATGTAAATACAGAAATGTAAATCCATACAAAGCCCACGACGGGAAAACAAGCGCTAGGATTGACTCGCGTAGGGAACCGTTGGAGTCCCCAGCAGAGACGGCAATACAGGAGAGTCGCCACCGTGCGTTATTTATCCCAAAGGAGGGAAAGGAAACGCTCGAAGTAAACCTAACGCAAAGACGGGAAAAGGTATGGTCATCACAACCAAAACCTGGATTCGGGAGTCGGTTACGCAAGGGGAAGGTATTAGCACCCCTCACGTCCATCGTACTCGATGGGATCCACGCTTGTTTGTTTGTACGGATTACACTTCTATCTAAACTACAGGATGAGGTCTGAAAAGAAAAGAAAAGATGACTCGGCAAAACATCGCACTTTATGCCTACGTATTCCCGTCTGGAACGAGAAATCAGAGTCAACGTAGTTCGCCTAACTACGGGTGAAGGTGGGTGAAGGTTGCTCGCTAGGACACTGCATCCTATGCCTACGTACTTCCACACTGCATGGAAGATCAGAGCAAACGTAGTTCGGGCTACGCATGACACAAGCTGTTCAAATGTCTTTTATGAAAAATATCACCTTAAACAAGGGTTTTCTTATTATCAGTCCCTGAAGGACAAAAAGGTTGATGTTTGTTCAAATCTTTTGACGGAAGAAATGAATTGATTTTGTTATAACCTTTATTAATGTTTTTCTGTTGTTTTGAAGAAAGAAAAGATGACACTCTACAAATCCTAGGGTTGAAAAGGGAATAAAATATACCCTAATGTTATCATACATGGGTTAGCTCCTAATGTTTGTCATGTTACTCTCTTGCACGGAGAGAAACAGAGCTCCTAAGGGAATAAACGGAAAGCAAAAACAGATACGGTAAACAGTAAAATACGAGGAATACAGCAAACAAGCTAGGCAAGGGAGCCAAACTCTACCTCGACCCTGAACACAATAGGTAAAAGTGAAGCACATTTCACTTTAAACCTAGGGGAATTAATACACACAATACAGAAAAAGGCCCAAGCTCTGACAACTAACTCCAAAGTTGATGCACAGCACATCCTCTAAATGAACCTCCGAGCTCTTTCTTCATTAGGCCCCCAAGCTCTAGCTAGCTTCTTGCTTTGACAATCTTCATCTTCAATGATCTCCATCTTCAAGGGTAAGCGCTCCAGGATAACAGAAAAGAATCAAGAGATCTAGTTTGGCATGCTAAGCAGCTCATGAACAACCAAAGGAAGCTCACAAGGGATTAGCATAGTGGGACAGGTTCCCTCAAAGTTCTACCTCTAAGACCAATCACTTATCCCTCCAAAGGAGGGAGGTGAGTTCTTAGAGGGACTTTTAGTCACTGGGAAAGAATGGAAGCACAGGAAGCATTCCATGTTTCATGAATCAAATCTCTAATCTAGAGCTCTACCTAGCTCCTAAACCCTAAAGTCTTCAACAGCTCCCAGCAAGCTTCAAACATCTTCAACTTCTGGATCTCTAGTCTTCAATCTTCTCCTCATCATGCTTCCTGAACAAGGTCCTCAAAGCAAACCAAGCCCCACAACAATTCCCAAAGATAAACCCCCACAGATAGACAAGCAATCACAAAACAATCAATACAATCAATCAAAATACAAGGACAAGGGGGAAAATTCTAACACTTATTTACAATGGTCTATTACACCTACCCATAATATCCCTATATTCCCATACCCAAAAATTAAATCAAAAATTCTCAAAAGAAAATGAATTATTTCACCTATGTCACACCTAAAACCCTAATTTTAACCTCTCTAATCTCACCTAATCAAACTACCTCACAATTAATCCTAAAAATCACAAATTAAATCCTCTATGCAAGTTAAGGTCCTAAGTGAAATGTCCTAAAAAGAATGGGTTCAAAATATAAAAGGAAAGTCCTAAAGAAAATGAACAAAATGAAGTATCAAACTAAAACACTTAAAAAAGCTATTTAAATGAAAAATATATCAAAAATGCTAAAACAAAATAAAATTGGACTTTTATTATTTGTTAATTTTCTAGACAAAATTATAAAACTAGTACACAAACAAGAAATTAAAAATATTCATTTTTTATTTACTTATGAATTTTTAAAGAGGCAAGAAAAATAAAAGAGATCAAAATAACAAAAATAAAAGAAAATGAGAGAGGGGGTGTTGATAGTAATGCGCTCAGTTCATTATTCTACGGGCTGGGGATCAGGGTGGTGTTAATAGCAATGTGCGCAGGCCCAACAAGAATCAGAAAATTAATAAAAAACCAAAGGAAAATGGAAAAACCTACGGTGTAGAAAGTAACAATCCTTAGTGTATTTATGATGGGCCTAGTTAAGGGGGGCAGGATTAGAAGTTAGGTCTGAGGCCCATGCGCTCAGATTAATGAAACGCAGCGTTTGCTGCATTTCATTTCCCTCCGTTTTTCCAATTGAATCTGAGCCCTCGGATCAACTTGAGAGTCAAAGTCCACTGTTTGATCCAACGACCCTCCACTATCTTCTTCCTTGGAAACCCTAGAACCAGAAAAACCTTCCCCCATGCACGACTATTCCAGCTCCCTGTTCTCCCTCAATTCTTGATGAAACTTAATCATGTAAAGACCAAAGTTACTCTATGCTCTTCCCTCTACAAAACCCTACTCTTGGTTTTTCCTAATTCTCAACCTAACACGAAACCCGATAGGTATAAACCTAGGGCACAACTAACTATCACTGAGATGAACTTGGTTATTCCTTGTAATTCTTGGCATTAACATGCTCTCCACATTACCCTAAGTCTAACATGCTAATTATCAGGCATCAACACACACTAACCTAGTTGTTCCGAGTCTTGAAAGTTCAACTGCCCTAACAAGAATCTCCACTAATGGCTCTGTAAGTTTGCATACATCATCCTCTACCCTAACCTAACCATTCTAACCTAAGTAATCATACTAAATAAATATAATTAGAGCTGTATGGATTGAATTGCATACCTGCTATTTTGATGAAAACAGGGAAGGAAATGTGCCTCTCAAGTCTTGGCCAGCTTCAAGAATGATCTTTGGGATGTATTGACCCTTCTGTATGCAAAGAAATTGGGTGAAGAAGCTTGTAGTAATGGCTGCAATTCTGATGTAGCTTCTTGAATTTCCAACTACAGCCCCTCAAAACTCCATTAACAGACCTCTAAGCTTGCTTGCAATCACTTAATATGAGCTAAGGATTGAAGAAGAAGAACTTTGAACAAAAATCGTGTGGAATGAAAACTCTCCTTCTTTCTTACACTTGAAGCAATCATGCAATTCTCACTCCTCTCTCTCTATCTTCACCAGCCTTTTCCTCAAATATACTCAACTCAATATATAGAGAAGGATGGAGAGATCTAGAACCTTCTGGATCAGTCTTAGATGATTCTAGAAACTTCATGAATTTCTCATGATATGGTATTTTGAAGTGATCTCATGACATCTCCTTTCAAACACTTTCAGCCCTTTAATCATATTTGATATTCTCCTTACATGACAAATTGGAGAGTAGAGTGCTCATTTGCCTTGAATTCTTGCCTTATGTTAAGTTTCACATGAATACCTTATTATGCAAGTAATGGATTTACAAAGCAACCTCATTTTTAAAGCCCTATCTCAAAATTGTGGCTGAACCAAAGTCTTTAAAATGTTGTTTAGACTCAATTTGATATATCACATGACCTATTTTGGATGTGTAGATTGCCCATACCAATTTTCAACTTGAACTTTTTCAACTTATGTCCATTTTTTAAGTCATTTTTTTACCAACTTTGGTCAATTCTTGCTACAAGCTTTTACAACATGCCATGACCTCTTTTCTAGACTTAAAATGCCATTTTGAGCAACTTTGATGTTGTGAAGTTTTTCATTTGAAGCTTCCTTGTATGAGTTTTGGGCATAGGCTTGAAATGACCCATAATTCCACTTTCCCAAAATATCCCTGACTTGCACAAGCTATAACTTGAGCTTCACATATCAGATGAAGGCATACCATACCTTTTTGGAAAGGGGAGATCATGAGGAACAACCCTTATGTTTGCCAAGAATTCATTTGAAAACTCCTTGAAGGTAAAAAGTTGCTTGGAAGACAGGCAACTTTCACAGACAAATTTTAGTGTCCTCAGATGACCTGTAACTTGCACGAGTTATAACTTGAGTTCTATAAATCATCTTGATTACTTCCACAACTCAAATTAAAGCTATGAAGATGCTCTACAAGTATCATGTGGACCAAAAGTTCATATGAAGCTTGCATTTTAAATTACACTGCTTGGAAGTTTGACCTAAATCAGGGGATTTTACACTGAAACCCTAATTTGGTAACTCCTCTTCTCCTTGACTCCTGTTGATTTTTCTTTGGCACAACACCACATCCATATCCATATAGCAAATAATGAATCCCACATCCTTCAAATGAGCCTTGATACCTTTCAAATCAAGTCCTTGACCTAGGGTTGACCTAGATAAAACCCTAGTTGACTGTCTTCAACTGAGGTTCTTGTAATCATTCCAATGACTTGGCTCATCTTTAAAATGATCATCTAGACTTTCCATGATATCCATACACACTCCATGCTCTTGGCTCATAGCTCATATACCCTCTGATGATCCCCAAACAACCTCAAGATAGGAGAGAACCCCATGATTGATCTGTCAACTCTTCAAGACTCAAATTCTTCCCTGATGACATGAATAGTCTTGAATATGAATGAAACCCTCTGAATATGCGTCTTGAGACAAGAATGGCACTTGATCCCCTAATTAAGATAGCTTGCTTATGCTATGCTATGCATATGAATGTACTATGTACATGATGACAATGCAAATGACAATGCAATTGAAACATAAACCTAGGTTAGAAAAAGGTTGGGCAAATTTTGGGGTGCAACACATAACTACATTGTTCTCATAATATACTTTACCCATGTCCCTAGTAAGTTTCTACTTTAGGTGGTCATGGAAATTCCCCGGTAAATATCTACTTCAATCAGTTAAGGCATGTTTAATGCAAGACTTCTCCAGTTGGTTACCTTGACTTCGATCTTCCCCAGCGAAGTGAATATTTATTTCATTCCCCATGAAGTCTCAACTCTGATATCTCTAGCTACAGTGTTAATCCGAGCTTCCACAATGGGGTGGAAATTTATTTAATCCTCTGTAAGGCCTCAGCTCTGGCATCTCAAATTATAACTTTCATTCAGACTACTTCAGTTCACAGTGGATATTTATTTTATCCCCTATAAAATCTCTCGCCAATCACGAGTGATTCTTCCTGAGTGGATCTTTCTCTTCCTCAGGAAGCTAAATTCATTGTGACAATCCCCTAGTGAATCTTTGATGTTATTATTGGGAGATCCCCAAGTGGAACATTTTTTCTCTTCCCTGAGAGATTTGAGTCCTTGAAGCAGAACTTTGGTCCATATGTGGCTTTCAATTCATCCCCAGTTATGTTTTAAGATTGGCCGAGTATCCATGTCGAGATGTTTATTTCATCTCCAGTTTACTTCTTCTTGTTTGTTTTGTTAGCATAAGCATCTTTACAATCTTATGATGTTTATTTGATTCATTCACTTTGGCTTGGGTTGTCTTCTCTCCCTAGTAGATTCGTTAGCTTTAAGCAGAAAGTGCACACCCTTTCTAATTCCCCACTAAGTTTAATCCTCATGGAAGATTTTGTTTTAGCTCTCTTTTCCATTTTTGGATAAGATAAACCCCTAGTTGAGTTCATTCCTCATTGGGTAGAGTCTTGCTTAACCATTTCTCTTCAGTTATTTCCTGGATTGAACTTAAGCCCTTAACAATTTTTTTTGAATCCTTAGGTTGTTAAACCTAGATTGAGTGTGCATTTATTTTTACTTTGTCTCCCCAAGAGGAGTTTATTTAAATATCACCATTGAAGACACAATCCTATTCTTCAGTAGTGTTATAACATTCCTTTGGAGTTTATACCCAAACAACAAGTGGCAGCCTCTTTATTTGAGTAACTTGTTTCGTTCTCAGGTTTTCTCCTTGGATGGAAAATGGCAGTCCCTTTTTAAGACAATTTTGTCTATCCTTAGCAAATTATCAAAATTATTAACTTTTCCCTCCAACAAATGGCATCTCTCCGGAAGTCCATCAGAGAAGTTTGTTGAAGACCTTACAAGTATTTCTGTTTATTTGAGATATCCTGATACAAGGATTTTATTTGCTCCCCAGTGAGCTCATTATCAAATTTAATTCCATCAAATGGCATCTCTTTGAGAAGTTTGGTGAAGATTCTCACAGTTGATCTTTCTCTTTATTTGAGAAGACATGTTTTACAAGTCAACCGACCTGCATCTCTTTTGAAGATCCCCTATGAAGTTTCCTAATCCCCAGTAAGTCATGGATCCCCACTGAAGCCATAAACCTCCAGTAAAATTCCAATCTCGTGTTAAGATACTTTCTCATAAGTATTCTCCTTTAGAAAGAAATTGAGACATATTCGTGGCATACAACCTCAAAATGGTGGGGAAGTTTATTTTACCCTTTTCAAGTAGAAGACTTGATTAAAGAAGAAACTGATACCACTCTGTGGTTTATGACCCGAGCCGGGGAGAGGTTTATTTTACCCTTTTCAAGTAGAGGACTTGATTAAAGAAGAAACTGAGACCAGTTTGTGGCTTATGACCCGAGGCAAGGGGAGGTTTATTTTTACCCTTTTAAGTAGTAGACTTAATAAAGAAGAAACTGAGACTAGTATGTGGTTTATGACCCGAGGCAAGGGGAGGTTTATTTTACCGTTTTCAAATTGAACACTTGATTAAAGAAGAAACTGAGACCAGTCAGTGGCTTATGACCCGAGGTGAGGTTGGGTTTAGATTGTATTACCCTAATTTTTACCCCTAAGATCCCACCTCATTTGCATAATTTTGCATGAAATCCATCATCTCATGTGTTTTTTTATACATTGCTAACCTCTTTTGAAATACATAACATGTGCTTTAGTTTTACTCTGATCATAAGCTAGGGTTTTGGTGTCAAGAAGATCAAGAAATTGACCAGTCAAAGGATTATGGTGTAACACCCATTTTAATTATTTAGTTTTTCTGTGTTATTTTAATTTCGGTGGGCTTCGTGGGGTGTGTTCGAGTGCGATAGTGAGTAGCCCATAAGTTGGAGTTTATTTAATAATTTTGGACTTTGGTATTAGTAATAATATTTAGTCATAATAATTTAATTAATAATAGTATTGTTATTATTATTATTAATTATTATTATTATTAATATTATCATTATTATTATTAAGAAAATAAGAGAATTTTGGAATAAGGGGTACTTGGAGTTGGAGAAGAAGAATAGCACGATCATTGTGGAAGAACAAGAGGAAGAACAAGTCAAGTGGAAGAGGATTTTGCATAGAAGGATCAAGGAGGAAGAGGAAAGCTGGGATTTCTGAATCTTCTACAACTTGTTCGAGTTATCGAGGTAAGGGGGAGAATCAGGTCAAAAATTGGTAATTGCATGAATTCTAGGTAGAAGGGGATTTCCCTAACCCCATAGGTTTTGATGAGCTTAGTTGTTATGTTGTTGTGATTCTGAATTGATTGATGGTAATATAGGTTGGTTGCATGTGATTGTTGGGATGATTTTGGGGTTTTCGGCAGTTAATCATTTTAAGCCGGAAACGAGTTAATCGGTAGAGCTGAAGTTTTATCGGGTGGAATT
The DNA here is from genome assembly GCA_963859935.3 of Lathyrus sativus. Lineage (NCBI taxonomy): Eukaryota > Viridiplantae > Streptophyta > Magnoliopsida > Fabales > Fabaceae > Lathyrus > Lathyrus sativus. The sequence goes on along the minus strand of OZ012740.1, from coordinate 440,259,234 downwards.
TGGAATACATTATGTAGCTAAGTCACATTAGTGCTGTGGGAACTGATTTGAGTAAAATCGGGTGGTTTCAGAGAGTTTTACCGATTCTAAACAGTGAGATTTTTGTGAAATCGCAGACTTTCGCCAGCACTTTCGCTAGGCGAGCGAATAGCGAACATTCGTTGATGTTTCGCTAGGCGAACTGGATAGCGAGTACTCCCATGTGGCCACTGTCTGCCTTCGCTAGGGAGTTCGCCAGACGAGCGTGTAGCGAACATTTGCTGTGGCCTCGCTAGGCGAGTGAGCCAGCGAGCGTGACAGAATATGGGTTTTGTGTTATTTTGCCTTGTGTCTCGTTTCATGGGATTCCTTGAGTAATGATAGATCGAGAGATGTTATTTAGGGGTAAAGAGAGTATACTTGATGTGGAAAGATGAATTATGGAATGTTGGATTTAATTGACATGATTAATTGGTGAGTAAGACATCTATATATATGTATATGATGCATAGTAAGGCGATCAGGAGGATCGTATGTACTCCGGGTCGATTGGGGTTTACTGTTATTTGAATTGATTGATGATTGATTGGTGTATATATATACATTTGTATGATGTATGGGGATATGATCAGTAGGATCGTGTGCACTTAGTGTGTTTGATGTTGTGTGTTGTGCATTGGGGTTATGCATAGCATGTGGTGATGAGGTGCTCCTTTGTGGAGGGTGATGGCCTAGTGTCCATCAGTGATTGTGAGGGATAAATTACGTCTCAGGGGAGCATAAGTAATCTATCATGTTTATGATGTGCTCATGTGTGGAGGGTGATGACCCAGTGCCCATCGGTGATGATGATGTGCTCCTTCGGGAAGGGTTGATGGCCCGGTGTCCATCGTTGTTGTTGAGTCGGTACCACATATCATGGTGTTGAGTTGTATATGGTTGCATTGTTAAGTGTGCTGTGTCGGTGTTGGACTGTTGGTCCGGGTTGATGTATATTGATTGATGTTTGTTTGTTTACTGCCTTTTATTCATGTACATTATTACTGTTATATTTTGATCATGATTTCTCACACCTTTTGTTGTTGTTGTGGTTTGTGCTTCTTCGGAAGTACAGATAATCCAGGTGCGTAGCTAACTTGGATAGTGGTGAGTCGAGTCGTGGGATGCTCTAATACGTAACACGGGGCTTTTGGGAGTTATTTGTTTATCTGATGATTTTGTTGTGACTCAGTGTCGTATCATGTTGTGATGAATCCTTTTGGTGGATATATTTTGTATATTTTGGGCGGATGGCCGAATATTGTTGTACATGATGTTTATATGTATATATCTATATGATGATTTCCGCTGCTTATTGTTGAATTCACATAAATGAAGTGTTTTATTGAGATTCTGTTTTGTGACATCCCGTGTTGGGTGGCAACTCTGATAATTGTTTTGATTTAAATTGCATTTATTTTATATTTGGGAAACGGGGTGTTACATATGGCATCCTCAATCTCTCAAGACCTAATTCATTTAAAATTTATGAAGGGTCTCCTCTCATTAATAATCAAGTGCAATATTGTATTGGATCAAGATTAACAAGCCTCAAGTCATCAGATGCATCAAATTAGGGTTTTTGAAATAATTTAATCTTAGTTTGACTTTTGGAGCAAGGCATGATCCTACACCTCAAGACATGTTTCAAGGACGCCAAATTCATAATATTAGTCTATTCATATGATTGTATTGATTCAAGAATTTTAATTCATAAGCAATGGAAGAATTCAAGTGCATTCAATAAAAAGTCAACTGTGATCAAAATCAAGTTTGAATTTTGAGATTTTTGGTCAAACAAGGACTCCATAAGTCAAGGATCATGAAAATATGATAATTGGGTCATGATAAATCAAGAAAATCAAATAAAACATCCAAAGATCATTGTTTGGAAAAATTAGAGTTTCTTGATTTTTTCTAAGTCATGAAATTTTATGGTTTTTTGCCCTACTTTCCAAACCCATAACTTTCTCCTCAACCAACCAATGAATAAACTTAAGGACTCATTTTAAAGGTGGTATTACTCACTTAAATTTGGTGAAATAATGGACTCAAAATCATTTGCCAATTGGAAGTTATGGTTGTTCAAAGTTGAGATTTTTCATGTTGTGAAATGTCTAATACTTAGACAATTTTCTAAGTGTAAATCAGTGAAATGTTCAATCTTGGTAGCCATTTTTCTCCCTGATCCAAATTGTTTCTTTCCAAGTGATCAACATTAAAGTTGTAGTGTTTGATCCCCTATTTCTAATTGTACCAAGAGCAAGAAAAGATATTGTTTGAGCATGAAGATACAATGTTGAAAAGTGGGCATGATAGGCAGCTTTGGTTCAAGGAGGTTTTGCACAAATGAATTTAACGCGAGTTCAAGGATTGCTTTGCCTGTTTTTCAAGCATTTTCTATTGGAAACATTTTTTGAGCAAGTGGCCAACTTGAAACTTGTTCCTTAATATAAAATCCTTCCAAATGTGTCATTTCTACAGAATTGGATCTTGTTTCATCATACAAAAAGATTCAATCTGAATCAAAACCAATTGTACAATGGACAAGAAGCATATTTATGCTTCCAACCACTTTTCATGATTCAAGGAAAGATTCAATCTGAATCAAAACCAATTGTACAAGCTATGAAACTCATAAACATTGAGAGGAGGATTCAACTTGCAAAAGCAAAAGCCTATTTGTATTTGAAGTTACTTTATGCAAAAGTTGAATTGTCCAATGGATCTTAATTCAATTTCCTCCAAGCATTTCCCACTTGTATCATATCCTCTTAACTATAAAAGGGCACCTTATCAAAAGCAAAGACACAACATCTAAAGCCCTAAACCTCTTATAATCTCAGCACTCTTGCATTGAACCACATTGTTCATCACTTTTGCACCATTTCCACAAAACTCCTCAAAACTTCACACAGTCACAAAACAACTCCAACAACCATCCTTACACACCAAAAATCACCTATTGAAACTGTCTAAACCATCCATAACATCATAAAACCTCTGAATCAAAAATTCAAATCCTATTTATTCATTTTGTTGACTTTTGAGCCAAAACACCCTAACTCTTTATACAAACCATTTCCAATCCATTTGGTCATTCAAACACCATCTATAAACTTCATAACAACTGTCCAAAGCATTAATTTCCATCTGTAACAACATTTACACCATAATCACTTTCTCATTTTTCACACTTTGTAAGAGGAATCGTGTGGAAGGATTGAATCATTATCAAAGCAATTTTAACATTTCAGTAGCATCCTAGAGGGTCAAAGAAGTTGTTTTAATCATCATCAATTATCTGGAAGCTCATTTGAAGAGGCATTGGACCTAATCCAATAGGTAATTTTGTTCATCTCTGAAACTATGTGATTCAAGCCTCATTCTCATCCATATGGGTTACCAATATATTTTCCATGATGTAGAGATCAAAACCCCCATGCTAATTAAATTGAATCATCGATGTATGGGATTTTATTTTGAATTCTATTTTTAGGGTTCATGTTGATGATTAAATGCTTATTTTATATAGACTGAAAATAAATAAAATTGAATGATACCATCAAAATCCTTGTGAAATTCTAGGCAAGTTTCATTTTTACGTAGTTTGAAATGGTTGAGAAATGAAGAAGTTGTGTTCTTCTGAATGTCAAAAATGGTGGTTGAATGTGGGAGGAAGAAGATAATGATAATGACATGTTTTTTTTAAATAACATGTTTTTATATTTATTTTATTAGTTGCAACTAAATTTGGCATAGCGCCCTAGTGGAGACACTAGTATTTATGTGTTTGTGTGTGAGCATAAGGTCTGGGGTTCGAATCCTCCTCACCCCAGACCTTTTTGTGTTTTATTTTTTATGTATTTTCAACATGAGCTTTCCTTTATTATTGCGTTATATTGAAGTACGTGGTTATGTGGTAGAGATTTTATGTTGTAGATGCAAGGGCGTGTGCTCAAGCCATACCAACCCCCATTTTCTTGATTTTTATCACTTGCTCTCTTTCTTTATTTTATCCTTTTTAAATTATTTTTCTTTTAATTAATTTTTATTATCTTATTTTATTTCAAACTTTTCCCATGTTATTTTAACATTTCAAAATACCCAAAAATATTTTATTTTTATTCCTCCATTCATTTTATTTTTCCACAAAAAATATTAAATATTATTTATCTAAAAATTAACTTAAAAAATCACAAAAATATTTTTCTTTCTCTTTTATTTTATTTCTCTTATCTTAAAATGTCTAAAAATATTTCACTTTATTTCTTGTTTGATAAATACCATATTCATATATTTTTATCATTTTGTTAAATATTAAAACCATTTTCAATTTGTTAAATGTTCATGCCTTAATTTTAGGATTTTGCATGATTAATCATTATTTGATCCTTGATGTTTATTCTTTGTCTTAAATGTTGGGATTGATAATGATAACTTGCTTACCTTTGATGTCATATTTTATTTGGTTTTGCTTTGAATGCCTTGAATGGTTAATAATTATTCATGCTTTACTTCAAAAATGACCATGTGTTTAGGATTTGCATATTTGACCTGAAAATGATTAAAAACTTGTCGTTGATCTTTTGTCCTCCTTTTGATGAATGTCTTTATGTTGTGAATAATACTTTTATACCATGTTTACTTCAAACTATGCCTTGATCTTTAAACTTGTTGAAACTTGTCATGTAAATAAATATGTCCATCCACATAAATATTGTATACCATGATCAAATGCTTGATAATAGGTCTTATACATATTTGTTGATCAATGTCTATCCATACTTGTGCCATGTTCTCATGTTTACTACTTTGGTTGAATGATTGTTCATATTTGTGTACCATGTTGCCTAACTCCAAGGGATGGGCTTATTGTTGACTTTATGTCATTTTGCATATGCATCTTTACATCTTCTTGTATATATCTCTCATGTTGATTAAACTTGCTATCCCTTGGGAAGTTTCCCTTAGAATCACTTTCAACTTAGACATTTCAATTAGGGTTTCTCCCTCTCTCAAACTCAAAACCACTTTCAATAAAAACCTAGACTTTAGGTCATTGATATTTTCAAAGTCTTTCCTTAACAAATGCTTCAAGACATCTTAAACATGTTAAAACTCTTTCACAAAGACTAAAATACACAAACTTCAATTCAAACCTTTTGCCATTTTGGCTTTTCAATTCAAAAACTTTTCCAAATAGATTCGACATTAGTCATCCCTAGTTGAGATATAAATCTCCTACCCCATGACATTGTTGAGAAATGTGTTAATTAATTTTCACTTGAGAGAGGTATGTGGCATACTTGTTGATTCTATATCAAAGTTGGAGCCCTTCTCTTAATATGAAGCAAAGATCCATCTTTCACATATTTGTGGTGGTTTAGATGAGTATTCTCCGTAATATGACAAATTGTCTCTTCTTCATTAAAATCCATCATAACAAACCATTTTCAATTTATACCTTGGACTACGAGGTTTTGATCCTTTATTGGTACGTAGGCACAAGACTTTGTATCTTGCCAAACACAAAAACAATAAAAAACATTTCTCTTCTCATCTCCCGGATCAATCCCAATTAGAAAAACAACAAACTTATAACACAAATTCAACAAGAGGTTCCTATAGAATACTATAGATACTTAGGGCGTTAATACCTTCCCTTAGTATAACCAACCCCCGAACTTTAGATCTCTCAATCGCTTTATTTTTTGCATTGCATGTTTATGGGTTATTATTTCTTTACTCCTTCCCTTAGATAAATTAAAGATCAGTGGTGATATCTTAAGATTTGTGAAGCCTAACTAACTCAATAACTATGGTATCTGATTCTCACCATGATAGCAGGTTTGAGCGCCAAGCCCGCTTAATTTTTTTAATGTTAAATACAGAAAAGAAAAAAAAACAAAAACAACCTAGCTTTTTTCATTTTATAAAGTCAGCCCAAAATACCCCATCAAACTATCCAAGCTTAATCCATTAGAAATTAGGTTATGATTTGAATTAGAAAGTGAGAGACATGAGTGAGAGACTGTAACTCATAACATATGTATACACGACAAACTAATACACAGTACGCACGAAAACGACAACGAAAGTTGAAGACGAATACATTTTTTGTTTCTCAGTCACAAGCTCGCGCGACTACTGAAGGTTGTGTGTCGTCCTTGTGCAAGCTCTCCTCTCAAACATCTCTCCTCTTACTATAAGGAAACCACTCTCCTCTCACTCTTAGCTCTCATTGCAGTCACAACTCTCTCTAGCCTCCAAGTACCACCCTTTTTCATTATGTGCAAGTTATTAGGACTTAGGTTGGATATGAATTTCTTAGTTATATCAATCTATAATAAACATTGAATTTATTGTGTTTTATAACTAGAAATTATATAACATTTTATTCTTTTTTGTTACTATGTCAATCAGTAATAAACTTTGAATTTATTGTGTTATAAGACTTAGTTTGAATATAGATTCCTTAGCTCTAATTGATGAGAGTGATGATATTGATTTAGACCTAACTGTTGAACAAAAATGCGAGTCGATGAAACCTAATAGTAGTAAGTTAATGGAACCTAGTAACATGAAGAACACTAAGAAAAAGTTCAAATGCCATGTGTGGAAGTATTTTACTAATTGAAGGGTTGGATAGTGAGAGAAGGGAAAGAGCAAAATGCAATACATGTGGCTCATCATATGCAAGTGGAGGAAAACGATATGGAACAACTTCTCTAAAACGCTATCTTGATGTTTGTAAGAAAGTTAATTTTGGAGATGTTGGTTAGATGATGTTAGACATGCAAGGAAAGCTAAAATCCTTAAAAATTGATAATTTGATATCTTGTGAAATGTGTGCTCTGCTAATTATCAAACAAAATCTTCCTTTTAAATTTGCTGAGTATGATGAGCTTACAAATTGGCTTTTAAACTTGAATTTTGATTACATTCATATCACTAGAGTCTAGAAATACCTCCAGGGCTAATGTAGTGAGAATATACAATTGGGAAAAGGCAAAGATTAAAATAGAAATGGCCAACACTTCTTGTAGGATTTCTTTAACTTTTCATTTATGGGCATGAATTAATATTGAGGTCTATATTTCTTTAACTGCCCATTATGTTGATAAAAGTTGGAAGTTAAATAGTAAAATCCTCAACTTTTATCACATGCTTCCCCAACACACTGGTTTTGAGTTGTGTAAAAACACAACTGAGTTTTTGACTAATTGAGGAATAAAGAATAAGGTTTTTAGCATTACTTTGGATAATGCTTTTTCAAATGATGTCATGCAACAAACTTTGAAAAGTCAAATAGCCTTGCAAAATTGGTTGTTATGTGAAGGAAAGTTCTTTCATGTTTGTTGTTTTTCACATATCTTAAATCTAATTGTGCAAGAGGGACTTAAAGTAGATTTTCGTGATTTGCAAAAGATTAGGGAAAACATCAAACATGTGAAGGGTTTAGAGAGTATGATGGTAAAATTTAAGCAATTCATTTATATGGTTGTCAACATTGATGTATCAAGTGGGTTGGTTACAGATGTGCCTACTAGATGAAATTCTACATATTTTATGCTTAAAAGTGCTCTTAAATATCAACGTGTATTTGAAAACCTTCATTGTTATGATGTAAATTACATATGTAATCCTTCAAAGGAATAATGAGTGAGACTAAAAAATATGAGTAAATTCTTATTTCCATTGTATGAAATTACCAACTTGATGTCCGGAACAAGCTATCCCACTTCCAATTTTGTTAATTCTAATAATTAAAATTTTTGATGGTTTTATTTTATACATTTATTTGTAAATATATACAACATTCTTTAAAGTAAAATTTGTTTAAAAAAATACATTATAAAAATTATTTTAAAATAGATAAAAAAATCTTTTAAAAAAAGAGTCTGCTAATCTATTAAAAAATGCCAAAAAAATTGACGGACGTCCGCTAGTCCATCACTTAGACGGACGTCCACTAGTTAGGGTTATTTTCAATCCAGACCGATCCGAGTATCCAGGGTCCCGAGAGTTGGACTGAAATCCTAATCGGGTAAGCCGGGACCAGACAAGAACAATATTGGTTAATTTTTTTGGATCAAAACGGATCCGGTACGTTCGGGTAAACCGAGACCGGGGCGGATAATAGATGATTTTTTAATGGAGAACCGAGACCGGACCGATGATTTTCAGTCCAGGTATCCATACCACCCGAATTAGAGAGGAAAAATAAAATAAATTTTTTTAATTTCAAAATTCACAATAAATTTTCATTACATTAATTTTCCAGATTCTCATTGGCATTTGACATTACATTTTAAATACCACTCACATAATCATATCACATGTCCAAAGAGAAGTTAATGTAAAAAATTAAACATTGTTCAAACATAAGTTATGAAACTTATGTTTTCAAAAAACACAAAATATCATTACATTTGTTAATGATGCCTCAGAACAATCTCATCATTGGCATTGAAATTATATATGTTCAACTTGCTGTTGTCGAAGAAGCGACAACCGGATCCTCACTAATATGATATGTTAAAGGTTCATCTTGTGTTTCTTCAAGCTACAAAAGTAAAAGGATAACTTCATAAGCACCACAAATGTAAAAGTGAAATCCATATAAATATTCAATTAAAAAAGACCATAAGTAAAAGTTACTTACAATACTAGCAATGCAACCCTTATTAACTCCATACTTCTCCTTCACCCAATCACCCTCAAAAAGTACCATTTCATCTGTCGTAGTTTTCAAAGAAGATCATTTCGGATCAATAACCCTTTTACCAGCACTAAAATTTGTTTCTGAAGCAACATATGTAACTGGAACAGTTAGGATATCCTTTGCCAATTTACTAAGAACAGGATACTTGGCTTCATTCCCCATCCACCATGTTAAAACATCAAACTTAGCTTTATGGGGAACTTTCATGGGAGGATCCTCAAGATATAATTCAAGATTAGATTTTGAATTAGTATTACCAACAACAGTTTCTAAAAACATCTCAAAACTCCTCCTTCCTAACCCAGAACTAGATCCTACTTTTGGAGTTTCAGATACAGGAACATTCTCATCATTGGTTCCATAGGTACCTTGATACAATTGAAAGAGAGATTTTAAGTTAGTTGCCAACTCTTGTTCATAGGCAGTGGCTTGAGTAGGATTTGGATACAAGAAGAGATATACCCATTTGACGAAGATCATTTTATACCTATTTGAACAAGTAGAGTTGTCAACCAACTTAAATTCATCTATACCTATTTGCATAATTTATTTTCAACATGTTTGACCTCAGAATTTGATTTCATCATAGGCAACTAAAGTCACAATGAGGTAACAGAATTGACCTTAGATGCAACTAAAGTCACAAGGAGGTAACATAATTGGCCTCAGAGACTACTACAATCATATCAAATAGATCAAACAAAATCATCATAGGCACAATTAAATCACAACTCACAAGGCAACATAATTTAATCTTAGGCACAATTGAGTCACAACTCACAAGGTAAGATAATTAAATCATTTCACAAGTAGATCAAACAGAATTTATCATAGGCACAACTTCATCATAACTCACAACAAGGCAACAAAATTCATCATAGGCATAATTTCAGCATAATTCACAACAAGGCAGTATAATTCATCATAAGTAACATATGAACAATTGATCAAACAGAATTCACAAGCAGTTCAAACAGAAGTGTCCTCAAATATTATTTCATGGGCAACAAAATTCATCATAGGCCAAGGTTTTCTCCTACTAGAATAATCTCTCTACCAGATTTCTTTTACCGAGGCCAAGACTTCTCCTACGAGCATAATCTCTCTTCAATTTAGCAATGCAATAATCATTGACACTAGCATTATCAACTGAAATTGAAACAACCTTATCCCTTAAGCCACAATCATCCATGACCTTATTAACCCCCTACACAAAACTCACCAGAATGTGGTAGTGGCACATTCTTAAAAGATAAAACTCTTTTGTGAAGCTGCCATTTTGAATCAATGAAATGACCAGTCACAGTCATATAACCAATGTCTAGTAATCTTTTTGTACCATGGATACATTTCTCTATAAAACTCATTAAAGATAACACACTCCATAACAGAAAAAGGAAATTCATGACCTAGAATCATATGAGATGCAACCTCTCTAACTCTAGCATGACTATATGTCCAAGTTGCCAAACTATGAGTACTATCCTCACCTACATTTAACCTAGACTATGCAACCTCTTTGTTAATATTACCTTTCAGCCTCAACTTTCTATGTTCTAAATGTTTCTTACCACTATAAGTACTTTTCCATTTTACATCATAAGTGTAAGGTTTGCCACACCATCTGCATTTCCACTTCTTGGTACCATCAGGAATTCCAATAAGTACCATTTCAATATGAACAACATATTTCTTGGGACGAGGAGCTTTACCAAAGGCATTTATCTGACTGTGAGAACTATGATCTGGTTCAGCTATAAGGGTTGCCCCATCATCAGCAGTAGTAGTATTTTGAGTAGTATTTGTATTTTGAATAGTGTTGTCAGTTGGAAGTGGAACTGGAAGTTCCAAATCAATCTTCTCACCAATCTCTATATTTCCTCCATCTATTGTCTCATCTTCCCCAGTCCCATCAAGTAACATGTTAATATTAATAAGATCATCCATGGTTGGAGTCAACGAAGAATCTTAAAAAGACATGGCATAAAATTCAATATCAATCAAACAATAATATAATGTAATACGGAATATGAACAAAATCGAGTAACACAATACAACATCTTTATTAAGAACAGAAGACAAACAATTATTATTAGACCAAAATACGACATCGGCAACACAAATTACACAATACAACCTCAATTGAAAACCCTAATGAAGAACAAAACACAACAACATAATCAAATACTCAAACATTTTTGGTCAAAACTTAAGCAATATAAACAACAAATCAAATACTCAAACAATTTAGGTCAAAATTTTGTTCAAAATTGAAATAGGGTCACGAACGAATCCAAAATCCCAACATTTTATTTTAAAATTTAGGTCAAAATTGATACCAGATAGAAAACTATTCAACAACTCAAACATGCAAACATTGTAAACAATATTATAACAGAAATAAACAAGAATAGAGTTTGGATACATTACATGATTGTTTTAGGCTTGAACAATTCACAGTAAACGTCTAATAGAAATGATTCAAACAAATAACACTCATGAAAGTAAACATTGTGGCTTGATTGGAAGGAAGACGAAACCCTAGGGGAGAGAGACGGAACAAAAGAGAAAGTGTGCGAGAGACGAGAGAGTGTGACTGAAAGGAGAGAGGGAAATAATGAGAAAATTAAATTTTTTTAGAATTTATATCAAGGCTTACCGGGTACCCGTTGGATAATTGGTCCGGTTCTTCAGTCTGGATACAGATTAAAATTATATCCATTACCAGATCAAGAGACGTTTCGGCCGGTCCAATGGTCCGGTTTCAATTGACTAATTCTCAGATGATTTTTCGATTCCATATATCCAAAAACAACTCTACTGCTAGCCCATCACTTTGATGGGACTAGTTAGAAAACAAAATCTATTTTTATTTGATGAAGCGCGACAGACGGTCAATTTTGACATCCCCATAATAGTAACCATGTAATTTCTTCGAAGAGGTTTGAAAACCCATTTTCTCAAAGTTTTGAAACTCAACCAAAACTCATCACCATAACTGTTCTTTTCTCAAAGTTAATTTTAATTAAGAATGTGCAACAGATAAACATAAGAACTAAATGTAAATCAATTTTAAAAATAAAATGTGTTCTACTTCTTTTTTTACCGACATTATAAAATGTCTTACACTAGAAACAACCAAACAGGTTAGAATGCCATGGCTCAAACGTGTAGACAAACTTAACCGAAAACAAATGCAGCACACCCCGTTGCATTCACATTTTACGACCCCAAAATAATCTCGTGCAACACGAGTATTATTTCTATCCAGTTTAGTTTTAAACTTTAACCCACACATATAAAACACCCTGTTTCTTCTGTTTAATCATCCATAACTAATTTTCTCAAAAAATAAAAATCATCAATAATTCATCATTCACCTAAAATATCACCAAACACCCCAAATCCCTGAAATCTCCGATCACCGGAGCTCCGATCCCGAAACCCACACAATGACAACGACGACGATTCCATCGCCGCTAAAAGCCATAACCCTAACCCACATCCGTTACGAAAGAGGTGACAAATTAGGTCATTTCTTAGCATGGATATCACTCGTTCCCGTCTTCATCAGCTTCGGCGGTTTCATCTCCCACTTCATCTTCCGCCGCGAACTTCAAGGAATCTTCTTCTTCCTCGGCTTAATCGTTTCTCAATTCATCAACGAGTTCATCAAAACCACCGTCCAACAAGCTCGCCCCGAGACATGCGCGCTTCTCGAAATGTGTGATTCTCACGGTTGGCCTTCGAGTCACTGCCAGTACATGTTCTTCTTTGCGACTTACCTGACTCTATTGACTTCTAAAGGAATTGGTTTCTCCAAAAACATTGGGCTTAACCTACTTACTTGGTCTCTTGCTTTTTTGACTATGTATTCTAGGGTTTATTTGGGTTATCATACTGTTGCTCAGGTTTTGGCTGGGACTGGATTAGGGGTTTTTCTTGGTGCGGGTTGGTTTTGGATTGTGAACAATCTTTTGTTTCCTTTTTATCCTGTTATTGAAGAAAGTGCTTTTGGAAGGTGGTTTTATGTTAAGGATACTTCGCATATTCCTAATGTGTTGAAGTTTGAGTATGATCAAGCTAGAGCTTTTAGAAAAAAGATCCTCTCAGAATCCGAATCTGAATCCAAGTCTGATTAGTTAATGGGTATGTTAATTGGAATCATTTCCATTTTTCATTTACTTATTGTCATCAATTTTTGTGCTTTGTTGTTGTTGTTGGGATGCAAGTTAATAGGATTGGGGATATTGTAGACTTGGAACTGTTTTTACAACAGCAGGAAATTACTGTGGTGTTAAATGTTAATGTTATTATTTGTATTTTAGAGGTTTTTCTTAATGATGTTAATTTGGTGAAGAAATAAAAGTGGATCATTATTTTTCTATAAAAAGATGACTCATTTAGTTCTCTAAGGACCCATGACTTGGCATTTGAATCAATTAGACTTCTTGAAGGTTGTTTGAGGTGGCAAGGAATCTAGTCTTTTAGATAATTTGTTAGAATTGTAGTTCTTATTCTTAATTCGGTTATGTAGCATTGAGAGGTGGATGTTCCCTAAATGCCGATATCAACCTGTATTCCCTTTTGCAAGTGGATTAATGAATGAAGAAATCAGTCATATTCCTTCTCTTGTTACATTCTTAAGTTGTTTTTGTGCCTCAAAGCAGAGTTTATCTTGTTTCCCATTTTACCACTCCTAACATTCATGATAAACATTTTGATTAGTTTGTACTGACATGACAGGATTCATTAATCTTGTGAACACTTTACATTTTAATTGGAGTTAGTTTTAATTTTGTGAAATACTGGCATGGTAGAGGAATCGATTTCCATTGTGCCATTTTTTTACACTGGTTAAGTGATTTTTCCAGGTATAAAAAACTGCCACGTCCTGCGTTATTCAAGTGTAATGTGATCTGTAAACTAAGTAAACCAAATGTTATCATGTCATAGTAAAGCCAAGAAATCTTGTAAACTGAGGCTCGAGGTTATTTGGTTACAAATTAAAATCCTTCCAATTTAATTTTTTGACGCTGACACCTTAGTTTTTAATGCGCTCCTTTGTCAAGAATAACTCAAGTGATGAAATTTTGTCTAATTTATATTTGTGATATTGAGTTTTCCAAATATTTGTTTAATCATTTGGGTTAAATTTCATGTGTGGTGGATTGGTTCTCACTTCTCAATAATATTTGGTGACACTTCATTATCCATTCTCGTCGTCCTCTTTTTGAATATTTGCCAACTTTGAAGTCAGCAGTCTGTCATTACATTTATGATACTATGATAGTTTGCTCATCAGACTGAAGCACCTAACAGAGAGAGTGGGGCATACATCTTTCTGGGTTTGGAGTTCTGCTAGTGATATGTAATTGTTTCTTAGATAGGACAGTGTTCAATTGGAAAAAAGGAGGTAGGGGTAAATCTAGGCTGATGAGATAATAGTAGTTAGTTACTAGCTGTTCTTGTTCAATGATAAATTGTTCCTTTCCATGTAGTCATGTAAAAACCTTTTTGTGCTATCACCCACTTTGAAGACCACATTTAATTCTTGAGCTTAAAGAACATGTGCAGTGTACTTAAATTCTTGTGCTAATAAAGATGCCTGATTTATTTTCAATATGATAAGTTGTTATTTTGAGTCTACTTCCTTTCTTTTCTATTGCCTTCTATGTAACTACTCTTAATTATTTTAATGTAAGGGAATATAAGATAGATAATTTGGGACGGATGTTTAGCGTTATTTTCCTCTCCCTGACCCTAAAGAAAAGTTAATGCCAATCTACTCGCAAAGAGTATATCTATATTACTTAGTCTTGCGTTAAACGTTTTTAGCAGGCTTTTTAAAAGTTCAAGATTTGTCCTGCATACATAGTCCAGTCTAGTCACATGATTTTGAAATATATGTGAGATTTTTCATGTTTATATGACTTTATTTTTGGAGTTTCAAAAGAACAATATGAGTTTTGTTTTAAGAGTTTAATTGATATGCACTGACAGTGTAAAATAGTTTTACACTGTCATCCAATAGGAATTTATCAATTTGCAATATCATATTAGTAACTTAAAATTTACAGTCTGATGTGGCGGGATACATGAAGGTGATTGGTTGACAGTGTAAAATAATTTTACACTGTCAGTGCATACCAATTAAATTCTTGTTTTAATACATCTTGATATCTTTTGAATCAAGAAAGGAAATAGTAAGCTTTAAACTTAACACTTTTAAGCTGCCAATAAATAACTCCATATTTCCTTCTTTTTTTTCATGAATTAAACTTTTTAAGTTGAATTGATACATGTGTTAAAGTGCAATTTCTGCAATGACTATTTTATTTCTGATGAAAGTATAATTAGTAAGATGTATTCAAGATCCTCTTTATGAGTGTGGTGGAGTGCTTAGTTGGGAAAATGTGTATTAGTCATAATATGTGAAGTATTTCTGATGTGCTCCATGATTGTTTGGTGTGTATGTAATAATGCATGTTCAAATACTGGTATGCAGCATCAATTAAGATGTTGCCTAGATAGTGATGTCATGCAGCTAGGCCCTTCTATTTTGTATATGGATTATTGATCTTGGCAGAGGATTGGTTTAAATGGTGGAACAAAATGTATGAAATGTGAATTAAAATTTTAAATGGTAGCTAAATAAATTTCAGAAAGACACAACATAGGAAATTTGTGTCTTGTCTTAAAAGATTATTTTGCTCTTTGCCAAGCAACATAAGGAATTTGTGTCTTGTATCCCATGTCTTTTAAATTCAAGATTCTCTTTGAATAGAGAGTTCTCAAGTTTCTCTCTTAAGCAGAAGGCAGAACAATTTCAAGTTATATATATTAACTATAATCTTTACAAATGATTTGGTATGTTTTGTTTTAACTGATTGTGCTCTTTTTCTTCTATTTTTCAGGTAGATCTCCTTGAGTTTCTTTCAGGACTTGTTTTACAGGTATTTATGACAGCACTATTAATATATTCTTATCCGGAGGATTCTGCTATAGAAAGCAATTTGTCCAGGTTATAAACGGTACTGTGAAGAGAGCGGCAAAACATATTGATATTTTAGGTCTGTGATGATGATGCCTACGAAATTGAAAATGAAATGATGTAACAGCATAATGTTATTACGAGTTATAGATTATAGATAGACATTTGAATATTTAATCTTGTTTTTATTCGGGTTGATATGAAGATACATACAATTCAAATACAAAGTACAAACAACTAAGGGAATAAATTCCCCAGTAGCATGCTTTATATAAAATTATAGCTACATATTAAATTATGAAGTTGATACACTGGATCTCTTGTTATTGATGCTTATATAAGGCAAATAGTTTTGCAATCTGTTTAAAAAATCACCCTTTTCAAACTTTGACTAATGCAATCTTTATGGTTAATGTCATTGCCATCAGTTCCGCTACAATCGTCAACATCATCTCTTCATTTTCATCTCTGAAAAACACCTCCGAAGTGCCACCGACTTTTCAGTCTTGTTTGCACCGCTATTTACCTTGATGTGTAGCGATTTGGAAGCTTAATATAGTTTTGCAAAGAGAGAAGCTCTACCTTCTCTCAAAAAAAAATTCTTTCTTTTGCATCTTTGTTTCTCTTTTCTCTCTATGCATCATACATCCTTGATCCTTCATGCTTTCTTCTACCTTTTCCACTTTCTTCTTCCCTACATAAGCATTTAACCATATAACATACATTCTGCATCACTCCTTCATCTTAATGCATTTACTTTTTTTATTTTATTTTTTCTTCATCCTTATCTTCTTGATGCAGAAGTTTGCTCGTGATTTTGTTTTCCATTTCAGCTGCACTTTCTTCTCTTTCATATGATTCTTTTGAGTGCATCTACTTAAATCTATATCATATTTTTCTGCATTCTTGATTCATTTTGGATATCATTTACTTTTCATTCTAAAAGCTCGTTCATTACATTACATTGGTTTTTCTTATGTTATTAGGGATCGGGCCAAGGAACTTCTTTTTATTTTTCAAGTTGTTTTCATAATATCAACCTCTTGATTCTTCGACCTCATTTGAAAATTTTGGATTAGTGGCAGAAGTCTTTATTCTTGGGAAGAGAAACAAGGTTGTTCTTAGGTTGTGTTTTGTAAGATTTGTTGAAGTTAAGAACCTAAACAAACTCCTTACACAAGTTAATGCTATTTGGTTTGGTAGTTATAAACTAAGAAGCCATTTGGCTTTATTTTCAAAACCTAACCCTATAGATGTTGGTCAGAAGCCTTTCAAGAATTTACCTATTGGATCATTTCGAGTTAGAGTGGATGGGAATATGTCACTCAAAGATGCTTTGTTAAGAGCTCTTGGTGTAGGTGTTTCTAAGTCCCTTTCTAATGCTAACTCTAATCGGAAAAAAGAATCTTTTGGAGAAGATGATTCTAGCTTGCTTTGGCCCTCTCTTGTATTGGGGGTATCTTGAAAAACCACATTTCCTACCATATTTCATTTGATGA
Source organism: Lathyrus sativus (assembly GCA_963859935.3). Lineage (NCBI taxonomy): Eukaryota > Viridiplantae > Streptophyta > Magnoliopsida > Fabales > Fabaceae > Lathyrus > Lathyrus sativus. The sequence continues at coordinate 440,241,995 of OZ012740.1, read as the reverse complement.
GGTGGTAGAAAGTTTCTTCCTTTTTGGCTACGCATACTTTAAACTCATCAAAATTTGGTGGAGATTATATTCTCCTTAGCTCACTCGATGTTGAATCTCTACAAGTGTTTAGGATCTCTAAAATAGTTTTTTGGAATCAGTTTTTTCTTTCTCTTAATACATGGTCTTCTTCCTCCTCCCTTTAAAAAAAGGAGGTATGTTTATAATGTAGAGGTCTCCTAATTCAGTTGGGTGTCCGTTTTATTAGCACTTTAGTGCAAGACGGATCAATGGTTTAGACCTTCATCTTCTGATGTGTTCGCTCCATTCTGCCTCGTTTTCTTTGCGAATTTTTGCGGGCACAAAAATTTACATAGATTTTTACGATTTTTGGCTTAAAAGGTGGAGTGTCCGTAGGCTTTCCCTAGCCTACCTTCACTTTTTTGTGGGGTGGGCTTAGGTTTTAGGTCTGCATCCTCAACTATGAATTGTCATGCTCCACCCCATTCTTTTGCGGGCTTTTGCCGGACGGACCTAAACGGGTCAGACATGTCTGTTTGCCACCTAACTCTTAATACATGCTTAGACTGATGAGGTGTTTAAATGTATTAGAGATCGTTTTGGGAGAGTGGTAAAAGTGGGTGCAAAAACTTTATATGTTATACATTTTTATTTGGGTAGGGTTAAAGTTGTTACCAATCTTGGTCCCTTAAAAGAAGAAGAGGTTCTTCTTTTTGTAACACCATGTATAATAAATATCTAGAATAATACCATACAAGTGTTTGGTTTGTTACTAACACCATCATAAGTGCCTATTAGCATAACTCACATACTTGACCATCTCTAAAACATAAAATACAACCTATGGTACAAGACATGGAAATTAGCCAAAACAATAATATCTAAGATCAAGATACAATATCCTTCATTGTACAAAAAAATAATACACATCGGAATAAATTAAAACTAAGCTTCTCTTGAAACATCCAAGCATAACTCCACTTATAAATTAAACCTGCAAACAATACCTGAAAAAATAACAACAATAATGGGGTGAAATAATAATCTCAGTGAGTTCCCCTATCTTATGGGTTCACTCAACTCTACAAGGTTTTAACCAATTTTTATCTCAAGTCAAAAAGGGAAAATGAATAAGATTTGAGTTCACACAATTCGCAATGTATGGAAACATGCCTCTTGAGTCCATCAACTCAAACAATCACTAGTCGAAAACTATACCACGGTATCCCCTTTTCCCGTCATTACCTACGTCTAGGACTTTCGGCCGGGTCATGGATCCTTGTAATGTACATGACATACGAAATGGATTCGGATTTAAGGTGCTCATCACATGAATCATCGCTTTTCATGGGCCTACCCCTATCACAAACCTTTAGTTGTAGGTTCCATTTGTATTCACACACGGGAATCAAACCTGTCAAGTACTAGTGCGTACACTCCGGAGGAGCGCTTTACGTAAGCCTCAACTCTAGGAACGACACATCACAAGGGATTGTTTTTTACTACATGATAAAGCATAACATAACGTTGAATGAATTTGAATTCTAAGGGATAACATCAATCTTTCGAATCGCAACATCCATTCGTTTATGTAATCACTAAGGATATCGTGATTGTAATCGACAATCACAAGGTATCACGCTCACCTTAACTATAACAAATCATACATGTTCCATACAAAGCTATATTCACAACTAGACAACTACTTGCCAATGATACACACCTATGCATCCTTGCACAAGCATTGCCATCTATGTTATTCATCACAACCTAATCATCTTACTAATTCATTTCATTGATTAATATCAAGTTTTCCTCACCATTCTTATAGTCTTTTGAGCATGTTATCACACAATCACAATATACATATATCATACATAATATCATAACACAATGGTATATAACAATATCATTCATGAAACACACATAATAGCACAACATGTCAAATATAATCAACATAGTAGTTTACATACATATAAAGGTATAAAAGTCACTACTACCCTCTACCAAACATCCTTGATTATTCCATGGTCTCACATCACCATACAATAGCATATTGGATTCTATTTCCAAGGCTTCAAGTCTCATATCAATCGGATTCCTGATTCATGAATTATGGTGGAAATAAGGATTCATACCATTCACATTCATCATCTTTCCATCTCTATCTTATCAATCCAAGGCATAAACTTATGTTTATATTTCACCATCACAAATAGCATTGAAGTAGCTTTCCAACGCTTCCGACCGTGCCTCATTCCGATTTACGGTTCTTAAGTTATGACCCAGACAATACAAAGGGGGAAAAAACATAAATGCAGTCGAGCGCGCTAAACGCAGTTTGCAGCACGGTTTTAGCCCAGAACAGAACCAAAAGGGCTCCAGGCACGCTAAGCATGGTCTTCTGCGACCCCAACCCCCAAAACACCCAAATTCATGATTCTACCCCCAAAATCTCATGATTTTTGCACCCACAACATCAATACACATGTAGAACAACAACATAGCATCCAACAATCCAATTTAACATGTTATAACACAATAGGCATGCATACCTAAGTTTTTCCCCCAACATAAAATTTCCCCCAATGCTACACTAGCTAATGAAATTCACCTTATTGTAGAAGATGAAATGATGGTGAAAATGATGAATTCAAAAACTTCTCTCCCCCTTCCAAGAGTTTCTCCTCTTCTTTCCCTTTTTCCTTCTCTTTCTCTTTTCCTCTTTCTTTCTTTCTTCTTACTATCTTTCTCTTCTCATTCACCAAACATATATACTAAACATATGATATAATATAATATAATGGGGTAAAACATCTCCCATTGATATCTTGTCATCTAATACCAATTGACCAAATATTAGAGTTACCAAAATATCCTCTCTTCTACTTATTAATATTGACCTATCTCTTTTATCAATAATTGATCTCTTCATAGTCTACTAGTTACTCTATTGGTCCCAACTAATGACACTTAGAGCACTTAAGAGCTTCAATAAATCCAATTGATACTCAATTGGGCATTTAAGGGAATATGGGGTATTACACTCCCCCCCCCCTTAAATCAAGATTCGTCCCTGAATTTCCTATACTAAACTAAAACCACTCTTGCATGATCGTCTTGAATCTACACTTAACTTTACTTCAGTTAAAACTTCTGACGTACTCAAATTTCAACTTGGCTTCATGGACCAATTCCTTTCTTTCACAAATTCCCAACTTCACGGTCTTGACTATACTTATGTTCTAATGATGGTTAACTTCTAACTTTGCTTTTCTGTGATTCATCTGTCATTTCATCTTAAAACATTTGGTCACATCTGCTTGTAGGAACTACAACTCCATATTTTTCTACTGAGTCGCAAGAACATAACCGAGACACCCCATCTTGGCTTGGGATAATCAACGTTCATCAAATCTTCACGAGACAATTCAATGATTCCTTATCTTCATGCAAAATATTGGCGACTATCCTTTCTTAAATCTCTCAACCATTAGAATAACTTCATAAACCACTGATCGGTATCCTTATCAATCCCACTTGATCCGATACTATACATTATAACTATTAAACCCGACACTTCAACTCTTTCATACTGTACCAATAGGATAACACCCTTAGAATGATATTGTCTTACATCCATCCTTACGAGAAACTATCCCTCTTATCCTTATTAATCCGACTGAACTCTTTCATTTTTTATCTTCCACCGAGCAACTCTGATTCAAACAATGGAGCACCTCAAACTCTTAAGCACTACCTGATTGCTAATAGTCTTTGTAAAAGCACAATTACCCACCGGAGTGCCTACTAACCAAACGGTACAAGAACCCTACTGACATCAACTAGTGGAATAAGTTCCTTGCTAACACACAATGTTTAGCATAGGTTCCACACTTTCCAGAAGATAAATATGCAGGAATCATATGACTACAACCATAAACATATATAACCTTCAAATCCATTTTGAGCTTGAAACAATTCATCCAAAGTAGCTTGACAACTGCTGGTTCTGGTTACTACGTTCCAAATCAATTCTCTTAAGGGTTCTGACTTCTTTAAGGTCTCTGTTAACATGAGGTCCCAACCAACAACACAATAACACCCTTAAGGAGCTTAAAATCATTAGAGACCCCCAAACTTAAAACTTAATCCATCTAGAACACAACCGTGAGTTTCCATAATACTCATTAATTCACACACAACGCTTCACACTCCCACATACATGGAGATCACACTACTCTCTTTATTTGAATCCACCTCTCTCAATTGTTATGTTCCATGTGCGATCTAAGTTAGATATTTAACTTTGGAACATCTGATTCCCACTCCTGCTTGGCAGGATACTTTCAAAATCCTTCAACTGGGTAAAGCACAACTACATACATCTAGTACCGCTCCCACAGAGTTTATATCTAATGCCATGAACTCGCAAGAATTAAAAAACACCGTATTTCGACTAACCGTTTACACATTACTAACACATATGCATAAGTGCTGAAACATCCTCTGCAAGATCATCACTTAGTGAGTCTCTTCCAACTTCACCCTAAAAAAGATTCTCTTTAGTCATGATAGTGACACATCTAAGACTTAACCACGCTGAGCGGTTTATTAGATTGTTTTCCCCAAACATCAAACTCCCTTGGCATCTATACAGATAGTCCACTACGCAAAACCCCTACAAGAATTCCAATTAACAAAACTATCAATCCATCTTGCACTAATTCGTATGATTATTTTCAACTGATGCCTTCCTAACTTGCATAATACTCACCAACCATGATTAACACGAGGTGACATAGAACAAGGTTAAAACATGCCGATGACTCACTCCAACCAGAGACAAAGCAAAAATCCAAAGTTCTGTCACGTTCGCACAACGAGCAGCCAACGAGCTCGCTTCCGCTCGTCAAGGCTCACACTGCGACACTAGCAGAATTTCACCCGCTGATGGCATTCCAGAGGCTCCGACCATGAACAACACTTAACTCACCCAAAAGTAAACATCAACACAGAACCACTACTTGGTACTATACTATTCATGGATATATCATGTTAATCACTCAACCTTAAACTCACTAGTATTCTTTGGTGAGAAATAAGATAACAAACTTTCTTAGTCCAACAAAAGTCAATTCAGGATACTTCGATCATTCATAATTACGGGAAATTCTTCCCCTCTTGACAACCAAGGTAATACACTCTTCTGAAGAACCCTGAAATCTTCCACGTACCCATTGACTGGGATCCTCCCCCCATCCAAACCATTGAACACTCCACTACAACGAAACCAGTTACTGAACGACTCACTACCAACACTCTCACCAATTACTTACAAGACCCTAAATTATAGACTGTTCCATGATTACACTTAATTCGTACTAAATCTTAGTTTGCTTCATGTTGTTTACCGCAATCGCACTTCTTTGGATACAATCCTCACAGTCCATCAGAAATGTGTTACTTCACATTTGTCTCAAGACTAAGAATCCATTACATACACTTGTGACTACCATGCTACTACCACGTATCCCATAATGCCGAGGTGTAACTTCTTCCACTCCACTTCACACTCTAAGGTCTTCACAAGTGAACGAACATTAATGACACATTTCTACCTTAATCTCAACAAAATCTTAATAATTGCATTGTACCTCTATCCAAAACTACATCATGTCACCGCTTTCATACTACAACATTGATACCGTTCTTCATTCTGCGTTTGCTTCGTTACCCATAACACTTTTCTTAATCCCAATTCTTTAAATCATCCAACTAGAGTTTCCTTGAATCCAAAATTCTTGTCATATCTTCCATCACAGACCTCTTTTGCCCATATCGTTAGAACTTCTGTTACTATAAAATACCTGTTCCTTGGATAACATATTCTCTTATAAGATCCTTGGGTAACTTATCATTTCCAAATTGGTCTCTCACTGAATATTAATTCATGACGTACTGTCCTAAATACGGTCCCCCTTCCAAGACTTAATATACTTGAGTTGCCCCTACTTCTCGTCTGATACACACATGCTTCACTTGGAACATGTAACCACATCCTTGAGTCTCTCTTCACACTTCAACACTACTTTGGATTCCCAACAAAATCTGAACGTCCTTAACTCTCCATCTCTTAACTACATCGAAGATACTATTTTGAACATATCCCTTGAAGTACTCCTGTTCATCCAAGATGTCCTAGTGACTTTAGAAACTGAAACACTAACAACTATATCATTTTCGGACCTTACGTCACACACTCTATAAAACATCCTTCCTTCCTCACCGAATGGGATCACTCAAAAGTCTTGTCCATACCAGGGGTCAATACAATTCCACTAGTCAATCCATATAGTCCTCAATACCCTGACCATTCATCCGGTAGAGATCCTTAACTTCCCAACTCCATCAATTCTAAAAGACGGCTCTAACTTTACTTCACTCTTTAATCCCATATTACCGGAAGCACAACTTATACTTAGACTTCAATTGAGCTAACCAAAACTTCTTACTTCTAACTCTTGGCTTCAGTCTACTCTCATAACACAAGTTCCGACATCATTTCAGAGTCCTCGTGGTCGCTCAACCATGATCCTACCTACCACATACATATCATTAGGTTCATCAAACCCAATACTACATAATATGACATTAAGAACCATGTCGGCAAGACACGCTTATGAGGCAGGAATAGATTTACTTATGATGTTTCAAGGATAGGTCGAAGATACAACCTGCTTTGATACCAACTGTAACACCCTGTATAATAAATACCTAGAATAATACCATACAAGTGTTTGGTTTGGTACTAACACCATCACAAGTGCCTATTGGCATAATTCACATACTTGACCATCTCTAAAACATAAAACACAACCTATGGTAGAAGACATGGGAAAAAGCCAAAAACAATAATATATAAGATAGAGGTACAATATCCTTTATTGTACAAGAAAATAATACACAGCAGAATAAACTCAAACTAAGCTTATCTTGAAACATCCAAGCATAGCTCCACATGTAAACTAAACCTGCAAACAATACCTGAAAAAATAACAACAATAATATGGTGATATAATAATCTCAGTGAGTTCCCCTATCTTATGGGTTCACTCGAATCTACAAGGTTCTAACCAATTTCTATCTCAAGTCAAATGGAAAGGGAATAAGACTTAAGTTCACACAATTTGCAATGTACGAAAACATGCCTCTTGAGTCCATCAACTCAAACAATAACTGGTTTGAAACTATACCAAGGTATCCCTTTTTCCCGTCCTTACCTACATCTAGGACTTTTGTCCGGGTCAGGGATCCTTGAAATGTATTTGACATACGAAATGGATTCAGATTCAAGGTGCTCAACACATGAATCTTCGCTTCTCGCGGGCCTACCCCCATCACAAGCCTTTACCCGTAGGTTTCATTCATACTCACACATGGGAATCAAACATGTCAAGTACTAGTGTGTACATTCTGGAGAAACGCTCTACATAAGCTTCAACTCTACGAACGACGCGTCGCAAGGGATTATTCCTGACTACATGATAAAGCATTACATAACATTGAATGGGTTTGAATTCTAAGGGATAACATCAAACTTTTGAATCGCCACATCCATTCGCTTATGTAATCACTAAGGATAGCGTGATTGTATTCGACAATCACAAGGCATCACACTCGCCTTAACCATAACAACACAACTGTACATTCTTCATACAAAGATCTCCTCACAACTAGACAACTACTTGCCAATGATACACACTTAGGCATCCTTGCACAAGCATTTACATCAATGTTATTCATCACGGCCTAATCATCTTACTAATGCATTTCATTGGTTAATATCAAGTTTTCCTCACCATTTTTATATTCTTTTAAGCATGTTATCACATGATCACAATATACATATATCATACATCATGTCATAACACAATGATATATAGCAATATCATTCATGGAACATACATAATAGCATAATATGTTAAACATAATCAACATAGTAGTTTACATACATATAAAGCTATACAAGCCACGACTACCCTCTTCAAAACATTATTGATTAGTTAATGGTCTCACATCACCATATAATATCACATTGGATTCTCTTTCCAAGGCTTCAAGTCTTATATCAATCGGACTCCCAATTCATGAATTATGGTGGGAAATAAGGATCCATACCATTCACATTCATCACCTTTCCATCTCTATCTTATCAATCCATGGCATAAACCTAGGTTGATACTTCACCATCAGAAAGAGCATTTAAGTAAATTTCCAATGTTCTGGCCGTGCCTCCATCTGAGTTACGGTTCTTAAGTTATGACCCAAACAGTACAAAGGGAAAAACACAAATGCAATCGAGCGTGTTAAGCACGGTTTACAGCACGATTTTAGCCCAGAACAGAATCAAAGGGGCTCCATGCGTGCTAAGCGTCATCAGGGTGCGCTAAGCGCGGTCCCCTGCGACTCCAACCTCCAAAACACCCAAATTCATGATTCTACCCCCAAAGTCTAATGATTTTTGCACCCACAACATCAATACACATGTAGAACAACAACATAACATCCAACAATCCAATTTAACATGTTATAATACAATAGGCATGCATTTCGCACAAAACCTAAGTTTTCCCCCCAACATGAAATTTCCTCCAATGCTACACTAGCTAATGGAACTCACCCTATTGCAGAAGATGAAATGATGGTGAAGATGATGAATCCAAGAAATTCTCTTCCCCTTCCAAGAGTTCCTCATGTTCTTTCCCTTTTTCCTTCTCTTTCTCTTTTCCTCTTTCTTTCTTTCTTTCTTTCTTTCTTTCTTTCTTTCTTCTTACTATTTTTCTCTTCGCATTTACCAAACATATATACTAAACATATAATATAATGGGGTAAAATATCTCCAATTGTTATTTTGTCATCTAACACCAATTGACTAAATATTAGAGTTACCGAAATATCCTCTCTTCTACTTATTAATATTGGTCTATCTCTTTTATCAATAATTGATCTCTTCAACGTCTACTAGTTACCCTATTGGTCCCAACTAATGACACTTAGAGCACTTAAGAGCTTCAATAAATCTAATTGATACTCAATTGGGCATTTAAGGGAATATGTGCTATTACACTCCCCCCTTAAATTAAAATTCGTCCCCGAATTTCCTTTACTCAACTAAAACCACTCTTGCATGATCTTCTTAGATCTACACTTAAGTTTACTTCAATTAAAACTTCTGACGTACTCAAATTTCAACTTGGCTTCATAGACCAATTCCTTTCTTTCATAAATTCCCAACTTCACTGTCTTTACTATACTTATGTTCCAATGATGGTTAACTTCTAATTTTTCTTTTCCATAATTCATCTGCCATTTCATCTTAGAACATTTGGTCACTTCTGCTTGTAGGAACTATAACTCCATACCCATTTATCCTCATATGGAGAATCAACAAAACATGTGGCCTTCCCCAATATAGGCCATACTGCACCCAACCATGTCGAACAACCGCAAACTGAGTCAGGCGACGGGCGGCAACAAAGAAGACAACGGTGGTCACTATGGCGGTGGCTGCAGAGTTGGCGGTGGTCACAGAGATGGAAGTGGCAGAGGAAATTATGGTGGTCGCGGAGATGGCATGCTAGATGAAACGTCGATGGTCACAAACCGCAGTGATAATGGCGACAACAATGGAAACAGGAATAACATTGTTTATGGTGACATTTATTCCAACATAGGCGACAATGACCAAGAGGGTTCCTCATACTCCCTCAAGATCAATATTCCTAAAATGAATGGGAATAACTATAATGAATTAGCCCAAATCGTTTGCTTGGTATTATATAACAAAAAGAAGCTTGGTTTTTAATAGGAGCAGTATCATAACCGGCAACAAGAGACTCTCTTTACAAATAATGGAAGTTTGAAAAATCCTTGATTATTGTAAGGTTGGTAAGATCTATGGAAACTAGAATATCTAAGTGTCACACCCTAATTTTTGACCTTAAGATCCCGCCTCCTTGTTTTTTTACCTGATGTCTTTTGTTACTATTATGTGTGCATGTTTTTACTAACAAGTATGTGCAAGTGTAATAACTTCAGGAAGAAACAATATTCATCCTCATTGACGAGCATCTCGAGGCATGGCCGGTTAATCCTGATACGGGCTCCATTTCTATAATCATCTCTGCACCGTTGGACCACTCTCGGATCATTTTTTAAGATAACATGGATGGACTCTCTAGCTATATCTTGTTAAAGTCATAATCAAAGGGTGGTTCAGATGCTAGAGTGCATGATTAATACTACACCACTACCTCAACATATAATATTTGGATTTGGGTCTCTATTTTCCTTCTCGGTCATAGTGTAAAAGACGAAATCGCAAGTTTATGGAATCAAGCATACCAAGAAATTGGTGTGAATGTCTTGAGTTGGAGATATCTAAAATTTGAACAAAAATCCATTCAACTTTGTGGTAAGAAGCCATTTGCCATTCGATTTACAAGATCAAAGAGGTAAAGATAATATAATATTGAGAGTTCTTTACACCATCTAAGGATTTTACGAATAGGAAGTCATACATAGTTCAAGACCCATCACTTTTTCCGAATTCAAAGTCATTCGACTATTGTGTATTATCCTTTAACTTTAAGGGCCATGATCACATAATTACAACGATTACAAATAATTGCAAATATACAACGGGTTGCCATTTGCAAACTGCTCCATACTAGTCAAAATGAGACACTGGTCGTCTTTCCGCTCAGTTGCACGAATCAAAACAACCTGCAAATAATAAGTCTTCATTTAGTCACCATGCAAAAGAAAGTAAGCAGCATGGAGGAAAAGAAAGTGTAATATCCAAACCTGTTCCAAATAAACACCATCATTTCTAACAACTCGCAAACCTGTCAAAAGCGAAGCACAACCGGTGATCAGAATACCGTTGAGGAGATAAATTAAGAAATAAGTTCAGATGAAGATAAGGAGTTTCAGCCCTCAGTTTAAACTCATCATCGGGCGGAAGTTCGAGCAGCCGGAAGGGCGACAGCCAGGGCTGCCACCAGCTTCCTACCAAGCGTCGAAGACAACGAAATTTCAAACAAGAAACAATTGATTTTGGACAGCTCCAGCATAATTCATAACATCATGAACAAGCCCACACGATATTAAGGCAACAATGACAAACCGACGCGGTTCAGACCATTAAGTCATCATCACCGGATATGAGCCTTTCTCGACGGCATCGGACAAGCAATATCTGAACTTTTAGTAGTGTCCTGAAAGAGAAAAAGAAGATGTTGAAAATTCTAGCAAGCACACGATGGATGTTATTCCCAAATTTATAACATCCACTGTGACATCTTCTACTTAACAGCTAATAATCAGTAATAATAAAAGCAGTAAAAACACAACAATTGTTTACCCAGTTCAGTGTCAACAACACCTACATCTGGGGGCTACCAAGCCAGGGAGGAACTTCACTATTAGCAGAATTAATTCAGAGTCAAACAACACAGTTTGCACTCCTCACTTAAAACCTACCCAATGACAATTCAGCCTAGAGACACTCTAGACCTGAGTATACCCACTCACTCCCCCTCAATCACCACAGTGATATACAATTCACAAATACAGAATAAATATGAAGATACACTTCATACACACCTTAATCTTGCTTCACAACTTTGATCAAGGAACTCACACACTCTTGCTTCACAACTTTGAGTGAGACACATCCTAGATTCTACCTATTCAATGCAATTATCCACCAGACAATTGCTTGGAGTACAAGTATTCCTAAACAAAATTCACACGTGAAGACTAGCCTTCTTCACTCACAAGGACTCTGCAATTTGCACTCTTTCTCCTTCTGTCAAGAGCTGCTGTTCAGGATTGCTTCTTCTGATATTTATAGCAGTTGTCAGTCCTTTTGGGCCTTGGTGCATAAATCAGGTTTTATTCATAACAAACCTATTTTCAATGATCTGAACACTTGCCACTTAATTCAAGGATATTCTAGTTCGCCTAGGGCTTCTAGAAAGTCTCCTGATATCCAGCTTGAGCTCCTATTCTGTTTCCTGGTGTTACGGTGAGAATCGTGATACCAAGCTATGGATTAACTTGAATCTTAATTCTTAAATTCACAACCGGACTTTAATTTATCCAAAGGAAAGGTCTAAAGAAAAAAAGAACCTTTTGCGCGATGTAATAACAACGCTAAGAGGTTTGGGGATCGGGGGTTGGTTATGCATATGGTAGGTATTTCACATCCTAAACATCTGTAGTACTCTACAGGAACCTTTGGTTTGTTTGTATGCTAAGTTTGCTAAATGTTTACTATGGATTGGGATTGGGTAAAAAGGTTAAGGTTAAGACCTAAGGATAGTTTCTAAGTTTGCTCGCAAAGACATCGCGTCCTCTGCCTACGTGTCCTAACTAGGATAGAATCAGAGCAATCGTAGTTCACCTCACTAGGTTTGAAGAACACTTGATTATGATCAAGGTTCAAAAAGGGGGACAAACATTACAATGCTTGTGTAGAGTTTTAACAAAAATCTCTAGATCTATGTTATAACACTCAAGATGGGAGTAAGTAATCATTATTATGATTCTTTCATAGAGTTTACAAACTCTATCCTAGGGTTCTAGTTGAAGAACACTCCTAGAAAAGGTGGTTCCTTTAGACTTAGAGAAAAGTCTAATGGCTTATACTAAGGTTCAAGATGACTTCACAAAGTCAAGGGCGTGGGTAATGAGCTATCCATGACACAAGGGTCAATGGAGAGACTTTTCCTTTGGAAGGAAAGAGAGAAGGCAACTAGGATGAGAACTAAAGAGTTCCATCACTTGGGGAAGAAATACTTATCAAAGCAATAAACAAACAAGTATGAAGAATACAAGGGGTATGGTTACAACCAAGCAAGCATGCATATCACAATAAGCAAGGATTAGAATAATACAATTGGTTTCAACCAAGTATGACACATCTTTACAAAGATAAAGGAAACAACTCGAGGGGTACATATTAACAAATATGGAAACAACAATCATACAAATAAGTCACAACTTAAGGTAAGCATGCCATAAGTTCAAGGTGTATCAAATGTAACAACATTAAGCATTGATGATAATCAAGTATAAACAAGCATGTAAGACATGTCACAACAACTTAAGTTCAAAATTTTTTAGGAAGGAAACAACAAATTTATGGTAACCACCAATGAGAAACAAAGCCTTAACATGTTAACAAACACAAGGGATCAATCACAATCAAATCTTACAAGATAAACTAAGCATAGTCCAAAAGAAGTTCAACAAGATGCGAGGTAACGATCCTAAAAATGAACCAACTTCCAAGTAGGCAAAAGGTATTGTGAATACAAGCAATTTTGAAATTTTCTTTCATTAAATGAAATTAGACATTATTATGAACACTTTGCAAAAAGAATGGATTGAAAATAATGAGGCATGCAAAAGTTATGAATCAAGTAGGCAAAAGGTATTATGAATTTTTGGTGAAGATAATAAATAAAGCAAGTAATAAAAAGAAATGGTCATGGGAGGGGGTTGAACCCATGCCCTTTGGTTCACAAACCCAGAATTTAACCACTTGGGCACTTGCGCGCGCGCTGGCAAGGAATGGAAAGGAAGAATAAAATGATGAAAACATGACAATTGAAATAAAATACCAAAAATGGGTCATCACTGAAGATCGAACCCTGGCATGATAGGTGAAAGGTGCATGTTATAACCACTGGGGTGGCGATACATCCAGTATGTAAACCCACCCCATAAATATACATACTTAAACAAGTGCAAAAGTTGGGCAAACTTGAGGCAAGAACAAGTGATACTTCAAAATGCGTTTTCTTTCTAACTTTGTCAAAACTTAACCTTTTTTCATAAAATTTTAGCCTATCTTGACTGATTTTTTATGAGGATCACAGTGGTCACAACCAAATCTTGAAATAATATCCACAACTCAAAACACGATGGAACATGCATTTTGGAACTTCGAGATGCATTTTGGAAAACATAGATTACACCAGAAGCAATTAGGATTATGGAAAGACATGAGCAAGTTATAAACATAATTTTGAATGAGTTCTAACAAGAATATTGTTCAAAACAGGATGGGATAAAAAAGAAGCATATGAGTTGCAATGATAAGCAAAGTGGCTCTGCTGTCCAGAATTTCAATCAAAAGGCAAAATGGATATATCTCAAACTTTGATCAAATCAAACATCAAATTCATGAAATCTCACCCTAACTTACTTGAAATCTAAAGATCAACAAGATGGTAACAACCAAATGCCAAGATAATGCACTAACAACAGAACTGTCATTAATATGCCATGTGAAAATTGAAAAATGCAATTTGAAGACTATGTCATGAATGGAACAGATTTAGACCAAATAACCACCACACACAAGTTTTAAATGTGTCCATAGATGAATCTACAACTCAAGATTGAACATAAAATGAACACAATAAAAATTGGCTTAAAGGTTGCAAGTATGGTATGCTGTCATAACAGGATGAGGTACAAATTGGCACAGTTCAAAATGAGGTTTGGTTCATACACACATACAAGCCCTAATCATGTTAACTAAAGATCTAATGCTCATGAAATAAACCAAAAATTGCTTCAAACATAATGAGTGTATGGTGTGTGTGCAGCTGTGGTTTACAAAAAGCTGTTTGACAGCAAGATGATGAGGCATGCAAATTCAGTTCAAAATAGGTGGCTTCATGTCATGAAATTAGCACACACACATCACAAACATGAAAATAAATGAGATCATACTCAAAATTTAGGCATATTTCAATCAAAGCAAAAATTTGGTATGTTGGTTGCAATTAAAGCATGAATGTGCAAGACTGTCAAAGTTCAAATGCAGTAGGATAGGTCATGGCAATATCCAAGACATTTATGCATCACACACAAACTTAAAACATGTTAAATAATGATTTCACACTTAAAGATCAATCACAAACTGTTCAAAACAAGAACTGATATGTTGTTGCAAGCATGGTAGGATGAGAGGCAATAAGGGAGTCATGGCATAAACAAGGCAGGCTCATCTCATGTAATTAACACACACACACTCCAAACATGTTAACTGATGCTTTCAGGTTCAAAGATCAATCAAACATTACTCAAAACAGAAATTGGCATGTGAATTCAAACATGGTTGAAAAGAGATGCAGGCTGTTTGGAAATGAAAAACAAGTTTGTAATGCAGCATACCATATGATTTTCAATGATTCACAAACAGTTAGAACATGAATTCAAAACAATACTTAGGCTGCAAGAGTTTTTATGAAGTTTTGATAAAACAGATGCAATGCAATTAACTCATTCACATATCAATAAAGTTCATGGCAACAGGTGCAAACAGAGCAAGTCATGGTGTAAACAAGGCAGGGAAATCAATATGGACAGATGCACACATGCTCATCATATAAAATAAGTAGCAATGGTCATGAACAAACTTAACAAAGCCTAGACACAACAGTCAATCACTACTTCACAAAGTTTACAAATTCTGCACACAAAACTTATGCTGACAGCAATGGATGTACAATGCACAAGATGATGATTAAAGACATATTGGATACCACATGCTCAATGCTAACACACATAGGCCAAGCAGAATTTTCAAAACAAGACAAAATGAGCACTTAGCATGACAATGGTAAGCACTAGGATCAAAATATGCATCTCATGGTGATTGCAAGCATTTGACAGCAAGACAAGTAATATACCTCACAACAGGTCCTATTAGTTAATTCCTCATGTTTCTTATCAGTTTCAACATGTTTCAACTAAGACAAGCAAGACTAAACCAACAGTTCAAACAATCACAGTATGAAACATTGCAACAGGCAGGCACATAACATCTTGGCACAACATTCATGAAAATGGTGTAGTAATTGAAACAAACATCACAACTGTGAAACAAAAGCCACCATAGATTCATACATGACCTATGGGCAGGGAAATCTCATGAAATAACTAACAAGCAATTCAAATGACAAGAGCTGATAGATTTGTATCAAGCACAACAGCATTTCATGTTAAGACCTCTAAAGCTACCCTTGTGGACAAATTCCTCAAAACAGTTGGGATCAATATACAAAACTCATCCTTGACAGAATATCATCAATACATATCACTCATAAACAATATACTTTAACAAAAGCAGAATCATTGCAATAAACACAAGCTCTTGGCAAAGAGCAATTTTGGGACAACATGACTATGGTTTTCAAAACAGAACTTTAAAATTACAAGACATGACAATGTGATGTATAATGAGGAGGTTTAGCATTACATACCTCTTGTAGACTTTCTTGAGCAAGCTAAAAAGCAAAGAAACCCATAGATCATCTTCTTTGGCACATATTTGGAGTTTGCTTCCTCTTGAAACAATAAGCAACTTTTAGGACAATTTAAGTAATGAACCTCCCAACTGGTTTTTGAGCCTTTGGATAGTTGAAACAAGATATATATGAGGTGTTGGGGGTGTTGAAGTGGTAGGAAAGGCCTTAAGTAGAGACTTGGCTTCCAAAGTGCATAAAAGTCAAAATATGGAGGTATGAAGATTGACTTTTAGATTGATGAGTTTTTTTGATGAAAGTAATGATGAGAACAGTTTCAAATGGCCATTTTAAGGGTGTGTATGTGGTCTTTGAAGTGTTTTGGTGTTTGGAACAAGAAATGGCATGAAAAGTGGAAAATAATGATTTTGAGAACTTATGCACTTTCAAGCAAGGAAGGAAATGAGAGAGCTATGAGTTTCTATGTATTCTTGATAGCTCTGGTGTGATTTTGAGAGTGGGAAGAGACCTCCTTTTATAGGCCAAGCAAGCTGGGGCAGATTTGTCATTCTTGAATTTGCAAGCTTGCATTGGTGGGAAACCTCAAAACTTCAAAAGTGTGTCTGCTGGTTTAAGGTTAATTCCATCAGTTAATATCCCTCCTACAGCTGTCCTCAAGCTGACTGGGGTTAGGGTAGCTTTGCTGCAGCAAACCCAATGCTTCTTACACCATTTGCTTTTGCTTTTCAATATGATAATCAAAGAGATTATGGTGAGATTCTTGATTTTCTCTTGGTTTCCACCCACATCAGGTCCCAACCTGATTCTAATACCACACCAGATATGTTTCTATGGTTAGAAATGGACCATATGGTTGAAAATCAATTTATGTTGAATTTTGAGAAGTTAACAAACCAATGCTCAAGCCCAACTTGCACACCTCATAACTCTCAGCTCACAAGGACTATAAATGAGTTCTATAACTTTCTGGAAAGCCCTCATGGAGCTCTACAACTTTCATGTTTTTTGAGATTTTCAAATTATGAGTGGAACTAGGTTGAAAAACCCCTCCAAGATGGCTGAAAACATGACTTTCAAGGCCAGAAAACTTAGAAATTTTCTAAGTGTTTTGCCCTCTTGAAATGATTTTGGCTATAACTCCAATTCCATGCATTTTCTGCTCATGGACCAATTTGGGACTTTTGTAGGACTTGTCAAGAGCTCTCCAATGAGCTTTAAACCAACTCAATTGGATATGTGGTTAGGGAGTTATGGTCTTGCCCTTTTCAAAACCCTAATTTCTGATTTTTGCGATTACTCCCTAACCCTTGATCCAATGGTCATGAAACTTCATGGGTAGGTGTAATATGTCATTAGGCACATTTTTGATTCCCACCTTGAGGTCAAATTCTTTATGGTTGAAGAGTTGACTTTTCGGTCAACCGAACGATCGATCATTGACTAACGAGTCAACTGTTCATGTTCCGGGTCTTTCGAGGCCTTGAAACTTCTTGAGTAGACTTTAATAAGCCATATGAACTTCATGGACCATGATCACACCATTGGAACACCTTTTAAATCAAAATTTAAACTACAGTTGACTTTTCCTGATCGAAAACCCTAATCGGGTATCCTGAACTGCACTGTTCTTAATTCCTGGGTGACAACCTCGAATTGGATTCATACTTTATCCAATGGAATACATTTGATGATATGGAGACTCAATTCAAGGAGAACCAATCCAAAACGTTGACTGATTAGCCCTCGAAACCTCGATTTCGGTTGTACAAAACCCTGATTCCCGTATCTTAACAAAGACCAACTTGAAACATGTTGAGGTTAGATAATCAAATGCATATGACCCTAAAATGATGATGAAGATCTAAGGGGTCAAAATTTGGGGTGCAACAGTTGCCCCTATTTAAATATTTTCACTAGATGGCAATGAGAGATGATAATCCTCATAGAATCATAGTGAAAGGTATTTAAATATAGCAAACCTAAAATTTTGCCCCTTAGATATGATGGCATGCAAAAGGAAAAATGAGAACATGTCATGAATCTAAATGATGCCTCATGATGCTTGAATGCAAGACAGATGCAGATACACGAGTAAAGATAAAATGACGACAATACAATGAGTAATCACTCACGGGGGACCCGACACACTGGGGAAAAATCCAAGGCAAAACAAAGCAAGATAGTTCAAACATGACTAAAGACGCTGATCAGGGGAATCTTTCATATAGGAGACGCAAACTCCACCGGGGAAGACAAATCTTTATTGGGGAAAAGGGGGCACACTTCACTAGGGAAGAAGGCAATTCTCTACCAGGGAAGCGAAAGATCAAAGATGCAAACCTCACTGGTGATAACCAAATGAGAAATTTCCTATAACGGAGAGTTCGAACGGGATCTTCAGGAAAAAACTAGAAACAAACCAGACGCACTGGGGGGTGCTAGTAACCACTAGATCTCCGAGACTCGAATGGGGAAAGCGACAGCTTTACTGGGAACATTGGTGACTACCAGAATTAACAAACGATTTCAAGTGGTGTTGGCTTTCACTAGTCTCACAGGGGATAATGATGACGACCAAATCAAAGTTACGAATGATTGGAAATTCCCAATAGCATTTATAAAATACAAGACTTCGGCTGGGGAAGCTGGTAACAATCAACTTTTGGTACTAATAACGATTAGTTCTCAAGCAATGCCAGTAACCACTGGACTTGGAGGGGACTGGTGATGACCAAAT
This sequence comes from Lathyrus sativus, assembly GCA_963859935.3. Classification (NCBI taxonomy): domain Eukaryota; kingdom Viridiplantae; phylum Streptophyta; class Magnoliopsida; order Fabales; family Fabaceae; genus Lathyrus; species Lathyrus sativus. Next base: position 440,222,906 of record OZ012740.1, on the reverse strand, counting down.
TGGGGTATACCAATAACAATTGATTCTGGATAATGCTAGCAACCACTAGATTTAACTGGGAAGATTGGTAACGACCGAATCAAAGGAGACCAATAACCATTGGATTTAAGCGATGCCAATAATTGTTGGACTTAGACAGATTGGTGACAACCAAACCATAGGTATACCAATAACAACTGGTTCTAATAATGCTAGTAGCCATTAGACTTGACAAAGATTGGTATAACCGAATCGAAAGGGCTCCAATGACCATTGGTTTCTTTATAACAGAGTCAGTGACAACTGGGTTTGGAAAATTGTTGGTGACGACCAAATCGAGACACCAACCTTAATTGGTTCTAAACAATGCTAGTGACTACTAGACTTTCAAAGATTATTGGTGACAACCAAATCAGAGATAAACATTAGTAACAAACGTTTACTATATAAATCGGATACTGCTAGTCACCACCAGCTTCCCATAGAAGATAGTAATCCCAGGATTACTAGTAACATTGGGGTATCAACCTCAAAGCGAAATCTACGGCAACAGATCAAAGATAGGGGTAAAGACCAAAGATCTCAAAGGCAACAACCACACAAACAGAGACCAAAACCACATGCAAACAAATGTGTATGCTGATATGATGCTGTATGTAAAATGCAGACCGAACCGCAAGAAAAAGGAAAGCAAAACAAAGGAAAACACAGAGGGAGCTCGTCACGCTGAATCTCGATTGCTCCAAGTTAAGTGGCACTCTTTTATGGCGTAGATAACAATCTTCCAAGATAGACAATATCCTCATAAATTCGCAGAGGAGAAGTCCTGGCTTAAGAGCGGGAATTGCTGTTGGACGCATCTAGTTTGGTCAGAGGCGACAACAAGCTTTCACGGTCTGAGAACTGTGTAATATTGTCGAATTACCTCTAGAGTTCTTCAATCATTTCGTCAAATTGTTTTTCTTTTAAAACAAAACTTAAGTTTTTCAAAACACTTTGCTCTTCAAAAAAATCCTTATTAACAAATAAGTGAAATTGCATAACAAAAATAGGAGATCATAATGATGATTGGCCAAAATCTGATTTCATTGATAGATAAGAACTTTACAAAGGGCAAAGCCTTGGGAACTTTATACATTTGGAAAAAATGGCAAACAAAAAGGGTTACAGAATCCCGTAATAATTCGGTCCTCCTAACTATCCGTTCATTTGCTCCGCTGCTTTTGACGAGAATGACAGACATTGATCTTTCTTTTAATATCTTGTACAAGACTCTGGCCCAGTGTCCGTTGGCTCTTAATCCTTGGACTTTCGTCTTACCGAAGCACTTGCATCACCCTTCTAGGTTTTCTGCTTTAGGCATAGTACTTTCTCACTGCATCTGAGTTGATAGGGTACTTGAGTTGGTCGCCATCCATGGTCTCGAGAATTAGAGATCCTCCGGAGAAGACGATTTTTACAATGAAAGGGCCATCGTAATTGGGCATCCACTTGCCACGCATATCCTTTTGTGTTGGTAGGATTTTTCTAAGCACAAGCTTTCCTTCCCTATACTCTTTGGGACGAACCTTCTTGTCGAATGCTCTTATCATCCTTTGTTGATAGATCTGACTATGACACATGGCCGTCATTCTTTTCTCATCAATGAGGTTCAATGAGTCGAACCTTTCTTTTACCCATTCATCTTCTTCAAGCTCGACTTCCATTAAGATCTTTAGAGAAGGTATTTTGACTTCAATGGGCAGCATAACATCCATCCCATATACTAAGGAAAAGGGAGTTGCTCCTGTTGAAGTTTGCACTGATGTTTGGTATCCATGTAGAGCAAATGGTAACATCTCGTGTCAATCCTTGTAGGTTATGACCATCTTCTGTACTATTTTCTTGATATTTTTGTTTGCAACTTCGACTACACCATTCATTTTGGGTCTGTAGGGAGACGGATTGTGATGCTTGATCTTGAAATCGTCATAGAGTTCCTTCATCGTTTTGTTGTTTAGATTCGACCCATTGTCAGTAATGATCTGGTTAGGAATACCATATCGACAAATGATTTCCTTCTTGATGAAGCGAGCAACCACTTGTTTTGTCACGTTCGCACACGATGCTGCTTCCACCCATTTGGTGAAGTAATCAATTGCAACCAGGATGAAGCGATGGCCGTTGGAAGCTTTTGGCTCTATTGCCCCAATCATGTATATGCCCCACATTGCAAAAGGCCATGGTGACGTCATCACATTGAGAGGATGTGGAGGGACGTGCACTTTGCCAGCATAGACTTGGCATTTATGGCATTTTCGAGCGAAGAGGACGCAGTCCGTCTCCAGAGTTAACCAAAAGTAACCCGCTCTTAAGATCTTTTTAGCCATGGCGTGGCCATTGGCATGGGTGCCGAATGTTCCCTCGTGCACTTCAGTCATTATGAGACTTGCTTCTTTTTCATCGACACATCGAAGTAAAACCATGTCGTGATTTCTTTTGTACAAGGTACCATTGCTGATGAAGAATTTAGCTGACAATCTTCGTATGGCTCTTTTGTCAATTCTGGATGCGTCAGCTGGATATTCCTGATTTTGAAGAAAGTTCTTGATGTCGTGGAACCACAGTTTCTCATCAGTTTCTTCGTCTATTGTCATAACATATGCGGGTACTGTCCTTCTTTCAATGCGAATCAGAGGCGCCTCGTTAACAAACTGGACCTTCCATATTGATGCCATCATGGCTAATGCATCAGCGATGTGATTTTCCACTCTCGGCACATGCTTGAAGGTAATTTCATCAAAATATTCGGCCATCTCTAGGATATGAGTTTTGTAAGGGATCAACTTTTCATCCATGGTTTCCCATTCTCCTTTGAGCTGGTAGATCACCAAGGCAGAATCACCGATTACTTCCAAGATTTTGATGTGAAGATCAATAGCAGCTTCCAATCCTAAGATGCAGGCTTCATACTCGGCTATGTTATTCGTACACGAGAAACAAAGTCGGGCTGTGACGACAGTATACCCTCCGGTTGGATTTTTCAAGACAACTCCCACACCATGTCCGTTTTTGTTTGACGCTCCATCAAACATCATTTCCTACCGAGATCCGGGCTCGGGACCTTCTTCGGGACCAGGCTCTGGTTTCATGCGCTCAATGTACATCACATCTTCATCAGGAAACTCAAACTTGAGTGGTTGATAATCTTCCATGGGATGCTCTGCGAGGTGTTCTGGAAAGACACTTCCCTTGATAGACTTTTGAGCAACATACTGAATATCGTACTCTGATAAGAGCATATGCCATCTGGCCAATCTTCCCGTTTGAGCTGGCTTTTTAAAGATGTACTTGATGGGGTCCATCTTAGAAATCAGCATTGTGGTGTGGCAGATCATATACTATCTTAGGCGCTTGGCAGCCCATGCTAAGGCACAACAAGCTTTCTCTAGGGGAGAATAACGACTCTCACAATCGGTGAACTTCGTGCTCAGATAGTAGATTGCGTGCTCCTTCTTTCCCAACTTATCAGTCTGGCCCAAGACATAACCCATTGAATCTTCTAGTACTGTCATATACATGAACAAAGGCCTTCCAGGTATAGGAGGAATTAACACCGGAGGTTCTTGTAAATACTGCTTGATTTTCTCAAATGCGGACTGACAGCTTTCGTTCCATATCACCGTCTGATCTTTTTGTAACAACTTGAAGATCGGCGTGCAAGTAGGAGTTAGATTGGAGATGAACCTGGAGATGTAATTCAAGCGTCCGAGGAAACCTCTGACTTGTTTCTCTATTTTAGGAGCAGGCATCTCTTGGATTGCTCTAACCTTGTCAGGGTCTACTTCAATTCCTTGTTGACTAACGATGAAGCCGAGTAATTTGCCTGAGCAAACCCCGAAGGTGCATTTTGCTGGGTTCAACCTTAGTTGATACTTTCGGAGTCTCTCAAACAGTTTCAACAGATGATCCAAATGGTCTTCTTTGTTTTGAGACTTTGCGATCATATCATCCACATATACTTCAATTTCTTTGTGCATCATATCGTGGAAGAGTGTGACCATGGCCTTTTGATACGTTGCCCCTGCATTCTTTAAACTGAAAGGCATGACCTTATTACAATAGGTGCCCCAGGGTGTGATGAAGGTTGTCTTCTCCATGTCGGCCAAATCCATTTTTATCTGATTATAACCAGAAAGTCCGTCCATGAACGAGAATACCACGAAACTAGCTGTATTATCCACCAAAGTGTCGATATGTGGTAGAGGGAAGTCGTCCTTCGGACTTGCTTTATTTAAATCCCTGTAATCGACACACATTCTGACTTTGCCATCCTTCTTTGGGACTGGAACGATGTTTGCCACCCACTCCGAATATTTGGATACTGCTAAAAAGCCCGCATCAATCTGTTTCTTGACTTCGTCTCGGATTTTAAGAGCCATGTCTGGTCTTGATCTGCGAAGTTTTTGCTTGACCGGAGGACACTCTGGCTTCAGGGGGAGCTTGTGCATAACAATGTCGGTATCCAACCCTGGCATGTCTTGATAAGACCAAGCGAATATGTCAACATAATCTCTGAGGAGTGCTATCAGCCTGCTTTTGACCTCTAGCCCCAATGATGCCCCAATCTTGACTTCTCTTTTTTCCTCTTCGGATCCCAAGTTGATGACCTCAATCTGTTCTTTGTACGGCTGGAGATAAGCATCTTCGTACTCGGTCATTCTTGTTAGAACACAAATTAGTTCTTAATAATATCTCTATGTTTTGATGATAACTATTATGAAATTTTGTAGTTAAGAATTATGTACTCTAAAATTTACTTAAGAATGTTTGCTGCAGATATTAAAGTAAATATCACTCCAGAAGCAAATCAGATCTGAACATAAGAAATATGCAAGGCTCTGAAGCGTCAGATGCACCCATTAGAAGATTCTGAACGCTGCCATCAGAAGATCCTGAGCGTTGCCTCCAGAAGGATCTGAAGCAGAAGCTCCAGAAGAATCTGAGGCAAGCCAGAAGCATCTGAACCAATGAAGAACTCTGTGTGAAGAGTTTTCAAGCATAATTACTTCAGAAGACTCTGAGAGTACTAACGCTGCCAGTACTGAGGATCTGACCCAAAACTCTGCTCTGAACTTATACACGCTAAAAGCACACTTGCTGCAAAGACTCTGATTCAGCAAAACTCTGATCAACATCAGAAGGCTCTGATCAAATTAGACTCTGATGATTCTTGCTGAAAATTGTTGAAGAAGAATTCAAAGATTATGTCCGTTGGAATATCCAAACGACTCTTTCCTTATTTATGCTAGACACAAGAACACAGACAAAAAGGATTTCTCTGTGCTTTCTTCTTCTAGGAAAGGTCACTTGATATGAAGACAAAAAGGCTCAGACCTTTTGGTACACTCTTATCAACGTGAAAAACTCTTGGATCACTGTGCCTATAAAAGCAAGTCTCCACTCATCTTCTTCAGTTGACGAACAACTTGAAAAGAATTCATTATCAAAACTCTCATTCAACTCATATATTCTTGCTAGAATTAATTTCTTTGTTCTTAATCTTAAGTGAAAAATCATTGTTGTGATAAAGCTTTATTAGAAGCATCTTAACACTTGTATTTATTATTACATTTGATTGTAAGAAAACCTTAAGAAGATCCAGTTAGGATCAGTAGTTCTTGAGAAGACCTTAAACAGTTGTTCTTAGTGCTTACTATTGTAATCAGTTGATTAAATAGTGGATTAAGTCCTTGTTTGAGAAAGGAAAATCACTCTAGAAAGGGTGGACTGGAGTAGTTGAGTTCAACGAACCAGGATAAAAATACTTGAGTTTTTACTTCTAAGTTTTTATCTTCATACTTATTCAACCCCCCTTCTAAGTTTTTTCTCACCTTCAGTTGGCATCAGAGCTCCGGTTCTGTGTGCGCTACCACTTCATAGTGACATAAAAGATCTAGTGAGAAAAACTTTGATATATATTTGGTTGTTACTATGGCTGATACTTCAATATCTAACATTAACAACAAATATGAAGAAAGGGACAAAGTCAGCACTAAACCCCTTATGTTTGATGGGGAGAAATTTGATTATTGGAAAGACAGGATTGAAAGTTTTTTCCTTGGTTATGATGCTGATTTATGGGATTTGGTCATAGATGGATATGTTCATCCCACTGATGGGAATAGCAAGAAAGTAGATAGAAAATCTATGACAGAAGCCCAAAAGAAGGAATTTAGAAATCACCACAAGGCTAGAAAAATATTGTTAAATGCAATATCTCACACTGAGTATAAAAGATCACAAATAGAGAAACTGCATTTGACATGTTTGAGTCCTTGAAGATGACCCATGAGGGAAACTCTCAAGTCAAGGAAACAAAGGCTCTGGCTCTAATTCAGAAGTATGAAGCCTTCAAGATGGAAGAAGCTGAATCTGTTGAAGCTATGTTCTCCAGATTTCAAATACTTACAGCTGGACTAAAGGTTCTGGATAAAGGATACTCTACTGCTGATCATGTGAAAAAGATCATCAGAAGCTTACCTACCAGATGGAGACCTATGGTGACTGCGCTGAAAATGGCTAAAGATCTGAACAAGATCTCCTTGGAGGAACTAATCAGTTCATTGAGGAGTCATGAAATTGAACTTGAGGAAGATGAACCTCAAAAGAAAGGTAAATTAATTGCCTTAAAATCTAATAAATCTGCTAAAGCATTGCAGGTAATAGAGGAAAGCTCTGAAGAATCCTCATCTGAAGATGAAGATGAACTATCCATGCAATCTAGAAGAATAAACAAACTCTGGAAGCATAAAGGAAAGAAGTTCAGAAACTTCAGGAAGCCTGACCAAAGAAAAGAATCTTCTGGACACAGAAGATCTGGCAAAAAGGAGGTTGTCTGCTACGAATGTAAAGAACTTGGGCATTACAAAAATGAATGTCCAAAGTTGTTGAAAGAAAAGCCTAAAAGAAAATATGATAAGAAGAAGAAGGTTTTAATGGCCATCTGGGATGATTTAGATACATCTGAATCTGAGTCAGAAGAGGAATGTGCCAACGTAGCATTGATGGCTGGCATAGAAGATCAGGAGGAAGGAATTTCAGGATCTGAATCTGACTCTGAATCTGACTCTGACACTGAAGAGGTAATGGCTAAACTCACTAAAGATGAACTCATCAAAGTGTTATCAGAAGTTCTGAAGAGCTATAACAATATTAAGCTCAAATACAAGAAGCGTCAAAGCAATCTTGCATCTGAGAATAATATTCTCAAATCAGAAGTAGCTGAGCTAAATGAAAAGAACTTAAAATTGAAAAATGATTCTGAATTAGCTCAACAAGACTCTGATTCTGAAACTGAGTCTGAATGCAAAAATATTTTGGAAAAATATGACTACAGCTTTCAGAAGTTTCTTGCTAAAAGCATAGACAGAAGCAAAATGGCTTCTATGATCTATGGAGTTAGCAGAAATAACAGAAAAGGAATTGGATATAAATCTTCCTCTGGAAAGGATTTAAATCCAAAACCTGTTGATAAAATTATCATCAAGAAGACTCCTTTATATTCCCACTTTAAATTTGGTCACTTGAATGATATTGAACACACTCGTTCTGAAAAGAACATTCATGTGTTTAAATCTAAGGCTAGTCAGAATAAACCTTATATTGAAAAGCAGAAGTTTAGACAAACCTTCAGAACAACTAACCCAAAAGGACCCAAGAAGATCTGGGTACCTAAAAGTAAAATAATTCCTATTGCAGATGTTCTTAGCAGCAAGGTCAGGACGTCAATCATGGTACCTGGACTCTGGATGCTCGTGACACATGACAGGAGAAAGGTCTATGTTCCAAAGTCTGGAGCTTAGATCTGGAGGTGATGTGAAATTTGGAGGGAATCAGAAGGGCAAGATCATTGGATCTGACACTATTGGAAATGGTAAACTTCCCTCTATTACTAATGTTTTACTTGTAGAAGGATTAAAGCATAATCTATTGTCCATAAGCCAATTAAGTGACAATGGTTATGACATAACCTTTAATAAAAATGTTGTAAAGCTATTAGTCAAAAGGATGGCTCAATCCTATTTAGTGGAAAGAGGAAGAACAACATTTATAAAATAAACCTTTCAGAACTTAAGGTTTAGAATGTTAAATGTCTCTTGTCTGTTAATGAGGAGCAATGGGTCTGGCACAGAAGATTGAGGCATATTAATATGAGACGTATATCTCATATTAATAAACTTAATCTTGTCAGAGGACTTCCTAATCTGAAGTTCACCTCAGATGCTCTTTGTGAAGCATGTCAAAAAGGGAAGTTTTCAAAATCCTCTTTTAAATCAAAAAATGTTGTTTCTACTTCCAAACCATTATAATTACTTCATATAGATCTGTTTGGACCAGTGAAAACTGCATCCATCAGAGGCAAGAAGTATGGATTAGTCATTGTTGATGACTATAGTAGATGGACATGGGTAAAGTTCTTAAAACACAAGGATGAGTCACATTCTGTGTTCTTTGACTTCTGCAAACAAGTCCAGAATGAAAAAGATTTCAAAATTATAAAAGTCAGAAGTGATCATGGTGGTGAATTTGAAAACAAATATTTTGAAAAATATTTTAATGAAAATAACATTGCTCATGATTTTTCCTGTCCTAGAACTCCACAACAAAATGGGGTTGTAGAGAGGAAAAATAGAACTCTGCAAGAAATGGCCAGAACCATGATCAATGAGACTAATCTGGCAAAGCACTTTTGGGCAGAAGCAATCAACACAGCCTGTTACATTCAGAACAGAGTGTCTGTTAGACCTCTTCTGGAGAAGACTTCCTATGAATTGTGGAAGAACAGAAAGCCCAACATTTCATATTTTCATCCTTTTGGATGTATTTGCTATATGTTGAATACTAAAGAAAATCTGAACAAGTTTGATTCTAAAGCACAGAAGTGTTTAATGCTTGGGTATTCTGAACGCTCTAAAGGCTACAGAGTATACAATACTGAAACACAGATTGTGGAAGAATCTATTCATGTTAGATTTGATGATAAGCTTGACATTAAAAAGCCAAAGTAGTTTGAAAATTCTGCAGATAGAGAAGTAGTCTTCACAGACTCTGAAGGCTCAGAGGCAGACAAAGCTCAAGTGAGGGAACCAGAAGCAACGCCAGATGCAATTCCTTTGACTTCTCAGATGAACAACTTAAACATTTCTGAAGAATCAACTGTTAGAGGATCATCTTCCAGAATCAAAGCTTCTCATCCAGAGAATGTGATCATTGGAAAGAAGGATGACCCTATCAGAACAAGATCCTTCCTCAGATCCTATGAAGCATCATTATTTGGATTGGTGTCAGTAATTGAACCAACCACTGTGGATGAAGCTCTGCAAGACAATGATTGGATTATTGCCATGCAAGAAGAGCTAAATCAGTTCACTAGAAATGATGTGTGAGACTTAGTTCCAAGACCAAAAGGATTCAACATAATTGGAACTAAGTGGGTCTTCAGAAATAAGCTTAATGAGAAAGGAGAAGTTGAAAGAAATAAGGCAAGGCTTGTTGCTCAAGGGTACAGTCAACAAGAAGGTATTGATTACACTGAAACTTATGCTCCAGTGGCAAGGTTAGAATCTATACGCCTTCTTATTTCATTTGTTGAACAATATAACATCACTCTATATCAGATGGATGTTAAATGTGCCTTTCTAAATGGTATTATAGAAGAAGAAGTTTATGTTCACCAACCTCCTGGTTTTGAGAGTGAAAAATTCCCAGAACATGTTTTCAAACTAAAGAAATCTCTGTATGGTTTAAAGCAAGCTCCCAGAGCTTGGTATCAGAGATTGAGCAATTTTCTTCTGGAGAAAAATTTCATCAGAGGCAAAGTGGACACAACACTCTTTTGTAAAACATTTAAGAAAGATCTTCTAATTTGTCAAATATATGTGGATGATATCATATTTGGATCTACCAATACTATGCTGGGAAAGGAGTTTGCTCAATATATGCAGGCAGAATTTGAAATGAGCATGATGGGAGAATTGAGATTCTTTCTGGGAATTCAAGTCAACCAGACTCCAGAGTGCACTTACATTCATCAGACCAAATATGTTAAAGAACTTCTGAAGAAGTTTAACATGACTGATAGTAAGATGGCAAAGACTCCCATGCATCCAACTAGTTCACTAGGCAAGGAGGAGGTAAGTAAGAAAGTAGATCAGAAACTCTACAGAGGTATGATAAGATCTCTTCTCTACTTAACTGCTTCTAGACCTGACATTTTGTTTAGTGTATGCTTGTGTGCAAGATTCCAATCAGATCCTAGAGAATCACACTTAACAGCTGTTAAGAGGATTCTAAGGTATTTGAAAGGTACTTCTAATGTGGGTTTGTGTTATAGAAAATCTGATGATTTCAAATTAGTTGGATTCTGTGATGCTGATTACGCTGGAGACAGAGTGGAAAGAAAAAGTACTTCTGGAAGTTGTCAATTTCTAGGAAGAAATCTAATCTCTTGGTACAGCAAGAAGCAATCCACAATTGCACTATCAACTACAGAGGCAGAATACATTGCTGCTGCTGGATGTAGCACGCAGATGCTCTGGATGAAAAGTCAGCTAGAAGACTATCAGATTTTTGAAAGTAACATTTCTATATTCTGTGATAATACTTCTGCTATATGTCTGTCTAAAAACCCCATTTTACACTCTAAGGCAAAACATATAGAAATTAAACATCATTTCATCAGAGGCTATGTTCAAAAGGGAATTATAAACTTAGCCTTCGTTGATATAGATCATCAATGGGCAGATATTTTCACAAAACCCCTTGTTGAAGATAGATTCAAATTTATTCTGAAAAATATTGGTATGAATTTGTGTCCAGAATAATATTTGTCAGAAGCAAATTTTACATATGACAAATGTTTATCACTCTGAAGTATTTCATCTGTTGCTTATTAGATTTATGTTTATTTGTGTGTATCTGAACTAACCAATCTCAGAGGATCTGAACGTTGGTTAACATTTCATTTCTCAAGAGAATTCAGAAGCACATGCAAGCAAACACGTGTCACTCTAAATCTGCAAAGATGGCGTGTACACTACTGAAGAGACGTTTGAGGTATGGTTTGAATAGTGAAAATCTTGATTTTCCCCCCAATTTGTCAAAATCAATTAATGCTTGAAATGATTTTTATTCTCTTTCATTAATTGACATTAATTGCTATGTGTAAACGTGCTTTGATTGTCTGTTTGTATGCCTAATTGTTTTCTATAAATACCACATCTCTCACCACTTTCACACTTTTCACAACTCAAGCAAGTTTATGCATTTCTGTCTTCTTTTCTCTCTTCACAAAAACCCTAAACCTTTGTCAAAATCATCTTCAATGGCAACCTCATCTTCTACAGCAGCTCAGTTTCAATCAACCATGGTTGCAGTTACTTCTGCAAATATGGGTGTGACTCCATACACGACACCTAAAAGGACTTTGTTAACTCCTGTTGACAAACTTGAAGTTCTCTATGAATCAATGGTGGAATTTGATTCATTAGCTGAAAATGGATTTGAATTTCGTTCAATAGTTGATGCTCAAGGCTGGGTAAAATACTTTGACAGATTATTTGGACCAGTTTACCCTCATCTGGTGAAAGAATTCTGGATACATGCTTCTGTATACCCCAAATTCATCTTGTCTTCTGTTCTGGGTAAGGAGATTATAATTACAGAAGATCTAATCAGGAAACTCATAGGGTATGAGGAAACTGATGGAGTATCTCATCTGCCAGCTGGGTGTGTAGACATGGAAGAAGTCTATGAGGAAGTTATGACTGCTGGAGAGGCCTCTAACAAATTTAAAGATCTGAAGCCTGACTACAAAATCTGGGCAAAGATTTTTATGGGATGCATTCATCACAGAAAATCTACAAATTCTCCAGACTATGTGAACAATGAACAACTCTACTTCATGTACTGTTTAAGTCAGAGCACTAAGGTAGATCTTCCTTACATTCTTTTCATGCATTTATGGAACCATATCAATACTTCAAGAGAATCTGTAAAAGATAAGGGTCAGAAGATCAGAACATGGATTCCCTTTGTAAGGTTAATTTCAGATATTCTGACAGAAAATAGACTGGTGACTGCTCTGTATGCTGCTGGAGTCAAGGATGAACTTGAATCTATTGTTGGAAAACCTCTGAATGCCAAGAGTCTTCAGAGACTAAAAATTGTAGAGGAACTCACATCAGCACCCAAGAAGCTGAATATCTCTGAACTCAGTCATAAGCGAATTCCAGTTGAAAACTACCCACTGTTCTGTGCTGAAGAACCAAGGGAAATTATTGCGAGATATATTGACTCTTGCAAGGCAGATGGAACGCCAGTTCCTGCAGATATTCTGAAAAGAGCAAGGGAACCAATGCCTGATGGAGGAAATGAGAACACAAGGAAAAGAGGTCAATCAGAAGCAGAAGAAGTTGCTGTTCAGAAGAAGCCCAAAGTTGCTGACAAGCCTCAGAAGCTGATCAAGAGGAAAGCATCTAGAGACGCTCCCTCTGTTCCCACAAAGTGTATCAAGATTAAAGGTACCAAATCTTCTGTATCCTCTTTCAATAAAACTGTTTTAAATGAATCAACATTAAATTCTATTCCAAAACCACCTTCTACTCAGAAACAATCTGTTCCTGCTCCATCTCATAATTCTGAACCATTAAAAATTTCTTCCCCACAAAAATCATCTGATCCTGTTTCCACAACTCCTGTAAAACCTTCTACTAATCAATCATCTGCACCAAAACCAACAACAACAACACCAGCAAATCAAACTCCACCACCTATAACAAAACCAATTGAACAATCTGAACAACAACAACAACAACCAGAAAAACAACCACAACCAGAAAAACCACAATCAAACAGACCTGAACCTATTGCATCTGCACAAGTTATTTCTAAACCTATACAATCTAATCAAGTAGCATCTGATCCACCTACATCTGATCCACCTACATCTGAACCACCTACATCTGAACCACCTACATCTGAACCTCCATCAAAACTTCCTGAGAATCCATCAGAATCAGCCAACCCATCTGAAACAAATATCCCTGAGACAGAGGTTCTAAATGTTACACCTCTCAAAACTGTTTTTGAAGTGTCCTCTACATCTTATACTCCAACCACATCCTCAAATTCATCAGAATCTGATATACACCCAGATTTTCTGATATCTCCTTCTCTCAGAAATCTTGAAGTTAACCAACCAGAACCACCTATTTCTTCTGAAATTCTCATTCCTAATCCTATCCCAACACCTAAGCCAAGGACATCTGAGTGTGCACCCTCTGCTTCGTGTAAACTCTTTTCATCTGACAAACTTCCCTCTGGTTTCAAATTCAAAAATTTCTACACCAGAATTGAACCATCTAGCACTATCACTCCTCTTAAACCCAAACTTACCATCATTCTACCATCTGTTCTTCAAAAGTATATTAAAGAACTTCCAGAAATGATTTCATCAGAACCCATTTTATCTGATAAATCTGCATTCACTCCTTACTCTGATACCCCATTTGATGTTGTTTCCTATGCATCAAATGCAAAACCATATCTGTTGAATGCTTTAACCAGATCAAAAATTGACAATTCATCTGATCCTCCATTCATACCCTTCTACCCTCGTCCTCTGATCACCATTCCACCTTCACCCCAACCCAGGCCAATCACATTGGAAACTTTTCTAAACCCAAAACCTAGGCTGAATGTTGATCATTTATTTACAAGTTTTTTGAAAGAAATAGAGATGTATTTAGGCTCTGTACAAAGGAAGTGTTCATCAACAATGGATGCAAATGAATCTGATGCTATTTGGAATAGATTCATAAACAGATTCAATACTGTAGCATCAAATCTGAAGAACGTATGTTCTGATGATCCGAAGCTCAGATTTGCTGAAACTGCTAGAAGTTTGTTCTGGACTGTTAAAAGATCTGCACCATTGCTTCTTAAAGATGCTCCTTCATCATCTGAAGTATATGATACAAAAGTAAATGCTGAATATGCATCTGAAGACAACTCTCTGGCTATGACTCTTGTAGAACTTCCCTCTGGATCTGCTGCTCCTAACTCCAAATCCCCTATGGAAATTGACTCTGTTCATGCTTCAGAATCTGTCCCACCTTCTTCATCTGAGATCAAGAAAGAGTATCCAGATCTTGAAGATAAGATTGCAGTTCTAGAAGCTGGTCAATCAGAGATTAAGTCATGGATGGCTAAGCAAGATAAGAAGTCTGAAGACATGGCTCAGTGGATGTCCAAACAAGATCAGAAGAATGAAACCATGGCTAAGTGGATGTCAAAATAAGAACAATCCTCTTCTGAGATCACTGATCTGTTGAAGATGATTTTGTCAAAACAATCTTAGTTTATTTTTTTTTTTGATGTTTGCATCTGATGATTGCACATGTACTTGAATATTTTTTGATGTTTGTATTATTTGATCTGAATGAATGAATGTCTCAATGTTTTCTCTACTTGACTTATCTTGTTTGTTTTTTCCTTTTATTTGTCTTTTTAAAAGTTCTTACTTTTTGCTTATGACAAAAAAGGGGGAGAAAATAGATCTGAACTGTTTAATTAAACTCTACCAGAATGAAACTTCAGACATATCAATTTTATCTAACATAAAATCTGAGTGTTTCAGAACATTTGATAAATCTGATATACTCTTTAAAAGAAACTCTGAGACTCCCAAATCATATTTAACTTATCAGACTCTGACTCTGAAACATGCAAGATCAAATGTTTAGAACAATCAAGCTCTAATTCTGAAAAGAATACTCAAGACAAAAAGGGAAGTTTCTATTCCTTATTAATATTTAATTCAGGGGGAGATTCATTATCTCAGGGGGAGTTATAATTATTTTTTTTCAATTAAACAAAATTTCTTATGTTTTTGTCATCATCAAAAAGGGGGAGATTGTTAGAACACAGATTGGTTCTTAATAATATCTCTATGTTTTGATGATAACTATTATAAAATTTTGTAGTTAAGAATTATGTACTCTAAAATTTACTTAAGAATGTTTGCTGCAGATATTAAAGTAAATATCACTCCAGAAGCAAATCAGATCTGATCATAAGAAATATGCAAGGCTCTGAAGCGTCAGATGCACCCATTAGAAGATTCTGAACGCTGCCATCAGAAGATCCTGAGCGTTGCCTCCAGAAGGATCTGAAGCAGAAGCTCCAGAAGAATCTGAAGCAAGCCAGAAGCATCTGAACCAATGAAGAATTATGTGTGAAGAGTTTTCAAACATAATTACTTCAGAAGACTCTGAGAGTACTAACGCTGCCAGTACTGAGGATCTGACCCAAAACTCTGCTCTGAACTTATACACGCTAAAAGCACACTTTCTGCAAAGACTCTGATTCAGCAAAACTCTGATCAACATCAGAAGGCTCTGATCAAATTAGACTCTGATGATTCTTGCTGAAAATTATTGAAGAAGAATTCAAAGGTTATGTCCGTTGGAATATCCAAACGACTCTTTCCTTATTTATGCTAGACACAAGAACACAGACAAAAAGGATTTCTCTGTGCTTTCTTCTTCTAGGAAAGGTCACTTGATATGAAGACAAAAAGGCTCAAACCTTTTGGTACACTCTTATCAACATGAAAAACTCTTGGATCACTGTGCCTATAAAAGCAAGTCTCCACTCATCTTCTTCAGTTGACGAACAACTTGAAAAGAATTCATTATCAAAACTCTCATTCAACTCATATATTCTTGCTAGAATTAATTTCTTTGTTCTTAATCTTAAGTGAAAAATCAATGTTGTGATAAAGCTTTATTAGAAGCATCTTAACACTTGTATTTATTATTACATTTGATTGTAAGAAAACCTTAGGAAGATCCAGTTAGGATCAGTAGTTCTTGAGAAGACTTTGAACAGTTGTTCTTAGTGCTTAGTATTGTAATCAGTTGATTAAATAGTGGATTAAGTCCTTGTTTGAGAAAGGCAAATCACTCTAGAAAGGGTGGACTGAAGTAGTTGAGTTCAACGAACCAGGATAAAAATACTTGAGTTTTTACTTCTAAGTTTTTATCTTCATACTTATTCAACCCCCCTTCTAAGTATTTTCTCACCTTCAATTCTCTTCAACTCTTCTGGGACTTCTAATTCTTCATCATTCTCTTCTTCAGCTTGGAAGACAGTTGAACCACTAGTAGAGGGAACCGAAGGATCACGAGATTCTGTGGGTGATGGAGGTATTCTGCATGTTTTATTTTTTGGGAATAATTAGACACACACACACACATATATGCAGATGAAGGGTTGCTTTTACTTTTTTCAAAAAGAGTTGCTATTTTTTTCCTTTTAACAAAAAGAGTGAAAAATGATAAGCAATAAATAAACAAGAGTTTTAACAAAAACACTTTTCATTCATAGATTTTCAAATCGCAAAGTGGCCCATACAAAATAATTCGCAGGCCTTGGGCAAGACCAGGAACTTTAAAGAAAACACAAAGCTAACAAGCAAAATGAATTACTGTAAAGGTAAAAAGACAGGAATTTCCACAGCCTCCCAGTTGCGTAAAGCTGCTCCTCCCCGAGTTATCAGATGATCTAGATTGCAATCCTCATCCTCAACAATGATAGCATTGATTTGTATTCCGCCACTGGTAAATATTTCCTTCAAAGACTTCTTCCTCATGGTGCTTTCTTTCGGCTTGCCTTCTAGAGTTGGTTTGTAACCCAACCCTTGTCGATCGTTCTTTGCCCGAGCGTTGACTTCAATAATCTCTCCCCATCCCAACGGTATTCTAGCTTTTAGCGCCGCTTTGACACTCTGAACAGATGTAAAGGATGGACCGTGAGTTATGTCAGATTCGTCGACCAGAACAGCGTGGGCTATCTTTAGCGCTTGAAAGGCTGTTTCGAGGGAATCTTCGTCAGCTTCGATGTATCGAAATGAGGATAGGTTACTCACCATTAGATCCTCTTCTCCGTGAACGGTAACCAACTGATCATCCATAACAAACTTCATCTTTTGATGGAGGGTAGAGGTTACAACGCCAGCTGCATGTATCCATGGCCTCCCCAGTAGACAGCTGTAAACCGGATTGATGTCCATCACCTGAAAGGTGACTTCAAAGATTTGCGGTCCTATCATGATAGGAAGATCAACCTCCCCTATCACAGCTCTTCTAGACCCATCAAATGCCTTCACTACGAGAGATGTTGGCTTCATATTAGCACCTTGGTAAGCCAACTTGGCTAGTGTCCTCTTCGGCATCACATTGAGCGCGGATCCTGTGTCAACAAGCACCCTGGACAATGTATCTTCTTCGCATTTAATCGACACATTGTCGCTACTGCGAAAATTGGCGCCGGCTATGATAGAAGAGTCGCCACCGTGCGTTATTTATCCCACAAGAGGGAAAGGAAACACTCAGAGAAAACCTAACGCAAAAAGGGAAAGGAATGGTCATCGCAACCAAATCCTGGATTTGGGAGTCGGTTACGCAAGGGGAAGGAATTAGCACCCCTCACGTCCGTCGTACTCGACGGGATCCACGCTTGTTTTCTATCTAAGGGTATGTTTATCTATCTACTCTAAAGGTCTGGGTTAAAAAGAAAAGAAAATGACTCGGCAAAGTATCGCACTTTATGCCTACGTATTCCCGTCTGGAACGAGAAATCAGAGTCAACGTAGTTCGCCTAACTACGGGTTAAGGGGGGAAGGTTGGTCGCCGAGATGTCGCATCTCGTGCCTACGTACTTTCATACGGCATGAAAGATCAGAGCAAACGTAGTTCAGGCTACGGAAGACACAAGTTTGTCTGACAGTTTTTATCTCCTTAAGAAAGGGTTTTCCTGATTAAAGGTCCAAGAGGACAAAAACAGAGTTTGAATGTTTGTTTGAGTTTTTTACGAAAGAACTGTTTTTTTAGGATGTTTGCAATCTCAGTCGCACTAGAGACTATGACCCAAGAGTGAACGCTTCGTATGTCACCCAAAGGGTACCACACTAACATCCAGATTACTGGAGAGAGACCCTCCACCAATCTTTTCCTAGATAGCTTAAGGCTCGTAACGCACGACTTCAATTAACCTTATTACTGTGTTTTTGAATTGTTTTGAGATCAGAAGAGAAAGACGCCCTAAAACTACGGTTGAAAGGGAATCTACCTACAGTTATCATGCATGGGTGAAAACCTAATGTCTGTCATAATTCCCTCTTGCACAGAGGAAATCAGAGATCCTAGGGGAAACAGCAAAAGAAAGCAAGCAGTAAACAGTAAACAGTAAACAGTAAAATGCATGCTATTCAACAGTACAAGCGAGGCAAGGGAGAAAACAACAGGAAAGAGGAGACAAGCTCCACCTCAAACCTAGAGGTAATCAACACAAGCAAACAGACAATACAACAGAAGAAAAGAAACAGAGGAAACAGCTCAAGCAACAGCAACAGTCTTCAGCAGACAGCAACTTCAATGCTCAACAGCAACAGCTCTAAACAGCAAATCCTCCTGACAGCAAAGTTGATAGCAAAAAGTCTCATCCTCAAGCTAGCTTCTATATTCAAGCTTCATCCAACTTCATCTTCAAGCTCTAGCAAGCACACTCCAAGCAGATGAATAATCACTAAGATCAAGGTTGCAATGTTGAAAACCAAATGAAAACCAAAGGAAATCATCAAGTACCAACATTGAAATGGAAAGGCATCCTCAAAGTTCTACTCAACTATGGGCATACCACACATCCCTCAAAAGGAGAGATGGAGTTTCCCTAGTAGGACTTTACATCATTGGATAGAATAGAAGCACACAATGCATTCTATGTTTGATGAAAGAATCAAAACTAGTCCTATTGGCTCTTCCTAAAACCCTAATTTCCTAAACAACTCCTAAAAGAAAAGGAAAATTCAACTCCAAGCTCCAATCATTAAGCCATAGCAGCTATACTAAGTCCAGAAGACCTCCCAAGAAGGAATCCAAGCAAATCCAGCTCCAAAGTCACCAACAAGACCAAGCAAGCAAAGGCACACAAAATAGAACACCACAAGCACAAGCAACTTGAAAAATTCAACAAAAATAGAAAACAAAGTTGTAAAATTCTAATAAAATTCCTAGGGGAACATACATGTTTGAAAAACCTAGGGTTAAAATATTAAAGCCTAATTCAACTTCTAAGTCACCTAAATAAATTCTAGATTGAAAGGTATCAAGGTAATCCACAAGTTTGGGAAGGCTCTAATCTCAACATCTAAAATAGAACCTAAAGTTGTTCTAAAATTCTAACAAAAAATCTAAGGGAACATACATGTCTACCCTAACACATACAAAAAAATCAAAGCTAAATTCATCACCAATTGGAAGAACAAAATTCAGCAAAACAGATGACCAATTATGCAAAATTAAAAGAATTAAACAAAATGAGAAAAATCAAATTAAATTGAAAAATGCATGAAAATGCATTTTGATTGATTTCAAAAAATCACAAATTCTCTCAAGATCATGGAGATATTTGTGAAATAATTTTTGGATCAAAATTGAATTTATTGTGATTTTTTGAAACTATAAAGCATTTAAAATAAACAAAAAAAGAATAAAAGAAAATAGAAACTCAGAATAAAACAAGAGCCACTGGATGAGGAGACTGGTCCACTGATCCAAGCGCTGAGGGCATGCCACCTCACTAAATGAAACGCCTGCGTTTTGAATTAAAAATCTCACTTCTCAGATTAAAACACAACCATTGGATCTGGTGGAAAGTCTTTGGTCAAAGGCAGATCTAATGGCTATGGACTCGTCTTCTTTATTTCTCAGGCTGGCCAGATGGAAACTCAGTGTGGTGGCCGAAGAAGACTCCGGTCGTCTTCTCCGGCGAGCAGGTGGTTGCAGGTGTCTAGAAACAACAATCCTTATACCAATCTCACTCAGAATTTCACCAGGAATTCAAATCTACTATCCAAATGTCCTAACTCTCCATGGTTTTTAAAACACGAAGCAATGTTCAGAAATAGCATCCAGATCAAACATCACCAATTGCACAATTAAGATCATAAAAATCATCCTTATGCTACACTGATCATCCTGATCTATCCAAATCATGTTATAGCCTTAAGATCAAATCTACTCGAATCAAAACAGAAATGGCACCTCATGATCAAACATCACCAATTGCTTCCAAATTGATCCTAAAACGATCTACATCTTGCCTAAATCCTAACCACAAGCTATAATCTAACTACATCATGCTAATTCATGTGGAAATTTGAAAGTTACTAACCTGTTGTAGATCTAGTAACAGAGGTAGCTATCAACCTTCAAAACTCTCCAGAATCATTCAAGGATGCAAGAGGATGGATGATGTTTCAACCTTCAATTTGCTCTGAATCAGCCTGGAACTCAAAACACGATTTCACTTGCTCCTTGGAATTTTTCAACTGCAACTTCAGTGTTCTTCACTAAATGAATGCCAAAACCACTTTGAATTCACTGCAATGAATATATAGAATGTTTTTATGGGCTTTTGAAGTGTGTTTGAAGCCCAATCCAGCCAATTGCAATTTCTGATTTTTCCTTGAAATCCAACGTAACAGTCACGATTTCAGGCTATGTCACTTGCTCTAGAAGGTTCTATCAGCTTGCAAATTGATTTTAGAGTGAAATTGGATTGGTAGCACAACCTGAATTGCATTGTGGAAAGAATTGGCTATGTAACTTGCATTTGAAGCAACTACATGACAACTCATGAAACTTGGCCTAAACTAAAAAATATGGTAATGCCAAAGTGTCTAAAATTCAATTTCCATTCAAAAAATGTAGTTACTTGACATGTTTTGGTCCTATAACTCAAAATTGGCATTTTCCCTCAATTCATTTGAAAATTTCCCCTTTTGAAACCATTTCAAACCAAATCTTGCTATGAGCTCAATCAATCCATCATGACCTATTGGCTAGCCTAAAAACCCCATTTTGAACAACTTTCATGTTGAACAAAATTGCATTTGACAAGTGCAATTTGGAGATTTTGGCCTATGATTGAAAATGACCTATAATCTCACTTTCCCAAATACCCCTGACTTGTAAACCTCATAACTTGAGTTCTACAAATCAGATGGAAGACTTCTAGTACAATTTAGAAATATAAGATCATGAGGAAAAACTCTCATGTTGGCCAAAAGTTAACGTGAAACCTCCTTCTAGGTCAAAAATAGCTTTGAAGTCAGATGATTTTCACAGACAAATTTCAGAGGCATCTGAGGACTTGTAACTTGTCTGGGTCATAACTTGAGTTTTATAAATCCCCTTGAGGACTTCTAGTACTCAAATTAAAGGTATTGAGATTCTCTACAAATTTCATGTTGGCAAAAGATCCATTTGAAACTTGTATCTTGACTGATGTGGCCTTGAAGTTAGGCACTAAAACAGGGAATTTTACACTGAAATCCTAATTTAGCAACTTCCCACACTCTTGACTTTTCTTGATTTGATCTTGGCACAACACCACAAGTGTCTCATCATACCATTTCATGAACTCCATGACCTAAAATTAGGCTTTGATACCCTTCAATTGCACAGTTGACTTAGGATTACCCCAGATGAAACCCTAATTGCTTGCACCTCAACTGTGGCTCTTGCAATTGACACAATGATTTGATTAAACTCTCCCATGGCCCTCTAGGAATTCTATGAGCTCCATACACATCCTATTCTCACATTCAAAACTTCACAACCCTCTGATGGTCTTCAGTTGATCCTCAAGTTAGGAGAAGATCCATACTCAAACATCTAAACCCTTAGGCATTCAAACCACCTTCTGATGATTTTAACCACTCCTCAATCTTGAATGAGACCTCTTGCTAGGCTTCTCTTGACAAGAATCACACTTTATCCCCTGCTATATGAATGATAACATGATATGCAAATGATATAACTATGCAAATGGTAATGCAATGAAACATAAACCAGGTAAGAAAAGGTTGGGCAAATTTTGGGGTGCAACACACATGCAGAGCACGACTGTGCTTGCGTTTTTCAGCTGTTAGATCATTGTTATCAAAGCTTAGAGTGTTGCAGGCCGTGATGTTCTCCATAATGGAGTCGAATTGCCCCACTATAATGTCTTTGGTCACGTGGGCTTGCGTCAAGATCTTTAGCAAAGCCTGGCGATGCGTCGGGGAGCTTAAAAGTAATGACATGACTGATATCTTAGATGGCGTCTGATTCAGTTGGTCTACCACCCGGTAGTCGCTTCGTCTGATGATTCGCAGAAACTCTTCTTCATCATTTTTTAGGCTCTCTTTTCCTTTGATCAAAGGCTCCTTAGTGACGACTACATCTGGAATGAGTTTTTGAGGAACAACAGCTTTTGGGAGGGAAATTGCTGGCGGAGGAACCGCATTATTTGCCCGCGGTTGGTATATGCGACCGCTCCAGGTCATCCTACTCCCACCGGTGATATTAGCTACATTTACCGGCTTCCTTTCTTTGAAAATTCCTTCACGCCATGAATGATCCTGTTTTGGTGTGATGGCCCTTGGGTGAGGTTTAGATCCTCCCCTTGGTTCGAATTTAGCTTGCCCTCTCCCAAATTTCGGGGGTGCATCGTCGCGGAACACCGGCCGGACGTTTTTTTTTTTGTTGTTGTTATTATTTCTGAAAACAAATTTTTTGCTAGGCTCCTCAGGTATATTAAACATGGGTTCAATGACTGCCACATCTTCCTCTTTTTTCCTGTGAGCAATCTCTATCATCCCTTGTTCGATCATTTCTCGAATGTATTTTTTCACAAGGTCACAACCTTCTGGGTTCAGCATACATTGTTCGCAATTTTCATGAGATGTTTTAAGTGCCCATGCTTGCACAAGACACTTGTGTAGTTCCACCAACGGTACCTTGATCTCATCAATGATAGTAACTGTCTTATATTCAGACCCTTCCCCTTCTTCAGTAATAGAATTTACTCCAACATGATTTGGTAGAGGGTTATTCTTTATGTTCGGGTGGTTGTCTTCAAAAGACAAAATCCTTTTTTCAATTAACTCTCGGACGAGGTGCTGGAGCGCGAATCATCCTTCAAGGTCATGGCCCAGAGCGTTCTCGTGGAATAAACAACGGGCATTGGCGTTGTAGTAGAATGGAAGTGGATTAGGTGGAGCACCTAATTTCCTTGTCTTGACCAAACCCTTTTCTATCAGCATCGGGAATAGATCAGTGTAACTCATTGGAATAGGTTGTATTTTTGGTCGATTCGCCTGGTAATTTTCCCTTGGAGCCCTATTTTGAGGCTGCTGACCCTGTTGTTGATGGTACTGTTGTTGATTGTTAGAATGATATTGTTGTTGATTGCTGGATGCCTCATGTTGAGGACCCTGCTGTGATGACTTTTGAAAAACTGGAGTCACAGCTGCATTGTATGATGGTGAATAATATTGCTGGCGATGGTTCCTGGAACCTTGCGCCTTCTTTCCGTATGTTACAACACTTACGCCCCCTCCTACTTTTTATGGAAGTTGTTGGTCGGCTTCTTTGCAGCACTAGTGCTTGAATTGGTATTTGGAGTAGCCACTTTCTCACTTTTTAAACCGGCTTCAACCTTGACTCCTACTGCTACGATGTTAGAGAAGTTGGTCGTGACACTGCTGATCAGTCGCTCATAGAATTCTGGCCTGACCGTATCTACGAACCAGTCTGCCAATTCCTTTTCAGTAAAGGGTGGCTCCACCTGAGCAGCAGTCCCGCGCCATCTCTGTGCGTATTCTTTGAAGGTTTCAGTGCTCTTTTGTGTCATGCTGAGGAGCTGACGGCAGTCTGGAGCCAAGTCCATGTTGTATTTATATTGTTGAATGAAGGCATCTGAAAGATCTTGAAAACCATGGACCTTTGCTTGATCCAGGCATAGATACCATTTAGCTAATGCTCCTTTAAGAATGTCCTGAAAATAATGCACCAATAGTTTGTCGTTTTCAATATGCGGAGCCATCCGCCTGCAATACATGATCAGGTGTACCTTGGGACAAGTAGTTCCCTCGTATTTGTCAAACACAGGCATCTTGAATTTCTGGGGGAATACTAAACCGGACACCAGACGCATGTCTTTGGCGTCTGATCCGAAAACATTGCTTCCTTCGATGGCACTCATTCTTTTAGCCATAATGTCCATTTCCACTCTTAACTTCTCGTGCTTCTCATCTTCTGCTTCAGAGCCATCTGGTACATCAAAGATCGGTTGAGAGTTGAACATAGGTCGGACCTGAGTTAGTCCCCCTGCTTGAGTAAAAATAGGATTTGTTGCCATTGGACCAACTTGCGATTGGAAGCTGGCCGATTGAAGCTTGTTGATTGGAGGTAAGAATTCCATGGACATGCCGAATGGGAACTCGGTTATCGCGACTGGAGCGATGGGAAGACTCATTGCTGCTGTAACGACTTCAGAAACTACGGTAGTTTGTGTATCTATCTTTGCATTAATCATATTGAGGACCTCCATGATATGACTGACGTTGTCTTTGATCCCATCGATGTCGTTATCAATCTGGTCAATTCTTTGGTCGTTATCTGCCATTCTTCGTTGAGCTTGGGCCTGGGTATTGTACTTGTGTGAATTCAGCGTGAACTTCTTCCCTCTTTCTCTCTCTGACATAAGAACAAAGGATGAGCTGCGGAACTCGAATGCAAGACCAATGCAGGATGAGATGCGAATGCAAATGTAAATGCAAATGCACAAACCATTCAAGGAAAAGCAAATTTTGTTTACAAAAAAAAAGTTGGAACAACATGTAACGACATGCTTTAAAAGCGTTTTTCATTGATAATTTGAAGTCTATTACAATAGATGGCTCTTTCCAAAAAGCAAGACCTTTCTTACAACAGGAAGCGAAAATAATTGCAACATAGGATTACAATCCTTTTTTAGGAAAAGCAGGAAATGGTGAAATAATGATCATTCTAACAAGACGATCCTTCTCCTTCCTGGTCTTCGGCGCGAACTCGATCCTGGAGGATGATCTCCCATAGATCTTCATTTTCACGTTGCACTTTGATCAAAGCGTACTTCAATTCTTCCCTGATTACGGGGACCTCTGGTTACATCGTTATCTCGTGATCACGAGTGTAGAACATGGTCAAAGCTATTTCCTTTGACTAAAGCAAATAAGCTCTGGTAGTTAAACAACTTATGTTCTCCATAGGAGTTATACCCAAGATGTGAGGATCTCTATGAGCGTAGTGAGCACGGGCTTCCAACTCCGGGTTGCAACTGGTTTCACAGAAGCAAGGTCTTAGTAGCTCGGGCTCCGGTTCCGGTCCGGTTGAATACCCATACTGGCGCCGAGCAAGAATAGGGTTGTAGGTGATGACCCCCTTCGTTCCAATGAGAGGTACATTGGGGAAGTCTCCATAACTGGGAACCATAACTAGATCACCAAGGCTGATGTCATACCAGGTGATATCATAATGCTTGAGAGTGATGAACTTGGAAATCCATGCACTCTTGCTATAAAGCCTCTAAAAGATGTGAGTCTTGGGAAAATGGGATGTAAACCATCTGTCAAGCAATGTGAGGCAGCATGAAAACTGGCCGAGGTCATACAAGGTGTAGCGGTGGATGACCACATAGGTATCTTCCAGTATCTCGTTTACTGGATTCTTGATGATGAAGAGATGAATTGCCTCCTCACTGATGAAGTCATGGCGACTTGGGAAGAGGTACAAACCGTATACCAGAAAAGCTAAAATGGCTTCGAAAATCCCCAAGTTTCTATTTTCGTAATGGAACTCAGCCATCTCCATTAGCGGTCTTGCTTCCATTCCATAGCACCCCCTTTTGGCTCTCATAGGTGGTAACTCTTCTGGCCTGAGATGTAAGGCTTTGGCCAAATCCTTTCTCTTTGGTTTTCCATTAGGAAGTGTGAAAGTCCACGGAATCTTCAGATAGTCAGTGTACTCCTCTATGGTCGGAAGCAGCTGAAAGTCTGGGAAGATGAAGCAGTGGTAGGTTGGAGAATAAAACTCAACAAGAGCCTGCAACATGAACTCGTTGACTTGAGCACTTATCAATGGTAGGAGATCCCCATACTTGGCAATGGAGGCGACGGGGTTCCTGACAAGGCCTGCCAGCATCCTAAGATGACCCAACTTCAAATCCGGGAAAGGAAGCATGCCTCGTCTTACCATGTTGTAGTCTGCAAAAGAAAAGTTTGAATTTCCTTGAATGGTTAGAAAAATGCAAAAATGCGACTGGTTTTACAAAACTCAGAAGATCAATTTGTATCAAACTCTCATTTCATTCATCATTGGTAGAAGTTACCACCTTTAAGGTACAATACAAGAAACTCAAATTACATCAAGAAACTAGATTTTACAATCTAAACTAATGACTTCAAGCACGTGGCCTTTTCAACTTCTTCAAGATTGCGTTCTCCATTACCAATTTGTCCACTATCCCTTTCCAAGCTCTAGAGGTAGGGGGATATTGGAGTACTCATGGTTGTTTTGGGTGGGTTTAATGCTAGAGAAAAATAAATTCTCCTTTGTTGTTTCCCCATCGATTACTCGTCGTTCGAGCCGTTCTATCAACTCGTCTTTTCTTTCACTTCTCGGGTGAGCTTTGTCATTTCGGAGAGGAGCGAATGATATTTTCCTTCCCAAGTATCTCTTTCAAGCTGCGCTCTTGCAAGGAGTTCTTGGTATTCTTTCATTTTCTCAACGGGAATGGCAGACGATGACGGCGCAATGACAATTGGTGCGTCTTTTTTTGGAAGGTATGGCATCTTCAAATCTTTTGCTCTAGATTGGACCCATTGAGTAAATGGCTCCAAAGCTATGCAATTTCTCTTTCCCAAATCTGCTTTCGTCTTCTTATGGATGTTCTCCCAAGCGTTGATGGTACTATTTTTCATACCTTCGGTTACCTTTGTGTTGAGGTAAAAGAAACCGGATAGAAGCAAGTTGTTGGGTTTATCTTTCATCGGAAAGCCAAATTGTCGTCGAGCCAAAGCTGGATTGTAGTTAATTCCTCCTCGTACTCCAATGAGTGGTATATTCGGGAAACTTCCACAATGGTCAAAATAGACTCCTCGATCATATGGGGGATCATACCAATGAATATCTTCTTGAGTCAAAGAGATTATCCTTTGAGACCATCTCCATCCGTTGGGATTCTTTTTGAAAACGTCAGTTGTTGGCAAATGATTGACAAACCACTTGTATAACATAGGTGCACAACAGAGGAAAGTTCCTTTTCCTTGAAGTGTATGATGGTGAATAGAATGGTACGCATCTCCCAACAAGGTAGGCACAGGATTTCTGCTTAGAAATGTGATGATGGAAGGGAAGTTGACGAACTCCTCTACTTTAGGAAATAGTACTAGTCCATAAATTAATAGAGCTAGCACTGATTCAAAGGCATCCATACTTCCTTCTTTGGCAAAAAAAGGTAGCTTTCTTGATTAAGAACTCTGAATGAAAACCCACTACTCTTTTCTTGGTTGCACGATGGGCCTTGATTTCGGAAGCTTCAAGGTGAAGAGCATCTGCAATTTCTTCTGGTGAAGGTATCTTCTCCAATCCACTATAAGGTTTTTGATCTTTCACAGGAACTCCCATGTAATAAGCATACTCCTCAAAAGTTGGCATCAACTGATAGTCAGGAAAAGTGAAACAATGATACAAAGGGTCGTAGAATTGAACCAAAGTATTGAGGATCCCTTCTTCCATTCTCATTCTGACAAGGCTTAAGATTTTTCCATATTTCTTTCCAAAGTCATCTGATACCATAGTTCCTAATTTTCTCAACTCGGAAGTATCGGGCTTCTTGAAAGCGTACTTCTTAGTTTTTCTCGTCCCAATGTCCATGATATGTATGAGATTTCACACACAAAGAGATCAACTGAGTTTTACAAAACTAGTCGCAATATGAAATGCTTATGATGATATGATGAGATGATGCACACACCACACAAAAGCAAGATATTCACAAATATAAAGCACATGCACACACAAGGCCTTCCTAAGCTCAAGGTAAAAGCATGAAGTCAAAGGTCTACCCATCCCCAAAGGTTTGTACTATGAGATATTTTGTACCTGATGAACGGGTTCTAGCAAAGTTCCCAAAGTCATAGTAAATCCTTCAGATATTTCCAACTAACGCGATTACTCACGTGAGTCAACAATATTCTCAAGATAAACTCGTTTGAGTGTAGCATCGCATGACAACTATTGAGGGACTACTCCCTAACACTTTCTGCGCTACGTTCTAAAAAGGCTAAGTAGGGTAAAAGTGTTACTAAAGGTTCCCAGCTTCATGGACTCATATTGAAATAATTAGTAAATGCACAACTACTCAGGCATTACCAATTATCTCAAAGATTTTCCACTGAGTGCGATTACATCATATGTCAAACATATTAGGACTACTCCCAATAGCCCAACTATTGATCATATCACAATCCTATCTCATGTGTCACTCATATCCGGGTTAGGATTTATCTCACCTCTCAAGGCACCCCATATTCAACATACAAACAATTATATTGACAAATATACATGTTAAGCAAATATTCATAAATATAGCATATAATCAAACAAAATAGGCTAAACCCTCAAGTTTTAAATTTGTCCCCAGTGAAGTCGCCATTTCTGTTGTGGTGAGAATCGTGATACCAAGTTATGGATTAACTTGAATCTTAATTCTTAAATTCACAACCGGACTTTAATTTATCCAAAGGAAAGGTCTAAAGAAAGAAAGAACCTTTTGCGCAATGTAATAACAACGCTAAGAGATTCGGGGATCGGGGGTTGGTTATGCATAGGGTAGGTATTTCACATCCTAAACATCTGTAGTAATCTACATGAACCTTTTGTTTGTTTGTATGCTAAGTTTGCTAAATGTTTGCTATGAATTGGGATAGGGTAAAAAGGTTAAGGTTAAGACCTAAGATAGTTTCTAAGTTTGCTCACAAAGACATCGCGTCCTCTGCCTACGTATCCTAACTAGGATAGAATCAGAGCAATCGTAGTTCACCTCACTAGGTTTGAAGAACACTTGATTATGATCAAGGTTCAAAAAGGGGGACAAACATTACAATTCTTGTGTAGAGTTTTAACAAAACTCTCTAGATCTATGTTATAACACTCAAGATGGGAGTAAGTAATCATTATTATGATTCTTGCATAGAGTTTACAAACTCTATCCTAGGGTTCTAGTTGAAGAACACTCCTAGAAAAGGTGGGTCCTTTAGACTTAGAGCAAAGTCTAATGGCTTATACTAAGGTTCAAGATGACTTCACAAAGTCAAGGGCGTGGGTAATGAGCTATCCATGACACAAGGGTCAATGGAGAGACTTTTCCTTTGGAAGGAAAGAGAGAAGGCAACTTGGATGAGAACTAAAGAGTTCCATCACTTGGGGAAGAAATACTTATCAAAGCAATAAACAAACAAGTATGAAGAATACAAGGGGTATGGTTACAACCAAGCAAGCATGCATATCACAATAAGCAAGGATTAGAATAATACAATTGGTTTCAACCAAGTATGACACATCTTTACAAAGATAAAGGAAACAACTCGAGGGGTACATATTAGCAAATATGGAAACAACAATCATGCAAATAAGTCACAACTTAAGGTAAGCATGCTATAAGTTCAAGGTGTATCAAATGTAACAACATTAAGCATTGATGATAATCAAGTATAAACAAGCATGTAAGACATGTCACAACAACTTAAGTTTAATTTTTTTTAGGAAGGAAACAACAAATTTATGGTAACCACCAATGAGAAACAAAGCCTTAACATGTTAACAAACACAAGGGATCAATCACAATCAAATCTTACAAGATAAACTAAGCATAGTCCAAAAGAAGCTCAACAAGATGCGAGGTAACGATCCTAAAAATGAACCAATTTCCAAGTAGGCAAAAGGCATTGTGAATACAAGAAATTTTGAAATTTTCTTTCATTAAATGAAATTAGACATTATTATGAACACTATGCAAAAAGAATGGATTGAAAATAATGAGGCATGCAAAAGTTATGAATCATTGAATTTTTGGTGAAGATAATAAATAAAGCAAGTAATAAAAAGAAATGGTCATGGGAGGGGGTTGAACCCATGCCCTTTGGTTCATGAACCCAGAATTTAACCACTTGGGCACTTGCGCGCACGCTGGCAAGGAATGGAAAGGAAGAATAAAATGATGAAAACATGACAATTGAAATAAAATACCAAAAATGGGTCATCACTGAGGATCAAACCCTGGCATGATAGGTGAAAGGCGCATGTTATAACCACTGGGGTGGCAATACATCCAGTATGTAAAGCCACCCCATAAATATACATACTTAAACAAGTGCAAAAGCTGGGCAAACTTGAGGCAAGAACAAGTGATACTTCAAAATGCGTTTTCTTTCTAACTTTGTCAAAACTTAACATTTTTTCATGAAATTTTAGCCTATCTTGACTGATTTTTATGAGGATCACAATGGTCACAACCAAATCTTGAAATAATATCCACAACTCAAAACACGATGGAACATGCATTCTGGAAAACATAGATTACACCAGAAGCAATTAGGATTATGGAAAGACATGAGCAAGTTATAAACATGATTCTGAATGAGTTCTAACAAGAATATTGTTCAAAACAGCATTGGATCAAAAAGAAGCATATGAGTTGCAATGATAGGCAAAGTGGCTCTGTTGTCCAGAATTTCAATCAAAAGGCAAAATGGATATATCTCAAACTTTGATCAAATCAAACATCAAATTCATGAAATCTCACCCTAACTTACTTAAAATCTAAAGATCAACAAGATGGTAACAACCAAATGCCAAGATAATGCACTAACAACAGAACTGTCATTAATATGCCATGTGAAATTTGAAAAATGCAATTTGAAGACTATGTCATGAATGGAACAGATTTAGACCAAATAACCACCACACACAAGTTTTAGTTGTGTCCATAGATGAATCTACAACTCAAGATTGAACATAAAATGAACACAATAAAAATTGGCTCAAAGGTTGCAAGTATGGTATGCTGTCATAACAGGATGAGGTACAAATTGGCACAGTTCAAAATGAGGTTTGGTTCATACACACATACAAGCCCTAATCATGTTAACTAAAGATCTAATGCTCATGAAATAAACCAAAAATGCTTCAAACAGAATGAGTGTATGGTGTGTGTGCAGATGTGGTTTACAAAAAGCTGCTTGACAGCAAGATGATGAGGCATGCAAATTCAGTTCAAAATAGGTGGCTTCATGTCATGAAATTAGCACACATACATCACAAACATGAAAATAAATGAGATCATACTCAAAATTTAGGCATATTTCAATCAAAGCAAAAATTTGGTATGTTGGTTGCAATTAAAGCATGAATGTGCAAGACTGTCAAAGTTCAAATGTAGTAGGATAGGTCATGGCAATATTCAAGACAGTTATGCATCACACACAAACTTAAAACATGTTAAATGATGATTTCACACTTAAAGATCAATCACAAACTGTTCAAAACAAGAACTGATGTGTTGTTGCAAACAATCGAGGTAGAAGACGTTTGAATACTAAGAAACCCGGAAATTTGCCAACCGCAGAAATATACAGCAAAACTGCTTGGGGAACAACATCTGTTGTGCTGAACTCAGTTGTTACAGCAACAACTGATCAATCATCTGATAAAACTTGGGATTTCAACATTAACCCCCTGTGTGACGCCACAGGTATCGAATTAACTTTGCAAGAAACAACTCCGTCCACCACTGGACTTAAACTTCGTCAACACGAGGAAAGACTCCATCACCATGGGTACAATTCTGTCCGTAACGGGAATAACGATCTCTGTTAGTCACAGGTAACAACTCCACTGGGGACAATTCCGTCAATCACAGATATTAACTCCGTCCACACGGGTAGCAATCATTGTCAACAAAGGTAACACTTCCGTCAACACGAGAAACAATCACTGTCAACACAGGTAACACTTCCGTCAACACAGGAAACAATCACTGTCAACACAAGTACAATCTTTGTCCATCACAGGTAACAATCTCTGTCAACACAGGCGCAATCACTGTCAATCACAGGTACTATCCGTCAACACAGATAACAATCACCGTCAGCACGGGTACAATCTCTGTCAGCCACAGGTAACAATCTCTGTCAACACAGGTACGATTCTGTCAACACGGATAACAATCACCGTCAGCACAGGTACAATCTCTGTCAGCCACAGGTAACAATCTCTGTCAACACAGGTACGATTCCGTTAACACAGATACATTTGAAAAATACTTTATTGGGGAATACGAGAGACTTAACCAAACCACTCTGTGGGGAAATCATTAGTGACAACTCCAAAAGTTTAAGACATGAAGTCTTTCAATGCTGACGTAACAGCAACCTGAGAATAATCCCACTGGGGACGAAAAGTTACTTAACCAAGCAACTCTGTTAGGGGACGAACGTTATCAACACTTGTCTCATGCTGAGAACTTGAATATCTGGAAATCCTTCTGAACAAGAATCTCACTCCTCTACAAGGGATAACACCTGAAACCAAAGAGGTAACCAACCTGGCTTATGTTTCAAAATGCGTATGTTTGACAATGACGTAATACTCCATACGGCATGGAAATGCTACGCGTTTGGATAGATGCAAATATGATGATATATGCAAAATGCAAAGATGCCAAGAGGCGTTTCAGCAAAATAAATGCTGAAGACAAAGCTGAATCTGCCAAGGATAACCAGGTATCACAGACATATTCCAACAAAATAAATGCTGTAACGGTGCAACCAACTCCGCCGAGGATAACCATCCTGTCGGAGGAATGGCTCACAAGCTTGACATTACGAGCTCTGCTGATGATGTTCATCCTGTCGGAGGAAAAACAACCTGCTGGGGAGAAGGAAAAACAGTCCCGCGCGGGATAATCCTTCTGAACCAAAGATGACTTGGTTATATTCTGCGGGAGTTACCCATGCTGGGAATGGAGTGTGCACTTACTCACTGCTGGGAATGCACCTTCTGTTGGGGACAATAAAATCCATTGAGGAAACTCTCTTGGCAACTTCCCTGGGGAATACTCTACTGGGGAGGATCACCCACATCCAATAAGGATAAATGCCATATCAAATCTTCTGAGATAAGACGTGACTTCCATCTGCTGAGGAGTGATACCATCACTATGTCACAGGACTCCGGTTAGGGAACACAACTTCCCTACCTGTTTGCTCCAAAGGTGAGAATCCTGCAAAATACAAACGAGACAAAACAAATCTATACAACAAAATCTATTCCGGTTAGTATCTGTGACGTTCGTTCAGTCAATTCGAAGTTTTAGCAATTATTGGCAAGGGCCAGCAAGTTTATGCACATGCAAGTTCATTAAAAACATCGGCGTTTTTCACAAACAAAAACAGTAAAGAACAAGCATCAAGTACTGAATAACATGCTTTATTGATAATGGGCATGTAAATAGGCAAAATTTTGTACACTGGATGCAACTCCTGAAAAGAGGAAGTTACGCACAAGCAAAAAAAATACAAATATTATAGAAGCACAAAGAAAATTTGTATACATGTCGGCAACGTGGTATAGACGAACACCATGAGCTGATCCTCCTATGACTCGCCTGACTCTGACGCTTTCCCGATACTCGATCTTTCGAAGAGATTGTTTTGGATATATGACCCTTAGGTACTCCCAAACCACTAAGCAATGCATTATCAACTCAGACCGCGGTCATTTGCTTTTCCAAATCCCTAACTTTTGCGTGAACCGCCCTTTGCGGGTTTTCAATTCACCGGGATACCCTTTTTTTGCTGAAGTCGCCCTTTTCAGGTTTTCAACTTCGCGGGTGTACATTTTTCAATTTTATCCCTAACTTTTACCCGAACCTTTTATTCCTTTTTTATGGTTCGCCGGGATGCCCCATTTTTGCCTGGACTCTCTTTTTTTTGTCCAGCGGGTCTATTTAAGCAAAGTATTTTTTAACTGCGTCTGAGTTCACAGGGGATGTAAAATCCTCACCATCCATGGTGGACAACAGTAAGGCTCCTCCAGAGAAAACCTTTCTAACGACATATGGACCTTCATAGTTGGGAGTCCATTTGCCCCTATGATCTGATTATGGTGGGAGAATCTTTTTCAGCACAAGATCGCCCATCTGAAAGCTTCAAGGACACACCTTCTAATCATAAGCTTTCTTCATCCGGCTTTGATACAACCGACCATATGCTAGAGAAGCCAGTCTCTTCTCATCCATTAAACTGAGCTGATTCAATCTATCTTTCACCCATTCTGCCTCATCTAGTTGGACATCACGCAAAACCCTCAGAGAAGGAATCTCAACCTCCAATGGTAGGACAACCTCCATACCATATACCAGTGAAAAAGGAGTTGCCCTGGTTGATGTGCGTACCGTCGTACGATAACCGTGCAAAGCAAAAGGCAACATCTCATGCCAGTCCTTGTAGGTCACAACCATCTTCTGAACGATCTTCTTTATGTTTTTATTGGCCGCTTCAACAGTGCCATTCATCTTAGGCCGATAAGGAGAAGAGTTGTGATGTTCAATTTTGAAATTCTGGCATAATTCCTTCATCATCTTGTTATTCAAATTCGAACCGTTGTCAGTGATAATCCGCTCCGGGATTCCATATCTGCAGATAATATCTTTCTTGATAAATCTGGCTACCACCTGCTTGGTAAAATTAGCATATGACGCCGCTTCAACCCATTTGGTGAAGTAATCAATAGCTACCAAGATGAAATGATGTCCGTTGGATGTCGTGGGCTCAATCTTTCCAATCACATCAATTCCCCACATGGAAAAAGGCCAAGGCGACGACATAACGTTCTGAGGGCTCGGAGGCCCATGAATATTGTCCGCATAAATATGGCATTTATGACACTTCTTTGCAAATTTGAAACAATCTATTTCCATTGTTAGCCAGTAATACCCTGCTCTTAATAGCTTTCTCGTCATTGCATGTCCGCCGACATGCATGCCAAATGTGCCCTCGTGGATTTCTTCCATGAGCAACTTAGCCTCTTTCTCATCCACACACCGCAACAACACCAAGTCGTGGTTTCTTTTGTACAAAACCCCATCCGGATTCAGATAGAAATTGCCAGCCAATCTCCTAAGAGTCTTCTGATCACGACTGGATGCCCCAGCCGGATTCTCTTGGTTCTTTAGGAAATTCTGAATATCATAATACCACGGTTTACCATCGGAAACTTCCTCAATGGCGAATATGAAGCGGGCCTATCAAGGCGAGAAATAACTATCCTGGGAGCCTCATTCCAGAAGTTAACCTTATACGTCGAGGACAACGTCGCGAGAGCGTCTGCCATCTAATTTTCTTCTTGTGGTACATGGTGCAATTCCACCTTGTCAAAGAAAGGTAACAACCTCCTTGCATAATTCATATAGGGTATTAGATTGGGCTGACGAGTCTCCCACTCTCCCTTGATCTGATTCACAACTAGAGCGGAGTCTCCGTACACATCAAGATTTTTAATTCTCAGATCGATAGCTTCTTCGAGCCCCATAATGCACGCTTCATATTCGGCCTCATTATTGGTAACTGGAAAGGTCAATCTGGCAGTGAATGGGATGTGCGACCCATGGGGAGTAGTAATGATTGCCCTTATTCCACTTCCGTATGAATTAACGGCACCGTCAAATATCAATTGCCATTTGGACCTCAGCTCTGGACCTTCATCCGGCAATGGCTCCTCACAGTCCTTCATTTTTAAATACATGATATCCTCGTCAGGAAAATCAAAATTCATCGACTGGTAATCATCAATTGGCTGCTCAGCTAGGTATTCTGACAGAACACTACCTTTAATAGCCTTATGAGATACGTACTGAATATCGTATTCTGTCAATACCATTTGCCATCGGGCAATCCTTCCGGAAAGTGCTTGCTTTTCAAACACGTATTTGATCGGATCCATCTTTGAAATTAGCATGGTTGTATGGTTTAGCATGTATTGCCTCAAACGTTTGGCAGCCCAGACTAGTGCACAACACGTTTTTTCGAGCACTGAGTAACGGGACTCACAGTCTGTGAACTTTTTACTAAAGTAGTAAATCACATGCTCTTTACGTCCAGTCTCGTCATATTGACCGAGAATACAACCCATACTTTTCTCAAGAACCGTCAAATACATAATCAATGGTCTCCCGGCTACTAGGGGTATCAATATTGGAGGTTCCTGCAAATATCCTTTTATTTTCTCAAACGCCCTTTGACAATCTTCATTCCAGGTCACAGCCTGATCTTTTTTCAATAATTTGAATAATGGCTCGCACGTGGCCGTTAGATGAGATATGAACCGGGCAATGTAGTTCAATCTACCTAAAAAATCACGAACCTCTTTTTCTGTTTTCGGCGTTGGCATTTCTTGTATTGCTTTTATCTTAGCAGGATCAACCTCAATTCCTTTTTCGCTCACAATAAACCCCAATAGCTTACCAGATCTCACCCTGAAGGTGCACTTGTTAGGATTCAGTCTCAGCCTGAATTTCCTAAGCCTCTTGAAAAATTTCAGAAGATTGACCAGATGCTCTTCCTCCGTCTGGGATTTGGCAATCATATCGTCAACATAGACTTCGATCTCTTTATGCATCATGTCATGAAAGAGTGTCGTCATAGCTCGCTGATATGTTGCCCCAGCATTCTTCAAACCCAAGGGCATCACTTTGTAGTAGAACGTTCCCCACGGGGTAATAAAAGTTGTTTTCTCCATATCATCCGGCGCCATCTTTATCTGATTATAGCCCGAAAAGTCGTCCATGAAGGAAAACACGGAGAATTGAGCGGTGTTGTCGACCAACACATCAATATGAGGAAGCGGAAAGTCGTCTTTTGGGCTGGCCCTATTCAAATATTGATAGTCCACGCACATTCGCACCTTACCATCTTTCTTTGGTACAGGTACTATATTGGCGACCCATGAGGGATAAGTTATGACAGCTAGGAAACCGGCATCCCATTGTTTCTGAACTTCTTCCTTAATTTTCACAGCCATATCGGGTCGAGTTCTTCTGAGTTTTTGCTTAACCAGCAGACATTCCTCGCACAATGGCAGACGGTGAACCACCATATCAGTATCCAACCCAGGCATGTCTTCGTAAGACCAAGCAAAGATATCACTGTACTCCCGCAACATCTCAATAAGCCTTTGCTTGATATCACTTTGCAGTGCAGCCCCTATCCGGATATTCCTGACAACCTCTTCGGACCCCATGTTGATAATTTCAATTTCCTCCTGATGAGGCAGAATGAATCTCTCTTCTTGTTTCAACAGTCGAGTCAGCTCTTCTAATAAGTCACTATCCTCAACAATCTCTTCCCCTGCTTGAAATATCGGGTGCTCGAAGTCGAAGCGAGTCATAGGAAGTTCGGAATTGGTGTCGTCTGAAATATGAATCCTACAATGAGAATGGTTAAATGTTTCAAATAATGCAAACAAAGCACATAACCATGTTGCCATTTTATTGTTAAACAAAAACAAGAAAAAACAAGGATCACAAATTTGCATGAGAAAAACGCCTTTATTAATGATTAAACAAAGTACACACATAAGCAGGTAGCCCTAAAAACAAAATCACTATGCCCCGGGTAGGACACAGGATTATACAATAATTGAGAAAACAAATCATTACTGTTTTGTAGTCACTGAGACAAGTTCCTGGATAGACCAGTTGCACAGATTTTGTCCTGGCACGCCGGGCTTGATCCAAGAGTCCATATCGCAGTCACTATCTCCGTCTTTAGCATCGGAAACATCGTTAATCGTTTCATAACAGGCCGCACCTGGAGTGATCACCACTGGTCCTTTGAACTTTGGCACGCCTGATGCGGAGGACGACGATGTCGGGCGATACCCTAATCCAAACTTGTCCATCTTGACAGGAATTTCCAAGACTCGGCCCCATCCTTTAGTTGCTCCAGCCTTAACCACTGCTTGAGCGTCTTTGTATGAAGACATGGCCACCTCTGGCCCTTTGATAGGAACAGGAGACTTGTCTTTGATCTGCAACCCCTCGAAGGCTTGGCATGGCGTCTCATGGATCTCCCCATCCACTTCGACGTACTTGAATGATGAAAGATGACTAACCAGAATGTCCTCCTCTCTGCAAATAGTGACAACACTGTCCCCAACCATGTATTTAAGTTTTTGATGCAGCGTGGACGTCACAACCCCTGCAGAGTGTATCCATGGTCGCCCAAGTAAATAGCTGTAAGCGGGATGTATATCCATGATGTAGAACACAGTGTCAAACACTTCCGGCCCGACCTGGAGTGGCAACATTATGGACCCAAACACCGACCTTCTGGTCCCATCAAAAGCCCTCACGACCAAATCACTTGGTGTGCATATGATTCCTCGGACATCTAGCTTCATCATAGCCTTCTTCGGCAACACGTTCAAATATGATCCAGTGTCTACAAGAACATGCAACATAACAGTGCCCCGACACTCCACTGAAATGTGCAAAGCCATATTATGGTCCCGACCTCTAGGCGTCAAATCAAAGTCAGTAAATCCCAAGCTGTGGCCAGCATTTACATGCGCCAGTACCCCCTCAAGCTGATTAACAGTTACTTCCTGAGGTACAAAAGACGTGTCCAAGATTTTCAACAAGGCATTCCGATGGGCCTCGGAACAAAGCAACAAAGATAGTATTGAAATTTTAGAGGGCGTCTGCTGTAAGTGCTCCACAATTTTATAATCACTTTTGCGGATCAACCTCATAAACTCTTCTACATCCTTGACTGATGTTTCCTTCTCTTTCGAATGGGAAGGTCCTCCTTCATTCATTTTGGCTTTGCCTCTAGCAATCCTCTCAGCCTCGATTTCAGGTGAAGTGAAAATTCTACCACTTCGGGTCATACCTCCCGCTTCAACAATATTGCCCACTGCCCCTGCCGGCTGGCTATCCACATTAATCTTTTCCCCGTTGCAAAAAGCTTCCAACCCATAATTCCATGGAATGGCTTTCATACTCTCATAAGGAACGTGTCCTGCTTTGGTTATCGTGATAGTTAGCCGCTTGGCGGGCGCTGATATCGTAATAGTCTTTCGTGGAATGGTAATCATTGCGACCTCACCCTGCTTTTCACATGTTACCTCCTCGGATTTCTCAACAGCAGTGCGGTTAAACTGCAAAGTTCCCTCATCAATCATGGCCTGAATACCTCTCTTCAAATCAATACATCCCTCTGGTCAGGTCCAACAATCCAAACAGTACTCATCACATCCGGGGAAGACCCCTCCTTTCAACAATATGCTTTTAACATAGCTCAAAGGTGTCTTCAAATCATTTACGTCCATAACCAAATCCAAATCATCCTCTGTCAAAATAGCATTCGCTCCATGATTCGGCATTGGTTTCTGTACAATGTTAGGCCCATCCTGGCTGAAGTTGATGACTTTACTATCAATCAAATCTTGGACTTTGTGCTTAAAAGCATGACAACTTTCGATATCATGTCCGGGTGCCCCGAAACGAAATTCACACTGCTTACTAGTATCATACCCATAAGGAAGCGCTCCTGTGGGTGGGTCCAACATTCTCTTCTCAACCAGATTCAAACTCAACAGCGTCTGAAGCAGTTCTGCATACGTTGATGGAGGTGTATCGAATACCCTCTTCGGCTTCCCATTCTGGATCCTTCTTTGAGCAGGATTATACCTTTGTTGTTGTTGTTGCTGTTGTGGTTGTTGTCGTTGTTATGGTATAGGGATCGTCACACTAGCAACCTGTTGTTGAATATACTGATTCCGACCTCTACCTCGTCCTCGACCACCATACACTGCACTGGCATCTCCTTGTCATTTACCACCAAAGACCTTTTTTGCACCTCCAGCTGAGGTCGATTCACCGGCTTGAATCTTACCAATTTTGATGCCATTTTCAATTCGTTCCCCCATGAGTATCATGTCAAAGAAACTACCCATCGAGCAATTGAGCAATTTATCATAATACATCCCAGAGAAGGTTCCAACAAAAATATCAATCAATTCCCTTTCAACCATAGGGGGGTGGACTCTTGCCGCCAGATCCCGCCAACGCTGAGCATACTCCTTAAAACTTTCCCCGTTCTTCTGCGAAAGACTTTGAAGTTGGACCCTATTTGGTGCAAGGTCACTATTGTATTGGTAATGTTTGACGAAAGCATCAGCCAATTCTTTCCAACTTCCGACCTGTGCAGGCTCTAGTCCCATGTACCATTCCAGCGATGGTCCTGACAAACTATCTTGAAAAAATGCATCAACATCTTCTCATCATCAGAGTAAGCAAACATCCTCCGGTAATATGAATGCGCATGAACCCGTGGGCATGTATCCCCTTTATATTTATCGAAAGTGGGAGCTTTGAACTTCAATGGTACTCTCAGCCCAGGAACCAGCCCCATGGTAGCCATGTCCAACCCTGCGGAATTTTGATTGGCTATACCTCTCATCTGTTCCTCCAGCATTTTAATCCTCCGATCACTATCAGTGGGACCCTCAAAACCCATGCCTTGCCCAGAAAAGGCATCTTCCTGACGATCTCTATTCCAGTACGGCCCCTCATTACTATATCCGTCATAAGCAGCATTACGACCATGACCATGACCACTTTGGAAGAACCTAGGATAATACCTCAGATTGCCAAGCTCTTGATTAGCAGCCGCTGTCCCAAAGCCAGTATTGAAAGGACCCATCCCAACACCATTGGTATTCACGTTGCCAAACCCAGCATTGTCGTAGCCATTATTACCAAAACCTTGATTATTATCACCAAACCCTCCGTTGCCGAGGCCCTGATTGTTGAAACCATCATTGCCATCCCGATTGCCAAAGCCAAGACCCTGATTGTTGTCACCAAAACCAGTATTGATACCAACATTCCTGTTGGTTTCCACGTTCCCATTGATATTATCAGCATTTCTGTTGCCAGTGTTGCCGTTGCCGTTGCCAATACCAGTCTAACCAGCATTTGGTATCACTTCCTCCCTGCGAGGAGTCTCCACATGAATAGAGTTGTATTCAGTATTACCAGCAGCTCGCGCCAGCAGCGGTTGCACCAGAGTTTGAAGATGTTCCTGGCCTTTAGCCACAGCCTCCATAGTCTGCATAAATTGGGCCAACCTATCCTGGATCTCCTGCATCTCAGACTGTACCTGATCCATGATCTTCTTACTGTTGCTTCTTGTAGCGTACCGATGAATTCTATGTTCGTCAATCTTGAAACAACCTGTAAGATGCAGGAGATAAGATTCGAGCTCAAAAAAGTACCTGCCATGCAATATGATTATGAAAATGCACACGTGTAAATATGCAACAGGTTAATTCCCCCCCCCCCCCCCCCCCCGATTCTAGTTCCGGAGAATAAGCCATAACGACAATGAAGTCCCAAGGAAGCACATAATCAGAAACCTCATACATAGACAAATGCCAAAAGGCAGAGTACAAAGATACAACTGAATACAACTGAAACAGACCTCGGCCAACAAGCCTGGCGATGGTCAAAATACAAGTACATATAGCAAGAGAAAAGCAAAGGTAAATCAGGCCAAATGGTGTGCCCTGACATCTTCCAATATCCTCAACGTATCCGAATGACCTAGTCTGGAGATTAGTTCCTGTATCAGTAATGCATGCCGCTCAACAGTGGATCTCATCTTTTTAGCGTCCTCTTCACAGCTCCCCTGCCAAAACACTCACCAATCCTGCATCTTTTGGAGCCAGCCTTCAATTCACCACCCCTAGTTTCTTTGACCATGTTGCTCACTCTAGACTCAGCGTCACGTCTAAGAGATGCCTCGTCAGCAATCTTCGCATCCTTAGCATTGAGCTGCTCCTCTAACTGGGAAATCTGAAGCTTCAATTCATCTTCATGCTCCTTCCGGCTAGTAAGCGTGGCATTCCATAAAAGTTCCCATTTGGAAAGTCGAGAATAAGCTTTGTTCAGAAGTTCTTTCTTAGTAGAAAGTACCCTACTAACACCATTCAGGGCTACTCATACTTTCTCTCTCTTGCTGGTCTCTTCAGTCAAGTCTGAA
Source organism: Lathyrus sativus (assembly GCA_963859935.3). NCBI lineage: Eukaryota > Viridiplantae > Streptophyta > Magnoliopsida > Fabales > Fabaceae > Lathyrus > Lathyrus sativus. The sequence goes on along the minus strand of OZ012740.1, from coordinate 440,180,848 downwards.
CCCAACTTATTAATCATCTCAGTCTGCTTCTTCAAAGTGAAGGTTGCCTCATTCTTCTCATGCCGAAGCTGGAAAATCTCTTTCTCTAGCTCTTCACTTGCTCTCTGCAACTCTTCCTTCTCATCCAGCAGCTTGTTATACTTCTCAATCTCTAGTGAAGTAGGTTCCTCAATCACCGGAAGATACAAAGGCTCTGCAGCAGGATATGGCATCAAAGAAACCCTAACTCTTTCATGGATCCAGAGTCGATAAGGATTATAAGCTCGACTATTACTCTTACCAAGCAATGTCTTTCCTCTTCTGTGAACATTACCCCAAGCACGTCTCAATCTGACCAAAATATCTCCGTCTAATAAACCCGTGAGATACAGAGGTTCCTGTATCTCATCTTTAACCGGAGAGTCCCTCAGAGCATAGCCAAACTGTCTCACAAGCAGAGAAGGGTTATAGTTAATACAACCTTTCCGTCCAATCACAGGAATGTTCGAAAAGCCACTGCAACTATATATAATATCCACTCCGAGCAAGTTCCAATCAAACCAAACAATGTTCTCAATGCATAATCCCATCAATCGGGAAGACCAATCTAAAGTACCAGCAGTATCAACGAAAGGTCCCTTCTTAGGAAGATGTCCCTGAAACCACCTATATAGAAGAGGTACACAGCAAGAAACATTCTTTCCCCGATGCTTCTCATTCTTATAGTGAATAGAATGATAAACGTCACCCAAGAGAGTAGGCACCGGATTTTTCGAGGCAAGAATAAAGAAAGCATCTGAGTCAACAAAATCAGGCAAATTTGGGAACAATATAATCCCATAAATGCAAACAGCCAGAATAACATTGAAGACAATCCAACATCCATCCTTCGCACACTGCGTAGCCTTCTCAACCAAGCAAGAAAGATGAAAACCATAAAATCCATTCAGCTTGACCAAACCTCCGGGGAACTCAGAAGCATCTAAACTGACAATCTCAGTAAGCTTAGCTGTCGCTTGGGCGAAAATAAGGTGCCGGCACAACAGAAGAGTCGCCACCTTTCGTTATTTATCCCTCAGAGCGGGAAAGGAAACGATCGGAAAAACCTGACAAAAAGGTATAAGACAAGGTCATCGCAACTGTTGTCTGGGTTCGGGAGTCGGTTACGCAAGGGGAAGGTATTAGCACCCCTCACGTCCGTCGTACTCGACGGGATCCTCGCTTGTTGTGTTTACTTGGACGGGTTGGTTTTATTCTATCTACCTATCAAGGCTGGCTTAAACAGAAAAGAAAAATGACTCGGCAAAGCGTCGCGCTTTATGCCTACGTATTCTCATCAGAGAATGAGAAATCAGAGTCAACGTAGTTCGGCCTACGAAGGGGTTATGGGGGAAGGTAGCTCGCCAAGACATCGCCATCTTGTGCCTACGTACTCTCAACAGGCATGAGAGATCAGAGCATACGTAGTTCGGGAAACTACAGTTTATTTCCTGTCTTTTACGAAAGAAGTGTTTTTTATTGTGTTTGCGATTTCAACCGCACTAGAGACTATGACCTGAGAGCGAATGCGTCGCATGTCACCCAAAGGGTACCATACTAAACATCCAGACTGTGGAAAAGAAACTCTCCCACAATCCTTTCTCAGATAGCTTAAGGCTCGTAACGTACGAAAGAAATCATTCATGATTACTGTATCTTAAACTGTTTTGAGATGAGAAGAGAACAGGCCCAACTAGGAGGGAGACTATCAAGTCCTACTGTTGTCATGCCATGGATTCATCCTATGGTTGAGGTTTGAATAGGGAACTCCTAGAAGTTGTCATGCATAGGTTTCAACCTAAGATTCTATCATCAAATCCTTATCAAAGGAAATTAGAGTCCTAAGGGATCATGTCAATGATACACCAAAACAGACAAAGCATCAGCTTAACAGTAAAATGCATTCAATGCAAGTGAGGGAGGAAATGTGTGTGGGGCTTCAGCCTCCACAAGCTTATCTCAACCTCAAGCCAGTCATGAAACAACAGTAATCATACTGAAGATAAACAACATGCCATCAAGCAATGAACAAATAAAAGAAGTGCCGTCAGGCAAACAAAACACATGCTTGAGAAAGAATCATCTATTCTCTAATCCTAACCCTAACACAGAATCTGAATCAAAATGAAAGCAAAGCCCTAAAGAAAAACCTAACCAAAAGAGAAAACAATCCCAATCTTCAAGCTTCAAGATTCTACTTATTCTAGATATGGACTTATTCTAATGCATCAGACAAGTCAAACAAAACACAACAATACAGAAAAGAAAAAGAAGAACAGATCAACTCCTCTCTCAACTTCAAGCTTCAGCTCTTCCAACAGCAACTCAGTCTTCAGACTTCAATCACTCTTGACAAATATCAATTGCTCTTCCAGGTTTCAACCCTACAATAGAAGTTTCAACTTCTCTTCTCCCTTTTAAGCTTCAGCTTCTTGATCAGCTCCACCTTCAGGCTTCACCTAGTCTTCAGGGGTCTTCAAGTATCAACTTGCTCTTGTTGCTCTTCAAGCTTCAGCTGGAATGGAAATGCTCAAGGATTCATCCTCTTCTACTCTTCAATGAATTCTTCATCTTCATGCTCAAGCTCTGACATCTCTCAAGATAATCAAACCAGAGAAAATCACTTACTGGATAAGCTGGGGATATTAAACTGCTTATTTGACCACCAAAGTTGACCTATAAGGGTTCAACATCAAAGGAATGTTTCCCTCAAAAGTTCTACTTCTTAAGTATATCACTTATCACTCCAAAGGAGAGAGGTGAATACCATGGAAGGACTTTGAATCATAGGGAGGAATGGAGGTGAATGATACCATCCATGTTTGAGAAAGAAGTTATCTACATCTAAACTCTTCCTAATCCCTAACCCTAAAACAACACAAAAAAGAAATAAGATCAAGCTCTTAAGCTCCTCAATGCATCTTCAAATCTTCTACTATGCTCCTCAATGCTCCTTAGATCAAGGTCAAGCTCTCCAAGCCCATAAAGCAAAGCAAACAAACAAACATGCCCTAAAGGCAACACAAACAATCAACCAATACAAAAATCAACTAAAAATAGCATACTACTATATTAAATCCTAATATAATTTCTAAGGGATCCTACATACCTACCCTTAAGACCCATATATGCCCCATAGTCTAAATTGTCCTAAAAACCCAAAAATCTAAAGTTATTATGGACCTATGTTGAAGTTTAACCTAATTCTACACAACCTAGAATTATCTAATCAAAACTATCCTAAAAATCATCACAAAAATATGGAATTAATCCAGAGGGAACGTAAAACATATATCTAATTACCCTAAAAAGATTGAACTAAAAATCCTAAGGGAGCTACCTAAACTAAAATCTACAAAATCATGGATCAACATAAAAGAATTAAAAAGCAATTAAAGTAAAAAATATGCAAAAAATATTAAAGTGCATGAGATGAAAAATGTTTTTATTTTATATTTTTTTTGACAAAAATATGAAAAGGGAGGAAAAACTCCCATTAAAAAATATTGATTTTTAAATTTAATATGATTTTCCAAAGTATGAGAAAAAATAGAGGAAAATTAAAATGAAAAGATGAAAAGGGGTGCAAGAAGAAATAATATGCAGTTCATTTTATTGATGGGCCCAGAATTGGGGGGTCTGAATATCAAAGCGCCTGGGCCCATATCTAATCAGAAAAACAATGAAAATCATGAGGAAATTGAGAAAGTCACGGTGCCAAAAGCAACAAGATTCAGTTTAAATTTGGATTGGGCTTCATATGGGGGTGGGTATAGCATGATTCACTCAAAGCCCAGAAACCTCTTTAATGAAACGCAGCGTTTCAAGCTGCTTTCAGAATTCCCTCCAACAATTCAATTAAATCTCGGCCATTGGATTATCTCCTTAGTCAACCAGTCCGCGTGCATCTAACGGTCCTAACTTCGTCTTCAACCTCACGCATATAGGGTTTTCAGAAACCCCATGAAAACAGCTCCCATGCAACAAACTTCCATCCACGCGTACTCCTTCATTCCTCGATCAAAATCAAAAATGTAAAACACAATCTTGCTTAGAATTTCGCCCTGATCACGCCTATGGTCTTAGTTTCCATTGAAAGATCCTCCATACTCAAACCCGAAGGTGCAACTTCATGACTCTCAAAATATCATTAATCTTCGACCTCACCCAAACTCAGATTTCTTTATATCAAAATGATCCTTGCATTATCCTAATCAAAACCAGCTAATAATCTTGCATTGTAACCCACTATATCACTAGTTCTTACTCCATCAAGAAATGGCATCCATGAATGAAACTTCACCAATCACTCCTAAACTCATCAGAAATGATCACCTAATTGTCTCTAACAATTCTAAACTAATAACTTAACCTAACCATGCCTAGATTATGAGATGAAAGGGATTTTGCAAACCTGGCTTCTTGATATGGTAGATGATGAAACCCTTGCTTTCAAGGCTTGTGAAGATTAGATGTAGCAAGCTTGTACTTCAAGATTCAGTGTGATTTGCTTTCTTGCAATTTCCAATGGCAACCTTCAATCTTCCATCAATGGAGCTTCAACTCAGCATGAACACACTCAGCAAGGTCTATGGAGAAGGTTTGTGAAGAAAAATGGGATGGCAATGAAGAAGAATGTGAAGTTTGAATGTAACTTGCAATGGAAGCTTTTTGATTTCACTCTCTCTTTTCTACATCAATTAACACCAACCTTGCATCTGAGCAAGTCACAATGGTTATACAGAATGGCTTAGAAACCTCTAGAACCATCTAGGATCATCTAATGAGAACTTGATCTTTTCATGTCATGGTATTTTTGAATTCTCATTTCTCATAACATGGTATCTCATGCCAAATGCCTTGCAACCTTGGTTTCTGATTTGAAATTCTCCTTACATGAGATCTAGGGCAAGCTACAATGCATATCTTCCTTGTTTATTGAGTTTTGTGGAGTTTTGGTTTGGTACCCTAATATGCAAGCAATCCAATTACAAAGCAACCCTATGATGCAAGCCTCAAATAAAAATTGTGGCTGAACCATTGTTCTTAGAATGTCATTTGGAGTCAAAATGACCTATTATATGACATGGTTTGGACTTATAACTTGGGATTTATGATTTTCAACTTCACTTGAATTAACTTATGCCTCATTTTTAGGCCATTTTTATCACTTTTTGATATGAGCCTTTTCAACATCTCATGACCTCCCTACTAGCCTTAAAACATCATTCTAAGAAAGTTTTATGTTGAAGATTTTTCCATTTGAAGCTTGGAAGTAGGAGATATGGCCTTATGCTTGAAATGACCTATAACTTCCAAATGACCAAAATGCCTTTGGCTTGTCAAAGCCATAAGTTGAGTTCTACAAATCCTATCAAGGACTTATAGTACTATATAGAAATCTAATAAGATGCCCTTCAACATTCATGTTGACCAAGAATCCATAGGAATCATCCTACTAGGGCAAAAGTTGTCTACAAGTTCGGTGACTTTCAAGGACCCAGATTCACATACCTCAGATGACCTGTAATTTGTCAAAACCATAACTTGAGCTCTGCAAATCCTATCAAGGACTTCTACCACTCAAATTAAAGCTAAGAACAAGATATACAACATTTATGTTTTGGGGAAGATGAGATGACAATCACATCTTGAGCTAAAACTGCCTTGAAGATAGGGATCAAACTAGGGGATTTTACACTGTCAATCCTTAGAAACCCTAGCTTAAAACTTCTCAAACTCCTCAATCATGATGAGTTGGTCTAGGAATCATCCTTATAGTATCTCAATATATCATTCCATGATCACATGGCTCTTGGATTAGATCTCAGCCCTCTCCAAATCATCAGTTGACCTAGGGTTGACCCAGTCAAAACCCTAATTCTACCATTCATGGCTGAATCTTCTGAATTCTTGTACAATGACCTCTCTGGGCTTCATGATGGATTTCAAGACATCTCATGAGCTTTCTCAAAGCTTCAAGTCCATTCTCATAGTCTCAGGATCATCTGAGGAGCTCCCACAACTTTCAAGTTATGAGACACACAACCTTGGTTTCAACCAATTCCTCTGAGGATCTCTTGAGTTCTCTGACAAAGGTATCAACCTTTGAACACTTGAATAGCTCTCTTGGCTAGCTTCAAAGTCTCCTATAACTCTTGATGGGTAAATAAATGTTGGTCAAATTTTGGGGTGCAACATTAGCCAACTTAGGCTCAGCATCCTCATGAATAAAAGGCATCTGATCTAACACAGGAACTCCCAGCATATCAGAATATTCCTCCAAAGTAGGAGCCAAGATGAAATCAGGGAACAAGAAGCATCTCAATTGAGGCTCGTAAAACTGCATCAAGGTGTACAATCCAGTCATCTCAAACACAGAAGGTCTGCATACCAAACTGAGCAGTTTCCCATAAGACTCTCTAAACTCAGCCTTCACTCTCTGATCTGCTAGAGCAACCAACTGCAATAAGGAACTGATATCTGGAGAAGGCAACTTGTAAGCAACTGCTCTCTTTATGGACTCCATGTCTGGCAAAAAAGAACACTAGAATATGAGGGGAACAAACACACCTGCAACATAAATACACGTTAATGAAATGCAGACATGAAAATGCAGATGCATATGCAACAGGGGATCAAGTGCAATAATGAAGAACTGTGTTGTGTTGTACTGCCACTTGAGAACCAATCAGATCTTCTCCTCAAACCAAACCAACCACAAAAGAACCCTCAAAACCAAATCTCACTAACAGAGACAAACCAGGTGTTCTGAGGCCAGAGTTTTCCTGCAAAAAGACCCACCTACCCTCTCACAGGTATGTACTTAACTCGCAAACGAGGTACATCATCCTATGCGGTCATCAACGTCACAGACTTTCAAGAGAGATGATACGATACCCAGAAGGTGTGGCATCATCATCCCTTGAAGAGGCCTCACTTATCCGAATCCCAAATGATAGGTCCCCCGAGTCGACAACCCTCAAATCCAACAACCTGTCGAGCCCAAAGGGCTAGGCAAGATGCCATCAAAGAGAATCTCATCTGAGCGTAAATTTCATAGCTAGCTGGTGCGAGCAAAGCAAGCAGGCTAACCACTACTCTCTACTTCTAAGTCTATGTGCACTCAAGCCCAGGTCCGGCTTATCTCTCAAACTAACCCTCTACCCACAACACAATAACAATAATATACAGTACTGAAAGTAAAGACAGAAAAATAAATACATACAAAACCCCAGACGGGAAAACAAGCGCTAGGATTGACTCGCATAGGGAACTCGCATAGGTTACGCAAGGGGAAGGAATTAGCACCCCTCACGTCCGTCGTACTCGACGGGATCCATGCTTGTTTTCTATCTAAGGGTATGTTTATCTATCTACTCTAAAGGTCTGGGTTAAAAAGAAAAGAAAATGACTCGGCAAAGCATCACACTTTATGCCTACGTATTCCCGTCTGGAACGAGAAATCAGAGTCAACGTAGTTCGCCTAACTACGGGTTAAGGGGGGAAGGTTGCTCGCCGAGATGTTGCATCTCGTGCCTACGTACTTTCATATGGCATGAAAGATCAGAGCAAACGTAGTTCGGGCTACAGAAGACACAAGTTTGTCTGACAGTTTTTATCTCCTTAAGAAAGGGTTTTCCTGATTAAAGGTCCAAGAGGACAAAAACAGAGTTTGAATGTTTGTTTGAGTTTTTTACGAAAGAACTGTTTTTTTTAGGATGTTTGCAATCTCAGTCGCACTAGAGACTATGACCTAAGAGTGAACGCTTCGTATGTCACCCAAAGGGTACCACACTAACATCCAGATTACTGGAGAGAGACCCTCCACCAACCTTTTCCCAGATAACTTAAGGCTCGTAACGCACGACTTCAATTAACCTTATTACTGTGTTTTTGAATTGTTTTGAGATGAGAAGATAAAGACGCCCTAAAACTACAGTTGAAAGGGAATCTTCCTACAGTTATCATGCATGGGTCAAAACCTAATGTCTGTCATAATTCCCTCTTGCACAGAGGAAATCAGAGATCCTAGGGGAAATAGCAAAAGAAAGCAAGCAGTAAACAGTAAACAGTAAAATGCATGCTATGCAATAGTACAAGTGAGACAAGGGAGAAAACAACAGGCAAGAGGAGACAAGCTCCACCTCAAACCTAGAGGTAATCAACACAAGCAAACAGACAATACAACAGAAGAAAAGAAACAGAGGAAACAGCTCAAGCAACAACAACAGTCTTCAGCAGACAACAACTTCAATGCTCAACAGCAACAGCTCTAAACAACAAATCCTCCTGACAGCAAAGTTGACAGCAAAAAGTCTCATTCTCAAGCTAGCTTCTATCTTCAAGCTTCATCCAACTTCATCTTCAAGCTCTAGAAATAACACTCCAAGCAGAGGAATAATCACTAAGATCAAGGTTGCAATGTTGAAAACCAAATGAAAACCAAAGGAAATCATCAAGTACCAACATTCAAATGGAAAGGCATCCTCAAAGTTCTACTCAACTATGGGCATACCACACATCCCTCCAAAGGAGATATGGAGTTTCCCTAGGAGGAATTTACATCATTGGATAGAATAGAAGCACACAATGCATTCTATGTTTGACGAAAGAATCAAAACTAGTCCTAATGGCTCTTCCTAAAACCCTAGTTTCCTAAACAACTCCTAAAAGAAAAGGAAACTTCAACTCCAAGCTCCAATCTTCAAGCCATAGCAGCTATACCAAGTCCAGAAGACCTCCCAAGAAGGAACCCAAGAAAATCCAGCTCCAAAGTCACCAACAAGACCAAGCAAGCAAAGGCACACAAAATAGAACACCACAAGCACAAGCAACTTGCAAAATTCAACAAAAATAGAAAAAAAAGTTGTAAAATTCTAATAAAATTTTTAGGGGAACATACATGTTTGAAAAACCTAGGGTTAAAATATTAAAGCCTAATTCAACTTCCAAGTCACCTAAATAAATTCTAGATTGAAAGGTATCAAGGTAATCCACAAGTTTGGGAAGACTCTAATCTCAACATCTAAAACAGAACCTAAAGTTGTTCTAAAATTCTAACAAAAAATATAAGGGAACATACATGTCTACCCTAACACATACTAAAAATCAAAGATAAATTCATCACCAATTGGAAGAACAAAATTCAGCAAAACAGATGACCAATTATGCAAAATTAAAAGAATTAATCAAAATGAGAAAAATCAAATTAAATTGAAAAATGTATGAAAATGCATTTTATTGATTTCAGAAAATCACAAATTCTCTCAAGATCATGGAGATATTTTTGAAATAATTTTTGGATCAAAATTGAATTTATTGTGATTTTTTGAAACAATAAAGCATTTAAAATAAACAAAAAAAGAATAAAAGAAAATAGAAACTCAGAATAAAACAAGAGCCACTGGATGAGGAGACTGGTCCACTGATCCAAGCGCTGAGGGCATGCCACCTTATTAAATGAAACGCCTGCGTTTTGAATTAAAAATCTCACTTCTCAGATTAAAACACAACCATTGGATCTGGTGGAAAGTCTTTGGTCAAAGGCAGATCTAATGGCTATGGACTCGTCTTCTTCATTTCTCAGGATGACCAGATGGAGACTAAGTGTGGTGGCCGGAGAAGACTCCGGTCGTCTTCTCCGGCGAGCAGGTGGTTGCAGGTGTCCAGAAACAACAATCCTTATACCAATCTCACTCAGAATTTCACCAGGAATTCAAATCTACTATCCAAATGTCCTAACTCTCCATGGATTTTAAAACACGAAGCAATGTTCAGAAATAGCATCCAGATCAAACATCGCCAATTGCACAATTAAGATCATAGAAATCATCCTTATGCTACACTGATCATCTTGATCTATCCAAATCATGTTATAGCCTTAAGATCAGATCTACTCGAATCAAAACAAAAATGGCACCTCATGATCAAACATCACCAATTGCTTCCAAATTAATCCTAAAACGATCTACATCTTACCTAGATCCTAACCACAAGCTCAAATCTAACTACATAATGCTAATTCATGTGGAAATTTGAAAGTTACTAACCTGTTGTAGATCTTGTAACAGAGGTGGCTAGAGTTTGCTTCAACCTTCAAAACTCTCCAGAATCATTCAAGGATGCAAGAGGATGATGTTTCAACCTTCAATTTGCTCTAACTCAGCCTGGAACTCAAAACACGATTTCACTTGCTCCTTGGAATTTTTCAACTGCAACCATGGACGGATGCACTTGGATTAGAATGGGGTCAAGTGACCCCACTTAATTTTTTTTTAAAACTAATAATAATTAATTTTGGAAATTGACCCCATATTAAATGTATCATTGTCCTCATACTACTCATTTAATTTGAATTCTAGAAACCATAAATCTGACTATTAATTTTATTTTATTATTTTTTAAAAAAGAAAATGGAAATTAAAAAGACACACATTTAATTTGAATTCTAGGAACCATAAATCTGACTATTAATTTTATTTTATTATATTTTTAAAAAAGAAAATGGAAATTAAAAAGACACAAGTAAATTGTATTTATATAGATTTTTCTAATCTAATTATAAATCAATTACATACGTACTCTATTTTTTTTCTTCTTTCTTCTACACACTTTATTTTTTCTTCACAGATCTCTTACTTTTAAATCTTATTTGTTTTTATTGTTTTATCATAGTAGAGTTAAAAGACAATATTCAAGTAAGTTTCTCTCTTCATTTTTTGTTGTTGTTGTATATTATATTATTATGTTGTATCAAGTAACTAATTAGTGTTAAATTTTTATGTGTTAGAAATGGAAATTTTTTTAAAAGAAAATCAACATTGGAGTCTCAACAAGGTAATGAAGTGGAAAATGCATATGCATTTGCGCAACAAGTAGGGCCATATTTGAAAAAAAGATTTTTAGATGTTGATTTAGATCATCTTCCTGTTGATCCTGGAGAAAGGAATCAAATGACATGTTATCACCTAAATGATCGAGATGAAATCCGAAGAGCTTATTTACAAAAAGGGCCTTGTCAACCAAAGGACCATAATTTTCCACAACGACAATTTGGTACGTCTTTACGTAAGTTCAATCCTGATTGGTTTCTTGAATTTGGTAGTTGGTTGGAATATAGTGTATCAAAAGATGCTATTTTTTTTTATGTTGTTACCTTATGAGACATGAGATAGGAGAACACAAAGGTTGGGATGCATTTGTGACTGAGGGATTTTCAAATTGGAAAAAGAAAGATAGACTCAATGTCCATGTTGGAGGTCCTAATAGTGCTCACAACCAAGCTTGGAGAAAATGTAATGCACTAATGAATCAAAAACAACATATTGAAGTTGTTATCAACAAACAATCTGACTTGATCAAAAGGGAATATCGGATTCATTTAACTGCAATAGTTGATTGTATTCGACTTTTATTAAAGTTGGGATTAGCATTTCGCGGTGATGATGAATCAGTGGATTCAAAGAATAAAGGTAATTTTCTCGGGATTCTACAATTTCTTTGTAATCATAATGAAGTGATTGATAAAGTATTGAAAAAAGCTCGTGGAAATCTCAAATTAGTGTCACCTAGCATTCAAAAAGATATTGTGAAAGCTGCTGCTTCTGAGACCACAAAAGTTATTATTGATGATCTTAACAATGATTTGTTCTCTATTTTAATTGACGAATCTCGAGATGTTTCAGTTAAAGAGCAAATGGCTGTTATTTTACGTTATGTAGACAAGAAAGGATGTGTCATTGAGAGGTTTCTTGGTAATGTTCATGTTGCAAATACAAGTGCTATGTCTTTAAAGTTAGCACTGTAGTCCTTATTGGCAAAGTACAATTTAAGCTTTTCAAGAGTTCGTGGACAAGGATATGACGGGGCAAGTAATATGCAAGGAGAGTTTAATGGCCTCAAAAGTTTGATATTGAAAGAAAATAAGTGTGCATTCTATGTTCATTGTTTTGCTCACCAACTTCAGTTGGCCCTTGTAGCGGTTGCTAAAAAGCATGATGACATTGCTTGGTTTTTTCTTGTAGTTAATAATTTATCTAATGTTGTTGGAGCTTCATGCAAGCACAGAGATATTCTTAGAGAAAGTCAAATTCTTAAAGTAATGGAAGCATTAGAGAGTGGAGAAACTTTAACTGGTCGTGGCTTGAATCAAGAAACTACGCTAACAAGAGCTGGAGATACTAGATGGGGATCACATTATGGTACATTACTAAGGTTGGTTTCTTTGTTTCCTTCTGTGTGTGATGTGCTAGATATGATTTTAAAAGATAGCCTTAGCACAGAGCAACGAGTTGAAACTCGTCAATTATTGAATACTTTACAATCCTTTGAATTTATTTTTAAATTGCTTTTGATAAGAAATATATTGGGAATTACTAATGATTTATCTCAAGCACTGCAAAGAAAAGATCAAGATATTGTAAATGCTATGACACTTGTTAAAGTATCGAAGGAAAGATTACAAAATATGAGAGAAGATGGTTGGTCAAGTCTACTCGATGAAGTGTCATTATTCTGTGAGAAGCATAATATTGACATTATAAATATGGATGATGTCTTCATGTTACATGGAAAACCAAGTCGTAAAGTTGAAAAAGTTTCAAACTTGCATCACTTTCAAGTCGAGGTCTTTTATCAAGTGATTGATAGACAACTTCAAGAACTGAACAATAGATTTACCGAGGTGAATAGTGAATTGCTTATTTGTGTAGCAAGTTTAAGTCCACGAGATTCATTTGTTGCATTTGACAAGGAAAAGTTGATTAATCTGGCTCGATTTTATCCATCCGAATTTTCTTTGGTAGAGCTTATGGGACTCGACAATCAACTTGAAAATTACATCATGGATGTTTGTTCCAGTGAGCAATTTTCTAATTTACAGGGAATTAGTGATCTTTCAAGAATGATGGTGGAGACTAAAAAACACATTGCTTATCCAATGGTGTACTTACTTTTGAAGTTGGCATTACTTTTGCCTGTGGCTACGGCAACTGTTGAAAGAAGTTTCTCATCTATGAATTTTGTAAAGAATCAACTGCGCAACCGTATGGGTGATGAATTTTTGAATGATTGTTTGGTAACATACATAGAGAGTGACATATTTGATAGTGTTGAAAATGAAAAAATCTTACAACACTTTCAAAATATGAAGACACGTAGAGAGCAATTATAATCTTTGAATATTAGTTGTCTTCATTTTATATATATATATATATATATATATACTTGTGCTTTGTTTTGTAATATTTAACTTTTAAGATATATATTATCATTATCATTTTATGCATAAGTATTTATTTTTTTTATAAATATTTATATTATTTGATTTTTATTTTTGTATTAAAAAAATTAACCTTGACCCCATTAATTAAAATTTCTGGATCCGTCACTGACTGCAACTTCAGTGTTCTTCACGAAATGAATGCCAAAACCACTTTGAATTCACTGCAATGAATATATAGAATGTTTTTATGGGCTTTTGAAGTGTGTTTGAAGCCCAATCCAGCCAATTGCAATTTCTGATTTTTCCTTGAAATCCAATGTAACAGTCACGATTTCAGGCTGTGTCACTTGCTCTAGAAGGTTCTATCAGCTTGCAAATTGATTTTAAAGTGAAATTGGATTGATAGCACAACCTGAATTGCATTGTGGAAAGAATTGGCTATGTAACTTGCATTTGAAGCAACTACATGACAACTCATGAAACTTGGCCTAAACTAAAAAATATGGTAATGCCAAAGTGTCTAAAATTCAATTTCCATTCAAAAAATGTAGTTACTTGACATGTTTTGGTCCTATAACTCAAAATTGGCATTTTCCCTCCTTAATTCATTTGAAAATTTCCCCTTTTGAAACCATTTCAAACCAAATCTTGCTATGAGCTCAATCAATCCATCATGACCTCTTGGCTAGCCTAAAACCCCCATTTTGAACAACTTTCATGTTGAACAAAATTGCATTTGACAAGTGCAATTCGGAGATTTTGGCCTATGATTGAAAATGACCTATAATCTCACTTTCCCAAAATACCCCTGACTTGTAAACCTCATAACTTGCGTTCTACAAATCAGATGGAAGACTTCTAGTACAATTTAGAAAGCTAAGATCATGAGGAACAACTTTCATGGTGGCCAAAAGTTCAGTTGAAACCTCATTCTAGGTGAAAAATAGCTTTGAAGTCAGATGATTTTCACAGACAAATTTCAGAGGCATCTAAGGACTTGTAACTTGTCTGGGTCATAACTTGAGTTCTATAAATCCCCTTGAGGACTTATAGTACTAAAATTAAAGGTCTTGAGATGCTCTACAAATTTCATGTTGGCAAAAGATCCATTTTAAACTTGTATCTTGACTGATGTGGCCTTGAAGTTAGGCACTAAAACAGGGAATTTTACACTGAAACCCTAATTTAGCAACTTCCCACATTCTTGACTTTTCTTGATTTGATATTGGCACAACACCACAAGTGTCTCATCATACCATTTCATGAACTCCATGACCTAAAATTAGGCTTTGATACCCTTCAATTGCACAGTTGACTTAGGATTACCCCAGATGAAACCCTAATTGCTTGCACCTCAACTGTGGCTCTTGCAATTGACACAATGATTTGATTAAACTCTCCCATGGCCCTATAGGAATTCTATGAGCTCCATACACATCCTATTCTCACATTCAAAACTTCACAACCCTCTTATTGTCTTCATTTGATCCTCAAGTTAGGAGAAGATCCATACTCAAACATCTAAACCCTTAGGCATTCAAACCACCTTCTGATGACTTTAACCACTCCTCAATCTTGAATGAGACCTCTTGCTAGGCTTCTCTTGACAAGAATCACATTTGATCCCCTGCTATATGAATGATAACATGATATGCAAATGATATAACTATGCAAATGGTAATGCAATGAAACATAAACCAGGTAAGAAAAGGTTGGGCAAATTTTGGGGTGCAACACACATGCAGAGCACGACTGTGCTTGCGTTTTTCAGCTGTTAGATCATTGTTATCAAAGCTTAGAGTGTTGCAGGCCGTGATGTTCGCCATAATGGAGTCGAATTGCCCCACTATAATGTCTTTGGTCACGTGGGCTTGCGTCAAGATCTTTAGCAAAGCCTGGCGATGCGTCGGGGAGCTTAAAAGTAATGACATGACTGATATCTTAGATGGCGTCTGATTCAGTTGGTCTACCACCCGGTAGTCGCTTCGTCTGATGATTCACAGAAATTCTTCTTCATCATTTTTTAGGCTCTCTTTTCCTTTGATCAAAGGCTCCTTAGTGACGACTACCTCTGGAATGAGTTTTTGAGGAACAACAACTTTTGGGAGGGAAATTGCTGGCGGAGGAACCGCATTATTTGCCCGCGGTTGGTATATGCGACCGCTCCGGGTCATCCTACTCCCATCGGTGATATTAGCTACATTTACCGGCTTCCTTTCTTTGAAAATTCCTTCACGCCATGAATGATCCTGTTTTGGTGTGATGGCCCTTGGGTGAGGTTTAGATCCTCCCCTTGGTTCGAATCTGGCTTGCCCTATCCCAAATTTCGGGGGTGCATCGTCGCAGAACACTGGCCGGACGTTTTTTTTTTGTTGTTGTTATTATTTCTGAAAACATATTTTTTGCTAGGCTCTTCAGGTATATTAAACACGGGTTCAATGACTGCCACATCTTCCTCTTTTTTCCTGCGAGCAATCTCTATCATCCCTTGTTCGATCATTGCTCGAATGTCTTTTTTCACAAGGTCACAACCTTCTGGGTTCAGCATGCATTGTTCGCAATTTTTATGAGATGTTTTAAGTGCCCATGCTTGCGCAAGACGCTTGTGTAGTTCCACCAACGGTACCTTGATCTCATCAATGATAGTAACTGTCTTATATTCAGACCCTTCCCCTTCTTCAGTAATAGAATTTACTCCAACATGATTTGGTAGAGGGTTATTCTTTATGTTCGGGTGGTTGTCTTCAAAAGACAGAATCCTTTTTTCGATTAACTCTCGGATGAGGTGCTGGAGCGCGAATCATCCTTCAAGGTCATGGCCCAGAGCGTTCTCGTGGAATAAACAGCGGGCATTGGTGTTGTAGTAGAATGGAAGTGGATTAGGTGGATCACCTAATTTCCTTGTCTTGACCAAACCCCTTTCTATCAGCATCGGGAATAGATCAGTGTAACTCATTGGAATAGGTTGTATTTTTGGCCGATTCGCCTGGTAATTTGCCCTTGGAGCCCTATTTTGAGGCTGCTGACCCTGTTGTTGATGGTATTGTTGTTCATTGTTAGAATGATATTGTTGTTGATTGCTGGATTCCCCATGTTGAGGACCCTGCTATGATGACTTTTGAAAAACTGGAGTCACAACTGCTATGTATGATGGTGAATGATATTGCTGGCGATGGTTCCTGGAACCTTGCGCCTTCTTTCCGTATGTTACAACACTTACGCCCCCTCCTTCTTTTTATGGAAGTTGTTGGTCGGCTTCTTTACAGCACTAGTGCTTGAATTGGTATTTGGAGTAGCCACTTTCCCACTTTTTAAACCGGCTTCAACCTTGACTCCCACTGCTACGATGTCAGAGAAGTTGGTCGTGACACTGCTGATCAGTCGCTCATAGAATTCTGGCCTGACCATATCTACAAACCAGTCTGCCAATTCCTTTTCAGTAAGGGGTGGCTCCACCTGAGCAGCAGTCCCGCGCCATCTCTGCGCGTATTCTTTGAAGGTTTCAGTGCTCTTTTGTGTCATGCTGAGGAGCTGACGGCAGTCTGGGGCCAAGTCCATGTTGTATTTATATTGTTGAATGAAGGCATCTGAAAGATCTTGAAAACCATGGACCTTTGCTTGATCCAGGCATAGATACCATTTAGCTAATGCTCCTTTAAGACTGTCCTGAAAATAATGCACCAATAGTTTGTCGTTTTCAATATGCGGAGCCATCCGCCTGCAATACATGATCAGGTGTACCTTGGGACAAGTAGTTCCCTCGTATTTGTCAAACACAGGCATCTTGAATTTCTGGGGGAATACTAAACCGGACACCAAACGCATGTCTTTGGCGTCTGATCCGAAAACATTGCTTCCTTCGATGGCTCTCATTCTTTTAGCCATAATGTCCATTTCCATTCTTAACTTCTCGTGCTTCTCATCTTCTGCTTCAGAGCCATCTGGTACATCAAAGATCGGTTGAGAGTTGAACATAGGTCGGACCTGAGTTAGTCCCCCAGCTTGAGTAAAAATAGGATTTGTTGCCATTGGACCAACTTGTGGTTGGAAGCTGACCGATTGAAGCTTGTTGATTGGAGGTAAGAAGTCCATGGACATGCCGAATGGGAACTCGGTTATCGCGACTGGAGCGATGGGAAGACTCGTTGCTGCTGTAACAACTTCAGAAACTACGGTAGTTTGTGTATCTATCTTTGCATTAATCATATTGAGGACCTCCATGATATGACTGACGTTGTCTTTGATCCCCTTGATGTCGTTATCAATCTGGTCAATTCTTTGGTCGTTATCTGTCATTCTTCGTTGAGCTTGGGCCCGGGTATTGTACTTGTGTGAATTCAGCGTGAACTTCTTCCCTCTTTCTCTCTCTGACATAAGAACAAAGGATGAGCTGCGGAACTCGAATGCAAGACCAATGCAGGATGAGATATGAATGCAAATGTAAATGCAAATGCACAAACCATTCAAGGAAAAGCAAATTTTGTTTACAAAAAAAAAGTTGGAACAACATGTAACGACATGCTTTAAAAGCGTTTTTCATTGATAATTTGAAGTCTATTACAATAGATGGCTCTTGCCAAAAAGCAAGACCTTTCTTACAACAGGAAGCGAAAATAAATGCAACATAGGATTACAATCCTTTTTTAGGAAAAGCAGGAAATGGTGAAATAATGATCATTCTAACAAGACAATCCTTCTCCTTCCTGGTCTTCGGCGCGAACTCGATCCTGGCGGATGATCTCCCATAGATCTTCATTTTCACGTTGCACTTTGATCAAAGCGTACTTCAATTCTTCCCTGATTACGGGGACCTCTGGTTACATCGTTATCTCGTGATCACAAGTGTAGAACATGGTCAAAGCTATTTCCTTTGACTAAAGCAAATAAGCTCTGGTAGTTAAACAGTTTATGTTCTCCATAAGAGTTATACCCAAGATGTGAGGATCTCTATGAGCATAGTGAGCACGAGCTTCCAACTCCGGGTTGCAACCGGTTTCACAGAAGCAAGGTCTTAGTAGCTCGGGCTCCGGTTCCAGCCCTGTTGAATACCCATACTGGCGCCGATCAAGAATAGGGTTGTAGGTGATGACCCCATTCGTTCCAATGAGAGGTACATTGGGGAAGTCTCCATAACTGGGAATTATAACTAGATCACTAAGCCTGATGTCATACCAGGTGATATCATAATGCTCGAGAGTGATGAGCTTGGAAATCCATGCACTCTTGCTATAAAGCCTCCAAAAGATGTGAGTCTTGGGCAAATGGGATGTAAACCATCTGTCAAGCAATGTGAGGCAGCATGAAAACTGGCCGAGGTCATACAAGGTGTAGCGGTGGATGACCACATAGGTATCTGCCAGTATCTCGTTTACTGGATTCTTGATGATGAAGAGAAGAATTGCCTCCTCACTGATGAAGTCATGGCGACTTGGGAAGAGGTACAAACCGTATACCAGAAAAGCTAAAATGGCTTCAAAAATCCCCAAGTTTCTATTTTCGTAATGGAACTCAGCCATCTCCATTAGCGGTCCTGCTTCCACTCCATAGCACCCCCCTTTCGCTCTCATAGGTGGTAACTCTTCTGGCCTGAGATGTAAGGCTTTGGCCAAATCCTTTCTCTTTGGTTTTCCATAAGGAAGTGTGAAAGTCCACGGAATCTTCAGATAGTCAGTGTACTCCTCTATGGTCGGAAGCAGCTGAAAGTCTGGGAAGATGAAGCAGTGGTAGGTTGGAGAATAAAACTCAACAAGAGCCTGCAGCATGAACTCGTTGACTTGAGCACTTATCAATGGTAGGAGATCCCCATACTTGGCAATGAAGGCGGCGGGGTTCCTGACAAGGCCTGCCAGCATCCTAAGACGGCCCAACTTCAAATCCGGGAAAGGAAGCATGCCCCGTCTTACCATGTTGTCGTCTGCAAAAGAAAAGTTTGAATTTCCTTGAATGGTTAAAAAAATGCAAAAATGCGATGCAAATGCGACTGGTTTTACAAAACTCAGAAGATCAATTTGTGTCAAACTATCATTTCATTCATCATTGGTAGAAGTTACCACCTTTAAGGTACAATACAAGAAACTCAAATTACATCAAGAAACTAGATTTTACAATCTAAACTAATGACTTCAAGCACGTGGCCTTTTCAACTTCTTCAAGATTACGTTCTCCATTACCAATTTGTCCACTATCCCTTTCCAAGCTCCAGAGGTAGGGGATATTGGAGTACTCATGGTTGCTTTGGGTGGGTTTGATGCTAGAGAAAAATAAATTCTCCTTTGTTGTTTCCCCATTGATTACTCGTCGTTCGAGCCATTCTATCAACTCGTCTTTTTCTTTCACTTCTCGGGTGAGCTTTGTCGTTTCGGAGAGGAGCGAATGATATTTTCCTTCCCAAGTATCTCTTTCAAGCTGCGCTCTTGCAAGGAGTTCTTGGTATTCTTTCATTTTCTCAATGGGAATGGCAGACGATGACGGTGCAATGACAATTGGTGCGTCTTTTTTTGGAAGGTATGGCATCTTCAAATCTTTTGCTCTAGATTGGACCCATTGAGTAAATGGCTCCAAAGCTATGCAATTTCTCTTTCCCAAATCTGCTTTCGTCTTCTTATGGATGTTCTCCCAAGCGTCGATGGTACTATTTTTCATACCTTCGGGTACCTCTGTGTTGAGGTAAAAGAAACCGGATAGAAGCAAGTTGTTGGGTTTATCTTTCATCGGAAAGCCAAATTGTCGTCGAGCCAAGGCTGGATTGTAGTTAATTCCTCCTCGTACTCCAATGAGTGGTATATTCGGGAAACTTCCACAATGGTCAAAATAGACTCCTCGATCATATGGGGGATCATACCAATGAATATTTGCTTGAGTCAAAGAGATTATCCTTTGAGACCATCTCCATCCATTGGGATTCTTTTTGAAAACGTCAGTTGTTGGCAAATGATTGACAAACCACTTGTATAACATAGGTGCACAACAGAGGAAAGTTCTTTTTCCTTGAAGTGTACGATGGTGAATAGAATGGTACGCATCTCCCAACAAGGTAGGCACATGATTTCTGCTTAGAAATGTGATGATGGAAGGGAAGTTGACGAACTCCTCTACTTCAGGAAATAATACTAGTCCATAAATTAATAGAGCTAGCATTGATTCAAAAGCATCCATACTTCCTTCTTTGGCAAAAAAGGTAGCTTTCTTGATTAAGAACTCTGAATGAAAACCCACTACTTCTTTCTTGGTTGCACGATGGGCCTTGATTTCGGAAGCTTCAAGGTGAAAAGCATCTGCAATTTCTTCTGGTGAAGGTATCTTCTCCAATCTACTATAAGGTTTTTGATCTTTCACAGGAACTCCCATGTAATAAGCATACTCCTCCAAAGTTGGCATCAACTGATAGTCAGCAAAAGTGAAACAATGATACAAAGGGTCGTAGAATTGAACCAAAGTATTGAGGATCCCTTCTTCCATTCTCATTCTGACAAGGCTTAAGATTTTTCCATATTTCTTTCCAAAGTCATCTGATACCATAGTTCCTAATTTTCTCAACTCGGAAGTATCGAGCTTCTTGAAAGCGTACTTTTGGTTTTTCTCGTCCCAATGTCCATGATATGTATGAGATTTCACACACAAAGAGATCAACTGAGTTTTACAAAACTAGTCGCAATATGAAATGCTTATGATGATATGATGAGATGATGCACACACCACACAAAAGCAAGATATTCACAAATATAATGCACATGCACACACAAGGCCTTCCTAAGCTCAAGGTAAAAGCATGAAGTCAAAGGTCTACACATCCCCAAAGGTTTGTACTATGAGATATTTTGTACCTGGTGAACAAGTTCTAGAAAAGTTCCCAAAGTCATAGTAAATCCTTCGGATATTGCCAACTAACACGATTACTCACGTGAGTCAACAATATTCTCAAGATAAACTCGTTTGAGTGTAGCATCACATGACAACTATTGAGGGACTACTCCCTAACAGTTTCTGCGCTACGTTCTAAAAAGGCTAAGTGGGGTAAAAGTGTTACTAAAGGTTCCCAGCTTCATGGACTCATATTGAAATAATTAGTGAATGCACAACTACTCATGCATTACCAATTATCTCAAAGATTCTCCACTGAGCTCGATTATATCATATGTCAAACATATTAGGACTACTCCCAATAGCCCAACTATTGATCATATCACAATCCTATCTCATGTGTCACTCAAATCCGGGTTAGGATTTATCTCACCTCTCAAGGCACCCCATATTCAACATACAAGCAATTATATTGACAAATATACATGTTAAGCAAATATTCACAAATATAGCATATAATCAAACAAAATAGGCTAAACCCTCAAGTTTTAAATTTGTCCCCAGTGAAGTCGCCATTTCTGTTGCAGTGAGAATCGTGATACCAAGCTATGGATTAACTTGAATCTTAATTCTTAAATTCACAACCGGACTTTAATTTATCCAAAGGAAAGGTCTAAATAAAGAAAGAATCTTTTGCGCGATGTAATAACAACGCTAAGAGATTCGGGGATCGGGGGTTGGTTATGCATAGGGTAGGTATTTCACATCCTAAACATCTATAGTACTCTATAGGAACCTTTTGTTTGTTTGTATGCTAAGTTTGCTAAATGTTTGCTATGAATTGGGATTGGGTAAAAAGGTTAAGGTTAAGACCTAAGATAGTTTCTAAGTTTACTCACAAAGACATCGCGTCCTCTGCCTACGTATCCTAACTAGGATAGAATCAAAGCAATCGTAGTTCACCTCACTAGGTTTGAAGAACACTTGATTATGATCAAGGTTCAAAAAGGGGGACAAACATTACAATGCTTGTGTAGAGTTTTAACAAAACTCTCTAGATCTATGTTATAACACTCAAGATGGGAGTAAGTAATCATTATTATGATTCTTGCATGGAGTTTACAAACTCTATCCTAGGGTTCTAGTTGAAGAACACTCCTAGAAAAGGTGGGTCCTTTAGACTTAGAGCAAAGTCTAATGGCTTATACTAAGGTTCAAGATGACTTCACAAAGTCAAGGGCGTGGGTAATGAGCTATCAATGACACAAGGGTCAATGGAGAGACTTTTCCTTTGGAAGGAAAGAGAGAAGGCAACTTGGATGAGAACTAAAGAGTTCTATCACTTGGGGAAGAAATACTTATCAAAGCAATAAACAAACAAGTATGAAGAATACAAGGGGTATGGTTACAACCAAGCAAGCATGCATATCACAATAAGCAAGGATTAGAATAATACAATTGGTTTCAACCAAGTATGACACATCTTTACAAAGATAAAGGAAACAGCTCGAGGGGTACATATTAGCAAATATGGAAACAACAATCATGCAAATAAGTCACAAATTAAGGTAAGCATGATATAAGTTCAAGGTGTATCAAATGTAACAACATTAAGCATTGATGATAATCAAGTATAAACAAGCATGTAAGACATGTCACAACAACTTAAGTTTAAAATTTTTTAGGAAGGAAACAACAAATTTATGGTAAGCACCAATGAGAAACAAAGCCTTAACATGTTAACAAACACAAGGGATCAATCACAATCAAATCTTACAAGATAAACTAAGCATAGTCCAAAAGAAGTTCAACAATATGCGAGGTAACGATCCTAAAAATGAACCAACTTCCAAGTAGGCAAAAGGCATTGTGAATACAAGCAATTTTGAAATTTTCTTTCATTAAATGAAATTAGACATTATTATGAACACTTTGCAAAAAGAATGGATTAAAAATAATGAGGCATGCAAAAGTTATGAATCATTGAATTTTTGGTGAAGATAATAAATAAAGCAAGTAATAAAAAGAAATGGTCATGGGAGGGGGTTGAACCCATGCCCTTTGGTTCACAAACCCAAAATTTAACCACTTGGGCACTTGCGTGCACGCTGGCAAGGAATGGAAAGGAAGAATAAAATGATGAAAACATGACAATTGAAATAAAATACCAAAAATGGGTCATCACTGAGGATCGAACCCTGGCATGATAGGTGAAAGGCGCATGTTATAACCACTGGGGTGGCGATACATCCATTATGTAAAGCCACCCCATAAATATACATACTTAAACAAGTGCAAAAGCTGGGCAAACTTGAGGCAAGAACAAGTGATACTTCAAAATGCGTTTTCTTTCTAACTTTGCCAAAACTTAACCCTTTTTCATGAAATTTTAGCCTATCTTGACTGATTTTTTATGAGGATCACAATGGTCACAACCAAATCTTGAAATAATATCCACAACTCAAAACACGATGGAACATGCATTTTGGAACTTTGAGATGCATTTTGGAAAACATAGATTACACCAGAAGCAATTAGGATTATGGAAAGACATGAGCAAGTTATAAACATGATTCTGAATGAGTTCTAACAAGAATATTGTTCAAAACAGCATTGGATCAAAAAGAAGCATATGAGTTGCAATGATAGGCAAAGTGGCTCTGTTGTCCAGAATTTCAATCAAAAGGCAAAATGGATATATCTCAAACTTTGATCAAATCAAACATCAAATTCATGAAATCTCACCCTAACTTACTTGAAATCTAAAGATCAACAAGATGGTAACAACCAAATGCCAAGATAATGCACTAACAATAGAACTGTCATTAATATGCCATGTGAAATTTAAAATGCAATTTGAAGACTATGTCATGAATGGAACAGATTTAGACCAAATAACCACCACACACAAGTTTTAGTTGTGTCCATAGATGAATCTACAACTCAAGATTGAACATAAAATGAACACAATAAAAATTGGCTCAAAGGTTGCAAGTATGATATGCTGTCATAACAGGATGAGGTACAAATTGGCACAGTTCAAAATGAGGTTTGGTTCATACACACATACAAGCCCTAATCATGTTAACTAAAGATCTAATGCTCATGAAATAAACCAAAAATGCTTCAAACAGAATGAGTGTATGGTGTGTGTGCAGCTGTGGTTTACAAAAAGCTGCTTGACAGCAAGATGATGAGGCATGCAAATTCAGTTCAAAATAGGTGGCTTCATGTCATGAAATTAGCACACACACATCACAAATATGAAAATAAATGAGATCATACTCAAAATTTAGGCATATTTCAATCAAAGAAAAAATTTGGTATGTTGGTTGCAATTAAAGCATGAATGTGCAAGACTGTCAAAGTTCAAATGCAGTAGGATAGGTCATGGCAATATTCAAGACAGTTATGCATCACACACAAACTTAAAACATGTTAAATGATGATTTCACACTTAAAGATCAATCACAAACTGTTCAAAACAAGAACTGATGTGTTGTTGCAAGCATGGTAGAATGAGAGGCATTAAGGGAGTCATGGCATAAACAAGGCAGGCTCATCTCATGTAATTAACACACACACACTCCAAACATGTTAACTGATGCTTTTAGGTTCAAAGATCAATCAAACATTACTCAAAACAGAAATTGGCATGTGAATGCAAACATGGTTGAAAAGAGATGCAGGTTGTTTGGAAATGAAAAACAAGTTTGTAATGCAGCATACCATATGATTTTCAATGATTCACAAACAGTTAGAACATGAATTCAAAACAATACTTAGGCTGCAAGAGTTTTTTATGAAGTTTTGATAAAACAGATGCAATGCAATCAACTCATTCACATATCAATAAAGTTCATGGCAGCAGGTGCAAACAGGGCAAGTCATGGTGTAAACAAGGTAGGGAAATCAATATGGACAGATGCACACATGCTCATCATATAAAACAAGTAGCAATGGTCATGAACAAACTTAACAAAGCCTAGACACAACAGTCAATCACTACTTCACAAAGTTTACAAATTCTGCACACAAAACTTATGCTGACAGCAATGGATGTGCAATGCACAAGATGATGATTAAAGACATATTGGATACCACATGTTCAATGCTAACACATATAGGCCAAGCAGAATTTTCAAAACAAGACAAAATGAGCACTTAGCATGACAATGGTAAGCACTAGGATCAAAATATGCATCACATGGTGATTGCAAGCATTTGACAGCAAAACAAGTAATATACCTTACAGCAGGTCCTATTAGCTAATTTCTCATGTTTTTTTATTAGTTTCAACATGTTTCAACTAAGACAAGCAAGACCAAACCAACAGTTCAAACAATCACAGTATGAAACATTGCAACAGGCAGGCACATAACATCTTGGCACAACATTCATGAAAATTGTGTAGTAATTGAAACAAACATTACAACTGTGAAACAAAAGCCACCCTAGATTCATACATGACCTATGGGCAGGGAAATCTCATGAAATAACTAACAAGCAATTCAAATGACAAGAGCTGATAGATTTGTATCAAGCACAACAACATTTCATGTTAAGACCTCTAAAGCTACCCTTGTGGACAAATTCCTCAAAACAGTTGGGATCAATATACAAAACTCATCCTTGACAGAATATCATCAATACATATCACTCATAAACAATATACTTTAACAAAAGCAGAATCATTGCAATAAACATAAGCTCTTGGCAAAGAGAAATTTTGGGACATCATGACTATGGTTTTCAAAACAGAACTTCAAAATTACAAGACATGACAATGTGATGTATAATGAGGAGGTTTAGCATTACATACCTCTTGTAGACTTTCTTGAGCAAGCTAAAAAGCAAAGAAACCCAGAGATCCTCTTCTTTGGCACAAATTTGGAGTTTGCTTCCTCTTGAAGCAATAAGCAACTTTTAGGATAGTTTGAGTAATGAACCTCCCAACTGGGTTTTGAGCCTTTGGACAGTTGAAACAAGATATATATGAGGTGTTGGGGGTGTTGAAGTGGTAGGAAAGGCCTTAAGTAGAGACTTGGCTTCCAAAGTGCATAAAAGTCAAAATATGGAGGTATGAAGGTTGACTTTTAGATTAATGAGTTTTTTGATGAAAGTAATGATGAGAACAGTTTCAAATGGCCATTTTAAGGGTGTGTATATGGTCTTTGAAGTGTTTTGGTGTTTGGAACAAGAAATGGCATGAAAAGTGGAAAATGGTGATTTTGAGAACTTATGCACTTTCAAGCAAGGAAGGAAATGAGAGAGCTATGAGTTTCTATGTATTCTTGATAGCTCTAGTGTGATTTGAAGAGTGGGAAGAGACCTCCTTTTATAGGCCAAGCAAGCTGGGGCAGATTTGTCATTCTTGGATTTGCAAGCTTGCATTGGTGGGAAACCTCAAAACTTCAAAATTGTGTCTGCTGGTTTAAGGTTAATTCCATCAGTTAATATCCCTCCTACAGTTGTCCTCAAGCTGGCTGGGGTTAGGGTAGCTCTGCTGCAGCAAACCCAATGCTTCTTACACCATTTGCTTTTGCTTTTCAATATGATAATCAAAGAGATTATGGTGAGATTCTTGGTTTTCTCTTGGTTTCCACCCACATCAGGCCCCAACCTGATTCTAATACCACACCAAATATGTTTCTATGGTTAGAAATGGACCATATGGTTGAAAATCAATTTATGTTGAATTTTGAGAAGTAAACAAACCAATGCTCAGGCCCAGCTTGCACACCTCATAACTCTCAGCTCACAAGGACTATGAATGATTTCTATAACTTTCTGGAAAGCCATCATGGAGCTCTACAACTTTCATGTTTTTTGAGATTTTCAAATTCTGAGTGGAACTAGGTTGAAAAACCCCTCCAAAATGGCTGAAAACATGACTTTCAAGGCCAGAAAACTTAGAAAATTTCTAAGTGTTTTGCCCTCTTGAAATGATTTTGGCTATAACTCCAATTTCATGCATTTTCTGCTCATGGACCACTTTGGGACTTTTGTAGGACTTGTCAAGATATCTCAAATGAGCTTTGAACCAACTCAATTGGATGTGTGGTTAGGGAGTTATGGTCTTGCCCTTTTCAAAACCCTAATTTCCGATTTTTGCGATTACTCCCTAACCCTTGATCCAATGGTCATGAAACTTCATGGGTAGGTGTAATATGTCATTAGGCACATTTTTGATTCCCACCTTGAGGTCAAATTCTTTATGGTTGAAGAGTTGACTTTTCGGTCAACCGAACGATCGATCGTTGACTAACGAGTCAACTGTTCATGTTCCGGGTCTTTCGAGGCCTTGAAACTTCTTGAGTAGACTTTACTAAGCCATATGAACTTCATGGACCATGATCCCACCATTGTAACACCTTTTAAATCAAAAGTCAAACTACAGTTGACTTTTCTTAATCGAAAACCCTAATCGGGTATCCTGAACTGCACTGTTCTTAATTCCTGGGTGACAACCTCGAATTGGATTCGTACTTGATCCAATGGAATACATTTGATGATGTGGAGACTCAATTCAAGGAGAACCAATCCAAAACGTTAACTGATTATCCCTCGAAACCTCGATTTCGGCTGTACAAAACCCTGATTCCTGTATCTTAACAAAGACCAACTTGAAACATGTTGAGGTTAGATAATCAAATGCATATGACCCTAAAATGATGATGAAGATCTAAGCGGTCAAAATTTGGGGTGCAACACCTGGTTTATAGCTACCAGAAAAACAAACCTGCGCTTGATGTCATACGATCCAAGTCATAACATTGGGTATGACATCCAGCTTAACTTGCTTTTAGCCAAGTCAACTTACCTTACACTGTCCACATTATGTATGCACTAACATCAGTTATGACATACATACATGCTCTAGTGTTTTGTCACAAAATGCAGCCAATCAAGAGCACTTACAAACTCCCCCTTTGACAAATGTTTGGCTAAAACACTCTGTCATCAGATCAGAGATTTACACAGCAGAAGACTTATGATTTGTCTAGTTACTAGCTCAAGCCTCTATGAGTCCTCACAGTTAGCTCTCACTGTTATAACTCACCCTGTTACCCATCTGTTCGTTACCACTATAGATGTCACTCTTTTCTGAGTAACACACTAGGTTACTCCCCCTCAACCTGTGCATCTTACCAGCTGAGCACACAACCTGCAAACAAGTCTGCAGTCACACATATTCATCTAGTCTGCTCTGGATGTTATGACCTTTAGGATAACATCCTAAAGTACACAAACCTGTGCTACTCCCCCTAAAGAGTTGCACAACCCTCTCATTCTGCTCACAACTTGTAGACACACAGTATAGTAACTTCAGCACAAACTAGGAAATTCCTAGTACTAACAGGCATTTTTACACAAGCACAAGCTACTAGGAATCTACATCAGTTATCACACATGCATCCTCAGCATCACCTGTAGTTATACCTGCAAATATGCAAGTTTAATATTGTATGCACAATGGCACATATGCCCAAGCACTATTCTGCCAGCTCTTATCACTTGTTCTTCCACCTGTTCTTTTACTTCATCTGTTGTACCTGCTGTTACACCTGCAAGCATGATAATCTCATATGTACAATGGTACATATGCTCATGCACGTTTACAGCTCATAGCAGTCTTCCACCTGCTGTCCTCTATTTCCTGTTGTACCTGCCGTTCTCTATTATCCTCTCCCCCTTTTTAGCCACAAATTAAGATCCAAATAGCATAGATCATCATAGGTAACATCACAATTGTTAGGGGTTACATTATATAACAGCCCGCACGGGAACCGTCTCCGGTGCCATGCGGATACGCTCAGATCAAAGTTAAAATTCCTTGACGCATTCAGCGCCGGGGTTTGAGTTTTGGGACAGAGGAGAACGCGCTTCGTCGTCCGCCTCCGAAACCAGTGGCAGGCCGGTGTGTGGAACACCTCAAGCCCACCGTATGTGTTCAAACTAATTCACGTGTTGGACTGCATGTAAGGCATAGACAATGATCCTTCCGCAGGTTCACCTACGGAAACCTTGTTACGACTTCTCCTTCCTCTAAATGATAAGGTTCAGTGGACTTCTCACAACGTCGCGGGCAGCGAACCGCCCACGTCGCCACAATCCGATTACTTCACCGGACACTTCGCCAGACCTGAGGTCTCATCCAGGCGTCGCTCCTACCGATTGAATGGTCCGGTGAAGTGTTCGGATTGCGGCGACGTGGGCGGTTCGCTGCCTGCGACGTTGTGAGAAGTCCACTGAACCTTATCATTTAGAGGAAGGAGAAGTCGTAACAAGGTTTCCGTAGGTGAACCTGCGGAAGGATCATTGTCGATGCCTTACATGCAGTCCAACACGTGAATTAGTTTGAACACATACGATGGGCTTGAGGTGTTCCACACACCGGCCTGCCACTGGTTTCGGAGGCGGACGACGAAGCGCGTTCTCCTCTGTCCCAAAACTCAAACCCCGGCGCTGAATGTGTCAAGGAATTTTAACTTTGCTCTGAGTGCATCCGCATGGCACCGGAGACGGTTTCCGTGCGGGCTGTGTTTTGACACATTATATAGAATGACTCTCGACAACGGATATCTAGGCTCTTGCATCGATGAAGAACGTAGCGAAATGCGATACTTGGTGTGAATTGCAGAATCCCGTGAACCATCAACGCAAGTTGCGCCCGATGCCATTAGGTCGAGGGCACGTCTGACTGGGTGTCACATATCGAAGCCTCCTGCCAGTTTCCTTTTGACAGGTATTGTGCAGGGTGGATGTTGGCCTCCCGTGAGCTCTTTCGTCTCATGGTTGGTTGAAATTTGAGACCTTGGTAGGGCGTGCCATGATAAATGGTGGTTGTGTGACCCACGAGACCAATCATGCGCTGCTCTATTGAACTTGGCCTCTTTTACCCATATGCGTGTTTCTAAACGCTCGTGATGAGACCTCAGGTCAGGCGGGGCAAGTTCGCCAGGCGAACGAAGTAGCGAAGGTTCGCCAGAGGCTTCGCCAAGCAAAGGTCAGCGAATGTGACAAAATTTGTTTTATTTTGGTTGGTTTCATCCATTGTTGATGTATTTGATATAATTATGTAACGTATAGCTTGTGCGATGTTATATGATGTGTTGTGGGTAGCCGTATGGCGTGAATCCTAGATTATGAATCGATTGTGAATATGTGACCTTTTGGCATATGTGATGCATTGTTTAAATTGATTAAAATGAATGATGAGTGTGATTGAGTTTGTTGCCATTTGGCACGATATCTGTAAGTGCACATTGCTTGTATGCGATGGTGGGTGAAGAATGCATGAGAATATATATGGCGAGTACATGTGCATTGTTTGGTAATGTACGGAGGATGATGGAAATATGTATATGTGTTGAGTCTTACTCACTGGGGTAGAATGGCAAGATGTCGTTCCTAGTGGAGTAATCACTGGGGTAGAATAGCAGGATGTTATTCCTAGTGAGGTATAGTGTCGCGGTTGTATATACCGGGGTAGAATGACTAAGATGTCGTTCCTGGTGGAATAATTACCGGGGTAGAATAACTGAGATGTTGTTCCCGGTAGGGTATAAGTGATGTACCCATACTCCCAAAAAGGGATTGGTGTTAATTGATGAGTTTTATATGAGCCATATGGCATAAATATTATTGTTGTATGAAGGATGCTGATGTGTATGAATTGTTGAATTGTGAGTTATAGATGTGAATCTAGAATGAAGCGATATGAGATGAATGATGAACATATGTATGTATGCATTGTGATATATATATCTATTGTGAATGCATGTTGAATATACGTGTTGGTATGTGATGTATGATGATTGTAAATGTGAACCTTGTTTGAATAGTGTGAATGAAATGATGAATATATGTATATATTGCGATATGTATATATTGCGATATGTATATATTGTGAGTGCATAATGAATATATGTGATGAATGTGACGAATGCATGAGTATGTTTGTAAACATGTTTGCATTTCAAGAGTGTCATGAGTCATGTTGCATGTGAAGCATCATGGTATGCATTCTGGTGTTTATTGATTCCTCGGTGAATCTGCAGAACCTCGTGTGCCCTTGTGGGGTGTGAGCGATGGTTATTTATTGATTCCTCGGTGAATCTGCAGAACCTCGTGTGCCCTTGTGGGGTGTGAGCGATGGTTATTTATTAATCCCTCGGTGGATTTGCAGAACCTCGTATGTTGCGATGGTTATATTTTATTCCTCGGTGAATCTGCAGAACCTCGTGTGCCCTTGTGGGGTGTGAGTGATGGTTATTTATTGATCCCTTGGTGGATTTGCAGAACCTCGTATGTTGCGATGGTTATATTTGATTCCGTGCAGAATCTGCAGAACCTCGTGTGCCCATGTGGGGTGTGAGCGATGGTTATTTTTGGCTCTTCAATTGAACCTGCTGAAATGAGTCGGTACCGCATTTGCATTTGCATAAAGTCGTGAGTCGGTCTCTATGAGTTGAATTTATCATCTTTATATGGTGCATTGGTGAAATAAACATGAATGTGAATGTTTATGTGAATTGGTGATGAAAAGAACATATTTTGTATGTTTATATGGATTGATTGGAATTGTGGATGTACGCATGTTAAATATGCTTGATGATTATCCATATTTGTTTATATGTAGATAACGATGTATATGAGTGAATCGTGAATGTATGCATGATGAGATGCTTGGTTATATATATATGTATACATTGTAATGTATGTTAGTGAGTGGTGATGTATTGTGGTAAGAAGTATAATATGGATATTCTATGTTATAGAAATATATTATATGCTTTGTTATTGTGTTAATATGCATTGTGGAAAGGTGGGATATATGTATTTTGTACTTGTGCATTTATACATGATTATGTGCATTGATTATTATGGTAATGTTTCTCACCCTTCTGCTGGAATGATGTCCTATATGACATCGTGCAGGTATCAAGGAGTAGTACTGCTTGTAGTTGCAAGTTTGTTGTTGGTGCAGCTGTTTAGTATTTAATTATGTTGGGTCAAGTCATGCTCTGGTTATGTAACACTGGGATCACGGGGTTTATGCCTTAGAGATATATTGTGTATTCTAAGTTGTGTTTTAAATGTATTTGAAATATGTGATAATGGCCTTTGTGCCTAAGTGTTGATGATTATGTGATGAACATGAATATTCTGTGAAGGGATTTATGTAAATAAATTGAATCCGCTACTACATGCAAGATGAAAATTTAATAGCATGATTATTTATTTCAATGTTACATGAGTATGACAGGTGAATGTTGATATTTTGTAAATTGTGTGACGCCCTTTTGTGAAAGCATGTTAATTTACTATGATTAATTATGTATTATTCTATGGGGTTAGAAGGGTGTTACATTAGTGGTATCAGAGCAGGTCGGTCCATCCGGCCAAGTTGTCTAATGTTAGTTGTTCCCTTGTATGCGACATGTGTGTGCAACACTGTTGGTACGTGTTTGTTGTCTAACCCTTGTCTGCAAGGAGTGGAAATGATCCAAGTGGGGAAGAAACTTGTGCTTCTCCAGGTTGCTGCAAGTGTGGAGATGTAGCTCAGTGTGGTTGAATGCTCTTATAGTTTGGTAAAGATGGTTTATACCCCATCATGATTTTCGACTGTCTATCGACAAATTGAGGAACTGATCACCCTTAATCTCTTGTTGATAGTAGTTGGGATTGTGTTGGATGGGATATATGTGTCTTGCAAGCTTAGATGGCGTGTGTGGCACCCTAAAATTTGACAAACCGGTTCCTATACCTGGGTTATGCTTCGACGCATTTTGCATTCGCATTCGCATATTGCATACATGGCATTTTCCTCAGTCAGATTGATTTTTATTGGGATTGCAGCCCCTGGCGTTTCAGGCAGTTCAGGCCGGTTGGAATAAAAGTCTGTTGGGAATTGGTGCTCGTTCCCTGTGTTTTCAGGCCATCTCGGTGCCCGGGTTTCGCTACGGTTGCGCAATTGGGTTTTAATCGGTTTAATCGGCCTCCTGGAATTTTTTTAGGATTTTTCTTTTATTTTCTGGATTTTTAATGCATTTAAATGGATTTTTCTGAATTTAATAGATTTTTTTTATAATTTTTAGAGTTTTAAATAGATTTTCTTTTTTTAGAGATTTAATAGATTTTAAAGTTTAGATATTAAGTTCCTTTTAATAGTTTTTAATAGATGTGAATAGATATTATAATTTTTCTTTTAAAAGACTAGTTTTAAAAAAAAAAAAAATATATATATATATATATATATATATATATATATATATATATATATATATATATATATATATATATATATATATATATATATATATATATATATATATATATATATATATATATATATATATATATATATATATATATATATATATATATATATATATATATATATATATATATATATATATATATATATATATATATATATATATATATATATATATATATATATATATATATATATATATATATATATATATATATATATATATATATATATATATATATATATATATATATATATATATATATATATATATATATATATATATATATATATATATATATATATATATATATATATATATATATATATATATATATATATATATATATATATATATATATATATATATATATATATATATATATATATATATATATATATATATATATATATATATATATATATATATATATATACATATATATATACATATATATATACATATATATATATATATATATATATATATATATATATATATATATATATATATATATATATATATATATATATATATATACATATATATATACATATATATATACATATATATATATATATATATATATATATATATATATATATATATATATATATATATATATATATATATATATATATATATATATATATATATATATATATATATAATATATATATATATAGGTATTATCTTTTCTTTAATAGAATAGCTTAAAATAAAAAAAGAGAAATAGATAGTATTGTTTTTTAGATTTTTATTAGATTTAATTGTTTTTTAGTTTTTTTAAATAGGGATTAATTGTTTTTTTAGGTTTTATTAGTTTTAATTGTTTTTCAAATTAATATATTAGATTTGAAAAAGAAAGGATTAAAATGTTTAGATTTTGTTTAGATTTTATTTGATTTTTTTTAGGATTAATTAGGGTTAATGATAGATTAATTAGGTTTTATTTTTTTAATTTTCGTTTTATTTTTAGGGTTTTATTATCAGATTTTTGTTTAGTTAATTAGCTCAAGTTTTTGTTAGTTAATTAGCCTTAACCGTGTTTAGTCTCTAATCATTCTTAAGTCCATTAATTAGAATCATTATCCAAGTGGGCCAGTATCCAGATCAGGCCCAAGTCAAAGGTCCACGCCACTTGTCAATATAATAGGCCTGCCACGCGTGCAGCCAGAACTTTCTTCCACCTCACTCTCTCTCTCACTCCGCATGCCTCCCACGTGGCTTCCCCTCATCTCACTCCCCACACACGTGTAACATTCTCCCTCACTCCCTCTGCCACCGCATCCCTCGCCGGAACCCTTCACCGCCGGCCATGCAAAGACTGACGGCCATCCTAACCGACCCCCTCCGGTCACCCTAACCGCCTCCGACCACCGTAACCTCCCATCGAAAAACCAAATTCCACCGGAAACTGCAAAAAACACCCAGAATTCCAGAAAACACCTTCCAACTTCATCTTCTTCATCGTCCACCTTCATCCGTCTTCGCCGGAAAACGTCATTCTCACCGGAATCTCCAATCTTCATCCATAACATCCTTCATCGTGTTCTTCCTCCAACGCCAGAAACCTTCAAACTCTCCTCAAGAACCTTCACCGCTTCAATCGATTTTTTCCAGATACCTTTATCAAATCTTTGATCATCCTCACCAGACATTCAAGAACCTTCAACTGGAATTTTTAATGAACGTCATCTCTCCAGAATCTCGCCACATTCAACAGATTTTCCACGTCAAGGTCCAAACGAAGATTATCTTCTTTTCGTTCATCAACCTGTCTCGTTCTTCATCTCCAGAACGTTCTTCAAGAACTTCATCCAGCTAGATCCATCCGATCATCACAAAAGTTTCATCGCCGCCGCAGATCCTCATATCTTCAACCAAGATCTTCCTGGATTCGTAGATCCTCTCGCGTTTGGAATTTCGCCATCCTCATCCATTTTCTTCATCAGGTTTCCAGGTTTTCTATTCTTCCTTCCCTAATTCGTAAGCACCCATAGTTAGTTAGGTAAATGGATTTAGGTTTTGTGATTGATGTTGTGAGGCGAGTTAGGGTTATGGTTGAATTGAACGGAGAGTTTGAGGCATGTGGTGAGTTTGGGTGGAGGTTTCAGAGAGAGAGAGTTTGGAGATGGAGAAACGGCGCTAGGGCTTGACGAAGGGGGCGACGAACAGTAGTACTAGATTGGAATGTTAGAAGATTTTAGGGTTTTACTGAAGGTGAGGACTGGGCTCGGGCATTAGGCCCAGTTACCATATTACTAATCCACGCCCCATATTACTCGTAAAACCCCCCTCCCCGTGTGTAATTTGGTTTGGGCCTTAGGCCCTGCTGCTACTCACACCCCCCGTGGGGGCCCAAACGTAGAATGCAAAGCAATTTGATGCTATTCGCTCCCCCCCCCTCAGTTTATTTGCTTTGTTGTTTTTTTTTTTGTTTTTTCTGAAGCAAATATGGGCCCAGCGCAATTGCTGGCTGCACCCCCCTTTGTTGGGCCCAATGTGTTCTGAAGTTTATTAACTGCTTTTGCCACCCCCTTGTTTTCACTTTTAATTGAATTTTTCTTTTTCATTTCATTTGCATATTGGTTACGAAATAATTCATAATAAATCAAAAAATGATCATTTCAGCATGGGATTTTTTCCTCCATTTTAATAATGATGTCAAGAAAATTATAAGAAAATAAAAATATTATTTTAGGCTTTTTTCCATTTATGGTGATTTTTTACATTTTAATAGCTTTTATTTTCATTTTGTTTGTACATACATTTTGGGGAATTTTGTTTAGCAATTTAAATTCGTATTTTGATTCCATTCTTTTTGTGGTGGTTAGATTAGAACATTAAGTTCCCCTTGGATTTATTTCACATTTTTGTGATTAAATCTTGTTTAGTTTTGATTAGAAAACATTAGGTTAGTATAATTAGGGTTCAAACTCAACATAGGTGCATTATAACATTTTCTTTTGGAGTTTTTAGCATGAATTAGGTTATGGGACATATAGGGTATGTAGGGTAGATATAGAAATCCCCTTAGAATTAATCTTAGAATTTTAAATACTATTTTGCTATTTTTAGTATATTTTGCAAATTGTGTGATTGTTTGGTGTTCCCATTTGGGGTTTATGTTGCTTGCTTGGGCTTTTGGGTTTTATATTTGGGGTGTGGGGCTTGGTTTGGGCTTGTGGAAGCATGAAGAATCAATGGAGAAGATTGAATACAAAGATCAAGGTTGATGCATGAAGATTGCTTGGATTGAAGATGTTGATTGAAGACTTAGGAGAAATAGGAGAAAATAGGCAGAGCTTAGAATAGACAAATTCTTTGTACAAACATGGAAAGCTTCATGTGCTTCCATTCCTCTCTATGACATAAAGTCCCTTTAGGGTATTCACCTCCCTCCTTTGGAGGGATAAGTGGCCTTACCTTAGAGGTAGAACTTTGAGGGAAACAGTCTGTTACAATGTCAATTGTTTATAGACTTCCTTTGGTTGTCAATGAACTGTTTGACATTCATCTTATCCTGATAAATCAATTCTCATCTAGGAGAGCCTGCCTTGAAGAAAGAAGCCATTGAAGATAGGGATGAAGATCAAAGAGTGACAAAGATGAAGATTATGCATGTCAAAGTTGTGCAGCTGTTGAAGCTAGGGTTTACTGCTGTCTGGAGCTATCTGCTGTCTGATGCTGTCAACTGGTTAAAATTCTGTGCTTGCTTGAGCTTGGTGATTTCTTGGAAATGGAAGCTTGTTGTAGCTTGGGTACCATTGGAGTTTGATTTTGGAAGTTCAACTGGAGCTGGGGTGCTGTCAGGGCTGGTTTTGGGGTTTTATTTTCTTTGCTGCATTGTTTGTTAATTTCCCTTTAGGATGAGGTGAAGCTGTTTCACTTTGCCCATTGTTTTCTAGGTTCGAGGTTGAGTGGGACTCCCTTGCCTCGCTTGTACTGTTGCATTCATGCATTTTACTGCTTTACTGTGTATTCGTCGTTTCTTTTCCGTTTATCCCCTAGGATCTCTGTTTCTCTCTGCGCAAGAGTGAAATATGACAGACATTAGGTGTTAACCCATGCATGACAACATTAGGGTAGATTTTGATTCCCTTTTAACCCTAGGTTAGAGTTCTTTCTCTTCTATCTCAAAACAATCAAAAAATACAACAAGAGGTCAAACATCAATAAAAGACAGTTCTCGCGTAAAAGACTGTAAACCAATCAAAAGAGTCATTTTTGTCCGCTTGGACCCGTAATCAGGGGAAAACCTTTTTCAGAAGGATAAAAAACAATCAAGACAAACTTGTGTCGTACGTGGCCCGAACTACGTTTGCTCTGATCTTTCATGCTGTATGAAA
This sequence comes from Lathyrus sativus, assembly GCA_963859935.3. Lineage (NCBI taxonomy): Eukaryota > Viridiplantae > Streptophyta > Magnoliopsida > Fabales > Fabaceae > Lathyrus > Lathyrus sativus. The sequence continues at coordinate 440,143,169 of OZ012740.1, read as the reverse complement.
GTATGTAGGCATAGGATGCGATATCCTAGCGAGCAACCTTCCCCTCCTTTCCCGTAGGTAGGCGAACTACGTTGACTCTGATTTCTCGTTCCAGACGGGAATACGTAGGCATAAAGTGCGATACTTTGCCGAGTCATTTTATTTTCTTTTAACCTCCAGACCTATAGAATAGATAGAATAACAATCCGTACTAGAAAACAAGCGTGGATCCCGTCGAGTACGACGGACGTGAGGGGTGCTAATACCCTCCCCTTGCGTAACCGACTCTCGAATCCAGGATTTGGTTGCGATGACCATTCCTTTCCCGTCTTTGCAGTAGGTTTACTCTGAGCATTTCCTTTCCCTCCTTTGGGATAAATAACGCACGGTGGCGACTCTTCTGTTCAGCCGGCGCCGATTTTCGCAGTAGCGCCAGCTGGCGACTCTGCTGGGGACTCCAAGGGTTCCCTACGCGAGTCAATCCTTGCGCTTGTTTTCCCGTCGAGGATTTTGTATGGATTTACGTTTTCTGTATTTTACATTCAGCATTATATTCCTATTATTATTGTTGTGGGTATGAGGGGGTTCTATGATTGAGAGATAAGCCGGACTTGGGCTTGAGTGCACCTAGAATTAGAGTGGAAATTAATGGGCGTGTGCATGCTTTGCATGTACTAGTGTCTCATGAAATCCACGCTCGGACGAGGTTCTTCTGGTTGACTTCTTTTTCAAACCTTTGGGTTGAGGGGGTTGTTGGTTAGTTGGATTGTCGACTCCGGGGACCGATCATTTGGAAGTTGGCTAAGTGAGGCCTCTTCAGGACATGATGATGCCACACCTTCTGGGTATCGTATCATCAGTCTTGAAAGTCTGTGACGCCAACGACCGCATAGGATGCCATACCTTGTGTCAGTCATTAGGACACCTACCTGTGAGAGGGGTTGGGGCATGCAGGTAACTTGACTTCCAGATTACCGGTTTTCTTGATTGAGATTCAATGATATTTGAGGACAGCATTATGAGGTCTGTTGAAGACCAGGTTCGAGCATTGTTTTGGCTTGTTGAGACCAGGGTTGAGCAGAGTTATGGGTCTGATTAAGACCAGTATGGTGGATTGGACTTCTCAGCCAGGGGCACTTGGTCCCTTGTGTGTGCATTTTGCATTTTGCATGACTGTTTGCATTTGCATTTCATTTTGCATATTCATCCTCAGCCGGAACAGGGAGCTTACCCGTCTTTTGTCCGCTTCACCAGTTGATTTCCCGACATTCGTATTGGACTTGAGTTAGCATATGGAAAGATCATGGCTTCAGAAGAACAGAACTTGGTTGTTACTCGGGCGGAGTTTGAATTGTTGAAGTACCAGATGAGTCAGGTCATGGAAGCCATAACAACTATAAATGGAGGAGGAAACAATGGTCAAAGAGCTCAGATGAACAATGTTGCTCAGCCCATGCAAATCCCTGTCAGAGGTCCATATTCTTTCAACGACGCAGAGTGTCACAATTCCACTTTCTCTACGCCAGATTCTCCAAGGATTATTCCGGCTCCAAGAGTTATTCCACAGGTTAATATTCAGGACCCAAGGACCGCTGAGTATATGAGAAGACTTCAGACGTTGGAAGATCAGATGGCTGCCCTGGTGAATAAGAATACTCTTGATCTGAATGTTGTGAGCATGTGTTTGGTGCCAGGTCTTGTATTGCCTATAAAGTTCAAAATGCCCAATTTTGATAAGTACGAAGGGGATAGTTGTCTGAAGCTACATTTGGTTATGTTCTGCAGAAGAATGACTCCGCATATCACCAATGACAAGCTCATGATTCACTGTTTCCAAGATAGTTTGATCGGAGCATCTTTGGGCTGGTACATGCACTTGAAGAGTGATAGCATTAAATCATGGTCGGACTTAGCCAATGCCTTCGTGAAGCAGTACAACTACAACCTAGAAATGGCTCCTTTTCGCGTGCATTTGCAAGAATTATCTCGTGTGGAGAATGAATCCTTTAGGGGGTACGTGCAAAGATGGAGAGAATTGGCTGCTCGTGTTCAACCACCGATTCAGGAGAGAGAAATGGTTAGCCTCTTTTTGGGTACTCTGAAGGGCCGTTATTATGACATGATGTACACTTGTACAAGCTTTGAAGGCCTGATGATAATGGGAGAGCTTGTTGAGAGAGGACTCAAGAATGGAAAACTTCGAGATGCTCCTTATATCCCAGTTGATCAGAATGAATCAGTTATCAGTGCTTAAGAGGAGTGGGAAGAAGGAAGTGATTTCGTTTCAGAATCTCTAGCGTCTCAGGCTCAGTTATCAGGCACTTCAAACCAGAAGTCATATTATCGTCAGTCGCGTCGTCACGCCCGACAAAGACCAAGGAAGCCTGAAAGGCAGTTTACTCAGCTACTGGTGTCGTACAGCCAGTTGTTGCCAGATTTGGTCGAAAGTGGATTAATAGTGCCGAAAGAGACTAATCCAACGATCCCGCCTTATCCTTCAGGTTCTGATGCCAGTGCCCACTGTGAGTACCATGTTGGGGTACAGGGGCATTCGACAGATAATTGTAAAGTGCTTAGAAGCCAAGTTCAGAATCTGCTAGACTCTAACAAGATCTTTATCACACCTCAGGGTTTTGTTCGGATTATTGATTATCCTTCATCCAGTTGTGGGGGTTCGTCAGTCAATGTCATGGAATACTCCACTGAAAGTGTATATTTGGAAGAATGTCCAACTGAGAGCTCAGTTGAATACGGAGGAAGTTGCTAGAAGTTTCTGCGCCGGGTGTCGCATCTGTTTTTCTTTGCTGACTGCTTAGCTTTCGTGCATTGTTGTTTGCTGACCACCACCAGGCTTGTTGGCTGGGGTTATTGTATTTTGTACTTGGGTGCGCTTGTTTGATGCTCTTGTTGGCTTTGCATAGTGGTGTGAGGCGTTTATCTCTGTGCTTACAACTTGGGGTTTATTTGTCTTGTCTTGAATATGTGTTTGATTTCTGCATTGCATTCTCACATAACAGGTACATCAGAACCGTGGGTCTTATTTCCCTCCAGTTTGTTGCAGGAATTCCTCAGAGATATGGAACAGAATCAGGCTGAATTGATTGAAGTCCGAAGCCAGCTAGGGCATATGATGAAAGACATGCAAGAATTGCGTCTGGATCAGAAGATACTCAAAGAGGAAAATAATCAGCTGAAGACCCAAATGAGCTTGATCATGGAAGTAGTCAAGAATGTGCTTAGGAAAGAGGATGATCAGCTATCTGAAGCCACAATGAAGGAGTTTGTTCCACCTATGCCTGTGGAACTCGTGCCTGTGGAACCTGAGCTTAAAAGACGTGTTGATCGACACCAACAACAACAAAAGATGCATCCGGTTCGGCGAAGGTCAAGGAGGATATTTGAGGCGCCGCCTTCAACATATGCTAAGCTCTTTCAGACTTTATTGAGTTTGAAGCTGGTTGAAAAAAGAACATTGGAACCCCTCACAAGAACGACGCTTCCTTATGGGTATGACACTAGTAAGCAGTGTGAATTTCATTCCGGGGCACCCGGACATGATGTGGAAAGCTGTCACGCTTTTAAGCACAACGTTTAGGACTTGATCGATGCAAAAGTTATTGAACTCACGTCGGGCGGTGTAATTGTACCTAATGGTCTTACCCCAGTTGGTGCTAAAATGATGGACGTTCCCGAAGCTGCCGTAGATCAGAAGTATATTCTGCAATCATTGGTGTCAGAATCTCCCTGTCCTCAGTTGCTGCCTAGACCAAGCCTGAGAATGAAAGCGCTGGAACAAAAGGAGTCCCTAATAATTCAGACTCGACCTCCAAGTGGTTCGAATGATCAAAGTCAACAATCTGTTCAGTCTTCGCAGAAGACGTCAACTCCTTTCCAGAGTCAGCAGCCTTATCGTTATCGGTCAAACCTGCGTGCTAGATAGAGCCCACTGAAGTCAGAAAGGCAATTCACCCGGCATCCATTTTAAGCAGTATGGAAGACGGCTGGTTCAGCAGCAAGTCAGATGTGAAAGCCCGGTCCTCAGAAGCTGATGTTTTCCTGTGTTTCATCTTGTCATTTCTTTATGTTTGTAGTTTCTTTCTTGTTAAATTGCAATCTTGTTTGTAAAACTTGTTGTTTTCATTCAATTGATGATAATGAAATGAGTATGCATGTTTTGATTAAATCCATTCGTGTTCACTAATTGATTTTTACAGATATCCAACGCTTGGTTAAGCGGAATCCGGGGAGGATGACGAAAATGAACGACATGCAAGATTCCGATATTGTATGCCTTTGAAATAAAACCTGCCGATGATGTACAGGCATTGTTTCAAATTCCTAAACACCGGAGACATAAGGAAGATAATCCTTTGATAACCCCTTTAAGCCTAGTAGTAGGAGTTCTTTCTGAAAATGAAAAACCCGCAATCTCAACCCGGGGCAGGGTAGGTGTTAGCTAATTTGACCGAGCGTCCAAATTGCCAAAGGAGTGTCCGTTCGAGGATCAATCACACCTCTATAGGTCGTGCCTAAAAAGCCACAGTGGTTAAGCATCAGGAGTGAGACAGTCACATTATTCCCCAAAGAGTCAGACAACCAGTGTCACACGACTTGTTCGGAAAAAAAAACGAAAAGCGAAAAGAATCAAAAGCCCGCTAAGTCAAAACTTGAAAACGAACGACTTAGGCAAAAATAAGAGCATCCCGCTGGACTGGAAAATCAAAAGAAACTCAAAAGAGTCAGTCCAGGAAAAAGTTAGGGAAAGAAGAGGAAAAATGAAAAGGATTACAAAAGAAAAATCCTCAAATGAAATACGAGTCGTGTGACCCCGAGTGTCAAAGACGAAGAGTGAGTGGCTGTTGTAACCCGGTGAACTGACTTTAAACAATATTGCGGATAGCAAGAGTCGCCACCGACTTTTATTTTATCCATAAGGAAAGGTTATAAAAGAACAGGAAAGACCTTAGAGAATATTTTGGGTCCGGGGGGTAGGTTATGAAAAGGGAAGGTATTAGCATCCTTTTCATCCATGGTTATCCATGGGCTCTTAGGTACTTAAGCTCACTTGAAGTCTTGGAAGTCCATTTAGCCTGATTAAAGTCAAAACCCTAGTTTTGGATGCACTGCTTAGGAGGTGCATTGTCTGAGGGAATTGTCAACTCTTCTGACCAATTGTGAATTTTGTGAACCTTGTGAACCTTCTTGGAACACAAAGTCTTGTATTGTGAGGGCAAATTTTGGGGTGCAACAGCTGCCCCTGTTCAATTTTCTGAAACCTGAGGGGTTAGATTGGTATATTTGCCAGTCGTAACCTGGAAGGTTGAAGGGGATTGAACACAAAAGCCCAAAAATTTGCACTCACCAGTGCATGGAGTGATATTGATGGTTGGTTGAACATGATTGAGTGGGCTTAAAGATGCCACTAGGGGAAAGTTCTTCAATAGTATAATGAGAACTGTCAGGAGTCTGGAGTAATACTGATGTAACAGCATGTCTTCATGAGGATAGAGCAATCAATAATGATAACCCTAAAGCAGTCTTGAAGTGATAAATCTGACCTCAGGAGGATAGAGCAATCAATAGCTCTAAAGCAGTCTTGAAGTAATAATGGCTTTAGGAGGATAGAGCAATCAATAGCTCTAAAGCAGTCTTGAAGTAATAGAATGGCTTCAGTAGGATAGAGCAATCAACAGCTCTAAAGCAGTCTTGTGATATGTCTTCAGGAGGATAGAGCAATCAATAGCTCTAAAGCAGTCTTGAAGTAATGATTTCAGGAGGATAGAGCAATGGATAGCTCTAAAGCAGTCTTGAAATAATAATGTAATTTCAGGAGGATAGAGCAATGGATAACTCTGAAGCAGTCTTGAAATAATTAGATGGCTTCAGGAGGATAGAGCAATGAATAGCTCTAAAGCAGTCTTGAAGTAGTAATATGACCTCATGAGGATAGAGCAATGAATAGCTCTAAAGCAGTCTTGAAGTAATAGGATGATTTCAGGAGGATAGAGCAATCAGTAGCTCTAAAGCAGTCTTGAAGTCATGAGAGGCTATCAGGAGGATAAAATAACCCTGAGGTTACAATAAAGCAGTCCCAAAGTAATAAGAAGCTCATCAGGAGGATAAAGTAACCCTGAGGTTACAATAAAGCAGTCCCAAAGATCATAAGATTGTTTGTTGGATAATTAACCTGAAAACAAGGTAGCATTCTGTATAACAACATTAGTTTATGCTTTATGTATGCATGTATGACATGATGCACTTAGGTAATGTACTATAGACATATATGTTATGGTATGATGTAAATGATGTATGTATGCTATGACACTGCTGGAAGTGGCTGGATATCCTTGTATAACAACTGCTGGCCAAGGAAAATAAATCCCGATTCGTTGTTGAAGAATATATAACCCTCCGTCTGCTGGGGATAACAAGGTATAGATAACCTCCCGTTGTTGGGGATAACAAGGTATAGATAACCTCCCGTTGTTGGGGATAGTAGGGTATAGATAACCTTCGTTTTCGTTTGATAGTAGGATAAGTATAACATCCCGTCTTCGTTCATCGTGCCCTTATTGGAAAGTAATTTCCCGTATATCTGTATGAGGATAAAAGAGATGGATATAAATTCCAGGGGAGATTAGACTTTGTGAAAATGGATTAGTCCTACTGATGGTTTGTAACTGTCTTGTAAAGATGAACCAGCGAAGCTTCGTTGAAATCCTTCCCTCGTTCGTCCTTAGTAAATACTATTACTGCATTTTCATGCATTTCTGGTAAACATCAATCATATTAAAAGCATACATGCGTTTCTGGTAAACATCAATCATATTCAAAGGCATACATACATTCAAACACAACCAATGGACGTTTCGCTTATGTAAATAGGGTAAAAGTGAATCTGGATTCAAAAGATGGAATTTATTTATATCAAAAGTGACCCATACACGGGTAAGTTTGTACAAGGAGACATAAACCCTAGTAAGAGAATTTTGTCATGAAGCTTTACAAAAAGAATCAGCTATGTGGGAAATAATCCTATTGAGTTTCAATTCTACTATTGCCACTCAAGTATCTCATCTTCTTGCTGTTGAGACGGAAACGATTGGATTGAGCTTTATCTGTTTGAGCTTGAGTAAGTAGTACAACTGGTTGCAGTTTCATGAGTGATCCAAACGAGACATAGTCATACGCTTTAATCCCTAACTTTTGCCTGGATTGCCCTTTCAGGTTTTCAATCCACCGGGATACCCTTTTTTGCCCAAGCCGCCTTTTCAGGTTTTCGACTTGCCGGGTGTACATCTTTTTATATATATATCCCTAATTTTTGCCCAAACCCTTTTGGTTTGCCGGGATGCCCTTATTTTTGCCTAGGCCTGTCAACCTAGCGGGTCTCTTTTTATGCGTAGTATTTTTTAACTATGTCTGCGTTTACAGGTTGTGGGAAGTCTTCACCATCCATTGTAGTCAGTATCATGGCACCTCCTGAGAACACTGTCTTGACTACAAATGGTCCCTCATATGTTGGAGTCCACTTGCCCCTAGGATCACCCTGTGGTAATATGATACGCTTGATTACCAAGTCACCAGCCTGATATACCTTTGGCTTAACCTTCTTGTTAAAAGCTTTGATCATCCGTTTCTGGTACATCTGGCCATGACAAACTGCTGCTAACCTTTTCTCATCAATCAAATTTATCTGGTCAAGTCGAGTCTGAATCCACTCATCTTCATCCAAGCCTGCATCCTTCATAATTCTCAAGGAACTGAATCTTCATATCAATAGCAACTTGCATACCCATGATACATGCCTCATACTCAGCCATGTTATTGGTACAATAGAAACAAAGTCTGGCAGTAATCGGGGTATGACAACCTTCAGGGGAACTAATCACAACACCAACACCATTACCATGTGCATTGGAGGCACCATCAAAAACCATAGTCCATCGGGATCCTTGTTCAGGTCCGTCATATTGTCCAGGTTCTTTGGTAACAGACATAATGTCTTCATCAGGGAACTCAAAATTCATTGACTGGTAATCATCTACTGCTTAATGAGCCAAATGATCAGCAACAACACTCCCCTTAATGGCCTTCTGAGTGGTATACTGTATATCATATTCCGTCAAGATCATTTGCCATCTTGCAATTCTTCCGGAGAGAGCAGGTTTCTCAAATATGTACTTGATTGGATCCATCTTCGAAATCAACAAGGTAGTATGGGTCAACATATACTGTCTTAGTCGGCGAGCAGCCCATGCCAAAGCGCAGCAAGTTTTCTCGAGCAGTGAGTATCTTGTTTCACAGTCGGTAAACTTTTTGCTAAGGTAGTATATTGCCTGCTCTTTTCGACCAGACTCGTCATGTTGCCCCAATACACACCCCATTGAGTTGTCTAATACTGTTAAATACATAATCAAGGGTCTTCCATCAACTGGTGGCATTAAAATTGGAGGTTCTAGCAAATATCTCTTAATTTCATCAAAGGCAGTCTGGCACTCATCATTCCATTCCATCACCTGATCTTTCCTCAACAACTTGAAGATTGGCTCACAGATGGTAGTTAATTGGGAAACAAATCTTGCAATGTAGTTCAATCGTCCCAAGAAACCTCTAACCTCCTTCTCAGTACGGGGAGCTGGCATCTCTCGTATAGCTTTCACTTTTGCAGGATCCACTTCAATACCTTTTCCACTGACAATGAAACCCAAGAGCTTTCCAGATCTAACTCCAAAAGTACACTTGTTTGGATTTAATCTCAACCTGTATTTCTTCAACCTCTCAAACAACTTGTGCAGATGATCAAGATGTTGTTCTTCATTCTGAGACCTGGCTATCATATCATCCACATATACCTCTATCTCATGATGAATCATATCATGAAACAAAGCCACCATAGCACGCTGATATGTTGCCCCTGCATTCTTCAAACCAAATGGCATTACCTTATAGCAAAAGGTGCCCCACTGTGTCACAAATGTTGTCTTCTCCATATCTTCAGGTGCCATCTTGATTTGATTGTAACCAGAGAAACCATCCATAAAAGAGAATACCTTATGCTGAGCAGTGTTGTCTACCAGAATATCGATATGAGGAAGTGGAAAGTCGTCTTTAGGGCTAGCCTTGTTCAGATCTCTGTAGTCTACACACATACGTACCTTACCATCTTTCTTAGGAACTGGTACCACATTTGCAACCCACTGAGGATAAGAAGTTACGGCCAAGAACCCTGCATTGAACTGTTTCATTACCTTTGCTTTGATCTTTTCTGACATTTCAGGACGCATACGACGAACCTTCTGCTTCTTTGGACGACAATCTTCTTTCACTGGCAAACGGTGAACCACAATGTCCGCATCCAACCCTGGCATATCTTCATAAGACCAAGCAAAGATCTCCACATAGTCACGTAGCATCTGAATCAACCTGCTCTTGACACTGTCCTCTAAATCAGCCCCTATTTTGACCTCTTTTCTGTTTTCTTCAGTTCCCAGATTCACAACTTCGACTGGCTCTTCATGTGGCTGTATAGCTTTCTCTTCTTGTTGTAACAACCTAGCAAGCTCTACAGGTATTTCACAATCGTCCTCGTTTCCGTCTTCAGTTTGATAGATCGGATTCTCAAAATTGTAATTGGCAATAGTAGAACTGTTATCAACTGGATCCAGAGTGGATGAGGATCTGCATTTTAGTGACGTGGGTGTGTGTAAGAACACATAGCTGATAAAGCAAAAATAAAAGAAAAAGAAAGACAAGGAACACAATATTTACGAAAACGAAACGTCCACTGATTTTATTGAATGAAGTATGCAAATGAAATGACAACCCGTAACAAGCACACCATTGTGCCCCGGGTAAGGCACATGGCTCGAAAGTTTTAATTGTTCCAGAAATTACAAATTTAAAAACATAACACAGTAATAGTATTTACTCCTGACTAAAGGAGATAGGGATAACATCTTCAGCTTTCCAATTATTGAGTCCAGCACCCACAGTAGGAAAAATCCATGCCTCCAAGTTGTAGTCTTCATCTTGATCTCCCACAGCATTGATAACCCCTTGATTGGTGATACGAACAGCACGAGCACGACGAACAGCCTTCTGGGACTCTGCAGTGAAACCCAAACCAAACTTGTCAGACTTGTATGGAATATCAGGAAGCTGACCCCAAATAGTACAACCACCTTCTTCCACCACAGCTTTTGCATCATTGAGGGAGGCCATTGCCATTGTTGGAGGGTTTCTGATGACCACAGGAACCTTCTTCACAGCAGGAGGAGTCACACAATCCTTAACAGCCCAGGGAACCACTTCAAATGACTGACATGGAGTTTCAATGTATTCACCTTCTACTTCCAGATACTTGAAAGTGTTTACATGGCTAACAAAGTATTCTTCCTCTCCAAAGACAGTAACAAGTTTTCCATTCACCGGATATCTCAACTTTTGATGTAATGTGGAGGTCACAGCACCTGCCCCATGGATCCAGGGACGACCAAGCAGACATGAGTACGAAGGACGAATATCCATCACATAGAATGTAGCGGTAAACACCTGAGAGCCAACCTTGATTGGAAGATCAATTTCCCCATGCACTACTCTTCTAGAACCATCAAAAGCCTTTACCACAATATTACTGGGCTTCAATACCGTATCTTTAGGACTCAGCTTGTTCAGGACTTCCTTAGGCAACACATTCAGAGAGGAACCATTGTCTATCAGCACATGAGACAGGGTAGTGCCCCTGCATTCAATTGAAATATGCAAGGCCCTGTTATGATCCCTCTTGGCAGGGGTCAAGTCAGCATCAGAAAATCCTAACCCGTTGTCATAGGTCAGGTGAGCAACACAATTCTCAAACTGGTCCACAGAAATTGCACTGGGTACATGAGCCATCTTTAGAAACTTGATCAATGACTTGGCATGAGCCTCAGAACATAATAACAGGGAGAGCATAGAAATCTTTGAGGGAGTATGCCCCAGCTGATCAACAATATCATAATCACTCTTGCGAATGATTTTCAATACTTCTTCCATCTGCTTAGAGAGGTCATCAGCAGCTGGCACATCAGTAGCTACAGGCTCAATAACAGGACCCTTGCCCCGAGCATCAGTGGTGGAAGTAACAACAGGAGTAACTGCACTCTTAGAAGCAACTGGAGGAGAGAAGACTCTTCCACTACGAGTGATCTTGCTAGATCCAGCAATATTATCAATGTCAACAGGCATATCAGGTAAAGGCTCCTGCTTGACACCATGGATGTAAACATCAGACCCATAGTGCCAAGGCACAGCTTTGTCAGATGTATAAGAAATAGGACCAGGAGTGGTAATGATCAGAGGAGCTACTCTGGCTTCAGCAACAACTTTCACAGGACCTTCAGCAGTAATCTTGATTGGGCCCTGATGAGTGATTTTAATGGGACCCTTTGAAGTGATTCTTAGTGGTATTTTGTCAACCATATCAACCTCTTCAATCTTCTTACCCTGAGTCAGATGATCTACCATACTTTCTACAGATGCTGGTCTTCTTTCAAACACTATAGTATACTTATCCATGAGACGTTGAATCCCATCTCTCAAAATGAAGCAACTATCCGGCTTATAGGTACAATACAAACAATCTTCACGACAACCTGGAAAGATCCCAGCTTGTACTAACCTCTTTTTGATAACAGACAATGGTGTGCTCAACTCCATAACCGAATAGACATGCAGATCTTCATCAATATCTTCATCAATGGCGTTGACAGTCTTCTCGTGATTTGGCATTGGAGCTGTAATCACATTTGGAGTACCTGGTGGATCAAACTCAATTTCTCCAGCATCAATCATATCTTGAATTTTGTTCTTCAAGACCCAGCAGTTATTAGTATCATGTCCTGGACAGTTTGAATGATATGCACATCGTGCATTGGGATTGTACTTGGGAGATGTAACATTGGGATTCTGAGGAGCCTCCCTCAGGGTAATAAGTTCAGCCTTCAACAAATGTTGTAATGCCTGAGCCATTGACATGTTGATCTTCGTGAACTGTCTTCTAGCCCTCTGTTGGTTGCCCTGAGGCTGCTCTGTTGTTGCAGGAGTTGGATTTGAAATATGAACTACACTCACAGACTGATGTCTTCTGTTACGATCAGGCTGACCATAAACAGCATTAGATTCTTTCTTCCCAGTGGGAGGCTTCTTTGCAGCACCTGATGAAGAAGTGCCCACTTGGATCTTACCACTCTTGATACCATTCTCTACTCGCTCTCCTGTCATGATCAACTCAGTGAAGCCAGATGATGAGCTTCCAATGAGATGACTGTAAAACGGACCATTCAGCGTACACATGAACATATCAACCAACTCCCTATCAGTCAAAGGGGGTTGAACTCTTCCAGCTAAGTCTCTCCACTTCTGAGCATACTCCTTAAAGCTTTCTTTGGCACCCATAGACATGCTTTGAAGCTGCATGCGAGTGGGGGCTAAGTCAGCATTGTATTGATACTGCTTGTAGAAAGCTTCAGCAAGGTCATTCCAATCTCTGATGTTGACACTCTCCAACTGATAATACCACTCTAGCTGAGCTCCAGATAAACTCTCTTGAAAGAAATGGATCCACAACTTTTTATCAGCAGTGTGGGGTTGCATTCTTCTGACATAAGACCTCAGATGCAATTTGGGACAAGAGACCCCATCATAGACAACAAATGTAGGAACTTTGAACCCAATGGGTATGACCACCCCCGATATCAAGCTCAAATCCTCAAAATCCAGCCCAGATGATTTCTGTAATTCCATAGCATCCATTCTATCCACCAGCATCTTGAATTTGTCTTCGTTAGGCTCATGGTAGTAGTTAGCCTCAGAATCAGAGTCCCCCATAGTGTTGTGGAGACTGCCTCTCTCCTGCTCAGATTCTTCAGATTCATAGTCTTCAACCTGTTCCTTGGTCTTGGCAGGACCTTTGAACCTTCTTCCCATGTTGAGCAACCCAGCAGACTTTCTAGCCTTCTTAGTCTTCTTGGCCAGCAGTGTCTTCAATTCATCCTGCCCCTTAGATAGGTTCAGGATCAGCTCTTGGAACTGTGCATTCTGTGCCTGGAGATCCTTAACTGATTGTTCAAGAGCCATTGCTGAAATAAACAGCGAGAAGATGAGAAACCTGTGCACAATTATAAACCTGTGATGCAATGATATGGGAATGCATATGCAATGTTTTCAAGGACCGCAGGATTTAAATTTGCTTAAACAATCAAGAAAGTAACTTTGTATTAGTAATAACTTGTTTTGCCTTTTAGGCTTACAAAAATGAAAACGAAATAAGTACAAAAGATGGGGTTTTAAGTCTCCCATGGACGTTTCCTCTTTGTGTTGAGGTATGAGTTGAGGTTTCGTTCCTCATGAAGTAGCTTTGTTAGCTCTAGGATCCTTGCTTGGCTTGCTTTGTAATGAGCCTCGAAAGTATCCCTTTGCTCTTTCAGTTGGATCCATGATCTCTGCAAGTCTTCCATATCAGTAGGCATGTCTGGGTGAAGGATGGTATAAGCTGTGTCTCCTTCAGCAACAGGTTCCATGGTAACTGGTAGGATGGCAGGATATGGCATCATGAGTGTCTGAGCACGAAATCGTACCCATCTGAGATAAGCCTCCATAGGAATGGTGTACTTAGGCTCCAGTGTCTTGCTGTCAATCCTGTTTACCTTTCCCCAAGCTCATATGAATCTCTGACGGTAACCCTGAAGATCGTTGTCGTAGTCGAACACAATGCCCTGAATCAACATGTCATGTGGACCATCGCTCCGGGCGTAACCAAACTGTCGTAAAGCTAGAGATGGGTTGTAGGTGATGCCTCCTCTTATGCCTAGAAGTGGCACATTAGGAAACTCCCCACAACGGTCAATGATGGTGACATTCTCCATAGATCTGGAGCACCAATGGATGTCTGAGTGAGAAAGTGACATGATCCTCTTGGACCATCTGAACCCTTGCTCATTCTTCATTACTGAGCGAGGAAGGTGAGAAATAAACCACCTAGAAAGTAAAGGTATGCAGCACATCAAAGTTCCTCTTGCCCTTGTAGTACGGGTGTGAAGAGAATGTAGGATGTCTCCAAGTAAGGTAGGCACTGGATTGTGACTCAGGAATATGTTGATGGCATGAACGTCTATGAACTGATCAGGATTGGGGAACAACACTAAGCCATAAATCAATAAGGCTAAGATCTCCTCAAAAGCATCGTAGCTCATAGCCTTCAAGAACATTTGAGCTTTATCCACTAATACCTTGGCAAGAATACCTTTAACTCCACTTCTCGTCTCTAGAACAATGTCAGACTTCTTCAGATGTAGAGCTGCAGCAATAACTTCTGGTTTAAGCTCCTTCTCTAAGCCTGTGAATGGCTTCTGATCAAGAACAGGTATACCCAGAAGTTTAGAGAACTCCTCCATGGTTGGAACCAGCTGATAATCAGGAAATGTAAAGCAATGGTGCTTAGGGTCAAAGAACTGAAACAGCACACTCATCATATCTTCACTGAACCCTGAAGTAACTAGATCCAATAAGTGACCATGTCTCTTGTTGAACTGGGAATGATCAGGCACTAGGGAAACCAACTCCTTGAGCTTAGCAGGTATCCCTACAAAGTTGATCCTGATGGTGTTTCTACGAGCAGAAGCCATGACCTGCAACAAAGAACAAAGATAAATCCTTTGGTCCTTGAAATGGTTAGGGAAAATGATATGCTTATGATGCATGATGATGTCATGATGTCATGCTCAATCACAAACATGTGGCACACACAAACAAGTCACACCATAGCCCTAGGTTTAAAGGCTTGCATGAGGTTCAAAGGCAAGTACCCTCCCCTGAAGTTAGATGGTTCATCCTGTCCTACAAAAGTAACCAGGTTCTAAGGGATCTCAATATCATTGATCCTTCACAAGGGTGGTTGTTCAGAAGGCAACTTACTTGCCAACCAAAACCCTCCATGTTTAAGATCTCAATGAGCGTAGTATCGAGTGTCAACCAACTTCAGTCTGCACCAAAGCCGGTTACCTCACTACTTTCTAAAGGCCAAGATGAGTTAACTAGGGTTCTAAAAGTCAGTTAGTGCATTGACAACATATGGCAGCCTCAATATTATCCTCAACTTGACTTAAGGAATATAAGCACCAACCAAGAAGTCGCACTAACTATGGCCACCAGATCAACCGTATCGATATACGTCGTACAGTTTCCTTGGTCTATTGCCATTTACCTAAGGTACACTAGATCCGGGTTAGGACCTTTCACACATAAGAGCACCCCAACAATATAATAATAAAGCAAACAAGGCAAACAATTTAAAGTGATCTTAATTCCTAAGGGTACCCCTCTTAAATAGATCCCCAGCAGAGTCGCCAGTTCTGTAACCCGGTGAACTGACTTTAAACAATGTTGCGGATAGCAAGAGTCGCCACCGACTTTTATTTTATCCATAAGGAAAGGTTATAAAAGAACAGGAAAGACCTTAGAGAATATTTTGGGTCCGGGGGGTAGGTTATGAAAAGGGAAGGTATTAGCATCCTTTTCATCCATGGTTATCCATGGGCTCTTAGGTACTTAAGCTCACTTGAAGTCTTGGAAGTCCATTTAGCCTGATTAAAGTCAAAACCCTAGTTTTGGATGCACTGCTTAGGAGGTGCATTGTCTGAGGGAATTGTCAACTCTTCTGACCAATTGTGAATTTTGTGAACCTTGTGAACCTTCTTGGAACACAAAGTCTTGTATTGTGAGGGCAAAATTTGGGGTGCAACAGCTGTCACTCCGAAAGCTCATAGTTTCTCGAACTATCACTCCTATATTTCAACCTCCAAGAGGTGAGCGCTAAGGTCGAATTAGCTGAACGTAGGATCGGAGAACATCAAGGAGAATGGGTGGATTAAAGTAAACTTTGAGCCTCTATCCTCTCTTTCAAAACCGTGAACCTGACCACGTTACAACCTTCAAAAGTCCTAATTAAAGCAGGGTTGTTTCGAAGGTATACATCGGTAAAGATCGCGTCGAAGCTGACTCCTAAAAGGTTTCTTCTTACCATGTTGGTGCTGATGTTGATATTTTGATAAATGATTTGTGCTTTGTATGCCATAAACTGATTTTCCTTTTTCCAGTGAACAGATTGGATGTTAAAACTGTCATATGCATTGCATTAATATATCTTTTATGCAGAACAACTGGTTTTACTTACGAGTAAGCGCTTGACAGCAAGAAAGTTTCCTACAGTGGAAAGTATGATCAGGATAGAATGCAGGATGCCCGAATGTTCCGAGAGCCGGGGCAAGCTATTATCAAGTAATCTCCAGTGAGGTCAGCCATCCAAAGTCGTTATTCCAGGGCAATCAAGTCGAGATTCGGTAAATCTCTCGTAGCTAAAGTCACTGCACCGAATCAACCAATCAGGGGCAAAGTCATTGCAGACAGGGGCATGCCATCCTAAGAGCGCGGAAGTTATTCTTTATTCGAGATGCATTTGATCTGAAGCATTTTTCCGAGGTTCAGAATGCTGGGGCATTTCATATCAGACCATCAGGGTACAAATTTTTCAGGTTTCCTTTTGAGGAGTATCCCCACAGAGGTCCCACCAGCTGGGGCATATCAGAAGCGAAGGAATTGTTTTTCTCCGTGTCATCAGAGTCATCAGAGCTACTCAGAGCTATTCGAGCAGATTCAGCTAATCTCCGAGTGTGAGTCGAATGTCGGGAAGTCGTGTTACCATCTATTGACCCTTCAATCAGAAATTGTGAATTTAGACAGGATATTGTTTAGTGTCAATCATACATGAACCATCACAGATGGCCTAAAGCCCAATCCTTATTGGCAACTTTCAGGAAGCCCGATCCATATTGGCAATCATTGTGAGGTCCAACTGGTGGTGGCACATCAGTTTCAAAATCCAATCTTCATTGGTACGCAGGAAGACTCCGTCTGTTTTCCCCAACAAAAGTCCAATTTTCATTGGCACGGGTAAGCTGTCCCTGACAGAAGTCCAATCATGATTGGCGCATTCAGTTATTCCTCAGCGAAGTTGGCTTCACTTTTCCAGCATTTATTTTGCTAGAATAATTCTATGACGCCTGGTTATCCCCAGCGGAGTTGGCTTTGTCTTCAGCATTTATTTTGCTGAAGCAGTTTTCTGTATCCAATGTCTCCAGCGACCCGAGCCTGCATCTGCATTTGCATATATCATCATATTTGCATCATACTTGCATTTCATTCTCAAATGCGTAGCATTTCCATCCTATATGGAGCATTACGCCATAGAAAAATTCAAACATACGCATATGCATACGAAGCATAAGCCATTTTTTCTATCAGCCTTCAGTAGCAGCATGAAGTACTATGTGATCAGTTCAGGGGCATTTATCCAGCAGCTTTATTCAGATAGCTCTTTGGTGTTCGATTCTCAGATCATACAACGGTTATGCGTTACTCATCAGTCATCTGATATTGGTATACTTTTCTTTCCGTCAACTCACATTGACGATGGGTTTCCCCCAGCGGGCCTTCTCCGTCTATCATTAGGCATTGTGAGTTGGATATGGTTTTCTCCGTCTATCCTTAGACGTTGAGAGGTTTCAAGGCGATCTTTCAGATATTGGCGTTCTTTCTGTTTATTGGACGAGATGGCATTTCAAGAAGGTTTTTCTGACCGTTGATCCTTATTGACGTCGAGGCTCTTCGAAGAATGTTTGGTTTTCCTAGTTGTTGATCCTTATCAACGGCATGGCTCTTTGGAGGTGGTTCTCCTTCCTGTCAATCCTTATTGATGATATGGCCCCTTTGAAGATATTGTTCTTTCCATCAATTCCTGTAGACGAAAGGATTCTGAAATTTGATGGGTGGTGATGAATATGGTTCTCTTTCCGCTGACGGGTTTTCCTTCGGGATGGTGTCTTTCTATCTATCCTTAGACAATGTGAGTATGGATAATGGTTTTCCTTCGGGATGGTGTCTTTCTGTCTATCCTTAGACAATGTGAGTATGGGTATGGTGTTCCTTCGGGATGGGGGTCTTTCTGTCTATCTGTAGACGATGTAAATATCGATAATGGTTTTCCTTCGGGATGGTGTCTTTCTGTCTATCTGTAGACGATGTGAGTATGGATAATGGTTTTCCTTCGGGATGGTGTCTTGCTGTCTATCCTTAGACAATGTGAGTATGGATAATGGTTTTCCTTCGGGATGGTGTCTTTCTGTCTATCCTTAGACAATGTGAGTATGGGTATGGTGTTCCTTCGGGATGGGGGTCTTTCTGTCTATCTGTGGACGATGTAAATATGGATAATGGTTTTCCTTCGGGATGGTGTCTTTCTGTCTATCCTTAGACAATGTGAGTAGTATGGTGTTCCTTCGGGATGGGGGTCTTTCTGTCTATCTGTAGACGATGTAAATATCGATAATGGTTTTCCTTCGGGATGGTGTCTTTCTGTCTATTTGTAGACAATGTGAGTATGGGATATTAGTTTCCTTCGGGATGGTGTCTTGCTGTCTATCCTTAGACAATGTGAGTATGGGTATGGTTTTCCTTCGGGATGGGTCTTTCTGTCTATCTGTAGACGATGTAAGTATGGTTATTGTTTTCCTGCGGGATGGTGTCTCCTTCTATCAGTAGACGATGGAAGGTGATCAAGTGCATGTTGATCCAACCTTCGGGTTTGTTATCTAGGGTGTCACACAGGTGACTGGGGCTAAAGTCAAATCTCTTTATCAGGTGATTGATCATTTTGTTGCCAGAATAATTGGATTCAGTTCTCTGGATGGTGTTCCCCAAGCGAGGGTGCAGTTTATTTCTGCGGTTGACAAATTTTCGGGTTTATTTTGTATTCAACCGTCTTCTACCTTTGAATGTTTGAAGGTTGCTCGCTCTTCAACCCTTCAGGTCCAAGCCGCTTGAATAGGGGGAGCTGTTGCACCCTAAAATTTGACAAACCGGTTCCTATACCTGGGTTATGCTTCGACGCATTTTGCATTCGCATTCGCATATTGCATACATGGCATTTTCCTCAGTCAGATTGATTTTTATTGGGATTGCAGCCCCTGGCGTTTCAGGCAGTTCAGGCCGGTTGGAATAAAAGTCTGTTGGGAATTGGTGCTCGTTCCCTGTGTTTTCAGGCCATCTTGGTGCCCGGGTTTCGCTACGGTTGCGCAATTGGGTTTTAATCGGTTTAATCGGCCTCCTGGCATTTGTTTAGGATTTTTCTTTTATTTTTCTGGATTTTTAATGCATTTAAATGGATTTTTCTAAATTTAATAGATTTTTTTAATAATTTTTAGAGTTTTAAATAGATTTTCTTTTTTTAGAGATTTAATAGATTTTAAAGTTTAGATATTAAGTTCCTTTTAATAGTTTTTAATAGATGTGAATAGATATTATAATTTTTCTTTTAAAAGACTAGTTTTAAAATATATATATATATAGAGATAAATAGGTATTATCTTTTCTTTAATAGAATAGCTTAAAATAAAAAAAGAGAAATAGATAGTATTGTTTTTTAGATTTTTATTAGATTTAATTGTTTTTTAGTTTTTTTAAATAGGGATTAATTGTGTTTTTAGGTTTTATTAGTTTTAATTGTTTTTCAAATTAATAGATTAGATTTGAAAAAGAAAAAGGATTAAAATGTTTAGATTTTTTTTAGATTTTATTTGATTTTTTTTAGGATTAATTAGGGTTAATGATAGATTAATTAGGTTTTATTTTTTTAATTTTCGTTTTATTTTTAGGGTTTTATTATCAGATTTTTGTTTAGTTAATTAGCTCAAGTTTTTGTTAGTTAATTAGCCTTAACCGTGTTTAGTCTCTAATCATTCTTAAGTCCATTAATCAGAACCATTATCCAAGTGGGCCAGTATCCAGATCAAGCCCAAGTCAAAGGTCCACGCCACTTGTCAATATAATAGGCCTGCCACGCGTGCAGCCAGAACTTTCTTCCACCTCACTCTCTCTCTCACTCTGCATGCCTCCCACGTGGCTTCCCCTTATCTCACTCCCCACACACGTGTAACATTCTCCCTCACTCCCTCTGCCACCGCATCCCTCGCCGGAACCCTTCACCGCCGGCCATGCAAAGACTGACGGCCATCCTAACCGACCCCCTCCGGTCACCCTAACCGCCTCCGACCACCGTAACCTCCCATCGAAAAACCAAATTCCACCGGAAACTGCAAAAAACACCCAGAATTCCAGAAAACACCTTCCAACTTCATCTTCTTCATCGTCCACCTTCATCCGTCTTCGCCGGAAAACGTCATTCTCACCGGAATCTCCAATCTTCATCCATAACATCCTTCATCGTGTTCTTCCTCCAACGCCAGAAACCTTCAAACTCTCCTCAAGAACCTTCACCGCTTCAATCGATTTTTTCCAGATACCTTTATCAAATCTTTGATCATCCTCACCAGACATTCAAGAACCTTCAACTGGAATTTTTAATGAACGTCATCTCTCCAGAATCTCGCCACATTCAACAGATTTTCCACGTCAAGGTCCAAACGAAGATTATCTTCTTTTCGTTCATCAACCTGTCTCGTTCTTCATCTCCAGAACGTTCTTCAAGAACTTCATCCAGCTAGATCCATCCGATCATCACAAAAGTTTCATCGCCGCCGCAGATCCTCATATCTTCAACCAAGATCTTCCTGGATTCGTAGATCCTCTCGCGTTTGGAATTTCGCCATCCTCATCCATTTTCTTCATCAGGTTTCCAGGTTTTCTATTCTTCCTTCCCTAATTCGTAAGCACCCATAGTTAGTTAGGTAAATGGATTTAGGTTTTGTGATTGATGTTGTGAGGCGAGTTAGGGTTATGGTTGAATTGAACGGAGAGTTTGAGGCATGTGGTGAGTTTGGGTGGAGGTTTCAGAGAGAGAGAGTTTGGAGATGGAGAAACGGCGCTAGGGCTTGACGAAGGGGGCGACGAACAGTAGTACTAGATTGGAATGTTAGAAGATTTTAGGGTTTTACTGAAGGTGAGGACTGGGCTCGGGCATTAGACCCAGTTACCATATTACTAATCCACGCCCCATATTACTCGTAAAACCCCCCTCCCCGTGTGTAATTTGGTTTGGGCCTTAGGCCCTGCTGCTACTCACACCCCCCATGGGGGCCCAAACGTAGAATGCAAAGCAATTTGATGCTATTCGCTCCGCCCCCCCCCCCCCCCCTCAGTTTATTTGCTTTGTTGTTTTTTTTTGTTTTTTCTGAAGCAAATATGGGCCCAGCGCAATTGCTGGCTGCACCCCCCTTGCTGGGCCCAATGTGTTCTGAAGTTTATTAACTGCTTTTGCCACCCCCTTGTTTTCACTTTTAATTGAATTTTTCTTTTTCATTTCATTTGCATATTGGTTACGAAATAATTCATAATAAATCAAAAAATGATCATTTCAGCATGGGATTTTTTCCTCCATTTTAATAATGATGTCAAGAAAATTATAAGAAAATAAAAATATTATTTTAGGCTTTTTTCCATTTATGGTGATTTTTTACATTTTAATAGCTTTTATTTTCATTTTGTTTGTACATACATTTTAGGGAATTTTGTTTAGCAATTTAAATTCGTATTTTGATTCCATTCTTTTTGTGGTGGTTAGATTAGAACATTAAGTTCCCCTTGGATTTATTTCACATTTTTGTGATTAAATCTTGTTTAGTTTTGATTAGAAAACATTAGGTTAGTATAATTAGGGTTCAAACTCAACATAGGTGCATTATAACATTTTCTTTTGGGTTTTTTAGCATGAATTAGGTTATGGGACATATAGGGTATGTAGGGTAGATATAGAAATCCCCTTAGAATTAATCTTAGAATTTTAAATACTATTTTGCTATTTTTAGTATATTTTGCAAATTGTGTGATTGTTTGGTGTTCCCATTTGGGGTTTATGTTGCTTGCTTGGGCTTTTGGGTTTTATATTTGGGGTGTGGGGCTTGGTTTGAGCTTGTGGAAGCATGAAGAATCAATGGAGAAGATTGAATACAAAGATCAAGGTTGATGCATGAAGATTGCTTGGATTGAAGATGCTGATTGAAGACTTAGGAGAAATAGGAGAAAATAGGCAGAGCTTAGAATAGACAAATTCTTTGTACAAACATGGAAAGCTTCATGTGCTTCCATTCCTCTCTATGATATAAAGTCCCTTTAGGGTATTCACCTCCCTCCTTTGGAGGGATAAGTGGCCTTACCTTAGAGGTAGAACTTTGAGGGAAACAGTCTGTTACAATGTCAACTGTTTATAGACTTCCTTTGGTTGTCAATGAACTGTTTGACATTCATCTTATCCTGATAAATCAATTCTCATCTAGGAGATCCTGCCTTGAAGAAAGAAGCCATTGAAGATAGGGATGAAGATCAAAGAGTGACAAAGATGAAGATTATGCATGTCAAAGTTGTGCAGCTGTTGAAGCTAGGGTTTACTGCTGTCTGGAGCTATCTGCTGTCTGATGCTGTCAACTGGTTAAAATTCTGTGCTTGCTTGAGCTTGGTGATTTCTTGGAAATGGAAGCTTGTTGTAGCTTGGGTACCATTGGAGTTTGATTTTGGAAGTTCAACTGGAGCTGGGGTGCTGTCAGGGCTGGTTTTGGGGTTTTATTTTCTTTGCTGCATTGTTTGTTAATTTCCCTTTAGGATGAGGTGAAGTTGTTTCACTTTGCCCATTGCTTTCTAGGTTCGAGGTTGAGTGGGACTTCCTTGCCTCGCTTGTATTGTTGCAATCATGCATTTTACTGCTTTACTGTGTATTCGTCGTTTCTTTTCTGTTTATCCCCTAGGATCTCTGTTTCTCTCTGCGCAAGAGTGAAATATGACAGACATTAGGTGTTAACCCATGCATGACAACATTAAGGTAGATTTTGATTCCCTTTTAACCCTATGTTAGAGTTCTTTCTCTTCTATCTCAAAACAATCAAAAAATACAATAAGAGGTCAAACATCAATAAAAGACAGTTCTCGCGTAAATGACTGTAAACCAATCAAAAGAGTCATTTTTGTCCGCTTGGACCCGTAATCAGGAGAAAACCTTTTTCAGAAGGATAAAAAACAATCAAGACAAACTTGTGTCGTACGTGGCCCGAACTACGTTTGCTCTGATCTTTCATGCTGTATGAAAGTACGTAGGCATAGGATGCGATATCCTAGCGAGCAACCTTCCCCTCCTTTCCCGTAGGTAGGCGAACTACGTTGACTCTGATTTCTCGTTCCAGACGGGAATACGTAGGCATAAAGTGAGATACTTTGCCGAGTCATTTTATTTTCTTTTAACCTCCAGACCTGTAGAATAGATAGAATAAAAATCCGTACTAGAAAACAAGTGTGGATCCCGTCGAGTACGACGGACGTGAGGGGTGCTAATACCTTTCCCTTGCGTAACCGACTCCCGAATCCAGGATTTGGTTGCGATGACCATTCCTTTCCAGTATTTGCGGTAGGTTTACTTTGAGCGTTTCCTTTCCCTCCTTTGGGATAAATAACGCACGGTGGTGACTCTTCTGTTCAGTCAGCGCCGATTTTCGCAGTAGCGACAGCGTGGTGCAGTGAATTGTTTTGAGTGAAGACGAGCGCTTAAGAATTATTTTGATGAGTCGGCGCAGGACCGTGATGAGATGTTTAATTTTGATGGGAATTTTGAGTATTAATAAAAGTGGAGAAGCTGGTGGTTTACCGGCTGATTATGGTTGTCTGAGAGTTATCCTGACAAGATAAGTGATATACAGACAGGACGTAAGATGAAGTTGTGATCGACTTAGTTGTGAAAACTAGTCATATATTGAGAGCTCCATATGGTATGTCTATTTGGGTGGCCAAAGAATTAAAATTGAGTGAGTAATTTTGAGACTTGTGTCTGGTGTGTATGCTACGGCAACAGGTTGTGGAGTCGAGTATAAAGATGGATAATGACTTGCGGTGATTATTAAAGAAAGTAAGATGTGGAATACAATATTGGTATAATTAGACCTTTGAAATTTCAAGAGTTGAAAATATGTTGAGTGGCCTTCGGAGTGTGAAAATGTTGTTTTCGTCTTTTGACGCACCATTCAAAGCGTTGGGCACTATTTTAATGCTCTGTGCGATGGTGAAGTAGTGTCATGGAGATTAATTAATTTATTGATGGAATGTGTTTGATAATTCGAAGAATATAGAAGATCCTGTTGAGCATCGGGAACTTGTGTTATCAGTGTTGGAGGAGAAGCGGTGATATGCCACTGTGAAAAAAGTTCAGAGGGTTTTGGGAGAGTTGTCAACAGCTCATGTATGGATTCTTGTCGAATTCGAAAGAACTGTTCGTTGTGTTTTGTGATGCCTCGTGAGTATGATTGAGAGATGTGTTAAGTGCAACATCAGCATGTTTAGTTGCTTGGAGGAAATTTAAAGTATATGAGAGGGATTATCTGACAACTGACTTAGAGTTGGTCGTCCTTGTGTTTGTGCCGGAGTTGGAGGCTCCAATTGGTTAGTGAGAGATTTGAAATAGTTGGTGATCTCAAGAGCTTAATGTATTGGTTTGAATTGGAAGAATTGAATATGAGGCGGAGGAAAACAATTGGAATTCCTGAGGGATTATGGCTTTAGAATGAATTACCATTCAGGTAGAGCAACGCGGTAACTGATGCATCGATTTGAAGATTTGGTATATACTGATGAGGAGGGTTGAATTTAATGAATTAAGTCGAAGGACTGATTTTCGTATTAATGAGAATAGTATCATGAGATGTCGTGATAGAGTTATGTTCTAGATATTATTAAGTGGAACAGGGGTATTGTGGTAGATGGAGTATCCATCCTAGTGCTATAAAGATGTAACCGGGTTTGAGGAAATTATTTTGATGGCCATAGATGAAGAGAGAAGTGGCTTAGTTGTATGTGCTGGTGAGACTTGTCGAAAGCCGAAGAATGAACATCTGAGACTGTCTGGTCTGATGTAACCGTTGTATATTCCAGAGTTGAAATCGGGTAGTATTCCCATGGATTTTTGCGTTGGGTTTTCCGGAGAATTTGAGGAATATGGTTTTAATTGAGTGATTTTGGATGGAATGACTAGATTGGCTCTTTTCCTACCAATGAGGATTAATCATTCTATGTTGGAGCCGGTTGAGATGTATATCACTGAAGTGATAAAGATTGTATGAGCTATCATCTAATATGGTGTCAGATGGGACTTTGAAGCTTTGTATGCCAGGAGGTGTAAGACTCCTTTGTATTGATATGATTTAGGTGAGGGTACTGTGCTCGGACCTGAGAATTATGTAAGAGATGACTGAAAAGATCAAGAAGATCCGAGAAAGGACATGTTCTGAGGGTTACAGTGGTGACGGGTGTTGATCGAGCTTTGAAGTCTCGGAAGCACACACCGTGTTTTGTTGCTTAGTATCAAAGTGGTGCAGCGGAAGCGTGGGAAAAGTATCATGTTAGATTATCTTACCGCTGTCGCTTGTGAATTTACATGATGTGGTATGTGCCTAATTGAGGAAGTGCACGTGCGTTCATTTAGACAGATGGTGTACAAGTGAGGAAGGATTTGACTGTTGAGACATTGCTAGTTCAGATTGATGAGTAAGAAGTAACTTCGAGGTAATGAAGATTTCTTCGGTAAAGACAGTTGGGGGAACCAACTAGAGAAAGTGGGATTTGAGAGATTGGGATGAGGAAGTCGTATCCGACTCGGTTCATTGAGGTAACATTTTCGAGGACAAAAATTCCTAAAGTGGGGGAGAGTTGAAACAGCCCAATTTTCAATAATTAATTATTTGTGTTAATTAATTGGTTTATTTGGATTGTTCTAATTATTTGAATGGTTAGATGATTGTTTAAATGGATTGATAGATGTTTTGAGAGAGGGATTAAATTGGAGAGAAACCAAAGGGAAGGATATATGATGCGGGAGCGGAACGAAAATGTAAAATAGAAAACATGAAGGAAAAGTGGAGGAAGAAGAGAAAGTAGAAGGAAAAGCTTGGAAAGCTCAAGAACGACTTCTAGCTTCCGATTAATCGAGGTAAGGGTGTGAAATCTTACTATCTTAATCAATGTGCATGATTATGTATGTGTGTGTTTGGATTTGTTAGGTGTTTCCTACATTTTCCATTTTAGGTCGAAATGAGTTTAATCGGTAGAAACCGAGTTTGAACGGGTAGAATCTGAAATTGACGGTGTAATATAGTCGGGTGTTGAGTGGGCCGTGCTACTGGAACTGATTTGGATTAAATCGGTCGGTTTGTGAGGTTTGGGCTTTTGGACAACCATGGGAGTTCTGAGCTCGCAGGTTCGCCAGGCGAATGGCAGCGAAGCTTCGTCAGGCGAAGCCCAGCGAGCAACAGCGAACCAAGTCAGAAGCATCAACCCTGTCTTCGCTGGCAAGATCTCCAGGCGAATGAGAGTGGCGATCGTTCGCCAGGAGAGTTTGCTAGCGAGTGCTAGCGAGTAATTCCAGAATAACTCTCAGTGGTCTTCGCTGGCAAGTTCGCCAGGCGAACGAAGTAGCGAAGGTTCGCCAGAGGCTTCGCCAGGCAAAGGTCAGCGAATGTGACAGCATTTGTTTTATTTTGGTTGGTTCCATCCAATGTTGATGTATTTTATATAATTATGTAACGTATAGCTTGTGCGCTGTTATATGATGTGTTATGGGTAGCCGTATGGCGTGAATCCTAGATTATGAATCGATTGTGAATATGTGACCTTTTGGCATATGCGATGCATTGTTTAAATTGATTAAAATGCATGATGAGTGTGATTGAGTTTGTTGCTGTTTGGCACGATATTTGTAAGTGCACATTGCTTGTATGCGATGGTGGGTGAAGAATGCATGAGAATATATATGGCGAGTACATGTGCATTGTTTGGTAATGTACGGAGGATGTTGGAAATATGTATATGTGTTGAGTCGTACTCACTGGGGTAGAATGGCAAGATGTCGTTCCTAGTGGAGTAATCACTGGGGTAGAATAGTAGGATGTTATTCCTAGTGAGGTATAGTGTCGCGGTTCTATATACCGGGGTAGAATGACTAAGATGTCGTTCCTGGTGGAATAATTACCGGGGTAGAATAACTGAGATGTTGTTCCTGGTAGGGTATAAGTGATGCACCCATACTCCCAAAAAGGGATTGATGTTAATTGATGAGTTTTATATGAGCCATATGGCATAAATATCATTTTTGTATGAAGGATGTTGATGTGTATGAATTGTTGAATTGTGAGTTACAGATGTGAATCTAGAATGAAGCGATATGAGATGAATGATGAACATATGTATGCATGCATTGTGATATATATATATATATATATATATATATATATATATATATATATATATATATATATATATATATATATATATATATATATATATATATATATATATATATATATATATATATATATATATATATATATATATATATATATATATATATATATATATATATATATATATATATATATTGTGAATGCATGTTGAATATACGTGCTGGTATGTGATGTATGATGATTGTAAATGTGAACCTTGTTTAAATAGTGTGAATGAAATGATGAATATATGTATATATTGCGATATGTATATATTGTAAGTGCATAATGAATATGTGTGATGAATGTGACAAATGCATGAGTATGTTTGTAAACATGTGTGCATTTCAAGAGTGTCATGAGTCATGTTGCATGTGAAGCATCATAGTATGCATTCTGGTGTTTATTGATTCCTCAGTGAATCTGCAGAACCTCGTGTGCCCTTGTGGGGTGTGAGCGAGGGTTATTTATTGATTCCTCGGTGAATCTGCAGAACCTCGCGTGCCCTTGTGGGGTGTGAGCGATGGTTATTTATTGATCCCTCGGTGGATTTGCAGAACCTCGTATGTTGCGATGGTTATATTTGATTCCTCGGTGAATCTGCAGAACCTCGTGTGCCCTTGTGGGGTGTGAGCGATGGTTATTTATTGATCCCTCGGTGAATTTGCAGAACCTCGTATGTTGCAATGGTTATATTTGATTCCGCATAGAATCTGCAGAACCTCGTGTGCCCATGTGGGGTGTGAGCGATGATTATTTTTGGTTCTTCA
The DNA here is from genome assembly GCA_963859935.3 of Lathyrus sativus. Classification (NCBI taxonomy): domain Eukaryota; kingdom Viridiplantae; phylum Streptophyta; class Magnoliopsida; order Fabales; family Fabaceae; genus Lathyrus; species Lathyrus sativus. The sequence continues at coordinate 440,115,121 of OZ012740.1, read as the reverse complement.
ATTGAACCTGCTGAAATGAGTCGGTACCGCAGTTGCATCTGCATAGAGTCGTGAGTCGGTCTCTATTAGTTGCATTTATCATCTTTATATGGTGCATTGGTGAAATAAACATGAATGTGAATGTTTATGTGAATTGGTGATGAAAATAACATATTTTGTATGTTTATATGGATTGATTGGAATTGTGGATGTACGCATGTTAAATATGCTTGATGATTATCCATATTTGTTTATATGTAGATAACGATGTATATGAGTGAGTCCTGAATGTATGCATGATGAGATGCTTAGTTATATATATATGTATACATTATAATGTATGTTAGTGAGTGGTGATGTATTATGGTAAGAAGTATAATATGGATATTCTATGTTATAGAAATATATTATATGCTTTGTTATTGTGTTAATATGCATTGTGGAAAGGTGGGATATATGTATTTTGTACTTGTGAATTTATACATGATTATGTGCATTGATTATTATGGTAATGTTTCTCACCCTTCTGCTGGAATGATGTCCTATATGACATCGTGCAGGTATCAAGGAGTAGTACTGCTTGTAGTTGCAAGTTCGTTGTTGGTGCAGCTGTTTAGTATTTAATTATGTTGGGTCAAGTCATGCTCTGGTTATGTAACACTGGGATCACGGGGTTTATGCCTTAGAGATATATTGTGTATTCTAAGTTGTGTTTTAAATGTATTTGAAATATGTGATAATGGCCTCTGTGCCTAAGTGTTGATGATTATGTGATGAACATGAATATTCCGTGAAGGGATTTATGTAAATAAATTGAATCCGCTGCTACATGCAAGATGAAAATTTAATAGCATGATTATTTATTTCAATGTTACATGAGTATGACAGGTGAATGTTGGTATTTTGTAAATTGTGTGACGCCCTTTTGTGAAAGCATGTTAATTTACTCTGATTAAATATGTATTATTCCGTGGGGTTAGAAGGGTGTTACAACTTGCATTGTCCATCCCAAACTTCTTGATTATATTTTTGGTGTATTTACTTTGGGAGATGAATATGGAATCATCCATTTGCTTGACCTGTAGCCCAAGAAAATAGGTTAGTTCTCCATACATACTCATTTCAAACTCAGACTGCATGTGATTAACAAATTGCTTCACCATCTTTTCTGACACTCCCCCAAATATTATGTCATCCATATATATCTGGGCAATCATGATTTCTCTACCCTCATTTTTTACAAATAATGTCTTATCAATTCCCCCTTTCCTGTATCCTTTTGTGGTGAGAAATTCAGTTAGCCTTTCATACCATGCTCTAGGGGCCTGTTTTAATCCATAAAGTGCCTTCCTTAGCTTATATACATGGTCTGTTAAGTTAGGATCCTCAAATCCCTTGGGTTGTGCCACATATACTTCCTCAATTAGATATCCATTCAGAAAGGCACTTTTTACATCCATCTGAAAGAGTTTGAATGTTAGGATGCAGGCAATTCCCAACATCAGCCTGATTGACTCAAGTCTTACAACTGGTGCAGAAGTTTCATCAAAATCAATTCCTTCTACTTGAGTATACCCCTGAGCCACCAGTCTAGCTTTGTTTCTGACTATGAGTCCTTCTTCATCTGACTTGTTCTTGTAAATCCATTTGGTTCCAATGATATTTGTTCCTTCAGGTCTTGGCACTAGTTCCCACACTTCATTTCTTTTAAACTGCTCCAATTCATCTTACATAGCCTTGATCCAGTATTCATCAGTGAGAGCTTCCTTTACATTTTTGGGATCAACCTTGGACACAAAGCACGAATTTGAGATGACTTCTCTTGTTCTAGTCCTTACTCCGCTGTTGAGGTCTCCAATTATAAGATCTTTGGGATGATCTTTCAGGATTCTAATAGAGGGTTCTTTGTTTTCTGTTTCTGGTTCAGAGTTTGGACTTGTAGTTTAGGTGTCTTCAGTCTCCTCAGATGGAGTCTCAAGCAATGTTCCAACATCCTCTCTGACATTGATTTCTTCAATTTGATCATCAATGACCACATTAATGGATTCCATTAATACTTTTGTTCTGGAGTTATATACTTTGTAAGCTCTGTTGTTAGTAGAGTATCCCAAGAATATTCCTTCATCACTTTTGGCATCCATTTTCCTTCTTTGTTCACGATCTGTCAAGATATAGAACTTACTTCCAAACACATGAAAATACTTCACAGTTGGTTTTCTTCCTTTCCACAGTTCATATAGAGTGGAGGATGTTTCTTTTCTCAGGGTAACACTATTATGAACATAGCATGTTGTGTTCATTGCTTCAGCCCAGAAATTCATAGGCAGCTTCTTTGCATGAATCATGGCTCTAGCAGATTCCTGAATAGTTCTGTTTTCCTTTCTACTACTCCATTTTGTTGAGGTGTGATAGGAGAGAAAAATTCATGGCTTATGCCTTTAGTTGCACAGAACTCAGCAAACTTGGAGTTTTCAAACTCCTTTCCATGATCACTTCTGATCCTAATAACATCACTCTCCTTTACTCTTTGGAGTTTGATGCACAGTTCTTTGAAGACTTCAAAAACATCAAATTTTTCTTTGATGAAATTTATCCAGGTGAATCTGGAGTAATCATCAACCACCACATATGCATACCTTTTTCCACCAAGGCTTTCTACCTGCATTGGTCCCATCAGGTCCATGTGCAGTAGTTCCAGAACTCTAGATGTAGTTAGATGTCCAACCCTTGGATGGGATGTCTCAGTCTGTTTGCCTACTTGACATTCCCCACATACTTTTCCCTCATCAATAGTCAGTTTGGGGATTCCTCTTACAACCTCCTTGGAGATGATCTTCTTCATTCCCCTTAAATGAAGATGCCTAAGTTTTTGGTGCCACAATTTTACTTTCTTTTCTTCTCTTGCCACAGAGCACATTGTGGACTTACTAATGTCCTTTGGCTCCCACAAATAACAGTTGTCCTTGGATCTAATCCCTTTCATCACTTCTTCATTTGCACCATTTGTGACCACACATTCTCCTTTAGAGAACTTCACACTTAGTCCTTGATCATAGAGCTGACTGATACTGATCAAGTTGGCAGTTAGTCCTTTCACCAGCAGCATATTGGTTAGGTTAGGAACTCCAGGGCTCTCTAGTTTTCCAACACCTTTGATTTCCCTTTTTTCCCCATCACCAAAGTTCACATAACTCGAGGAATGTGACTTGATGTCTACCAACAGATTCTTAATACCAGTCATATGCTTAGAGCAACCACTACCAAAGTACCAGTCTTCTTTAGCTGACACTCTTAGATATGTGTGGGCTATCAGAACAACCTCATTGGCCACCCAATTTCTTTGCTTTTTAGACACCTCCTTCTTGGGTTTGGCACATGAATGCCTCTTTCCATGTGTACCTTGTTTGGCTTTTCCTTGACTTGGAAATCCATGCAGCCAGAAGCACACAGCTTTAATATGCCTAAGTTTTCCACAGTGGTAACACCTATACCCTTGGAATTGTCTCTTGACTTGATTCCAGTTTTTGTGGGGTGGATGTTGTGACATTGGTCGTGACATCCTTTTTAACTTTTGAATCTCAGGTTTAAAATCTCTTGAGTTTCAACACAGTATTTTGTCTCTCAACAAATCCTAGTCTAGGCATATTGTCGCAACTGCGAAAAACAGCCGACGGAAAAACAAAAGAGTCGCCACTTTCGTTATTTATCCCAAAGAGAAGGAAAGGAAACGATCACAAAAACCTAAAGAAAAAGGGAAAGACAAGGTCATCGCAACCATGTCTGGATTCGGGAGACGGTTACGCAAGGGGAAGGTATTAGCACCCCTCACGTCCGTCGTACTCGACGAGATCCATGCATTGTTGTCTATCTAAAAGGGTGTGTTGAAACTATCTAGCTAAAGGCTCAGGGACAAAAGAAAAAGAAAAAGGACTAACTCGGCAGAGCATCGCCGCTCTGTGCCTACGTACTCCCTCGTGCAATGGGAAAGTCAGAGTCAATGTAGTTCGGCTAACTACGGCTAAAGAAGGGGGAAGGTTGCTAGCTAAAACATTGCGTCTTGTGCCTACGTACTTTCATCTGGTATGAAAGATCAGAACAAACGTAGTTCGGGCTAAAAGGACCACAGGTTGGTTCAAACGTTTTTAGGCCCGAGTAGGGTTAACAAATAGTTCTAGCAGTTGGTGTATGCGGCTCGACCATTGGAGACTTAGGCGTTACCGTTTGCGGTAGAACTAGGAGTTAACGACACTCTTTTTATGAAAAGATTTTCCTTGATTAAGAACCCAAAAGGGTGAAAAGGTTTGAAATGTTTTTTGTGTTTTTGTGCATGACCTAGTTTGGATTGGAAATGACCTTTGTGGATCCAATAAGCTCTCAACTCTTCTTGTTTCACATCTTAGACATGTTGAGCTTGTTGTATGTTCATTTTTAGGTCAAAATTATACTCATTGCTTGTTGATTGATGCTTTTCTTTTTTTGCTTTCAATTTGAACTCCTAAGTGGTATGTGCTTGCTTATTTTGCGCTCTTGCTTGCATTTCTTCTTGTTGTGCTTTGCTATTGCTTTTGAGCTCTCTTATCTTCATCTCCCTTCTGTCCAATGACCTTGAAGTGTCATTTAAGGTAGCTTTGTCCCTCCTTAGGAGGAACTTGAAGCTTACCTAAAGTGATGAATCCATGAGGACTCTTTCTTTGTGTTTGTCACTTGTTTGCTTGCTTTTGATGCATCTCTCTCCTTCTTCTTCTCTTTTCTTTCATTCCCATATGAATTCTTGATTGAGATGAGCTTGTGGTGGCTACTGCCCCACACTATTTTCCTCCCACTATCATTCTATTTGTGCATTCTATGGGTGCATCTTTTCATTTGCATATGCATTCTTCTTCTTCTTCTTCTTCTTTTGCTTTTCTTTGCCATGCTACCCATAAGTTTTCTAACCTCTTGAGGTTATGATAGACATTAAGGTTCTATACATGCATGATAACATTAGGTAGTTCCCTTTTCAAACTCAACTTTAAGTCCACTTTGCATGATTACTTTTAGGATTGATTAGTCTCCCATTAGTGTGCCTTCTTCTCTTCTCATCTTCAAACAATCTTAACATACTTAATAAGGATAATGAATGTTGTGCCATGAGCCTTATACTTGGGAAATGGTGATTGAGGGTCCACCTCTCAATTACCTATAGTGTTTAGTATACGTCCTTAGGACGATATGCAACATATTCGATCCTAGGTTTTAGACTTTGTTACAACATACATTATAAACACTCTAATTCAAAACACTTCTTCTCTAAAAAACACAAAAAACACTTCAAACCTTTTTCACCCTTTGGGGTTCTTAATCAGGAAAATATTTTCACAAAAAGAGTGTCGTTAAATCTTAGTTCTACCGCAAACGGTAACGCCTAAGTCTCCAATGGTCGAGCTGCATACACCAACTGCTAGAACTATTTGTTAACCCTACTCGGGCCTAAAAACTTTTGAACCAACTTGTGGTCCTTTTAGCCCGAACTACGTTTGCTCTGATCTTTCATACCAGATGAAAGTACGTAGGCACAAGACGTGATGTCTTGGTGAGCAACCTTCCCCCTTTTCTTTAGCCGTAGTTAGCCAAACTACGTTGACTCTGACTTTCCCATTGCACGAGGGAGTACGTAGGCACAGAGCGGCGATGCTCTGCCAAGTCACTTCTCTTTTCTTTTTCTTTTGTCCTTAAGCTTTTAGCTAGCTAGTATCAACACACCCTTTTTTTAGATAGACAACAATGCGTGGATCCCGTCGAGTACGACGAACGTGAGGGGTTCTAATACCTTCCCCTTGTGTAACCGACTCCTGAATCCAGACATGGTTGCGATGACCTTGTTTTTCCGCCGATGGTTTTTTGCAGTTGCGACAGCTTGTGGCTCTGCTAGGGACTCTGGTTCCCTATGCGAGTCAATCCTAGCGCTTATTTGTTTATCTTTGGGTGTTGTATATATGTGCTTTATCTTTATTTACTTTCCCGCATTTATTTTCTGCATCATATATCATTACTGCTGTGTTGTGGGGAGGGAAGTTTAATTGAGTGATAAGTCGGACCCGGGCTTGAGTACAAACCTAGTATTAGAGTGGAGACTAGTGGGGGGCCTATTTTCTTAGCAGATACAGTTCCCCATGAAATTCACACTCGGACGAGATTTTCTTTGATGATTTTCCTTTAGATCCTTAGGATAGGTTGGGATTTTGGATTTGAGAATTGTCGACTCCGGGAACCGATCATTTGTGAGTCAGCTAAGTGAGGCCTCTTCAGGATATAATGATGCCAAACCAAAAATGGTGAACGTATCATCATTTCTTGAAAGTCTGTGACGCTGATGAATGCATAGGATGCCGAACCTTGTCAGTGGATAGGTCCATACCTGTGAGGGGGATTGGGTTGTGCAGGAAACCATATCTTTCAGATTACCCGGTTCTTTGCAAGTGTGAATATATGTTCATGATATCAGTGGATCCTACTGTCGGTACTTTGTTCTTGCTAAGGCGAAGCTCTAGTTTTTCTCAACCAACAACACAACAGTTTTGATCCCTTATTTGCATTTTCATTTGCATTTTCATCTGCATTTCATTAACATGTATTTGTGTTTCAGGTGCATATTTCTCCTTTGATTCTAGTGATCTTTGCCCGCATTGCTGTTATGGAGTCCCTGGAGAGTACAGTGGCCTACAGGTTTCAAGTTCCGGATATTAGTATTTTGTTGAGTCTGATTGCCTTAGGTGAGAAAGCAGTAATGGAGGATTTCAAGAAGTCTTATGGGAGATTATTGAGATATGTCCGCAAGCCTTCTGAATATGAGATTAGTGGTGTCTATGCTCTCTTACAGTTTTATGATGCCCAGTTGAGATGCTTCGTCTTTCCTGACTATGTCTTGGCTCCTACATTAGAGGAATATTCTGAGTTGTTAGGGGTGCCCATTAGGAGTCAGATGTTGTTTGTCCATGTTGATACTAAGCCTGATCTAGCCAAGCTCGCCACTATTTTGCACCTTGAGGCTTCAGAATTAGATGGGAAGATGATTCGGAGACTTGGGATGTATGGTTTTCCTTTGCCTTGCTTGATTGAGAAAGCTCAGCAGTGCGCTAAGGGTGGCTGTTGGGTTGTGTTTAGCGCCATCCTGGCTCTTTGTATATATGGCATTGTTCTGTTTCCTCATCTTCCATACTTTGTGGATGTTGATGCATTCTATATCTTAGCTTTAGGCAACCCAGTGCCCACCTTATTTGGAGACGTTTATCATTCTGTGCACTACAAGAATGAGAAACGAATGGGTAATAACGTAGCTTGTTGTGTTCATTTGTTGTATGCATGGTTCAGTAGTCATCTACCCCAGACAAGTCCGTTTATTGCCACTTCCAGTACTTCAGAATGGTCAGAAAGATTGATGGGATTATCTGCAGAGAATATTGTTTGGTTTGATCGAGACATGCTAGGTAAGGATATTATTTATAGTTGCGGTGGTTTTCCTAACGTTCCTTTGATCGGAAGGAAAGGTTGCGTCAACTATAACCCTTCTTTATTGGTGAGACAGTTTGGGTATGCATTGAGAGAGCCTCTTAGAGAAGAGGAGATACAGGAATCTCTGTATCTTACTGGCTTATTGGAGGGCGAGGCTCTAGGAAGACTTGAGCATGCATGGAATAATATTCATAGGAAAGGGAAGTTAGCTTTGGGGAAGAGTAACAGTCGAGCGTATGACCCTTACTTGACTTGGACTCGTGCTAGGGCTTTGAAGTTTCTGATGTCATATCCTTCAGTTGCACCTTTATATCCTCTCATGATAGAGGAACCAACTACTGTAGTTATCCAAAAATACAATCAGGTATTGGCGGGGAAGGAAGAGCTGAGAAAAGTGAATGAAGAATTGGAGAAAGAGATTATCCATCTCCGAAGTGAGAAGATGGATGCAGTTCATTCTTTCAGGAGATAGACTGAGCTTGTCAACAAACTGGGCACAGGCCTGACTAAGGAGACTAATGACAAAGAGTGCACATGCCGAGACTTGAACGCCACTTATAGTACTCTTGCCACTAAGAAGGAGGAGTTGGATAAGACTTACATGAGGATCTCCAACTTTGAGTCGATATGGAATGCCACGCTTACTAACAACAAGGAGCGTGAAGATAGGTTAAAACTTCAAATCAGCAAGCTGAAGGCTCAGCTTAATGCCAAAGATGGAGAGATTGTAGTGGAAGCATCACTTAAACGAGATAGTGAGAACAGGTTGAATGAGGCGATCGCGAACTTGAAGGATCTCAAATTGAGAGCTGGCTCCAAGAGACGTAGACTTGAGGCATGTTTTGGGGAGAAAGATTTAGAGGATCACGTTGATAGCCTACAACATGCTGTGAGTCAGCAGGATTTGCTTATCCAGGGACTACTTGCTAGGCCAGATCATCCTGAGACGATGAGGTTGTTAGAGGATTTCCGATCACGTCATCCTGCTTGACCTGTGTTGTCTATTTCTGTTGTAGCTTTTGATGCTTATTTTGTTGTGTTCGACCATCGCCAGGCTTGTTGGTCGAGGTCTTTTCCTTATTTATACTCAGTTATAGTTTGTACTTTGCCTGATGGCTTTTGATCTATATACGAGGAGTTGGTATTCTATGTTTGTCCGCAGGGGTCTCCATTGTTATATTTTTCCTGGAAACTAGAATCAAGGGGGAAATATCCCTATTGCATAAATACATGTCTGTATTTTAGCATTTTTCTCGCATTCGCAGGTGCACCGGAACGGTTAACCTTATTTTCTCTTGTGGTTTACTAGTGTTTCAGGATTGCTGACGTGACAACTCACCGGTACGGTACCAGAGGAAACCAGAAAAGACTGATGGATCAGATGAAGGTAGAAATGCAAGAGATGAGAGATCGTATGGCACAGTTGATGGAGGTCATGCAAGGGGTTGCTAGTGGTCAGGCGCAACTTCAGACTTTGGTGCAACCTCTGATTGCGCGGGTTGATAGTGATGGTGTGTTACACGGTGGGATTGCTTCTAACCCTCCTCACAATGAAACTCCTCGGGTAGACAATTCTATGCCAACTTTAGTCATCCCTACTGCTGGAGGGGGTGGTCACGCTACTGGTGCTAAAAATGCAGCAGGTTTTAATCATGCTGGTTTTGCCAGTGGTGGTAATGGTAACGAAAATGTCTATGGTTATGGTCTCGACACTACAGGTGCTATACATGGTAGTCTGGACCACACTTGGAATAAGGATAGGCAGGAAGATGTGTTTTCTCCAAGGATTGTAACTGCTAAAATACCTTCTGAGGCTGACAGAAGGATTAAGATGATCGAAGAGAAGATGAAGTCTCTTGAATGCCAAAATTCTATGGGGCTGAATATGTCTAATCTGGGGTTGATTCCAGGCTTGAGGGTGCCTCCAAAGTTTAAGGTCCTGGATTTTGATAAGTACAAGGGCACTACTTGCCCTAGGGTTCATCTGAGGTCTTATTATCGCAAGATTTTTGCGCATTCTGATGACGAGAAGCTCTTGATACACTTCTTCCAGGATAGTTTATCCGGTCCATCGCTGGAATGGTATATGAGCTTAGAGCCTGCTAATATCCGTAGCTGGAGAGACCTAGCCGAAGCTTTTGTAAGGCACTATCAGTACAACAGTGACCTTGCTCTGAATAGAGTGCAGCTGCAGAATCTTTCTCAGAAGAGCAATGAATGCTTTAAAGAATATGCCCAGAGGTGGCGAGAGCTTGCTGCTAGGGTACAGCCACCAATGGTAGAACAGGAACTTGTGGATATGTTTGTTGCTAACTTACCAAGAGTGTATTATGAGAAACTCATCGGCAACATGTCTGGAAGCTTTTCTGATCTGATTATCACCGGTGAAAGGGTGGAAAATGGAATTAAGATAGGAAAGATCAATGCTGGTGAAGGGTCCTCGGCAGAAGGAGGAAACAAGAAAGTGTTTGGAAACAAAAGGCGAGAGGGAGACACTAATGTTGTATCCAGTTCATGGGGAATAAATAGAGGTCGGAACCGACAGAATCAGCAGATTTCTAGCATCACTATTCCAGCAGTGCAACAACCACAGCAACAACAACGTCAGCAATAACAGCAACCTCAGCAGAATCAGCAGGGGAACAGAAGATACCAAGATAGAGGCCTGGCAGCAGGGAACAGACATTTTGATGCCCTTCCTATGCCTTACTCCTAGTTATTGCAAGCCTTGCTACAACTTCAATCGATCCAAAAGAGGACTATGGATCCTTTGGCCAGACCTCCTCCACCTGGATACGATGCAAATGCCAATTGTGATTTTCATTCGGGTGCCCCAGGATATAATATTAATAACTGTAAAGCCTTCAAATATAAAGTGCAAGATATGATTGACAGTAAGGCTATCAATTTTTCCAATGATGTTCCCAATGTGGTGCAAAATCCCATGCCGAATCACGGGAAGGCTGGGGTTAATGCAATTGTTGAGGAAGAGGTGTTAGACTTGGTGACCAATGTTGATGAATTGAAGACACCCTTAAGCTTTGTAAAATCCAGATTGCTAAAGGGGGGCGTTTTCTCGGGGTGTGCTGAAGGTTGTGTTGAATGTTCTGTTGATCCTAAGAAAGGATGTGGGTTGTTGAGAAGCTGTATCCAGGGGATGATGGATGACGGAGTTTTACAATTTGACCGTTCTGTGGGAAGAGAATCTGAGGATTTGGTGGCTAAAAAAAAGGATGAGATTGCGACAATCTCCATCCCGTATAAGACTGTTACTATCTACGCTCCAAAGCCGCCAACGATAACTATCACCAAAGCAGGTCCTATGCCGTTTGAGAGCACTAAGGCCATCCTGTGGAACTACAGAGCCGAAGTGTATTGTAATGGGCAAAAGATAAACTTGAATGATCCCCCTGCAAGTTCAGTTGACAATCTAGTGGGAGCAAGAGGTATTACTCGCAGTGGCCGAGTCTTTTCATCGCCTGAAGTGATTGCTGATAAGGTGGACAAGGGGAAAAGACCGGTAATGGAGGAGACTTCTCAATCTGGGGAAGGAGAATCTTTGTTGAAAGACGTGGAGGAATTTATGAGGCTGATTTAGAAAAGCGACTACAAGATAGTCGATCACTTGCAGCAAACTCCTTCTAAAATATCCATCCTGTCGTTGCTCCTTTGCTCTGAGGCGCATAGGAATGCATTGCTGAGAATACTAAACACTGCTTACGTGCCGCAGGAAATTTCAGTTAACCAACTCGAGGGAGTTGTGGCGCACGTAAACGCAGGAAATGGCTTAGGCTTTACGGACCTGGATTTGACACCCAGAGGCAGAAATCATAATTGTGCGCTGCACATATCTTTGGAATACCGAGGGGCTGTCATGTCTCACGTGCTTGTGGATACGGGATCGTCATTAAACGTGCTTCCGAAGAAGGCCCTGATGAAGTTAGATATGAAGGGATTGATTTGCACGCCAAGTGATTTGGTGGTGCGTGCGTTTGACGGAACTCGAAGATCCGTGTTTGGGGAAGTAACTTTGCCGATTCAGGTTGGACCTGAAGTCTTTGATGTCGTGTTTTACATCATGGATATCCATCCGGCCTACGGTTGTTTATTAGGTCGCCCTTGGATTCATTCAGTTGGGGCTGTTACATCAACTCTGCATCAGAAGCTGAAATACATGGTTGGCGGTAGCGTTGTTACGGTATACGGTGAGGAGGATATCATGGTCAGCCATTTCTCATCCTTTTAGCATGTTGAAGTGGATGGAGAGATCCATGAAACCCTCTGCCAAGCCTTCGAAGCAGTCAAGATCAAAGACAAGACACCTGTTGTGAGTAAAGAGCCGGAAGTGGCTATGTCCTCGTTTAAAGAAGCTCAAGTAGTGGTGCAAACTGGGGCAGTACAGGGATGGGGCCAAGTGTTGGAAATTCCCCACAAGCAAGACAAATTTGGTTTAGGGTATCGACCGTTGTTCTCCTCTCCTTCAGCCTCGCAGAGCGCACCGCACTATAAAGGGCCCGTGCAGTTCACCAAGGGGGGAGTCATCTTCGAGAGAATCAATGATGTATCTGTTGAAGACGGAGACAGTGACTGTGACATGGATGCCTGGATCAAGCCATGTATTCCGGGACAGAGCCTGTGCAACTGGTCAATTGAAGAATTCATTCAAGTGACGACAGAACAGTAATGCTTTGTTTTTCCAGTTATTGTACTACCCTATGTCCTACTCGGGGCATAGTGGTATTTTATTTCAGGGCCTTACTTGTTTATGTCTAAACATTATTTATCAATTAATCAAAGGGCGTTTTCTCATTCAAATTTTGTGATCTCTGTTTTTCTTATTTTCATTTTTCACAATAAAATGGCAACGTGGTTTATGCTTGTTTGCAAATTGTTTGAAACATTTAACCATTTTCATTGCAGGATTCCTATTGCAGATGACACCGATCCAGAACCTTTTATGACTCGATTCGACCTTGATCAACCGATATATCAAGCCGAAGAAGAGATTGATGAGGATGAAGACTTGCCTGAAGAATTAGCCAGACTTTTGAAATAAGAAGAGAAAATCATTCTGCCTCATCAGGAGGAAATTGAGGTCATTAATCTGGGTTCTGAGGAAGTTGTCAGAAATGTTCGGATAGGAGCTGCGCTACAGAGCGACGTCAAGCAAAGACTGATCGAGATGCTTCGAGAGTATAGTGACATCTTTGCTTGTTCGTACGAGGATATGCCTAGGCTTGATACCGACATAGTGGTTCATCGCTTACCGTTGCGCGAGGAATGTCCGCCGGTTAAGCAGACGCTTAGAAGAACAAGACCAGATATGGCGGTAAAAATCAAGGAAGAGGTCCAAAAGCAATGGGACGCTGGATTTTTGGCTGTAACCACTTATCCTCCGTGGGTCGCCAACATAGTGCTTGTACCGAAGAAGGATGGTAAGGTGCGGATGTATGTTGATTATCGGGATTTGAACAAGGTGAGCCCTAAGGATGATTTCTCGCTCCCTCATATTGACGTATTGGTCGACAATACTGCTCAATTTTCGGTGTTTTCCTTCATGGATGGTTTCTCGGATTATAATCAGATAAAGATGGCACCGGAGGACATGGAGAAAACTACATTCATTACACCGTGGGGAACGTTTTGCTATAAGGTGATGATGTTTGGCTTGAAGAATGTCGGAGCAACATATCAGCGCGCTATGACAACGCTCTTTCATGACATGATGCATAAAGAGATTGAGGTTTATGTTGACGATATGATTGCTAAATCCCAAACGGAAGGAGAACATTTGGTTAACTTGTTGAAGCTGTTTGAGAGGCTTAGAAAGTTCAGATTGAGGTTGAATCCGAATAAGTGCACTTTTGGAGTTTGGTCCGGAAAGTTATTGGGGTTTATTGTTAGTGAAAAAGGAATCGAGATCGATCCTACAAAGATAAAAGCCATACAAGACATGCCAGCGCCAAAAATAGAAAAAGAAGTTTGTGGTTTCCTGGGGAGATTGAACTACATTGCTCAGTTCATATCTCATCTCACAGCCACGTGTGAACCAATGTTTAAGCTGTTAAAGAAAGATCAGGCGGTTGTCTGGAATGAAAACTGTCAAAAAGCGTTTGATAAGATAAAAGAGTATTTGCAGGAGCCTCCAATATTGATACCCCAGTAGCTGGAAGGCCTTTAATCATGTACCTAACGGTTCTTGAGAACAGTATGGGTTGTGTTCTCGGTCAACACGACGAGACTGGAAGAAAGGAGCATGTGATTTATTATTTGAGTAAAAAGTTCACAGATTGTGAGTCCCGTTACTCAATGCTCGAGAAAATGTGTTGTGCACTTGCTTGGGCTGCCAAACGTTTGAGACAGTATATGCTCAATCACACAACCATGTTGATTTTGAAGATGGATCCGATTAAGTATGTCTTTGAGAAGCAAGCGCTTTCAGGAAGAATTGCTAGGTGGAAGATGGTACTGACAGAGTATGATATATAGTATGTTTCTTAGAAATCCATCAAAGGAAGTGTTCTATCAGAATACCTTGCTGAGCAGCCTATCGAACATTATTAACCGATGAAGTTTGAATTTCCTGACGAGGATATCATGTTCCTAAAAGCGAAAGATTGCGAAGAACCATTACACGGTGAAGGTCCAGAGAAGGATTCTCAGTGGCAAATGATATTCAATGGTGCTGTCAACTCTTATGGTAGTGGAATTGGGGAAATTATTACAACTCCTCATGGCACTCACATCCCATTCACTGCTAGATTGACATTTCCAGTCACCAACAATGAAGCTAAGTACGAAGCATGTATCATGGGTCTGGAAGAGGCTATTGATTTGAGAATCAAGAATTTAGATGTATATGGCGATTCAGCGCTAGTGGTTAATCAAATTATGGGAGAATGGGAAACTCGTCAACCGAATCTAATTCCTTACAGAGATTATGCAAGGAGGTTGTTACCCTTCTTTGATAGGGTAGAGTTTCACCATGTGCCGCGAGCAGAAAATCAGATGGCTGATGCTTTGGCAGCACTATCTTCGATGTACAAAGTGAATTTCTGGAATGAGGCTCCCAGAATAGTCATTTCTCGCTTGGACAGACCCGTTTTCGTATTCGCCATTGAAGAGGCTGCTGATGGCAAGCCATGGTTTTATGATATACAAAACTTCCTCAAGAAGCAAGAGTATCCACCAGGGGCTTTGGCTCAGGATAAGAAGACGCTGAGGAGGTTGTCTGGCAACGTTTACCTAAACCCAGATGATGTGCTTTACAGAAGGAACCATGATTTGGTGCTGTTAAGATGTGTGGATGAGAAAGAAGCAACGTTGCTTATGGAGGAAGTCCACGAGGGTACTTTCGGTACGCATGTCGGCGGACATGCCATGTCTCGGAAACTGTTACGAGCATGGTATTATTGGCTAACGATGGAGTCAGATTGTTTCAAATTTGCGAAGAAATGCCATAAATGCTAGATTTATGCTGATAAGATTCATGTACCGCCGTTCCCATTGAATGTTATGGCGTCCCTGTGGCCTTTTTCCATGTGGGGCATTGATATGATTGGCAAGATCGAGCTCACCGTATCCAACGGTTACCGTTTCATCTTGGTAGCCATCGATTACTTCACCAAGTGGGTTGAAGCAGCTTCGTATGCCAATGGGACCAAATAAGTGGTAGCAAGATTCATAAAGAAGGACATCATTTGCAGATATGGAATTCCCGAGCGAATCATTACTGACAATGGTTCGAATTTGAACAACAAAATGATGAAGGAGTTATGCCAGAACTTCAAGATTGAACATCACAACTCATCGTCCTATCGGCCGAAGATGAATGACACTGTTGAGGCGGCCAACAAGAATATTAAAAAGATAGTGCAAAAGATGGTTGTCACTTACAAAGATTGGCATGAGATGTTGCCCTTTGCTCTTCACGATTATTGTACGACGGTACGCACATCAACCGGGGCAACTCCTTTCTCGCTAGTGTACGGTATGGAAGTTGTCCTACCGCTAGAAGTCGAGATTCCTTCTTTAAGAGTTTTGGTCGACGTGAAACTTGATGAGGCAGAATGGATAAAGAATAGTTTGAATTAGCTTAGCCTGATTGATGAAAAGAGGCTAGCTTCAATTGCATATGATCGTTTGTACTAGAGTCGGATGAAGAAAGCTTACAATAAGAAGGTGCACCCTCGAAGCTTTCAGACGGGCGATCTTGTGCTAAAAAAGATTCTCTTACCACAATCAGATCACATGGGCAAATGGACTCCCAACTATGAAGGTCCATATGTTGTACGAAAGGTTTTCTCTAGAAGAGCCTTGTTGTTAGCCACCATGGATGGTGAAGATTTCTCATCCCCTGTGAACGCAGACGCAGTTAAAAATACTTTGCTTAAAAGAGACCCGCTAGACACAAAAAAGAAACGTCCAGGCAAAAATGGGGCATCCCGGCGAACCATAAAAAAGGAAAATAGGTTCGGGAAAAAATTAGGGATAAAAATGAAAAGATGTAAACCCACAAAGTTGAAAACCTGGAAGGGCGACTTTGGCAAAAATGGGTATCCCGGTGAATCAAAAACCCGAAAGGACGGTTCAGACAAAAGTTAGGGATTGAAAAAGCAAATGACTGGGGTCTGCGTTGGAACTTCATTGCTTAGTGGATTGGGAGAACCCGAGGGTTGTGTTTATCCGAATCAATCTCTTCTGAAGATGAAGCATCGGGAAAGCATCAGAGTCAGGCGAGCCATAGAGGGATCAGCTCATGGTGTTTGTATGTGCCACGTTGCTGACATTTTGTACATTTTTGTATATTTCTGTACATATCTGTATTTGCTGTTTTGTGCAGCTTCCTCTTTTCAAGAGTTGCATCTGTTGTAAAACTTTGCCTATTTACAGGCCATTCATCAATGAACATATACTATTCAGTACTTGATATGTATGCTTTGTTTTAACTTTTACTGTTTTGTTTGTGAAAACGCCCAATGTTTTGATGAACTTGTGCTAACATAAACTTGCAGGCCTTGGTCAATAATTGTTAAAACTTTGAATTAATTGGACAACGTCACGAATAATGACTAAGGTGATCCCGATTGCGTAGGATATCTTGTCTGTTTGTTCAGTTTTGCAGGGTCGTTACCCTTGGGGCAAAAAAAGGTGGATGAAGTTTGTTTTATCCCCAGCCTGAGCCTTTCCCCAGGCGGCAGTTTACATCTCTATCCCCAGTAGAGTTATATGCAGTTTTGAGCAAGCATGTAGCGTGTACGCGTTCCTTCGGCAGTCATTGCACATGTGATCCCCGCAAGGTGCATGCTTGTAGGTACTCCCCAGTGAGTTGTGGTTGGATTTTCTCCCCATAGAGTAATTTGCAGCCTGGTTAGGTTCGTTCCCTGACGTAGCAATCCCCAACGAGTTGAAAGGGATGGTTTCCTCAGCAGTTTTGTTCTCTCTTCCCCAGCAGGATAGAAGAGTGTTGTCACGTCAGTATTTTCTTTGCAGGAGGCCAGCAAGGGCCCGCTTCTCGGCATAAGTCCAATTGTTATGGGTATGAGCAAGTTTGCGCTCTACTCCCCGACAGAATCTTTGTTTTCCTCAACAGGGTCATTTTTGTTATCCTAGCAGGATGGTTTCTGTATCTCTAGCATTTATTTTGCTGATTCAGTTCAGGTGCATCTGCATGCGTGCATAGTATCTACCCAAACGCGTAGCATTTCCATTTCATATGGAGCATTACACCATTTTCAAATATATGCATGTGAAACATAAGCCAGGTTGTTATCTCTTTGTTTCAGGTGTATCTCGCAGGTGATGGGTCTTTGCCCGTGTGGTGGTTAAACCCCAACTCATGTTATTTCCCCAGTGGAGTTTCTCCGTGATCATTATCAGTGGATGATCTCAACTTCATGTGTGGTTGCTCGCTTTTATTTAGCGAAGGTCTGGCGGCGATGTCAGAAGTTCCCCATAAATTTGGTTATCTGATGGCGATGTTAGATGCTTATCAGATTTTTGTGTGTCTGACGGTGATGTCAGAGGTTTATTAGCACCGTGGTTGTTTGGCGGCGATGTCAGAGCTATTTATCCCTACAGGTACTTGAAGGAGATGTTATGTGTTTCTCGAAATTATGGTTAGCTGGCGGCGAGGTCAGATTATCTCATCAGGTTTTAAGTTAGTTGGCAGCGATGTCAGATGTTTATTGGATTTATGGTTGTTGACGGCTACGTCAGATTCCTTTATAAGACTTGTGTTGTTACTGGCGGCGATGTCAGATGTTTTTCCAGCGGCGATGTTGGAAGTTTGTTTCTGACGGCAATGTCAGGGTTCTCTTACTAATTTTGTGTTTTTCTGGCGGCGATGTCAGGTGCCTTTTGGTCTTCCAGCGGCGACGTTGGATGTTTTTTCCAGCAGCGATGTTGGAGGTTTGTTTCTGACGGCGATGTTAGGGTTCCCTTATTGGATTTGTGTTTTTCTAGCGGCGATGTCAGGTATCTTTGTTGTCCTAGCAACGATGTTGGATGGTTGTTATTGACGATGATGTCAGATGATATAGTTCTCGCAGCAGCGATGTTGGATGTTTGTTTCTGGCGGCGATGTCAGGTGATATAGTTTACCAGCGGAGACGTTGGATGTTTGTTTCTGGCGACAATGTCAGATGTTTTTGGTTATTGATGGCGATGTCAGTGGTTTAATAAACTTTGTGACGGTCTGACGGCGAGGTCAGACGCTTTATTTTAGCTGACGGTGAGGTCAGGTGTGATTTACCGGTTGGATTTTCTTTGAATGACTGGCGGCGATGTCAGAGAAGCGTATCTTGGGATTCTATACCTGTTTTATCTAACAGAGGTCTAACGGCGGTGTTAGCTATTCTACCGACTTGAAGTAGAAGTTTGACGGCGATGTCAAATGTTATTATAGTATCAATGGCAATGACTGATGGCGAGGTCAGGTGTCTGACGGCGATGTCAGGGGAATTTAATGCATATAATTGACAGTGAGGTCATGTTCTCTTCAGACTGTGTGTCATTATTGTTTCTCAGATTGGTTTTTCCCCAAGAAGAGTTACTCGTTAAGTTTCTCTTTTCCCCAGTGGAATGTGTTTGTAATTAGAGCAGTTACCCCAAGAGGGTTTGCAGTTTTATTTCTGCGGTTGGCAAATTTCTGGGTTCTTTAGTATTCAACTGTCTTCTAACTTGATTGCGTGAAAGTCGTTCGCTTTTCACTCGTTTCGGTCCAATTCGTTTGAATAAGGGCAGCTGTTGCACCCTAAAATTTGCCCAACCTTTTCTAAACTTAGTTTATGTTTCATTTCATTTCTTTCTAGCAGTTGCATTGCATAGTATTTTTCATTGAATAGGGGATCAAGAGTTTGTGCATATCAAGAGGAGTCCACTCAGAGGGTTGAGCCTAAGCAAGGGGTGTTACTCAAGTTTGGATGGTCATCAGATCATCAGGAAGTGGGCATTGGTATAGTGAAAGGAAGGATGGATGTATGTGGGTCATCTCCTAACTTGGAGGCCAAGTCAAGATCATCAGAGGATTGTGAATTCATTGGTTATGAGAATTTTCATGGAAATAAGCTTAAAAAAGGGGAAAATGAGAATTAATTCATTTTTGAACATTTTGGTGCAAATAGATGCATATTTTGAGTGCAAACATCATTTTAAACACATTGGCAATTTTACAATTTGAATTTGAGGTGTTTTAGTGAGCCATTTTCAAGATTCCTTCATCATGAAGTTACATCACAAATCTCAACCATTGAGATTAAACAAGGCTTGAATCCTAGCCATTCACATCCCAGGTGGTACCAGCAAGCAATTTGGAGCCATTTTGATGAGATTTTCATGTACATTAGTGAGCTCCAATTTCAATTCCTTGAATTTTCAAGTGGGCTGTTAGAGGCTGAGATTGGGCTCAATTCTTATCAAGATCCATCACATATAAGGTTTTGGCCATGAACAAATCATCAGAAGTGAGAATCGGAGCCAAATTGATCAAGAACAACTTTCAAAAAGTAGTGGAAACTCAAATTTCGAATTTGGAGAGAGAAGCCATTTCTAGACAAATTGTGAATTGCAAAAGCTCTATTGAAGTTTATTGAACGATTCTGGACAATTTTCTTCAAGCTTAAGCTCCATTTGAAGGCTCAGTGGAAGTTCTCCACTAGGTAATTACATTTCAACATTAGACTCTGGTTATGCATTGATTCACTGCCATTTTTGCATATTTGAGACGTAGAAACAATGTAGATCATTAATATGTAAAACGAACTGGCATTGGTTTTGATTGTTGGATGATGCTCAAAAATGTTTGGATCTATTTTGGCTTATTCTTGCGTGTTTTGGCTTTTTTGATGCTTGATCTGTAACCTACATAACTTCTAGATGAGTTTTAAATCAAATTGGAGATGTTTTGGTGAACTTGAGATTTTGATGCACAATCTTGTTGGCTTCGGGTTGAGAATTTTACACATGATTAATGATTTTTTAGGCCGGATTTGAGATTCTCGTGATCTCTAGATGAACTTTGATATAAATTTCGTGCGAATTGGTTGAGAATTGGTGATGCACGTTGTTGTTGTTGCTGTGCACGGTGGAGGTTGGCCAGAGAAGACGATGAATAGTGTCTTCGGCCGGCTGTGTGTGTTTTAGGGTTTTGGAGGTAGAAGACGCTGACGTGTCACGCCCATGTTCACATGATCTGATGAATTTCCATTCCAACGATTGAGATTAAGACCCACGGTGGTCTATGTTTGACTAAATCCACATGATTTCATTTAAACTTTCATTAATGCGTTGGCAGTCCCCCAGCCCTCTGATTTGATTACTAATTGATCAAACGTCCATGATTGATTTTCACGCTACACCTTGTTTGACCGTGTTCCATCCAATTGCCAGGTTTTTGTTTTATTTTTTGGATTTTCTGATGGGCCTTGCACACGCTTGCTAAGCGCACCCCCTGTTGGGCCCAGTTTCATTTCTGAACTTGTTTGGATTGCTATTCGCCACAACTATTTTCCTATTTTCTTTTTATTTCTTTTGATTTTTATTTTATTTTCTGTTTAGAATTTAAATCATTAAAAATAACTCCAATACTCCAAAAATTCACCAAAAATATTTTTTATATACTTTGAGATGACTAATATTTTTCGAAAATTTTTATTTTATTTTTCAATTTTATTTTTAATTTAAAAATGAATTAAATATTGGAGTGGTTTTAGATGGTTTAAATTGTAACCTTGTTTACTCTTGCATTTATTTCTATCATTCCTTTTTGATCCAATGATTGAAAATTGATCCTCATCTCAATGATGAGTTGATCAATTTTGGAGGACCATTTTGCCCCTAGTTGTTGACTTTTGGGTTGACTTTTGTGGCTTTTCTTCTTGCCTTTGTTTCTCCCATTTCAAAGTGGTACATTTAAATGAATCCTTTCTTTTGATGGTACTTTGAGGGGATATTTGTCTTGATCTTTTGGCCTCTGGTTGCCAACTTGTTTAGCTTCATTGTGCATTTTATTTGATATATTTTGAGCCCTTTTCCTATTTTTGAAGTGACTTGCAAGTTAGGTCATCTCATAGGACAGCTGACACAAGTGCATGACCTAGTTTGGATTGGAAATGACCTTTGTGGATCCAATAAGCTCTCAACTCTTCTTGTTTCACATCTTAGACATGTTGAGCTTGCTGTATGTTCATTTTTAGGTCAAAATTATACTAATTTCTTGTTGATTGATGCTTTTCTTTTTGTGCTTTCAATTTGAACTCCTAAGTGGTATGTGCTTGCTTATTTTGTGCTCTTGCTTGCATTTCTTCTTGTTGTGCTTTGCTATTGCTTTTGAGCTCTATTATATTCATCTCCCTTATGTCCAATGACCTTGGAGTGTCATTTAAGGTAGCTTTTTCCCTCCTTAGGAGGAACTTGAAGCTTACCTAAAGTGATGAATCCATGAGGACTCTTTCTTTGTGTTTGTCACTTGTTTGCTTGCTTTTGATGCATCTCTCTCCTTCTTCTTATCTTTTCTTGCATTCCCATATGCATGCTTGGTTGAGATGAGCTTGTGGTGGCTACTTTCCCACACTATTTTCCTCCCACTATCATTCTATTTGTGCATTCTATGTGTGCATCTTTTCATTTGCATATGCATTCTTCTTCTTCTTCTTCTTCTTCTTCTTCTTCTTCTTCTTCTTCTGCTTTTCTTTGCCATGCTCCCCATAAGTTTTCTAACCCCTTGAGGTTATGATAGACATTAAGGTTCTACACATGCATGATAACATTAGGTAGTTCCCTTTTCAAACTCAACTTTAAGTCCACTTTGCATGATAACTTTTAGGATTGATTAGTCTCCCATTAGTGTGCCTTCTTCTCTTCTCATCTTCAAACAATCTTAACATACTTAATAAGGATAGTGAATGTTGTGCCATGAGCCTTATACTTGGGAAATGGTGATTGAGGGGCCACCTCTCAATTACCTAGAGCGTTTAGTATACGTCCTTAGGACGATATGCGACGCATTCGATCCTAGGTTTTAGACTTTGTTACAACATACATTATAAACACTCTAATTCAAAACACTTCTTCTCTAAAAAACACAAAAAACACTTCAAACCTTTTTCACCCTTTGGGGTTCTTAATCAGGAAAATCTTTTCACAAAAAGAGTGTCGTTAACTCTTAGTTCTACCGTAAACTGTAACGCCTAAGTCTCCAATGGTTGAGCTGCATACACCAACTGCTAGAACTATTTGTTAACCCTACTCGGGCCTAAAAACTTTTGAACCAACCTGTGGTCCTTTCAGCCCGAACTACGTTTTCTCTGATATTTCATACCAGATGAAAGTACGTAGGCAGAAGACGCGATGTCTTGGCGAGAAACCGTCCCCCTTTTCTTTAGCCGTATTTAGCTGAACTACGTTGACTCTAACATTCCCATTGCACGAGGGAGTACATAGGCACAGAGCGGCGATGCTCTGTCGAGTCACTTATCTTTTCTTTTTCTTTTGTCCTTAAGCCTTTAGCTAGCTAGTATCAACACACCCTTTTTTTAGATAGACAACAATGCGTGGATCCCGTCGAGTACGACGGACGTGAGGGGGTGCTAATACCTTCCCCTTGCGTAACTGACTCCTGAATCTAGACATGGTTACGATGACCTTGTCTTTCCATTTTCTTTAGTTTTTTCCGATCGTTTCCTTTCCCTCTCTTTGGGATAAATAACGAAAGTGGCGACTCTTCTGTTTTTTTTGCCGACGGTTTTTCGCAGTTGCGACACTAAGGAGGGACAAAGCTACCTTAAATGACACTCCAAGGTCATTGGACAGAAAGGAAATAAAGAGAAGAAAGCTCTCAAGCAATATCAAAACAAATCAAGAAGAAATGCAAGCAAGATCACAAAGGAAGCAAACACACACCACTTAGGAGTTCAAGTTGGAAGCACAAAAAGAAAGGCATCAATCAACAAGCAATGAACATAATTTTGACCTAAAAATGAACATACAGCAAGCTCAACATGTCTAAAATGTGAAACAAAAAGTGTTGAGAGCTTATTGGATCCATAAAGGTCATTTCCAATCCAAACTAGGTCATGCACTTGTGTGAGCTGTCCTATGGAATGACCTAACTTGTAAGTCACTTCAAAAATAGGAAAAAGGCTATAAAAAAATAAAATAAAATACACAAAGAAGCTAAACAAGTTGGCAACCAAAGGCCAAGAAATCAAGACAAATATCCCCTCAAAGCACCATCAAAAGAAAGGATTCATTTAGATGTACCACTTTGAAATGGGAGAAACAAAGGCAAGAAGAAAAGCCACAAAAGTCAACCCAAAAGTCAACAACCAGGGGCAAAATGGTCCTCAAAAATTGATCAACTCATCATTGAGATGAGGATCAATTTTTAATCATTGGATTAAAAAGGAATGAGAGAAATAAATGCAAAAGCAAACCATGTTACAATTTAAATTTAATTAAAACAAATCCAATACTTTAATTCCTTTTAAATTGAAAATAAAACTGAAAAATAAAATAAAAATATCCAAAAAAATAGACATCTCAAAGTTGATAAAAAATATTTTTGGTGAATTTTTAAAGTATTGGAGTTATTTTTAATGATTTAAATTCTAAACAGAAAATAAAATAAAGATCAAAGAAATAAAAAGAAAATAGGAAAATAGTTATGGCAAATAGCAATTAAAGAAAGTTCAAAAATGCGTTGGGCCCAACTGGGGGTGTGGATAGCGCGCTGGGTCCAAGGCCCAACCAGAAAATCAAAACTAAAATAAAAAACCTGGAGATTAAGTGCAACACGGTCAAACAAAGTGTACCATGGAATTCAATCTGGAGCGCTTAATCAATTAGTAAGCAAATCAGAGGGCCACAAGCACGCCAACAAATAAATGAAAATTTAAATGAGATCATGTGGATTCAGTCAAACATAGACCACCGTGGGTCTTAATCTTAATCGTTGGAATGAAAAGTCATCATATCATGTGAACATGGGCGTGACACCTCAGCGTCTTCTACCTCCAAAACCCTAAAACACACACAGTCGGTCGGAGACACTATTCATCGTCTTCTCCGGCCAACCTCCACCGCGCGCAGCAACAACACAACACGTATCATCAAAACTCAACCAAATTGCATGAATTTTATACCAAAATTCATCTAGAGATCAACAGGATCTCAAATCCAGTCTTAAAAATCACTTATCACGCAACATGAGAGCAAACTAAATCAAATAAACTTGAGCACCAAAACCAAAAGTTCATCAAAATAACTCCAATTTGATTTAAAACTCATCTAGAAGTTATGTAGGTTATAGATCCATCAACAATTAGGCAAGAACGTGCAAGAATAAGCCAAAACAGATCCAAACATTTTTTAGCATCATCCAACAATCAACACCAATTCCAGTTCGTTTTACATATTAATGATCTAAATTGTTTCTACGTCTCAAATACGCAAAAATGGCAGCGAATCATGTCATTTTGAGAGTGTAAGATTGAATTGCAATTACCTAGTGGAGAACTTCCACTGAGCCTTCAAATGGAGCTTAAGCTTGCAGAAAAATATCCAGAATCGTTCAACAAACTTCAATAGAGCTTTCTCAATTCACAATTTGGATTGAAATGGCTTCTATCTCCAAATTCGAAATTTGAGTTTCCACCACTTTTTGAAATTTGTTCTTGATCAATTTGGCTCCAATTTTCACTTCTGATGATTTGTTCATGACCAAAACCTTATATGTGATTGATCTTGACAAGAATTAAGCCCAATCTTAGCCTCTAACAGCCCACTTGAAAATCCAAGGATTGAAATTGGAGCTCACTAATGTACACGAAAATCTCATCAATTTGGCTCCAAAATGCTTGAAAATGCTTGCTGGTACCACATGGGATGTGAATGGCTAGGATTAAAGCCTTAATTGATCTCAATGGTTGATGTTTGTGATGTAACTTCATGATGAAGGAATCTTGAAAATGGCTCACTAAAACACCTCAAATTCAAATTGTAAAATTGCCAATGTGTTTAAAATGATGTTTGCACTCAAAATATGTACTCATTTGCACCAAAATATTCAAAAATGAATTAATTCTCATTTTCCCCTTTTAAGCTTTCTTCCATGAAAATTCACACATCAATTCTTCAAACCAAGCCAAATCCATGACTTATCAATGTTTGAATAAGAAAATAACACCATTTGGAGGAAGTTTTATGTTGGAAAAATCTTCATTTGAAGTGTGCAAGTTGGTGAAATGGACCTATAATTTTATGACCTATAATATCACTTTCCCAAAATACCCCTGACTTGTAGCCCTCATAACTTGAGTTCTACAAATCAGATGAAAGACTTCTAGTACATTTTGGAAATCTAAGACCAAGATATACAACTTTCATGTTAGCCAAAAGTTTAGGAGAAACATCCTTCTAGGTCAAAAATGGCTTGGAAGTTGGTTGACCTTTGTTGACCAAAATCACATTCATCTGATGACCTGTAACTTGTCTGGGTCATAACTTAAGTTCTATAAATCCAATCAAGGACTTCTAGTACTCAAAAGAAAGCTAAGAACATGATCTACAAGTTCTATGTTGGTCAAAAGTTGAGATGAAATTTGTATCTTGAGATATGTGGTCTTGAAGTTAGGCACTAAATAGGGGATTTTACCCTGAGAACCCTAATTTAGTAACTTCTCACACACTTGATCCTTGATGAATTGAACTTGAAATGATATCTCATATATCTTAACACAACATCCCATGACCATAGAGACTTTAAATTGAGTTTTAATCTCCTCCAATTTCACAGGTGACTGAGGATTAGCCAGATGGAAACCCTAATTGCAACACCTTCAACTGTGACTTTCCACACTTAGCATAAACACTTGGATGAGGTCCACAATGACCCTCAAGGCACTCAATGAGCTCTCTAAACATCTTATATCCATAACAATGAATTCACACACCCCTGATGATCTTGAACTGGCCTCCAAGTTAGGAGCTGACCCACATACATCCATCCTTTCTTTCACAAGACCATTGTCCACTTCCTGATGACTTGATGACCATCCAAACTTGAGTAAAACCCCTTGCTTAGGATCAACCCTCTGAGTAGACTCCTCTTGCTATGCATAAACTCTCGATCCCCTGTTCAATGAAAAATGTTATGCCATGCAAATGCTAGAAAGAAATGAAATGAAACATAAACCAAGTTAAGAAAAGGTTGGGCAAATTTTAGGGTGCAACACCTATCTCCTGAGGTCTGACCAATCTGAAGGATTTCCTCTAAGGTGTCAGTCCCAAAATTGATCATCCTTATGGATTTTTTCATTTGATCCTTTTTACCTTTCAACTCATTCACTTCACTTCTGAGTGTGTTTATTGTGGATAGATGCTCTCTCTTTTCAGCTTCTAATTCCTTGATGATTTTCTTCTGTTGCTCTCCCTGCTGATACAGTTCTGTGCTTTTGATATGAAGCTTTTGATATGAGACTGCAATTTCCTCAGAAGTCAATTCTTCTTCACTTGAGTCCCCTTCAGATTTGCACACACTGTTGAAAGCAGTGACATGCTTGGAAGACTCTCCTTCTGATTCAATTCCTGAGTCTTCATCAGACCAAGTGATAGTTAGGCCTTTTCCCTTCTTTTTGAGGTATGTGGCACATTCCCTCCTAACATTTCCATATCCCTCACACTCATGACATTGGACTCCTTTGCTTTGGCCAGCTTTGCTGATGTCAGAGGAGCTGTTTTTGACATAGGGCTTTGACTTCTGTTCTATTCTTTTGATCAGTTTACTAAATTGTCTTCCAAGCAGTGCTATTGCTTCTGACAAATTTTCTTCTTTTTCACCATCTTCTTTATCTGAATCAGCAGTGTTTGAGACCAGAGCTATACTTTTGCTCTTTTTCTCCACAGAATGATCACACATGCCCATCTCAAATGTTTAGAGAGAACCTATAAGTTCATCCACCTTCATGTTGCATATGTCTTGGGATTCTTCAATGGTTGTTACTTTCATAGTAAACCTTTTAGGTAAGGACCTGAGAATCTTCCTTACAAGCTTCTCTTCAACCATCCTTTCTCCTAAGGCTCCTGAGGTGTTTGCAAGTTCAAGAACATTCATGTAAAACTCATGAATGGTATCATCTTCCTTCATTCTCAGACCTTCAAATTTGGTGGTCAGCATTTGAAGTCTTGACATTTTGACCTTGGAGGTTCCCTCATGAGTAGTTCTGAGAGTGTCCCAAACATCCTTTGCCAGTTCACAGTGGTGTACCCGTCTAAAGATGTTTTTGTCTATACCATTGAAGAGTGTATTCAAAGCTTTAGAGTTCCCAAGAGCTAATGCCTCTTGCTCTTTATTCCATTCCTCTTCAGGAATTTGCACAAATGTTCCATCCTTGTCAGTCTTCACAGGATGAATCCAACCAGAGTTTGCAGCTCTCCAAGCCTTGCTGTCTAAGGATTTAAGGAATGCAATCATCCTAGGCTTCCAATAATCATAAGCAGATCCATCCAGAATTAGAGGTCTATTGGTGAAACCTATATCTTTATCCATAGTACCAGAATTTGTTTTCCCTAGATCTCACCCAGATTTAAACAGGCAGGGTGCCTGCTCTGATGCCAATTGAAAATTCTGGAAAGCACACGATGGATGTTATTCCCAAAGTTATAACATCCACTATGACATCTGCTACTTAACAGCTAATAATCAGTAATAATAAAAGCAGTAAAAACACAGCAATTGTTTACCCAGTTCAGTGTCAACAACATCTACATCCGGGGGCTACCAAGCTAGGGAGGAACTTCACTATTAGCAAAATTAATTCAGAGTCAAACAACACATTTTGCACTCCTCACTTAAAACTTACCCAATGACAATTCATCCTAGAGACACTCTAGACCTGAGTATACCCACTCACTCCCCCTCAATCACCACAGTGATATACAATTCAGAAATACATAATAAATATGAAGAGCCACTTCATACACACCTTGGTCTTGCTTCACAGCTTTGATCAAGGAACTCACATACTCTTGCTTCACAGCTTTGAGTGAGACACAGCCTAGATTCTACCTATCCAATGCAATCATCCACCAAACAAGTGCTTGGAGTACAAGTATTCCTAAACAGAATTCACACGTGAAGACTATCCTTCTTCACTCACAAGGACTCTGCAATCTGCACTCTTTCTCCTTCTATCAAGAGCTGCTGTTCAGGATTGCTTCTTCTGATATTTATAGCAGTTGTCAGTCCTTTTGGGCCTTGGTGCATAAATTAGGTTTTATTCATAACAAACTTATTTTCAATGATCTGCACACTTGCCACTTAATTCAGGGATATTCTAGTTCGCCTAGGGCTTCTAGAAAGTCTCTTGATATCCAGATTGAGCTCCTATTCTGTTTCCTGGTTTATAGCTACCAGAAAAACAAACCTGCGTTTGATGTCATACGACCCAAGTCATAACATTGGGTATGAAATCTAGCTTAACTTGCTTTTAGCCAAGTCAACTTACCCTGCACTGTCCATATTATGTATGCACTAACATCAGTTATCACATACATACATGCTCTAGTGTTTTGCCATAAAATGCAGCCAATCAAGAGCACTTACAGATGTTAAACAGCCCAGAGCAATAGTTCAAAGAGACGGTTTATCCACAAGAGACCAATGGCCTGAAACGATTACAACCGTCAACAACCGCCGCAATGGTAGTAAAGCAACAACATCGAGGCAACAACAGTTTTTTTCCACTTCTTTCGCGGTTCATACCATTAAGTCATCATAACCACTTTGAACCTTTCTCGATACCAAGACCACAACCGGCAGCTTCCGAACTGATAGCGGCATCCTGAAAGAAAAAGAGAAACGTCAGCACAACAAGTATTTCCATATCAGTTGCAAATATCAACTACAAAATAACAACAGGCAGACATAGCACATCAGCAGGCAAGCATTCGCAGGCATCAGCAAATTGGCATTGCGAGCATCAGTAACACGTCATCTACAAGCAAACATCACCAGTACAGAAGAGCGTCATCTGCAAGCATCAACATTTCATCATCTGCAAGCATCAGCAGAGCAACAAGCATTTCGAAGCTAGCAGGAACAAACAACCAACTTCGAACAAGCTCACGCTTAGTTTCACCAAGACAAGCCTCAACTCCATATTCCTAACATTCAAAAGCCAATTGGAAGCTCGAAATAGGAAGAAGGAGGGCCAAACCCTCAGAATTTCGAAGTTCATCATCGGGCAAATCGAGTGGCCGGAAGGGCAACGGACACTGTCGCCAGCTTGCTACCAAACTCAAAGATAACTCGAGCAACAGGAATATCTCAAGTAACAAAACCGAAAGCAACGGCAACCGCAACTCTCAGCTCAGACGTAATGTCGTCATCGCCGGTTCGAACTCTTCTCAGCAAGCACAAGACAAGGCAAGTATCTGAAATCGAAGCCCAACATCCCCTGCGATAAGAAGAAAACATTAATACAACTCCAACGTGGAAGTCAACTGGCAACAAGATACGTCAAATATGCGAATCCAAATATCACAAATCAAGACGAAGAGAGAAAGATTCAACTTCCCAACATAGAGCCGACATTCTCTCGACGAGTTTGGACGAATCAGGAAGAAATTAAGTGTTGGTATCCCAAATCATCAAGTGAATCCGACAACATCAGCCCGAGCAGGAAAGTTTTCAAATCGGACTTCAATTGAGGCCCATGGCACTCGTGTATAAAAGCAGCGGAGTTTCACAACACAAGGGAGAAAAAAAAGGAACACCGTCTAAGAACCCGCACGAAGAGCATCACGATGACAACAGCTCAGAACCAAAGAAAGTCCTCATCACGGCGAAACTCCGATCATCCTCAAGCTTCATCATCGCTGCTCGAAGGAGAGAACCCGAGAATCACACCCCTGTTTCACTGCCGCCGACAACGAGCCGCCACCGACTCCTATTCTTGGGTAAAGAATTCATTTTTAAAATCACTTTTGCATGCTTGATCTTTGTCGATTTGCAAGTTAACAACGAAATCGTGAAGCAAAGAGGACGAAGACGGTGAAGTCGCGAAGCCGGAAAGACGGAAGAAAAGCAGAAGAATGGAAGTGGGAGAGAAGGAGATGATACGGCGGAAAGGGGATGAATTGGGGGGGGGGGGGGGGATTTAGGTTTTTTATTTTGTTTTTATTGTTGTATAATCACGTGTATGCGCACACATGCACATACCACGCACCCTCGCACACACGGTCCTCTGATCTCCAACAAATCAGATCTAGCGATCCACCATAACCCGTACACCCTGCCCACATGGAATCCATCCGCCCTCTAATCCCTTTCATTATCCCTAATCCTGTTTTAATTAACTTAATCTCTCACCAAGTATAATTTAATTAATTAACATTTATTTAACCTATTTATTTATTCAACCAATTTAACTTTAATTTAAAACCAACTTATTTTCACCCTTTTTATTAATTTAATAATTTCTATAATAACCTTTCAAAAATAACAATAATATGATTTACTCATATTCCAAAAACTCTTTTTTTCATATTTTAAAATTACTTTTATTTAGCAAAACAAATAATAGCAAGAAAAATCTTTTATAATTTAATCTATTTTCATGATAATAATTAAAACTATTTTATCTTAATAAGCCCTTTTTAAAATAACTTGTTTTTCATTTATTAATAACTAAAAAACTATTTTATTTAAATTCTACCCTTTTATATTTAATTTATTTTAGACAACTTTCTCTAACTGATATTTCGATTTTATTTTTATTTAATCAACTTAGTAAACCTTTTATAAAGATCCATCGTTTATCTAAAATTAATTTCGTCTAATTTGAGTCATTCATAATGTAATCTAATTTCATAAGTCTAAGATATTTTCTCTCCAAATCAATGAACTAATCAATTTAACTTTTCCTAAAATTAATCTTAACTAATTCAACTTTTCTCCTATACATCCACTCGACTAAAATTAATCAACTCAATCAAGCGTGCACGTTTCCGCTCCGTTCCACTCACAATTTACACACTCACTTAGCGCTTTCATGCGTTTGTGTATGGATTTATACGCTTTTATGTAATCTGTTTTTATTTACCGTATTTATTTTATCGCAATGCATAAATGTCCAAAGGAAGAACTTGCGCGTAACGTAAAACTTGTGCGTATGCATTACATTCGCATCATAATCCCCATTTGATTCTTGATCCCATTCAAGTCGATCTCTTAAAATAGATCCTACCCGCAGGGGGACCTTTATCTTTTATCTTTTACAACATAGACAAACAATCAAATCAAATATCATTCAAACACATTAGAGAATAAGACATGAATCATCTTAAGCGAGATAAAACTTCTACCCTATAACAATTCAATCAATATGTAGGGACTTCTCCGCTTAAGAGAGATAGAGGCGTACTTGTTGACAATCCGAGTACTTGATCCCTTCTCTTAAGACGATACAAAGACTATTTTCCTACGAAGTTGTGGCGGTTAAATTAAGTAATCTCCCTTAAAATGATAACTCGTCTTTTCTCCTAAAACCATTCAATCAACTACCTTATCCCGTAGGAAATTTGACCATAGTCAAAGAAATCCTCAAACCCTTTTAGGGGAACTACAAATACTCTGATTCCATTCCCTTCAGGATATGTAGGCACAAGATGTGACGTCTTGGCGAGTATACTTAGAAATAAACCATTAGGTCTTTTATCCTTAAGAAGATAACCCTTACCAATAAACAACATTAAAACAAGAGGTTCCTATAGAGTACTACATAAACTTAGGATGCTAGCACCTTCCCTAAGTTTAACCAACCCCCGAACCTATAACTCTCTAAACCTTTGCATTTGCATTGCATTGTGGGTAATTCGATCTTTTTCCCTTCCTTTGGACAAATTAAAGACCGGTTGCAAATGAATTAAGATTCAAGTTAATCAATAGCTTGACATCAAAATTTCACCGCGACACTAAGTCTTACATGTTTTTGCCTTTTGCAAAGGATGTGTAGGAAGTTGTTAAGGAAACATACTCTGATATTCAAATATCTTCCTAAATTTTTGGTTTAAAATTAAAGTTATGACACACGAAACAAGGTGACAGGAGTGTAACTGCTTATTACAATGAGTTGTTGACTCTGTGGCAAGAGTTAGATCTCTGTTATGATGATAATTGGAGGTGTATAGAAGATAGTGTTATATTTCTCAAGAAGCAAGAAAATGATTGTGCATTCATGTTTCTCGTTGAACTTAATAAAGACCTTGATGAGGTAAGAGGTAGAGTTTTAGGAAAAATACCAACTCTTCGTGAAACTTTTGAATAAATAAAAAGGGAGGATGCGGGACAAGGAATTATGATGGGAAAGACACCACGAAACTCATAATCTGAAGGTTCAGTTCTGCCAATTAGGAACCTTGACGAGTGAAAAAGGTCAGACAAAATTCTTAGTGTGATCACTATAAGTGCGAGTGACATACACATGAAATTTGTTGGAAGCTCAAAGGCAAACCTTCTAACTGGAAGAAGAAAGGTGGTCATGCATTTCCGGCTATTAATTCTGATCAAGGACATCAAGCCTCTTCGACTCAGCTTCCACTCACTACAGAATAACTAAATAAATTATAAAAACTCCTCGAGTCTCCAACCCCTTCTTGCTCTATAGCAACAAAAGGTAATTATGCATTTCTTAGTGTCAGTCAAGTCATACATAGATAGCAGATTCATATGCCTCTGATCACATGACAGGTGAATCTACTTTGTTCTCTTTATATAGTCTATGCGCAGGTAATCAAAAAATAAAAATGATTGATGGCTCTGTGAGTGCTATCTACAAATTCAACCGGGTTTTGAATGATGTAAAACAAGGTAGTATATCATAGCGTTTTTGTATATTAGACGGTGTCAATCTAAATGTAGATGTTCATTTGTCATTTTAGCCTTAGGATGCATAAAAATAGTCTTTGAACAAGTTTGATAGGTCTTAGGCATGTCATACACATCAAAAACCTAGTTTTGTGTGTCAACGTAACAGCACAGGCCGACCTATACGAGTTCAGGTCAACCTATGGAATCCTTGGCTTCAGTACAGGTCGACACATCCAAGTTACAGGTTGACTCCAACACTCCAAGAGTGAAGCCTGTAGGCTCTGCCCACAGGTCGGCCTAAACACCTTCATAGGTCGACATATGGCCTTCACAGGCCGACCTATGCAACTTCAAACTTGAAAAATTCTTTTTGCATCTTATTTTTCTTGCATTCTCTTTGTCCATTTCCACACACACACACACACACAGATATATATATATATATATATATATATATATATATATATATATATATATATATATATATATATATATATATATATATATATATATATATATATATATATATATATATATATATATATATATATATATATATATATATATATATATATATATATATATATATATATATATATATATATATATATATATATATATATATATATATATATATATATATATATATATATATATATATATATATATATATATATATATATATATATATATATATATATATATATATATATATATATATATATATATATATATATATATATATATATATATATATATATATATATATATATATATATATATATATATATATATATATATATATATATATATATATATATATATATATATATATATATATATATATATATATATATATATATATATATATATATATATATATATATATATATATATATATATATATATATATATATATATATATATATATATATATATATATATATATATATATATATATATATATATATATATATATATATATATATATATATATATATATATATATATATATATATATATATATATATATATATATATATATATATATATATATATATATATATATATATATATATATATATATATATATATATATATATATATATATATATATATATATATATATATATATATATATATATATATATATATATATATATATATATATATATATATATATATATATATATATATATATATATATATATATATATATATATATATATATATATATATATATATATATATATATATATATACATGCACCTTCTTCTATTTTAAGGGTTTTTTAGAGATAAAATTTAAACGAAACTAGATTACAAAGTTGCTCATCATCTTCATCCCTTCTTCTATGTTTACACATAATTTAACTACACATAATCATTTTTCGATTGGGTGACCATCTAGATTAGGGTTGATAGCGTCCAATTAGGTTTGGTGTAACTGAGAAATTAAGTTGGGAGCTTTGTGTGTTTCAAATAATAAAACCAAGATGGGGTTTTCCTTCAAGATCGGTGTGATTTGAAGGTTTTAGACAAGATCACGTCAACACAGATTCGACCGAGTGAAGGCCTTGGGACAAGGTGGTTTTTTTGAAAGGGAGTAGTGCGAGATGGTGAATTGTGTTCGAAAATATTGGGTTCAACAAGTTATGTGCTTGGGATAATCGGAGGATTGTAGCCGCATTGTTGGTCATTTGATCAAGCTTTCATTAAGGGCTTAGAGGTGCAAGAATCAACATAAATCATAGGGATTTTGAGGTTTGAGTTCTTCATCTCTTGTACAAACAATTTTGCAAAGTTAAGGTTAATTGCAAGTATCTCAATTCAATTTAGAATTGAGGGTAGACGTGCCCATAGCGAGGCCGATTAGGGAACTTCCTAAACAAATTTGTGTGTTTCTTTATCGCTTTAATTTTCTTAATTGTTGTTTTTGCAAATTATCGATTTCATTATTGTATCGATTAATTCAATTGGAAATTATTTTCAAATTTATTTTAAATTGTTGTTGTTGATATAATCACAATCACTTTGATTGTGATTGGCTTTTTACATCAACAAAATAAATCAAATTTACAAACATGATCAATCGCACAGAAAGTGTTCGATAAATTATTTGTATGTATTTTTATCGCTTTGTGTTCATTAGAAATAAGCATTATGAATAACTTTGCATTTGATTGATCTGTGACTTGGTAATTGTTGAATGATTTGTATTCATTATCATTCCAAAAGTTTTACGTTGTGAATATAACTTTTCGATAGTAGGTTCGGTTAAATGATTCGATCCAGGTCATTTTTTCGCTGCACCATTTTTTGAAAACAAATTTTTGCCAAAGTTTTTGGTTGAGATTTTTTTGATCTATTCAACCCCCTCTAGATCAAAGCCTATCGTCTAACAGGATCCTTTTCAGCCATTGCATGTAAAGGGTAATTTGTGTTGTCTCTAGTGTTAACTCTTAAAAATGTCCTTCATGTTCCAAATTTATCATGTAATTTAATGTCTGTCAGTAAGTTAGTCCAATATATAAATTGTCAAACTAATTTTCCGATCTCACTGCATCTTTTAGGATTTGAACTCAGGGAAGATAACTGGCATTGCTAAGGAGAATGGAAAATTCTACTACCTTGACATTGTATATGCATCACAACTACCTTAAAGAACAATAAGTTCCTGCTTTGAATCTTTTTCTGCTTTGAATAATAAAGATGACAACATAAT
Organism: Lathyrus sativus; assembly: GCA_963859935.3. NCBI lineage: Eukaryota > Viridiplantae > Streptophyta > Magnoliopsida > Fabales > Fabaceae > Lathyrus > Lathyrus sativus. The sequence continues at coordinate 440,079,561 of OZ012740.1, read as the reverse complement.
AATATGACATTTAAGATTAGGTCATCCTAGTTTTCGTTACTTAAAACACTTGTTTCCTAAGTTATTTCACAATAATAACTTTTCTTCATTTAAATGTGAAGCATGTGAATTTGCAAAGCATTATCGTTCCTAATTCTCAATACAGCCTTATAAACCATCAAAACCTTTTTCTATTATTCACAACGACTGATGCCCTAGCTGTACTAGTACACTCTATCTCAAAAAATGGTTTATCACATTTATATATGACCATACAAAAGTATGTTTAGGATACTTGTTAAAGGGTAAATCATATGTTTATAAGCTCTAAAATTTCCTTGGCATCACTTTTTTCTCCAAATCTCATAACCCTTGTAAAATATCACTTTATGCCTTTTAAACAAGTCAAAACATGCACAAAAAAAAGCTTCCCATCGTGGCTACAGTGTACCTACGATGAGGTTGTGGCCATAATGCGTTGGCAAAAGCAAGATCGCGGCCACAATGCTTTCCATCGCGCCACGATGAGAGCATATCGTGGCCACGATGGTGCCACAAAAATTCCAGGGATGAATTGCTTATTTTCCTTAATTTTTTCTAAGTTTCACGATTCTTCTCTCATTTTTCAACATTTCCTCTTCAAATTAACTCATATTAACTCGAAAACAACTCGAGTTAATAAGAAATGCTCATAAAAATCATGTAATGACAAAGTGTCATTAGGAAGCCTCTAAGTCTATATTTTTTGTTGTTAATGTGTATTCCAAGCCATTTTTAGTCGATAAAAGAAGCCTGTGACAGGGCCTCTTATTGCGCAAGTCTATCATTGATGGTGGTATTTCGTGTGTCTTAGGTGATTTTAATTCGTCTTTTTTCCATGTGATATGAGGGGAACTGATGAGTCTTTTAACTCCTTTAGTAATGATGAATGTGTTTCTTTATCTTCTTTTATCTCTCGGATGGAACTTCTATATCATCCCTTTTTAGGTAGGAAATTTACTTGGTTCCAACCTTATGGTGGGATTGATCAGAACCTGATTTCTAAGGGTTGGTGGATTTGTTGGGGTGTGCTACTCAATGGGCGCTCCCTAGTGACATCTCCAACCACTGCCCTATCATTCTTAAAAATAATAAGCAGTTGTGGATAGGGTAGGGAATAGGTCAGACCAACTAATAGGGGCCTACAGCCTAACCTACACAGCCCTAAGCCAGACCAGACTTTTTTTTAAAATAGAAAAGGCCTAGGCTTTTTATAAACCTGGTTAGTTAAAAAGGATATGCCACGTGTCATAAAAAAGCATTTCAAACCTATCAGGCCGGCCTATTTAAATAAAGTTAAATAACTTTATTATTATTATATTGCATTTTTAACTTTGAATTAAAATACAAAAATAAGGCTTTGTTTTTTTCATAACTTATGAAAATAAGTTAAAAAAACATTATGAACAATGTCATAAGTTGTTTTCATAAGTTTTCTCAAACAAATAGCATCACAAAGCTTATACTAATAGGTAACCTCGAACGAGACAATAAAAACAAACATTTAGTCTCATTAGTCTTTTAATTTGTTAATCTATTTAATATTAGTTGAATTTCTTAGTTACAAATGTTAAATTAAGTAGGATTTTAAGTAGGCTAGCATGCCAATGAGGCCTTCAAAAAGGTCAGACTCGGGTCTAAAAATAAGTCTATGATAGGCTACAGGCCAGGCTCAAGCTTTAAATTTTTTAGCATACCAGGCCCAGGCTTGGAAAAGCCTAGCTCGACCCAGCTTATTCCCACCCCTAGTTGTAGAGACAAAAACCTTTTAGGATTAACAATCATTATTTATCTCGTGATGATTTCTCTAAGTTGGTTCTTAATTCCTGGTCTACTACTTCAAACTAAGGTTGGAAGGCCTTTGTCCATATGGGGAAGCTTCAATATCTTAAAGCTTCCCTCAAGGGTTGGAATATGGAAGTGTTTTCTAACCTAGATTACTATGTTGAGTCTCTTAGTAATGTTATTTGGAACCTGGGTGTGTTGGGTGATCAAAAGGTCATTTCTCTTGAAGAAATGTACACTAGACTCAAAGCCATTGGTGACCATTAGGCTTTTCATAGAATGAAATATTCTCAGCATTTCCAAAGAGATAAAGCTAGATGGCTCAAGGAGGGGTGTAAATTCGGGTTTCTGTCATGCTTCGATTAAAATGTAGAAGCATGAGAAGTTTGATTTTATCTCTTAAAGTTGGATATGGGTCGATTGAGGGAGTGGTCGACTTTCAGAAAGAGGTGGTTAATCATTTCTCTCAGTGGTTTAAAGAATTTCCTGTGTTTAGGCTTAGAATTATTATGGTGTCTTTCTATAACCTTTTTTAAGAGGATAATTTGGATTTGACATCTTTCTTCCTTCTTGAGAAGCTGGATGAGTCGGGGGCCCAGTTTGATTAAAATAAGAGCTTGGACCTTGATGGCTTAAAAAATTTTCAAAAAATTTTAGAGCTCGCTCGAGGAAGATGTGAGGGTTATGTTTTTTGAGTTTGATAGTTTTGCTTCTTTACCTTATAGTTTTGCCTCCTATTATGTGATATTTATTCCTAAGGTTAGGAACCCATTCTCTTTGGGTGATTTTCGGTCTATATCTTTGGTTGGCTCTCTATATAATTTGGTTGCTAAAGTCCTTGGCTAAGAGACTAAATTCAATTATGGACAGACTTATCTCTCTTAATCGCTCAACCTTCTTAAAAGGGATAATGTTGGTTGATGGTGTTGTAGATGTTAATGAGTTGATCAACTTGGATAAACACTCTAGAAGGGCTTGTATTATCTTTATAGTAGACTTTGAGATAATATATGATTCAGTTAACTAAAGCTTATCAAATATGCCTTTAATGATAACTACGAAGATCCTGGATTAGAGTCTTTGTTTTTATTGGCAACTTAGCCGTGTTGGTTAACGACTCCCTAAACTAAGAAATTAAGATCCATAGAGGGATGAAACAAAAACCCTTTAGATCATTTCCTCTTACTCATAGTGGCTGAAGGTCTTAGTTAGGGGTGGCAAAATGGATAGATTGGATGGATATGGTATGAATTATTAATGGATGGATCAAAATAATCCATTAATCTAGAATAGGTCGAGGATACAACCTGCTTTGATACCAGCTGTAACACCCTGTATAATAAATATCTAGAATAATACCATACAAGTGTTTGGTTTGGTACTAACACCATCACAAGTGCCTATTGGCATAATTCACATACTTGACCATCTCTAAAACATAAAACACAACATATGGTACAAGACATGGAAAAAAGCCAAAAACGATAATATATAAGATAAAGGTACAATATCCTTTATTGTACAAGAAAATAATACACAGCAGAATAAACTCAAACTAAGCTTATCTTGAAACATCCAAGCATAGCTCCACATGTAAATTAAACCTGCAAACAATACCTGAAAAAATAACAACAATAATATGGTGATATAATAATTTTAGTGAGTTACCCTATCTTATAGGTTCACTCGGCTCTACAAGGTTCTAACCAATTTCTATCTCAAGTCAAAAATGGAAAGGGAATAAGACTTAAGTTCACAAAATTTTCAATGTATGGAAACATGCCTCTTGAGTCCATCAACTCAAACAATAACTAGTTTAAAACTATACCAAGGTATCCCTTTTTCCCGTCCTTACCTACGTCTAGGACTTTTGTCCGGGTCATGGATCCTTGTAATGTATTTGACATACGAAATGGGTTCAGATAGTGTGTGTGTGTGTGTGTGTGTGTGTGTGTGTGTGTGTGTGTGTGTGTGTGTGTGTGTGTGTTGTAACACCCCAAATTTAATGAATATTTTAATTTATTTATTTAATTGAGAATATTCATTTTCGATGATTTTCGGTAGTTTGGTGGATTATTGGAAAAGTGTGCATTTTGGGGTTATTTATTTGATTAATAGTATATAATATTAATTAGCATTATTATTATTTAAAATGAATATAAGTGAAAGAAGGGTAATTTGGGCAATTGTGAGGAGTAAGTGAGGGTATAATGGAGAAAGCCCAATTGTGAGGCCCAAGTCTAGGTTTAACAAAAAGGGAGTTCTGAAGGGTTTTAGGATTCATTTTGTGTTAACTGTAAGAATTATGGCCAGAGAGCTCTGAAGAGGAAATTGGAGGCAGAAGCGTTGAAAGATTCCCTGACAGATTCGTGAAGGCTTTGAATCAACGTTTAAGGTATGGGGAGTATTGTCTTTCATAACTTTCTATGTGTATATTTCGATGTAGTAAGGTTGATTTAAGGGTTAAGAGTTTTGAGGGTAGAGATGAGAAATTATGATCTATGGCCTTCGTGGCCTAAACCAATTATAGGTAAATCTAGTTGTGGTCCAATTGGGGAAAAAAGGGATTTTCGCCTTCGTGGCCTAAATCTGGTTTTGGGAACTCTGATGTTGTGGTGTGGTGGTAAGTATTCCTGACAGTTAGAGCATAATATGAGAAAGGGAAACCTTAGGCCTTCGTGGCCAAAACCTTGAATTGTTATATGTCTGACCCTAAAGGAATATGAATATTTGAATGTGAGTAAATCTAATGACTTAGGGTATAATTGAAGGAAAAATTGTGATTTAGGGATGAATATGTTCCGAGAGTGACCTAATAAATCGTGGGTTTTGTGCCTTTATCGTCGTAAGACCTTAGAGATGATTTAGGGATGTTTTGGGGGCATTGGATAAATGAATCGTAGAGCCTTTTGGGTAGAAATCAGTTCTGGTGCATAGCAGAATTTGCTGTCATCGCACAGTTCGCCTAGTGAACCATGTTGTTCCCAGACTCGCCTAGCGAACGTGCCAGAAAACGTAGCAGAGTTTCGCGAATGATGATCGTGTGTAGTGATGCCTTGATGTTTGATTCTGTGATTTTTCTGTGAGGAATTAACATGAGTATGACTGTGAGTTTTATGTGACGTATACATGATGACATGATGATTTATATGACTTAATATGATGATATTACCATGACTTTGATGAATTATATGATGATATGAGACATGATGATGATTGACATGATGATGAATATGATGAATGATGATGTACCTATGTTGTTATATGAGGATGATTTGTGACATGTGCATCATGCATTCATGTGCATCCGGACTTCGGTTCAGGACCTCGATTACTTTGGCTTCAATCCCATTGTGTGGATGTGAAGTGTTTTGATGTGCTCTGGTTCTCTAGCAGAATCGATCCTATTGATGGGGATCTATGGAGGGTTGATGGCCCAGTGTCCATCACGTTGTGATGATTGGTACCACATGCATTGAGTCTATGTTGCATTTTCATTTATGAGCCTTTTTGTATAAATTATGATGTTGCGGCCTTCGAGGCCTATTGAAGGATATGAATGTGTTTAATATGAATATGACGCCGTTTATATGTTAATTTTTATACATTGGTTATTATGAATTGTTTTACTCACCCTGCCTGTTTGAATGTTACCTCCACTTGGGTAACGTGCAGATGACTGAGTTTAGTCGTGGACGCTGTCGAGGAGTATTTTTGAAGTTTTTGAGCTTTTAGCCTTTTGGTTAGCTTAGAGGGTCTTGCTCTGATATGTAACATCGGGTTGGATTCTTTTGAGTTAAACTATATATTGTTGAGTTATTTTTCTTATTTTTCCCTGATGAGGAAACCTTGATTTATGCCTTTGAGTTCCGCTGCTTTGTGCGAATTGATTATTTTGAGAAAACCCGTTGTTTACGGAGCCTTGACCAATTTTGTTGATTTGGGAAATGTACGCCCTTTTGATGGCTTTTATGAAATTTAAAAATTTTACTCTGATATTTGTGTTATTTTGCCATGCTAGTTGTGGGGTAGAAAAGGGTGTTACATTAGTGGTATCAGAGCCGGTCGGTCCGTCCGGCCAAGTTTTATGTTGTTAGTCCCCTGTCAGTCGATAGTGTGAGAACACTATTGATGAGTTTTTTTCTTCTAACCCTGTTGGTGGTTGCAGATGACTGTAAGAAATGATCGTGCTATTGCTGATGCGCTAGAATCATTTGCCCAAGTGATGGCTGTTGCACCCTAAAATTTGCCCAACCTTATTCACTGAGTTTATGTTTCAATGTCATTAGCATTTGCATATAGAGTCATGTACATAGGTTATTCATCTGCATAGCATAAGCATAGCAAGTCATACAACAGGGGGACCAATCATTATTCTCATCTCTAGAGGCCTATCAAGAGGTTATTATCCTTATTCAATCTCATTCAAGTCATCAGAAAAGAATTTGAAAGCTATCAAGTCAATGGGTCAAGCAGTTCATCTATCTCCTGGCTGAGGGTATCTGGGGATCATCAAGGAAAGTATGAGCTGTGAATTGAAGGCATGGGGAGTATCTAGACATCTTGGAGGACTTAGAAAGTCATTTGGAGAAGGAGACAAGTCATTGGTGAAGTCACAAGAATTACAGTTGAAGACAGTCAACTAGGGTTTCATCTGGGTCAACCCTGGGTCAACTCTAGGTCAATTGACTGATTGAAAGGCATTAAGGGCTATTGGAGAGATGTGGGGTTCATCATTTGACATGGAGAATAAAGATATGTTGTTATGCTAAGAAGAAATCAAGAGAAATCAAGGAGAAGAGGAGGGTCTAAATTAGGGTTTCTGTGTAAAATCCCCTAGTTTAGGTCAAACTTCCAAGCAAGATAAGTCAAAATGCAAGCTTCAAATGGATCCTTGGCCAACATGAAACTTGTATAGGATCTCAAGACCTTTAATTTGAGTGGTGGAAGACATCAAGGAGATTTATAGAACTCAAGTTATGGTCCTTGCAAGTTACAGGTCATCTGAGGTATCTGAAGTTTTGTCTGTAAAAGTGGCTTGGCTTCCAAGCAATTTTTACCCCTCAAGGAGATTTCAAATGAATTTCTGGTCAACATAAGAGTTGTTCCTCATTGTTTTAGATTTCTAGAATGGTATAGTATGCCTTCATATGATTTGGGGAACTCTACTTATGGTATTGGCAAGCAAAAGGGTATTTTGGTCATTTGGTGATTACAGGTCATTCATAGCATATGCCTAAAACTCATACAAGGAAGCTTCAAATGGAAAACTTCCCAACATCAAAGTTGTTCAAAATGGGATTTTAAGGCTAGAAAAGAAGGTGTGGAAGTTTGAAAAAGCTTGGAGCATGGAATTTTAAAAAGTGGTGAAAATGACTTAAAAAGGCATATAACTTGAAAAAGTTCAAGTTGGAAAATGGTTTGAGAGATCTACAAAGCCCATATGGGTCATCCATATACCAAATTGATTCCCAACATCATTTTAAAAACATTGGTTCAGCCACATTTTTGAGTTTAGGTTTAAAAATTGGACTTCCTTTGTAAATTTGTTTCTTACATCATAAGGCAACATGGTAAAGCTTAACACAAGGCAAGGAAAACTTGGTTTTTTATGCATATACTCTTAATATCTCATGAGGGGAGATTTTCACTCAAGTTTACCCAAGGTGCAAGCATGATATGATATAATTCAAAATGCCATCAAATGATAAATTCATGAAAGTTCCATAAGCTTCTAGATCCCTCTAGGACCAATCTAGAAGCTTCTCATTCTGTTAATCATCATCTATATAAGGAAATGAAGCCATTTGTGCATTGGTTGGTGATTCTATTTGCTTGCAAACCACACTTTCATCTCATAACTCCAAAATTGCATTTTGATTCCCATCTCTCCCAAACTCCATTATTTGTGCTAGCTATCATCATCATCATCATCCTCCATTGTTGTAGAGTAAAAAGCATGAAGAAGGCACATCAATTTGTGGCTGAATCATGAGTTCCACTTCATCACTCCAAGTTGTGTGAAGGTTCGAATTGCCATTTTCAAGAAGCTTGAACACGAATTCTCTTCACCAGCATCATCACCATCATATAAAGATCATTTGGCACCATTGGCAAGGGCTGAAACAGGGCATAGCAACCATCACCATATCCAATTGGTAAGGATACGTTTTGTTTCGAATCACCATAATTATGCATGGTTAGGGTTAGTTGTTGTGATATTCATGATAGAGACCACTTAAGGATCATTTATGGTGAGTTTAAGGTCAATCCATGGAGGTTCAAGATGTGGTGTCAATTCTTTCAAGATCAAGAATGGTTGGAATATGAGGTTTTAATGTATGTGCTATAGTTTAGTATACTCAGGGTGACATGTAGTACAAGCTAGTAATAAGGATTTCAAGGTTTAATAAAGGTTGCAGTTCATGCATTCATGGTGGTGCCCAAGGTTGGTACTTTCAGTTTGGATGATAGAGGAAGATTCAAAAGAAACTATGGGCATGGCTGGATAGAGGGCAGAAAATGGAGCGAAATTGGTTTTTATTTCGTGTGATTTCGTGGTGTAATGAAGGAGCTATGATCCATGGAAGAAGCTTGCATGGAGTTGTTTTTTCATGAAGATTAGGGTTTGGTTTGGAGAAGAAATGCACCAACCGTCGGATGCTTTCAAAGGCGTTGACTAGGACTTAAATCCAATGGTCCAGATTGAATAACGAAAAAGGGAGGGAAATTGGAGCCAGGGCAAAACGGCGTCGTTTTGCTAAATGAGCTCTTTGGGCTCTTTTTCTCTTCGCACCCCCCATCAGCCAGGCCCACACGCGCATAACTGATCCAACATACTATCTGCACCCCTCTCTTTAACTCTTTTATTTTCATTTTTCAAATTGCATCATATTTTACTCATCTTCAAAAATTCATAACTAAATGGAAAATGCATATTTTTAACTCATTCTTTTTTTAATATTTTTCTTAACATGTCTAGAAAATTAAAAAAATATAAAAATTGCATTTTATATTTTTTTCGCATTTTCCACATATTTTACAAATAAATGCATATTTTGAAGGTTTTATTTCATACATGATCTTGTAGATTTTTGTTCTTACACTTAGAAATAGATTTTTTGCCCATTCTTTTTTGTGGGGATTAATATTGAATTGTAGTATTCCCAGAATTTATTACTAGTTTTTTTTTTAGAATAAAATTTGATTAGTTTAGATAATTGAACTTAGGATAGTTTAATTAGGGTTTTTAAGTGGTATTCTTGAACTTCAACATTTTATTTTTGGGATTTTTAGGACAAGCTAGCCTATGGGGAATATATGGGACTTAAGGATAGTTAAATAGGATCCCCTAGAATTTATATTAGGAATTTATGTTACCATATGCTATTTTTGGTTGATTTTTGAATTGATTGATCATTTGTGTGGCCTTTAGGGCATAGTTTGTATTGTTTTGCTTCCTTTTCTTCTCCTTTGGGTGTGGACCTTTGAAGATTGAATTGAGGACCTTGTGAAGACCTTGTGGATGAAGCACATTGAAGACTCAAGATGGAAGATCAAGTTCAAATTCATTGAAGATGCTGTTTGATAGAAGACTGTTGAAGGCTATAGGATTTAGGGATAGAAAGAGCCTAGTCTAGCAACTTGATTCACAAACATAGATGGCTTTGTTTGCCTCTATCCTTTCTCTATGATTCAAAGTCTCTTTCAAATATCCACCTCCTTCCTTTGGAAGGATCAGTGAATGTATTTGAAAGATAGAACTTTTGAGAGAAAACTTTCTGTTTAATGTTAACAGTTGACGAACCACCCTTGGTAGGTAATTAACTGTCTAACATTCATTCACTTCATCTGGTTGACTGATGTTCATCCTGGAGCCTGAGACTTGAAGAAAAGCCATTGTAGACTAATGACTGGTGCTCAAGATCTTTGCTTGAAGACTGTGAAGATAGAGACTGCTGCTGACTGAAGCTTGTAGCTGATTGGAGATGACTTGAAGATAGATATTGATGTAGAGCTGCTGTGGCTGTTTATTTTTGCTGTATTTCATTTCTTGATGTATTGATTGGTTTTCCTGACTGTATTGTTTGCTGCTTACCCTGCTCGAGGACTCCCTTGCCTCGCTTGTACTGTTGCATTCATGCATTTTACTGCTTTATTGTATATCTGATATTGTTGCTGTTTCCGTCTAATCCCTTAGGATCTCTGTTTCTCTCTGTGCAAGAGAGGAGCATGATAGACACTAGGTCCCAACCCATGCATGATAACATTAGGTTAGTTTTGATTCCCTTTTCAACCCTAGGTTTTTAGAGTGGCATCTCTTCTTACCTCAAAACAGCAGAAAAATACGTAATAATGGTTCTAACATCAATAAAAGACACTTCTGGCGTAAAAGAAGTTGAACAAATCAAAAGAGTCATTTTGTCCGCCGTGGACTTTTAATCAGGAAAACCTTTTCAGAAGGATAAAAAACATTCAGACAGCTTGTGTCGTACGTAGCCCGAACTACGTTTGCTCTGATCTTTCATGTTGTATGAAAGTGCGTAGGCATAGGATGCGATATCCTAGCGAGCAACCTTCCCCTCCTTTCCCGTAGGTAGGCGAACTACGTTGACTCTGATTTCTCGTTCCAGGCGGGAATACGTAGGCATAAAGTGCGATACTTTGCCGAGTCATTTTTATTTTCATTTTATTTTCTTTTTAACCCTTGACCTATAGTTTAGATAGAATAACAATCCATATCCGAAGACAAGCGTGGATCCCGTCGAGTACGACGGACGTGAGGGGTGCTAATACCTTCCCCTTGCGTAACCGACTCCCGAATCCAGGTTTTGGTTGCGACGACCATACCTTTCCCGTGTTGTGCGAGGTTTACTCTGAGCGTTTCCTTTCCCTCCCGTGGGATAAATAACGCACGGTGGCGACTCTTCTGTTCAGCCGGCGCCGATTTTCGCAGTAGCGACAGCTGGCGACTCTGCTGGGGACCTGCGATAGTTCCCTATACGAGTCTCGCCTTAGGTTTTTTCCTAGCTGTTTGGGGCAATCCCCAGCAGCTGGCGACTCTGCTGGGGACCCAACGTCCCCTGGCTGCTAAGGACTGCGATGGTTCTTATGCATTTGGGATCCAACGTCCCTTAAGAGAGTCAATCCTAACGCTTGTTTTCCCGTCGAGGATTTTGTATGGATTTATATTTCTGGCCTTTATTTTCAGCATTATATATATATTGATTATTATTGTTGTATTGGGGTTGTGATGGGTGGTTCTATGATTGAGAGATAAGCCGGACCTGGGCTTGAGTGCACCTAGAATTAGAGTAGAAAGTAGTGGGCGCGTGCCGGCTTTGCTTGCATTAGTGTCTCATGAAATCTACACTCGGACGAGGTTCTTCTGGTTGGCTTCTTTTTCTACCCTTTGGGTCGAAGGGGTTGTTGGTCAGCTGAATTGTCGACTCCGGGAACCGATCATTTGGAAGTTGGCTAAGTGAGGCCTCTTCAGGATTTGATGATGCCACTCCTTCTGGGAATCGTATCATCAACCCTGAAAGTCTGTGACGCCGACGACCGCATAGGATGCCATACCTTTGTCAGTTACTAGGACATCCACCTGTGAGAGGGTTTGGGGTTATGCAGGTAACTAGACCTTCAGACTACCGGTTATTTCTTGATCAGAGATCCTGGGTATTTATGGAGAGTTAGGAGGTCTGTCAGAGACCAGTTGAGAGTCTTGAGGTCTGTCAGAGACCAGTTGGAGTTATGGTTTGAGGTCTGTCAGAGACCATTGTTGAAGCTTCGTTTTAGGTCTATCTGAGACCAGGGTTTGAGGACTTCTATGGAGTCTATCCGAGACTTCTTGATATGGTTCAGGCTATTCAGCTACGGCAGATGGTCCCTGTTGCATGTTACTTGCATTGCATTGTTTACATACCCATTATCATTGCATCCCATTAACGTGTGTCTGTGCTGCAGGTGCATTTGCATATCCTCCGATTCTAGTGCCCAGACCTCTGAGTATTGACTATGGCTAGTTTGAGGAAGACAGTTGCCTATAAGCTGCCTTCACCGGATATTACTTCTTTGCTTGGTCTGATATCTCTTGCCGATGAGGAGGTTAGGAGAAGCTTCAGAATGAGTCACGGGAGATTACTGAGATTAGTCTGCAAGCCCACTGCTGATGAGATGAACGGGCTGTACACCTTGATGCAGTTCTATGATCCCGCATTGAGATGTTTTACGTTCGCTGACTTCATTCTAGGGCCTACCATTGAAGAGTATGTGGAGTTTACTGAGTTACCGGTGCAGAACAAGGTTCCCTTTATTCACTCTGCTGCTGAGCCCAAGTTGGAGGACTTAGCCAAAGCCTTGCATATGGACGTTGCAGAACTGTTATTGACTTCTTGGCTTGGGGTATCAGGTTTCTCTCTTGATTTCTTGGTTGGCAAAGCTCAGGAGTATGCCAAGAACGGATGCTGGGTGGTTTTCAATGCTATTTTGGCTTTATGCATTTATGGGATTGTGATGTTCCCTAACTTGCCCAACTTCGTAGACCTGGACGCTTTCCATCTATTCGCTGCCGGTAATCCAGTGCCAACGTTGATCGGAGATTTCTACCACTCATTGCACTACAAGAACGAAAACCGAAGGGGAAAAGTTGTTTACTGCTGTGCTCCTTTATTGAATATGTGGTTTAAAAGTCATCTTCCAATGAAGGGGTCCTTTGTGGAAAGTGCAACCACTGCTAGCTGGTCTGAACGCCTGATGAGGCTATCTTCCGAAGACATTAGATGGTTTGACAGAGACCTACTGGGATCTGAACTTATCTTCAGTTGTTCGGGGTACCCTAACGTCCCGTTGATTGGAAGGAAAGGGTGTATCAACTACAACCCATCTTTGTTCGTCCGTCAGTTCGGATATGCGCTGAAGAACCCGCCAAAGGAGGAGGAAATACAAGAATCTCTGTACTTCACCGGAGACGTGAAGGGGGAGTTACTAGCCAAGCTACAGCATGCCTAGACGCGTATTATCCGAAGGGGGAAGCCGTTGTTAGGAAATAATGATTGTCAGGCCTATGCACCTTATAGAGTTTGGATTCAGGAGAGAGCCAGTCAGTTGAGGATGCTGTTTCCAGATGCACCAGTTCTTGATCCTATTCCGGTAGCAGAGCCAACTACGGTTTCTCGGGAAGCCTACGAGCAAGTAGTGAGAGAAAAAGAAGCCTTGATGAAGATCAATGAAGGGTTAGAGCAAGAGTTAGCCCAGGTACGCAGTGAGAAAAACAAGGCCGCGCATGCTTTCCAACAGCAGATTGAGCTAGTGAACAGACTAGGGGCTGAGTTGACTGAGGAGAGGAAGAAGCGCGAGCGACTGGGGCAAGAGTTCAGAAGTTCCCATGACATGCTTGAATCCAAGAAGAAGGCGCTTGACATCGCTCACCGAGAGATCTCTTCTTGCAATAAGACCTGGAATGCCACGCTCACTAACAATAAGAAGAGGGAAGATAAGTTGAAGCAGCAAATCTCCGACCTCGAAGAGCAGTTGAAGTCCAGCATCGATAAGTGCGAAGAAGAAGTGATGTCCAGGTACAGTCTTCAGAACGCACTGAACAAGGCCATCAAAGGCAGAGATGAAGCCGTGTCTCAGAAGCGTAAACTAGAGGATCGCTTCGGAGACGGGGCACGGGAAGAAACTGCTGAAGACGTGCGCCGTGTTCTGAAGAAAAGGAACCAACTTGTTGAAGGGCTGCTTGCTCGACCCAGTCATCCGGAGACCAAGAAGTTGCTAGAAGAATACCAGACTTATGGGAGTGTTTGATCATGTCATGTAGTAACTTGTATGCTTTATTTGCACAGTGCTGACCATCACCAGGATTGTTGGTTGAGGTCATGCCTTCTTATTGTACTCTCAGTCACATTGTATTCCTGGCTTATTAATTTCTCTGCAATATATGAGGCTTTCTGTGATTCAGCTCCGATATTTATATTGTTAGCACTGCCACTGCACCGGCACCTTCACACTAGAATCGGGGAATGAATGTCCCTAATGCACAGACACGCATTGCATTGCATTCATATTCATATTGCATTACAGGTAATCTTTGAATAGTGTCTTATTTCCTGCTCTGTACCAGGTACTTTTCAGGATTGCAGATCGGCACCCGCACCGCTATTCTACCCGCACCAACTGTCGAAGAATCATGGATCAAATGCAGAACGAGATGCAAGATGTGCGCGAGAAGCTCGCTCTCTTCATGCAGACCATGGAAGCTATTGCAAAAGGTCAGGAAAATTTGCAAGCCATGGTCCAGCCGCTGTTGGCCCGAAATGCTGGTCACGGTAACGAGGATCATCAGTCCGTACGGGTCGATACTGTTCATGGAGACGGCACTCCCACGCCAGTGGCTCCACCTGTAGTCAATATACCTGCTGCTAATGTCAACAACGCTACCGCTGCTGTGAATGGTAACGTCGGAGTTGGGAATGAGACTGCTGTCCATAACGTTGGGCTTGGCGACGTCAACTTAGGTGATAATATGGGAGGCAACGGCTTTGTCAATGCTGGATTCGGGTTCAACGATCAGGGATTCGATAACACTGGGAAATATGGTTTCAATGCTCAAGGCTTTGGGCAGGACGGTTATGGTATGGCCAATCAGGGCTACGGAGGTTTCGGGAATGGAAACGGCACTGGGTTTATGACTTTTGGGCCTGCTGGAGGAGTTCAAGGGTACGGCAACAGAGGCCGAGGTCCAGGGATGAATCAGATCAGAGCTGGCCGTAATAATGGATATGATGGGTATGGAGCTGGAAATGGTATGTGGCAAGAAGATCAGCAGGAGGACGCCTTCTCCGGCGGAGGTTTCGAAGGGCCGATGGATGACTCCCAGAAGATCAGAATGCTGGAAGAGCAGATGAGGGGGGTCCTGAACCAAAGTGTTGTAGGCTTGGACATGGCAACAATGGGTTTGGTACCTGGCTTGAGGGTGCCAATCAAATTCAAAGCTCCTGCGTTTGATAAGTATAAAGGGGACACATGCCCGAAAGTGCATGTGCGAGCTTATTACAGAAAGATGTCTGCATACTCAACTGATGAAAGAATGCTAATGCATTTCTTTCAAGATAGTCTGTCGGGTCCTTCCCTAGAGTGGTATATGGGGTTGGAGCCAACCAATATCAAGACATGGAAGCAATTAGCAGAGGCATTTGTGGCTCACTATAAATATAACAGCGATTTGGCGCCCAATCGGGTCCAATTGGCGGGGTTGTCGCAGAAGAAGGGGGAGAGCTTTAAAGAGTACGCGCAAAGGTGGCGCGATATGGCTGCCAGGGTCCGTCCTCCTGTAGAAGATAAGGAAATGAATGACATGTTCGTTGGCACATTCACAGGTCTGTTTCATGATATGCTGTTTCACACGTCTCTGGCCAGTTTTTCAGACCTAATTCTGATGGGAGAAAAGATTGAGCGTAACATTAAGCAAGGAAAATTCCAGGTTGAGGAATCAACTGCATCTGGCAGTAATAGGAAGGCTTTTGGGGGGCGCCGTCAGGGCGAGGCAAGCGCAGTGTTTGGAGGCCGAGGCCGAGGCCGAGGCAGGGGACGAAACCAATATCATCAGTCGCAGCAGGTGGCGAGTGTTACTATCCCGTACCAGCAACAACCACTTCAGCAACAACAACAACCGTCTCAGCAGCAGCCAATGCAGCAGCAGCCTCAGCAGGGGGCACAGCAGGCTCAGCGAAGATTCCAGGGTAGTAAACCAAGAAGAGTGTTTGAGAAGCCTCCCTCGACATATGCTGATTTGTTGCAGACATTGTTGGGTTTGAACCTGGTAGAGAAGAGAACTCTGGCACCGATAACGGGAGCTCCCCCGTTTGGTTACGATGCAAGCAGGCACTGTGAGTTTCATTCTGGGGCCCCGGGCCACGATATAGAGGGTTGCCATGCTTTTAAGCATGTTGTGCAGGATCTTTTGGACAATAAGACTATCAATTTCGGAACGGCAGGTCCGAATATAGTGCAGAAGCCCATGCCTAATCATGGGGCAAACGCCATTCTGACTGAGGAAGGGTTGAATCTGATTATGAATGTTGAAGATTTAAAGACGCCGCTGAGCGAGATAAAAAGCCGACTATTGCAAGGGGGTGTTTATCCAGGATGTGACGAATATTGCTTAGAATGTTGGACCCTAGCTGGGGGGTGTGATGATTTGAAGAAAGGCATTCAGGCTTTAATTGATGAAGGTTTATTGCAGTTTGACCAAGCAGAGCCCGCAGGGGCAGTAGCATATGATCAGACTGATGTGGCCACTGTAACGATTCCTTGAAAGACAATCACTATCGCAGCACCAGCTCAGCGACCACCGATCACCATAACTAAGGTCGGGCCGATCCCGTACGAGAACACGAAAGCAGTCCCATGGTCATATGGATTGGAGGTGTATTGTGACGGGATAAAGATTGATGTCAACAAGCAGCCAGCTGAGACTGTGGATAATGTTGTTGGTTCGGGAGGTATGACAAGGAGTGGTAGGATCTTCATATCCCCAGAAGTGGAGGCCGAAAGACTAGCGAAAGGAAAAGGGAAAGTGGTTGAGAATGTCCCAGCGCAAGCCAGCGAAAAAGAAGCGACATCGAAAGATGTAGAAGAGTTCATGCGCTTGATTCGAAAAAGTGATTATAAGATTGTGGAGCATCTGCAGCAGACGCCGTCCAAAATATCTATCCTGTCATTGCTCTTGTGTTCGGAAGCTCACAGAAATGCTTTGCTGAAAGTCCTGGATACTTCTTTTGTACCTCAAGACGTCTCCGTGAATCAGCTGGAAGGAGTGTTGGCACATGTGAATGCAGGCCACAGCTTGGGCTTTACCGACTTCGATTTAACCCCGAAAGGGAGAGATCATAATATGGCACTGCACATATCTGTTGAGTGTAGAGGATCAGTAATGTCGCATGTATTGGTCGACACCGGATCATCTTTGAATGTGATGCCTAAGAAGGCGATGATGAAGCTGGATGTTAGAGGAATCTTGTGCACGCCCAGTGACTTGGTAGTCAGAGCGTTTGACGGCACGCGGAGAACAGTCTTTGGATCGATCACATTGCCTCTACAGGTGGGGCCGGAGGTGTTTGCAACTGAGTTTTATATCATGGATATACAGCCTGCGTACAGCTGCTTGCTTGGAAGACCCTGGATTCATGGGGCGGGGGCAGTTACGTCTACCCTACACCAGAAGTTGAAGTATATGGTCAGAGACAGCGTAGTCACTGTATGCGGAGAAGAGGACATCCTGGTCAGCCATCTGTCGTCATTTAAATATGTGGAGGTCGACGGAGAGATCCACGAAACACCCTGCCAGGCATTTGAAGGGTTGCGCATCAAGGACAAAGGTCCCGGGCCGAGCAAAGTGCCAGAGATAGCCGTCTCATCGTATAAAGAAGCTCAAGCTCTAGTGGAAACAGGAGAAGCAAAGGGCTGGGGCAAAGTGCTGGACATTCCTGTGAAGATGGACCGGTTCGGGCTGGGATACCAACCGTCGTCATCAACTCCTTCCGTGGGGGCACCCCGTTTCAGGGGGCCAATCATCATCTATGCCAGTGGAGTATGTCATGAAACCATCAACGCTACTTCGGAGTCTGACGAAGGAGACAGCGACTGTGATATGGATGCCTGGATTCAGCCAAGCACGCCAGGACAGGGACTGTGCAACTGGTCTATTCAGGAGCTTGTTCCTGTGACTCTTAAACAATAATGTTTTGCTTTATTAATTGTTGAATAATCTGATGTCTTGCCCGGGGCATCGTGATTTGCTTAGGGCTGTGTTGTTATGAACATTGCGTGTTAATCATTAAATAAATGGCGTTTTTTCATGTGCAAATACTGTAATCCCTGTCTTTCTTGTTTTATATCTTTTTCAATGAAATGGCAACGTGGTTATTCGCTTTATACGCATTTTGAAGCACTTAACCATTCCTTTTGCAGGATAACATTTTCAGATGACATCCTTGAACCACCTATGACTCGTCCCGACTTTGAACACCCGGTATTTCAGGCCGAAGAAGAGGTTGTCGAAGATAGCGACGTTCCTGAAGAGCTGTCTTGGTTGGTGAAGCAAGAGGAAAGAGCTATTCTGCCTCACGACGAGGTCATTGAAATTATCAACTTGGGGTCGGAAGGGGTTGAGAAGAATATTCGTATCGGAGCCGCGCTGCAGGGTGATATCAAGCGAAGACTGGTTGAAATGCTTCGAGAGTATAGTGATGTATTCGCTTGGTCGTATGAAGATATGCCAGGGCACGATACAGATATGGTTGTGCACCGCCTGCCACTGAAAGAAGATTGCCCGCCAGTCAAGCAAAAGCTTCACAGAACTCGACCAGATATGGCAGTGAAGATCAAAGAGGAAGTCCAAAAACAGTGGGACGCTGGTTTCCTGGCTGTGACAAAGTATCCCTCCTGGGTTTCTAACATCGTACCAGTGCCAAAGAAAGATGGCAAGGTTCGAATGTGCGTGGATTATAGATATTTGAATAGAGCAAGCCCAAAAGACGATTTTCCACTTCCTCACATTGACGTGTTAGTTGATAATACTGCTCAATACTCCGTATTCTCCTTCATGGATGGCTTTTCAGGCTATAATCAGATTAAAATGGCGCCAGAGGATATGGAGAAAACCACTTTCATAACGCCTTGGGGAACATTTTGCTACAAAGTGATGCCCTTTGGTTTGAAAAATGCTGGGGCAACGTATCAGCGTGCGATGACGACTCTTTTCCATGACATGATGCATAAAGAGATCGAAGTTTATGTTGACAATATGATTGCCAAATCCCAGACGGAGGAAGAGCATCTGGTGAATCTGCTGAAGTTATTTAAAAGGCTTAGGAAGTTCAGGCTGAGGCTGAACCCTAACAAATGCACCTTCGGGGTGAGATCGGGTAAACTGCTGGGGTTTATCGTAAGCGAAAGAGGGATAGAGGTCGATCCTGCTAAAATAAAAGCGATTCAAGAAATGCCGACGCCTAAAACAGAGAAAGAGGTGCGCGGGTTTTTAGGGAGGTTGAACTACATCGCCCGGTTCATATCTCACCTAACTGCTACGTGTGAACCATTATTCAAGCTGCTAAAGAAAGATCAAGCTGTAACGTGGAACGAAAATTGTCAAAAGGCGTTCGATAAAATAAAGAAGTATTTGCAGGAGCCTCCTATTTTGATACCCCCAGTGGCAGGGAGACCCTTGATCATGTATTTGACGGTTCTTGAGGGAAGCATGGGTTGTGTTCTCGGTCAGCACGACGAGACAGGGAGAAAAGAGCATGCCATCTACTACTTGAGTAAGAAATTTACAGACTGTG
This sequence comes from Lathyrus sativus, assembly GCA_963859935.3. Classification (NCBI taxonomy): domain Eukaryota; kingdom Viridiplantae; phylum Streptophyta; class Magnoliopsida; order Fabales; family Fabaceae; genus Lathyrus; species Lathyrus sativus. The sequence continues at coordinate 440,060,413 of OZ012740.1, read as the reverse complement.
AATCTCGATACTCAATGCTTGAGAAAACTTGTTGCGCACTAGCTTGGGCCGCCAAGCGTTTGAGGCAATACATGCTGAATCATACAACCATGCTCATCTCGAAGATGGATCCTATCAAATATGTATTTGAAAAGCAGGCGTTGTCAGGAAGAATTGCCCGTTGGCAGATGGTCTTGACTGAATATGACATTCAATACGTCTCGCAAAAGGCTATAAAGGGGAGTGTGCTGTCTGAGTATCTGGCGGAGCAGCCTATTGAAGAGTACCAATCTATGAGGTTTGATTTTCCTGACGAGGATATCATGTACCTAAAGATGAAAGATTGTGAAGAGCCGTTGCCAGACGAAGGACCAGAGTTGGGTTCCAAATGGAAGATGATATTTGACGGAGCTGTGAATGCTTACGGTAGCAGAATAGGGGCAATCATCACTACACCACACGGGTCGCACATCCCGTTTACTGCCCGATTGACCTTTGCAGTTACCAGTAATGAGGCCGAATGCGAAGCTTGTATAATGGGGCTTGAAGAAGCCATTGATTTGCGAATCAAGAATTTAGACGTATACGGAGACTCAGCTCTGGTGGTGAATCAAATCAAAGGGGAATGGGAGACGCGTCAGCCCAACTTGATACATTACATGAATTATGCAAGGAGATTGTTGCCTTTCTTCGACAAGGTTGAATTGCATCACGTACCGCGGGCAGAGAATCAAATGGCTGACGCCCTGGCCATTTTGTCTTCCATGTACAAAGTCAACTTTTGGAACGAGGCTCCCCGAATCATTATCTCTCGGCTGGATAGGCCAGCTTATGTATTTGCTATTGATGAAGCATCTGATGACAAGTCATGGTATTTCGATATCCTTAATTTCTTGAAGAACAAAGAGTATCCGGCTGGGGCATCCAGTCAAGATCAGAAGATTCTCAGGAGATTAGCAGGCAATTTCTATTTGAATCCGGATGGCGTCTTATACAGAAGAAACCACGATTTGGTGCTGTTGCATTGTGTAGATGAAAGAGAGGCAAAGCTACTCATGGAGGAAATACATGAAGGTACCTTTGGTACGCATGCTGGTGGACATGCTATGACGAGAAAGCTGCTGAGGGCAGGTTATTTTTGGCTGACTATGGAAACTGATTGTTTCAAGTTTGCGAGGAAGTGCCACAAATGTCAAATCTATGCTGATAAGATCCATGTGCCTCCGAGTCCTCTAAATGTGATGTCATCGCCATGGCCATTCTCGATGTGGGGAATCGATATGATCGGAAAGATCGAGCCGACAGCTTCTAACGGGCATCGGTTCATCCTAGTAGCAATCGATTATTTCACCAAGTGGGTGGAAGCGGCATCTTATGCAAATGTAACTAAGCAAGTGGTGGCCAGATTCATCAAAAGAGATATCATTTGCCGATACAGGATTCCCGAGCGGATAATCACGGACAACGGTTCGAACCTGAACAACAAAATGATGGAGGAGCTCTGTCAGAATTTCAAGATCGAACATCACAACTCCTCCCCTTACCGACCCAAGATGAATGGCGCTGTCGAAGCGGCCAATAAGAATATAAAGAAGATCGTCCAGAAAATGGTGGTGACCTATAAGGATTGGCACGAGATGCTACCTTTCGCTTTGCACGGTTATCGTACGACGGTACGCACATCAACCGGGGCAACCCCGTTCTCGTTAGTATACGGAATGGAAGCGGTATTACCATTGGAAGTTGAGATCCCTTCTCTGAGGGTATTGCGAGACGTTCAGCTGGACGAGGCAGAATGGGTGAAAGACAGATTGAACCAACTGAGCTTAATGGATGAGAAGAGGCTAGCTTCTCTAGCATACGGTCGTTTGTACCAGAGCCGAATGAAAAAAGCATACGACAAGAAGATACATCCGCGAAGCTTTCAGACGGGCGACCTTGTGCTGAAAAGGATTCTCCCGCCGCAAGCAGATCACAGGGGCAAGTGGACCCCCAACTACGAAGGGCCATACGTTGTCAGGAAAGTCTTTTCAGGAGGAGCGTTGTTGTTGTCCACTATGGACGGTGAAGACTTCATGTCACCTGTGAATTCAGACGCAGTTAAAAAATACTTTGCTTAAAATAGACCCGCTGGACAAAAAAAAGAGAGTCCAGGCAAAAATGGGGCATCCTGGCGAACCAAAAACAGAATGAAAGGTTCGGGCAAAAGTTAGGGATAAAATTGAAAAAATGTACACCCGCGAAGTTGAAAACCTACACTGGGCGGCTTCGGCAAAAAAGGGTATCCCGGTGAACTGAAAACCCGTAAAGGGCGGTTCACGCAAAAGTTAGGGATTCGAAAAGCAAATGACTGCGGTCCGAATTTGAGATTGCAATGAGCATCAGTGCGGGAGAATGCCTAAGGGATCGGTTATCTGATACAATCTCTACAGAAGTGTGAACACCGGGAAAGCATTAGAGTCGGATGAGTCATAGGAGGATCAATTCGTGGTGTTTGTCTGCATCCCGTTGCCGACATGTGTACAAATTTAGTTTGTCAATATATTTATGCTTCTTGTGCATACTTGTATATTTGCTTTGTGTAGCTTCCTCTTTTCAGGAGTTACATCCCGTGTACAAAATTCCGCCCATTCAGAGGCCCAATCAATAAAATATGTTATTCAGTACTTGATGCTGGTCCTTTACTGTTTTGTGCATGATCAAACGCCTATGTTTATTGAAACTAGCAGGTGTATAACACCACTGGCCCTTGCCAACAATTGCTAAAGCTTCGAATTAACTGAAAATAACGTCGCTAACCTGAATCGATTTGGTTGCATAGGCTTGTCTTGTCTTGTTTGTGTTGTTGCAGGTTTCATAACCGCACGAGGAAGATGATCAAAAGATTGCATTAACGAAAGATTCGACCCTCACGCAGGTCATGCATGTTCTTCCCGAAGAAGGACAGAATTCCCCAGCTAGTCGTAGCTTATCCAAAGGGCATTCTCCAGCAAAGTCATTTATCCTCAACAGAATTGACGATTCCAAGATCGTAAGGCTGTATTCAGACAGTATGGTGTCCCCCCAGAAGGATTCCCTTGTCTCGAGCCGAGTGGTTTAGCCGTAGAAGATTAATATTTGTGAGCTGCATTCAGGCAGTTTACCTTTCCTTGCAGGGTCATTTACTCTCTCCCAGCGGAGTCAGTTGATTTTCCCCAAGAGAATCATCCCATCCCCGACGGATTTCTCTTCTCAGCGAGTATTCCTCCCAGTGGAACTCGAAGATTAAGGCTCTCCCCGGAAGAGTTGGTGTGGGTCCTGGCATTTATTGTGTCAGAATACCGTGTGATATCCGTTCACTTTCCAGCAGAAGTCCAATCATACCAAGCGCATCTGCCACTCTCCAGCAGAGGTATATTCCCCAGCAGGATGTTACTTCAACGAGGTGTTTGGTTCAAGTTCCCATTTCCCAGCGGAGTCGACTTCACTCTTACAGCATTTATTTTGTAGCACATGGCTATCCCCAGCGGAGTTGACATTGTTTTCAGCATTTATTTTGTTGAAGCAGTTCCTGTATCTCGGCAAGTCGAGTCCGCATTTGCATTGGCATACAGTGTCACATTCACATTTACCAAAAAAATGCGTAGCATTTCCATGTCGAATGGATCATTGCATCATTGTCAAACATATGCATTTTGAAACATAAACCAAGTTGGCTAACCTTGTGTTTCAAGTATTGTTTCTCTTGCAGGTAGAGAGAGTTCTTCCTCCAATAAATCAACAAACAGGCGAGGTCTCGACGTGAGACATTCAACGAAGTGTCAGCTTTGGCACTACTCCCCACAGAGTCAGCAAGATAAGTTTCTCTTTGTCCCCAAGCAGAGTTACTTATTTCCCCACCAGGATTTCTTGTTGAAGTTTCTCTAGTCCGACCAGCGGACCGTTTCCTTCAAAGTTGTTGTTACGTCAGCATTAAAAGGTTTCATGAACCAGAACTTCAGAGGCTACCGCCGGTTATCAGAGCAGGCATCCAGTAGTTTGATGTTCAAATATCCCCAGTAGAGCCAGTCTCAAAGTTGCTGTCACGTCAGTGATAGGAAGTTTGCAGGCCAATGGAAGAATGAGTCCTAACGTGGACAATTTCTTGACGGGTTTTCTTCGTGCTAGAAAAGTGGAGTCCTAACGTGGACAGTTTTATTTCATGGGCTGATAGGAGGTGCTAGTCCTAACGTGGACGGGTTCGGTTTCTCAGAATCGATGGAATGTGGAGTCCTAACACGGACATTTCTTCCCGGTGACGATATGTGTTAGTCCTAACGTGGACAGCTTCGAGTTCTTAGTATTGATTGAGTGGGGAGTCCTGACGTGGACAAAAGTGGGTTACTCTTCGTATTGGTGTCCTGACGTGGACAATTTATTTCCAGCAGATAGCTTTATTCGTAATGGTGAAGTGGGCGTCCTGACGTGGACAAGTTTATAGTTCTTCGTGACGACAAGATCCGAGAGTCCTGACGTGGACCAAATTTATCCTTCTTCGTGTTGTTGGCAAAGGGTGTGTCCTGACGTGGACGGGGTTTATTTCCCCAGTAAGTCAAAGACGCGCAAGTCCTAATGTGGACAGGTTCCATTATTTCATCAGATGAAGATATGAGTCCTTACGTGGACAAATCAAAATGCATTTCCTTACGTGGAAAGATTAGAGTCCTTACGCGGACATATCAAGAGGAGATTTCTAACGTGGAAAGAAGGTAGATTCCTTACGTGGAAAGTTTAGTCCTGACGTGGACAGATTCAGATCAAGATCATTCCTTACGTGGAAAGATTGGAGTCCTTACGTGGACAGATTAAGATGGTGTTCCTGACGTGGAAAGGTGGGTCCTAACGTGGACGATGTTCTCCTTACGTGGAAAGACAATGTTTCCTTACGTGGAAAGAAAATGGTTTCCTTACGTGGAAAGACGAGTTTATTCCTTACGTGGAAAGATTGAGTCCTCACGCGGACATATCAAGATTGATTCCTGACGTAGAAAGAAAGAGATTATTCATGACGTGGAAGAGTTTAGTCCTGACGCGGACAAATCAAAGAAGTTATTCCTAACGTGGAAGAAGAAGATAGATCCTTACGTGGAAAGTTTAGTCCTGACGTGGACGGAAAGAAGAAACGGTTATTCCTTACGTGGAAAGGTGAGTCCTAACGTGGACGGTGGTATTCCTAACGTGGAAGAGTTTATTCCTAACGTGGACGATTTATCTCTGACGAGAAGGCAGACGAGCCGTCCCCAGCAAAGTTGTCGAAATTTTTTCTGAGTTGACAGCAGATAGAGTCCTGACGTGGACAAGCAAAGGACGAAGTTTCCGATGATTCAATCTTTTTCAGAACGATGGAAATAGTCCCCAGCACGGTCGCACGAGATCAGTGGGTTGCCGTAACAGTTAAATTCAGCTGATGAATGTCGTTCCCCAGGCAGTGGCGCAGTTTATTTCTGCGGTTGGCAAATTTCTGGGTTCCTAGTATTCAACCGTCTCGTACCGCGAATGTCTGAAGGCTCCGGGCTCTTCACCCAATCGGGTCCAAGCCGCTTGAATAGGGGCAGCTGTTGCACCCTAAAATTTGCCCAACCTTATTCACTGAGTTTATGTTTCAATGTCATTAGCATTTGCATATAGAGTCATGTACATAGGTTATTCATCTGCATAGCATAAGCATAGCAAGTCATACAATAGGGGGACCAATCATTATTCTCATCTCTAGAGGCCTATCAAGAGGTTATTATCCTGATTCAATCTCATTCAAGTCATCAGAAAAGAATTTGAAAGCTATCAAGTCAATGGGTCAAGCAGTTCATCTATCTCCTGGCTGAGGGTATCTGGGGATCATCAAGGAAAGTATGAGCTGTGAATTGAAGGCATGGGGAGTATCTAGACATCTTGGAGGACTTAGAAAGTCATTTGGAGAAGGAGACAAGTCATTGGTGAAGTCACAAGAATTACAGTTGAAGACAGTCAACTAGGGTTTCATCTGGGTCAACCCTGGGTCAACTCTAGGTCAATTGACTGATTGAAAGGCATTAAGGGCTATTGGAGAGATGTGGGGTTCATCATTTGACATGGAGAATAAAGATATGTTGTTATGCTAAGAAGAAATCAAGAGAAATCAAGGAGAAGAGGAGGGTCTAAATTAGGGTTTCTGTGTAAAATCCCCTAGTTTAGGTCAAACTTCCAAGCAAGATAAGTCAAAATGCAAGCTTCAAATGGATCCTTGGCCAACATGAAACTTGTAGAGGATCTCAAGACCTTTAATTTGAGTGGTGGAAGACATCAAGGAGATTTATAGAACTCAAGTTATGGTCCTTGCAAGTTACAGGTCATCTGAGGTATCTGAAGTTTTGTCTGTAAAAGTGGCTTGGCTTCCAAGCAATTTTTACCCCTCAAGGAAATTTCAAATGAATTTCTGGTCAACATAAGAGTTGTTCCTCATTGTTTTAGCTTTCTAGAATGGTATAGTATGCCTTCATATGATTTGGGGAACTCTACTTATGGTATTGGCAAGAAAAAGGGTATTTTGGTCATTTGGTGATTACAGGTCATTCATAGCATATGCCTAAAACTCATACAAGGAAGCTTCAAATGGAAAACTTCCCAACATCAAAGTTGTTCAAAATGGGATTTTAAGGCTAGAAAAGAAGGTGTGAAAGTTTGAAAAAGCTTGGAGCATGGAATTTTAAAAAGTGGTGAAAATGACTTAAAAAGGCATATAACTTGAAAAGTTCAAGTTGGAAAATGGTTTGAGAGATCTACAAAGCCCATATGGGTCATCCAATATACCAAATTGATTCCCAACATCATTTTAAAGACATTGGTTCAGCCACATTTTTGAGTTTAGGTTTAAAAATTGGACTTCCTTTGTAAATTTGTTTCTTACATCATAAGGCAACATGGTAAAGCTTAACACAAGGCAAGGAAAACTTGGTTTTTTATGCATATACTCTTAATATCTCATGAGGGGAGATTTTCACTCAAGTTTACCCAAGGTGCAAGCATGATATGATATAATTCAAAATGCCATCAAATGATAAATTCATGAAAGTTCCATAAGCTTCTAGATCCCTCTAGGACCAATCTAGAAGCTTCTCATTCTGTTAATCATCATCTATATAAGGAAATGAAGCCATTTGTGCATTGGTTGGTGATTCTATTTGCTTGCAAACCACACTTTCATCTCATAACTCCAAAATTGCATTTTAATTCCCATCTCTCCCAAACTCCATTATTTGTGCTAGCTATCATCATCATCATCATCCTCCATTGTTGTAGAGTAAAAAGCATGAAGAAGGCACATCAATTTGTGGCTGAATCATGAGTTCCACTTCATCACTCCAAGTTGCGTGAAGGTTCGAATTGCCATTTTCAAGAAGCTTGAACACGAATTCTCTTCACCAGCATCATCACCATCATATAAAGATCATTTGGCACCATTGGCAAGGGCTGAAACAGGGCATAGCAACCATCACCATATCCAATTGGTAAGGATACGTTTTGTTTCGAATCACCATAATTATGCATGGTTAGGGTTAGTTGTTGTGATATTCATGATAGAGACCACTTAAGGATCATTTATGGTGAGTTTAAGGTCAATCCATGGAGGTTCAAAATGTGGTGTCAATTCTTTCAAGATCAAGAATGGTTGGAATATGAGGTTTTAATGCATGTGCTATAGTTTAGTATACTCAGGGTGACATGTAGTACAAGCTAGTAATAAGGATTTCAAGGTTTAATAAAGGTTGCAGTTCATGCATTCATGGTGGTGCCCAAGGTTGGTACTTTCGGTTTGGATGATAGAGGAAGATTCAAAAGAAACTATGGGCATGGCTGGATAGAGGGCAGAAAATGGAGCGAAATTGGTTTTTATTTCGTGTGATTTCGTGGTGTAATGAAGGAGCTATGATCCATGGAAGAAGCTTGCATGGAGTTGTTTTTTCATGAAGATTAGGGTTTGGTTTGGAGAAGAAATGCACCAACCGTCGGATGCTTTCAAAGGCGTTGACTAGGACTTAAATCCAATGGTCCAGATTGAATAACGAAAAAGGGAGGGAAATTGGAGCCAGGGCAAAACGGCGTCGTTTTGCTAAATGAGCTCTTTGGGCTCTTTTTCTCTTCGCACCCCCCATCAGCCAGGCCCACACGCGCATAACTGATCCAACATACTATCTGCACCCCTCTCTTTAACTCTTTTATTTTCATTTTTCAAATTGCATCATATTTTACTCATCTTCAAAAATTCATAACTAAATGGAAAATGCATATTTTTAACTCATTCTTTTTTTAATATTTTTCTTAACATGTCTAGAAAATTAAAAAAATATAAAAATTGCATTTTATATTTTTTTCGCATTTTCCACATATTTTACAAATAAATGCATATTTTGAAGGTTTTATTTCATACATGATCTTGTAGATTTTTGTTCTTACACTTAGAAATAGATTTTTTGCCCATTCTTTTTTGTGGGGATTAATATTGAATTGTAGTATTCCCAGAATTTATTACTAGTTTTTTTTTTAGAATAAAATTTGATTAGTTTAGATAATTGAACTTAGGATAGTTTAATTAGGGTTTTTAAGTGGTATACTTGAACTTCAACATTTTATTTTTGGGATTTTTAGGACAAGCTAGCCTATGGGGAATATATGGGACTTAAGGGTAGTTAAATAGGATCCCTTAGAATTTATATTAGGAATTTATGTTACCATATGCTATTTTTGGTTGATTTTTGAATTGATTGATCATTTGTGTGGCCTTTAGGGCATAATTTGTATTGTTTTGCTTCCTTTTCTTCTCCTTTGGGTGTGGGCCTTTGAAGATTGAATTGAGGACCTTGTGAAGACCTTGTGGATGAAGCACATTGAAGACTCAAGATGGAAGATCAAGTTCAAATTCATTGAAGATGCTGTTTGATAGAAGACTGTTGAAGGCTATAGGATTTAGGGATAGGAAGAGCCTAGTCTAGCAACTTAATTCACAAACATAGATGGCTTTGTTTGCCTCTATCCTTTCTCTATGATTCAAAGTCTCTTTCAAATATCCACCTCCTTCCTTTGGAAGGATCAGTGAATGTATTTGAAAGATAGAACTTTTGAGAGAAAACTTTCTGTTTAATGTTAACAGTTGACGAACCACCCTTGGTAGGTAATTAACTGTCTAACATTCACTCACTTCATCTGGTTGACTGATGTTCATCCTGGAGCCTGAGACTTGAAGAAAAGCCATTGTAGACTAATGACTGGTGCTCAAGATCTTTGCTTGAAGACTGTGAAGATAGAGACTGCTGCTGACTGAAGCTTGTAGCTGATTGGAGATGACTTGAAGATAGATATTGATGTAGAGCTGCTGTGGCTGTTTATTTTTGCTGTATTTCATTTCTTGATGTATTGATTGGTTTTCCTGACTGTATTGTTTGCTGCTTACCCTGCTCGAGGACTCCCTTGCCTCGCTTGTACTGTTGCATTCATGCATTTTACTGCTTTATTGTATATCTGATATTGTTGTTGTTTCCGTCTAATCCCTTAGGATCTCTGTTTCTCTCTGTGCAAGAGAGGAGCATGATAGACACTAGGTCCCAACCCATGCATGATAACATTAGGTTAGTTTTGATTCCCTTTTCAACCCTAGGTTTTTAGAGTGGCATCTCTTCTTACCTCAAAACAGCAGAAAAATACGTAATAAGGGTTCTAACATCAATAAAAGACACTTCTGGCGTAAAAGAAGTTGAACAAATCAAAAGAGTCATTTTGTCCGCCGTGGACTTTTAATCAGGAAAACCTTTTCAGAAGAATAAAAAACATTCAGACAGCTTGTGTCGTACGTAGCCCGAACTACGTTTGCTCTGATCTTTCATGCTGTATGAAAGTACGTAGGCATAGGATGCGATATCCTAGCGAGCAACCTTCCCCTCCTTTCCCGTAGGTAGGCGAACTACGTTGACTCTGATTTCTCGTTCCAGGCGGGAATACGTAGGCATAAAGTGCGATACTTTGCCGAGTCATTTTTATTTTCATTTTATTTTCTTTTTAACCCTTGACCTATAGTTTAGATAGAATAACAATCCATATCCGAAGACAAGCGTGGATCCCGTCGAGTACGACGGACGTGAGGGGTGCTAATACCTTCCCCTTGCGTAACCGACTCCCGAATCCAGGTTTTGGTTGCGACGACCATACCTTTCCCGTGTTGTGCGAGGTTTACTCTGAGCATTTCCTTTCCCTCCCGTGGGATAAATAACGCACGGTGGCGACTCTTCTGTTCAGCCGGCGCCGATTTTCGCAATAGCGACAATGGCTCAGAATGGTGGACCTCCAGATGAGTTTCGTGCTTTGCGAAAGTTCCAGAGGAACAACCCGCTGACTTTTGAGGGCGCTCATGATCCTGATGGTACGCAGAAGTGGCTGAAAGTGATTGAGAAGACTTTCCAAGTAATGTTGTGCACTGATGTGCAACAGGTACAGCTTGGTACGCATATGCTAGCAGAGGAAGCTGAGGACTGGTGGGATAACACTCATCAAAGATTGGAAGATACTAGAATTGAAACAACTTGGGCTGTGTTCAAGGAAGAATTTTTGAGGAAGAATTTTCCTGAAGATGTTCGGGGGAAGAAAGAGGTAGAATTCCTTGAGCTGAAATAAGGGAATATGACTGTGGCTGAGTATGCGGCAAAGTTTGAGTCTTTGGTAAAGTTTTGTCTGCATTACAACCGTACTGATGTAGAGATGTTGAAGTGTCTAAAGTTTGAGAATGGTTTGAGACTAGAGATTAAGTAGGGATTTGGGCACCAGCAAATTCGTCGGTTTTTGGAACTGGTGGACAAGAGCATAATTTATGATGAGGATAGCCGAGCTCGATCTACTCACTACAAGCAGTTGAGTGAGAAGAAAGAGAAAGGTCAGTATAGAGGGAAGCCTTATGTGACTTCTGGTGATAAAGGGAAGCAGAAGGCTTCTGATGGGAAAAATCCAAGTGGGGGAGCGGGTACTGCTCCAGGTAAGTGCTATAAGTATGGCGAACAAGGCCACCGTGCTGAGAATTGCATAGTGCTGAGATGTCATCGTTGTGGCAAGAGGGGTCATAGAGCTACTGATCATAAAGACGAAGCTCTGACTTGCTTCAATTGTGGAGAGAAGGGTCATATCATTACCCAGTGTCATCAGTCGAAGAAGACTGCTACTGCTGCTCAGACAAGTGGCAGAGTGTTTGCTTTGAGCGGTACAGAAGAATCCAAGACAGATAACTTGATTAGAGGTACTTGTTTTATTAATGATGTTGAATTAATTGCTATAGTTGATACTGGTGCTACTCATTCATTTATTTCGCTTGAATGTGCTAAGAAGTTGAATTTGAAATTGTCTTCTATGATTGGGAGTATGGTTATTGATACCCCGACTAATGGTTCTGTGACTACTGCATTAATCTGTTTGAGTTGCCCTTTGAACATTTATGACAAGAATTTTTTGATGGACTTGGTCTGTCTACCCTTGCATCAGATTGATGTTATTCTTGGAATGAACTGGTTGGAGTACAACTATGTTCATATTGATTGCTACAACAAGACTGTGAGGTTTCCTGAGTTTGGTGATGGTGGAGAGTTGACGTTTGTATCTGCCAAGCAAGTAGAAGAACCCTTAGAATATGAGGCTCAGATGTTTGCATTTTTTGCATCACTTCAAGTTGATTATAAAGCAGTAAGCGTGGAACTACCAGTTGTTCGGGAATTTCCAGAGGTGTTTTCGGACGACATGAGTGACTTAACTCCTGAGCGTGAGGTAGAGTTTACTATTGATGTGATATTGGGCACTAGTCCTGTGTCGATGGCTCCTTATTGGATGTCTTCATCTGAGTTAGGATAATTGAAGAAACTGTTGGAAGATTTTCTTGAGAAGAAGTTTATTCGATCGAGTGTTTCTCCATGGGGTGCTCCTGTGTTGTTGGTGAAGAAGAAAGATGATAGCATGAGATTGTGTGTGGATTATCGGCAGTTGAATAAGGTGACGATTAAGAATAAGTATCCACTTACGAGGATTGATGATTTGATGGATCAATTGGTGGGTGCTTGTGTGTTTAGCAAGATTGATTTGAGGTCTGGTTATCATCATATTCGCGTTAAGCTTGATGATATTCCGAAGACAGCTTTCAGGATGAGGTATGGACACTATGAGTATACTATGATGCCGTTTGGTGTGTCTAATGCACCTGGTGTGTTCATGGAGTATATGAATAGGATTTTTCATCCTTATTTGGATCAGTTTGTGGTAGTGTTCATTGATGATATCTTGATATATTCTAAATCCGAGGAAGATCATGCGCAACATCTAAGAGTGGTATTGCAGGTCTTGAAAGACAAGATGCTCTTTGCCAAGTTATCCAAGTGTGATTTTTGGTTGAAGGAAGTGAGTTTCCTTGGCCATGTGATTTATAGTGGTGGAATTGCGATGGATCCGTCGAAGATTGATGTTGTGTTGCAGTGGGAGACTCCAAAGTCTGCTACTGAGATTCAAAATTTCCTTGGGTTGGCTGATTATTATTGCAGGTTTATAAAAGGCTTTTCTAAGTTGGCACTGCCTTTGACTCAGTTGAATCAAAATGGTCAAGCTTATGTGTGGGATGTTGCTTGTGAGAAGAGTTTTGTAGAACTCAAGAAGAAGTTGACGACTGCTTCAATGTTGATTTTTCCAAATCCGAGTGAGTCTTTTGTTGTGTATTGTGATGCATCAAAGATGGGTCTTGGAGGCGTACTGATGGAGAATGGTCAGGTGGTTGCTTATGCTTCCAGACAATTGAAGATTCATGAAAAGAATTATCCTACGCATGACTTAGAGTTGGCCGCTGTGGTGATTGTGTTGAAGATTTGGCGACATTATCTTTTTGGGACCAGATTCGAAGTGTTCAGTGATCACAAGAGTCTGAAGTATTTGTTTGATCAGAAGGAGTTGAACATGAGGCAGAGGAGATGGCTTGAACTTCTGAAGGACTATGATTTTGAATTGAGTTACCATCCTGGTAAGGCTAATGTTGTAGCTGATGTGTTGAGTAAGAAGTCCTTGCATATGTCGATGCTTATGGTTCGAGAGGTAGAACTGATTGAGCAGCTCAGAGATATGAGTTTGGTTTGTGAAGAGACTCCTAACAGTGTGAAGTTGGGAATGCTAAAGTTGACTAGTGGTATTCTCCAAGAGATCGGAGAAGGTCAGAAGTCTGACTTGAGTTTGGTGGATCGTCTCACGTTAATCAATCAAGGTAACGGAGGTGATTTTCGGATCGATGAGAATGGTGTGATGAGGTTCCGAGATAGAGTGTATGTTCTCGATGTGCCAGAAATCAAGAAGAGAATTCTTGAAGAAAGTCACAGAAGCGGGTTGAGTATTCATCCTGGTGCCACAAAGATGTATCAAGACTTGAAGAAGTTGTTTTGGTGGTCGAGTGTGAAGAAGGAAATTGTAGAATTTGTCTATGCTTGTTTGACTTGTCAGAAGTCGAAGATTGAACATCAGAGATCGTCGGGTCTGATGCAACTGTTGAGTATTCCAGAATGGAAATGAGATAGCATTTCTATGGATTTTATGACAAGTTTTCCGAAGACTTTGAAGGGATATGATTCGATTTGGGTGATTGTTGATAGATTTACCAAATCGGCTCATTTTATACCGATGAGGATCAATTATTCGTTGCAGAAGCTTGCCGAGTTGTATATTGATCAAATTGTGAAGTTGCATGGTGTTCCGTCGAGTATTGTGTCTGATAGATATCCAAGATTTACATCGAGGTTTTGGGAGAGTTTGCAGAAAACTTTGGGTACTAAGTTAAGGTTGAGTTCTGCCTATCATTCGCAGACGGATGAACAGACAGAGAGAATGATCCAGTCTTTAGAGGATTTGTTGAGGGCTTGTGTGTTGGATCAAGGTGGACCGTGGGATAGCCATTTGTCGTTGATTGAGTTTACCTACAATAACAGTTACCATTCTAGTATCAGAATGGCACCGTATGAGGCTTTGTATGGTATGAGGTGTAGGACTCCATTGTGTTGGTATGAGTCAGGCGAGAGTGTTGTACTCGGACCTGAGATTGTGTAGGAGACGAATGAAAAGATCAAGATGATCCAAGAAAAGATGAAAGCATCGCAGAGTCGTCAGAAAAGCTATCATGATAAGAGGAGGAAAACACTTGAATTCAAAGAGGGAGATCACGTGTTTTTGAGAGTTACACTGGTAACTGGTGTTGGTCGAGCTTTGAAGTCTCGAAAGCTCACATCGCGCTTTGTTGGTCCGTATCAGATTTCGCAGAGGGTGGGGGAAGTAGCATATCAGATTGCTTTACCACCGTCGCTTGCGAATTTGCATGATGTGTTTCATGTATCCCAGTTGAGGAAGTACATTCCAGATCCGTCGCATGTGATTCAGATGGATGATGTACAAGTGAGGGATGATTTTACTGTTGAGGCGTTGCCTGTTCGGATTGACGAACGAGGAGTGAAGCAGCTGCGAGGTAAAGGGATTGCCTTAGTGAAGGTATTGTGGGAAGGACCAGCTGGAGAAAGTTGGACTTGGGAACATGAAGATAAGATGAAGGAGTCGTATCTGACTCTATTTTCTTGAGGTAATTTTTGAGGACGAAAATTCTTTTAACTGGGGGAGAGTTGTAACACCCCAAATTTAATGAATATTTTAATTTATTTATTTAATTGAGAATATTCATTTTTGGTAGTTTGGTGAATTATTGGAAAAGTGTGCATTTTTGGGTTATTTATTTGATTAATAGTATATAATATTAATTTATTAGTATTATTATTATTATTATTTAAAATGAATATAAGTGAAAGAAGGGTAATTTGGGTAATTGTGAGGAGTAAGTGAGGGTATAATGGAGAAAGCTCAATTGTGAGGCCCAAGTCTAGGTTTAACAAAAAGGGAGTTCTGAAGGGTTTTAGGATTCATTTTGTGTTAACCGTAAGAATTGTGGCCAGAGAGCTCTGAAGAGGAAATTGGAGGCAGAAGCGTTGAAAGATTCCCTAACAGATTCGTGAAGGCTTTGAATCAACGTTGAAGGTATGGGGAGTATTGTCTTTCATAATTTTCTATGTGTAGATTTCGATGTAGTAAGGTTGATTTAAGGGTTAAGGGTTTTGAGGGTAGAGATGAGAAATTATGATCTTTGGCCTCCGTGGCCTAAACCGATTATAGGTAAATCTAGTTGTGGTTCAATTGGGGAAAAAGGGATTTTGGCCTTCGTGGCCTAAATCTGGTTTTGGGAACTCTGATATTGTGGTGTGGTGGTAAGTATTCCTGACAGCTAGAGCATAATATGAGAAAGGGAAATCTTAGGCCTTCATGGCCAAAACCTTGAATTGTTATATGTCTGACCCTGAAGGAGTAGGAATATTTGAATGTGAGTAACTCTAATGCCTTAGGGTGTAATTGAAGGAAAAAGTGTGATTTAGGGCTGAATATGTTCCGGGAGCGATCTAATAAACTGTAGGTTTTGTGCCTTTATCGCCGTAAGACCTTAGAGATGATTTAGGGATGTTTCGGGGGCATTGGATAAGTGAATCGTAGAGCCTTTTGGGTAGAAATCAGTTCTGGTGCGTAGCAGAATTTGCTGTCATCGCACAGTTCGCCTAGCGAACCATGTTGTTCCCAGACTCGCCCAACGAAGAATCCTTTGCCTAGCGAAGAAACTCGCCCCAGACTCGCCTAGCGAACATGCCAGCGAATGTAGCAGAGTTTCGCGAATGATGACCGTGTGCAGCGATGCCTTGATGTTTCATTCTGTGATTTTTCTGTGAGGAATTAACACGAGTATGACTGTGAGTTTTATGTGATGTATACATGATTACATGATGATTTATATGACTTAATATGATGATATTACCATGACTTTGATGAATTATATGATGATATGAGATATGATGATGATTGACATGATGATGAATATGATGAATGATGATGCACCTATGTTATTATATGAGAATGATTTGTGACGTGTGCATCATGCATTCATGTGCATCCGAACTCCGATTCAGGACCTCGATTACTTTGGCTTCAATCCCATTGTATGGATGTGAAGTGTTTTGATGTGCTTCGGTTCTCTATCAGAATCGATCCTATTTATTGGGATCTATGGAGGGTTGGTGGCCCAGTGTCCATCGCGCTGTGATGATTGGTACCACATGCATTCAGTCTATGTTGCATTTGCATTTATGAGCTTTTTTGTATAAATTATGATGTTGTGGCCTTCGAGGCCTATTGAAGGATATGAATATGTTGAATATGAATATGACGCCGTTTATATGTTAATTTTTATACATTGGTTATTATGAATTTATTTACTCACCCTGCCTATTTGAATGTTACCTCCACGTGGGTAACGTGCAGATAACCGAGTTTAGCCATGGACGCCGTCGAGGAGTATTTTTGAAGTTTTTGAGTTTTTAGCCTTTTGGTTAGCTTAGAGGGTCTTGCTCTGATATGTAACATCGGGTTGGGTTCTTTTGAGTTAAACTATATACTATTGAGTTATTTTGCTTATTTTTCTCTGATGAGGAAACCTTGATTTATGCCTTTGAGTTTCGCTGCTTTGTGTGAATTGATTATTTTGAGAAAACCCGTTGTTTACGGAGCCTTGGCCAATTTTGTTGATTTGGGAAATGTACACCCTTTTGATGGATTTTATGAAATTTAATAATTTTACTCTGATATTTGTGTTATTTTGCCATGCTAGTTGTGGGGTCGAAAATGGTGTTACATATGTGTGTGTGTGTGTGTGTGTGTGTGTGTGTGTGTGTGTGTGTGTGTGTGTGTGAGAGAGAGAGAGAGAGAGAGAGAGAGAGAGAGAGAGTTTTAAACAATAATTAACTTTTGTTTTCATTTTTACAAAATATTTATTATTATTTGATTTTAAAAATTATCCATTAAAAAATAGTTAAACAATCCAATGGATTTTTTAAATTGGTTGGATGGATTGTATCAATCCATAACATTAAATGGATGGATTGAGTTTAATCCATTAACTAATAATTTTTATAATGGATGGATTAGATGGATAATTTAGTGGATGGATTTGATGGATTTTAGCTTAATGGATTTCATTGCCACCCCTAGTCTTAGTGGGTTGATCAAGAGGGCCACACAACTTAACCTTTTATCAAGCTTTAAAATTGGCTACTCTATTTTGGAGATCTCTCACCTATAATACATCGATGATACGTGAATCTTAGAAAAAACCCTCAATCGAGAATCTTTGGACTATTATGGCGATATTGAAGGGTTTTACATTAGCTTTAGGCTTTGGAGTTAATTTCTATAAGAGAAGCTTGATTGGAGTTAATGTTGATCCTTCATTCCTAGCCTTATCATCATACTTTTTTCATTGCAATATTACGTCTCTTCCTCTTAAGTATATAGGGCTTATGGTAGGTTCCAACTCTCTCTTGGAGTCTAATTAGGAACCTCTAGTTAATCTGATTTGGAATAGACTTCACTCTTGAAGCCACACATCTAACTCTAGGGGGTAAATTTATTCTCCTAAATTTTTTCCTCAATGTTATTCTTGTGTTCTTTGTCTCCTTCTTAAAAATGCATGTGAAAATGAAGAATAAGTTAGTGAGGATTCAGAGAAGATTTCTCTAGGGAGGTATGAAAGAAGAGTCTAAGATTTCTTGAGCGAGATGGTCTGGCGTGTCTAAGTCCAAGAAGATCGGGAACCTAAGTGTTAGAGATCTCCATATGGTTAATCTATCTCTCTTAGCTAAATACAGATGGAGACGTATATCGGGTGCTTCTGGTCTTTGTCTCGATATCTTATATGTCAGATATGGCCACTCCAAAGTCACATTATTATACGGAGGTCGGTCATTGGGATCTCATTTTGTTTCCTCTTGGTGGAAAGGAGTGTCCTTTCTTGGATCTAAAAAGGATGATCCTCCCAATTGGTTTAAGGTGGGTTTATTAAAGAGGTTGATATAAGCCTTCATACTTAATTTTAGAGAGATCATTTGTTAAGGAATATACCTCTTAGGACAAGTTTGAGAGACTCTTCATGATCTTCCAAAGGCATAATGCCATCATGCGTGAGATTGGTAGGTTGAAAGAAGGGATGATTTTTTGGAACCTTTGTTGAAGGAGATCATTCTTCATTCATGAAGAATCTATGGTCTTTGATTTCTTTATCGATCCTGCAGAAGTTTCAGTTTAGCGAGGAGAATGATAGATAGGTTTGAAGACATTCTAGAGATGGATTATTATCTATGGCGTTTTCTTATCAAATCTAAGATGACTTTTGCTCTTCTCCTGGAGATTTCTTATCTTGGTACAATCCAACTCTTGCAAGACAGATTCCCGACTAAGGAAAACCTTTTCAAGTAGAAGGTCATTGTCGACTCGAAGGGTATTTCTTGTATCTTGTGCGGGGATTGGCTTGAATCATCCTCTCATTTATTTCTTACTTGTAACATAATCTCTAGTGTTTGGTATATGATTTTTAGGTGGTTAGGAGTTCAATTGTCTCTTCTTAAAGAGATGGGGTTTTTGTTTGTGTTTTTTGTTTTTTTGGGTGACAGGGCTAAGTTTATTGGAGGTTTTGCCATAATTTGGCATGCAGCACTATGGGTTATCTGGTAGGTGCATAACGACAAATTGTTTTATGGATCGACAACAAATGTAAAAGAGGTGGAGGGTAAGAGTATTTTCTTGGCTTGGACTTGGTTTCTATCGAACTCTCTCTTCTTTTTCGAATGAATTCAGAATCATGTCATGTATATTAATTAATTACTTTACAGGGATCAGTGGCCTCTAGTGTTTCCAATGATCCTTCTAATCTAATGACAGTGGGTCTTAAGATCAAAACTCTATTGATATTTATGTGGATGATGCCTTGTAATTCACTGCCTCGTAGATATTTTGCTTCTTTTTTAATTGTTCCTCATCCTTGTTGTGGTTATCACTTTTCTTTCGCATGTTATTTCGATTTTTCCTTGACACTATTTATACCCTCCAACTTTTCTTATTTATCAATGAACCTCCACACACACACACACACACACACACACACACACACACACACACACACACACACACACACACACACACACACACACACACACACACACACACACACACACACACACACACACACACACACACACACACACACACACACACACACACACACACACACACACACACACACACACACACACACACACACACACACACACACACACACACACACACACACACACACACACACACACACACACACACACACACACACACACACACACACACACACACACACACACACACACACACACACACACACACACACACACACACACACACACACACACACACACACACACACACACACACACACACACACACACACACACACACACACACACACACACACACACACACACACACACACACACACACACACACACACACACACACACACACACACACACACACACACACACACACACACACACACACACACACACACACACACACACACACACACACACACACACACACATATATAAACATCTTACCTACAACGTGTATGTATTAATTTATTTATTTTAAAATAAATAAATTTTGAACAGTTTTGTATGCTAGATACAACCCATTTTAAGTATTAAAATTTTACATTGTTTTCTATTTTTATATAATATTTAAAAGACACAATGCCCTGAAGACACTCATTAGCAATTTTTTAATAATAATAATAATAATAATAATAATAATATATTTTATTCAATAAATTACTTTTAATAATAATAATAATTGGTAGTAATGATGT